>CM022703.1:27254760-27953398 GCA_012295165.1 Asparagus setaceus
GACAACAAATAGATACGTGCTAATGCACATGTATGATGTATGTGATGACATGGAGTACTAGAAACTGCTAAACATCAGAATGGCTTAAACTTTGAGGATTGGATGAAAGGGTTCCCTAATCATATGATGACAACTTGAAGTTATCATCATTTGTTTCACCTAATTGGCTTTAGTCTCTTGAGAATTTGAGAATCATGGTACTAATTAAAAATCTTGGTTAAGTATCATGTGCCTTTGTTCCTGTCGTGGGTTATATCGTCGATTTGTTGGAACAATCTCCCATGTAGTCAGGTGATAACTTTGAAGGTTAGTAGTATGGGTTTGAGTTTACATTCATGTGACACAAATTTGTACTGTTAATTGGCCTCTAATGACTAATTACAGATTTATGGATTGAATTTAAAATGATGCATATAGTATAGCATACATATTATACATTATCAAGTCAAATTGATCTGATAACTATTGTTCTTAATGTCTTTTTAGGTGTTGGGTAGTTGAATACCAAACTTATATTCATATCTTTTTTTCTTCTATTTATTATAGCTCTATCCCTAAATTTAGCGACTTATTAGTCTGAACAAGTGCTGTTAGGTTACAATTAGGTGCAACACTTGAAAAATGAATCATGTAAGCGGGTTTTGGGGACTATTAAATTATGAAAAACCAATAGTGGGTTAGTAAATACCAGAACTAGTCTATATCAAATCGAAGAAAACCACAACTATGATTGGAAAATTAGTTAGAATACTATTGTAAATGAATGAGACCCCCTGCCTAATTCCTCTGGCTGAGTCCATAAGATCCTAATGGCTTTAAACAGCATACAAATGCCCAAGGCATAGTGATCTCATGGAGGGTTCCACTGTGATTAGTGTTTACTGGATTTTTCGATAACAAGAGAGAAAGTTGAAGTCTATAAAGTACCTTATCGCAACTTCCAGTTATTGACCGTAGATTTTCTGAGAAGACGATTAACTTGTCAGCGTTATGACATGATTTGAAATGGAATTTTGTTCCATGAAGCAAAAGTCACAAAGTGATTCTTGATTTAGAAGAAAAGCATTTGTGACCTCTTGCTTTTGGAAGAAGCCTCTATACCATTTATCTTCATGTCTTTATGTAAAATATGTTCATTCTTTTTTGCAACCACACAGAATCTATTGTCTACTAATACAGTAAAGTTTGGTGTCAGATTCAGTCAGAAATTTGCTTGGTGATATTTGCGGTTATTTACTGTACAGTTAGGCTGAATATTCCATCTCATATACTATGGGTGGTTGTTGTTCTGGTTGGTATAATAAAGTCAGGTGATTGGCTTTGACATATCCAAATAAGTGTCAATCAAGCTATCCAAATAAGTCCTCGAAGCCAAATCGCCTCCTTCACAGCCTCCGTAATAGCCATATACTCTGCCTCCGTTGTAGACAAAGCGTGGCGCGAGGTGCATCTCCCACCTGGCGCGGGTCAAAGTGAACACATACCCCGTCGTAGACCGGCGTTTATCCAAATCCCCGGCATAATCCGAATCAACATAACCAACGCACAACTGCCCACCTATAGTGTCCCGCTCATACACCAAACCAACATTGAGCGTACCTCGAATGTACCTCAAAATCCATTTCACGGCGTTCCAATGACCCACTCCTGGATCGTGCATGTATCTCAAACCATGCTTACCGCGTGACAAATCGGTCTCGTACATACCATTGCGTACATCAAGCTTCCAAGCTGGCTCGCATATGGAGTCTTCGACATCAACTCTCGATCTTCAACTGTCTTCGGTGAAAGGTCAGCTGAAAGCTTCAAATGGGCTCCTAATGGTACACTGACTGGCTTCGTATCCATGCTAATATGGAACCGCTGTAGAACCTTCTTCAAATAAGCCATCTATGTCAAACAAATTTTGCCCTTCTTCTTGTCTCTGCCGATCTCCATCCCCAAATTGCGCTTAGCCTCACCCAAATCCTTCATCTCGAACTCCTTTGAAAGCTGTGCCTTCAATTCATTTATAGCAGACCTGGAAATAGAGGCAACAAACATGTCATCGACATATAATAACAAATAGATATACGCACCTCCTTTCAACTTGCGAAAATATACGCAAGGATCAAACTGGCTCCGAGTGTATGAATGACCAAACATAAAACCATCAAATCGCCAATACCACTGTCGAGGAAACTGCTTCAAACCATATAGCGATTTTTTTAGTCTGCAAACTAACTTTTCTTTCCCTGCAACTCGGAATCCTAATGGCTGAGTCATATAGATTTCTTCATCAAGATCACCATGAAGAAATGCTCTCTTCACATCCAACTGATCTAATTCCAATCCATACTGTGCCACCAATGCTAGCAAAATTCGAATCGACGAATGCTTCACCACCGGAGAGAAGACATCATTATAATCAATACTTTCCTCCTGTGCATAGCCCTTCGCAACCAACCTAGCTTTGAAACTCAATGGAGTGCCTTCAATGCCCTCCTTCTTAGTGTATACCCATTTACAACCAATTGTCTTCCGTCCCTTTGGAAGCTCAACAAGCTCCCATGTATCGTTCTTGTGAAGAGACTCCATCTCTTCCTGCATAGCTACCTGCCACAAATCAGCCTCCGAACTCTGCTCGGCCTCTCTGAATGTAGTAAGTATCATCTCATCGATACTCTCCACGGAAATGCATATGCAACGTGGTCGGCATACCGCGGCATCTCAGATGTTTCTCCTCGTCTCCGAACGCAATAGAATCACGAACTTTGGTATGGGTCCACGATCCTGCACATCGTACTCATATCCTCCAGGTCACCGCCGTGTTTCGCAAGGCCACCTCACGCGGACTCTAATAGATATTGTACCATCGGACAATGTGGAGTGCATCGATCTCCACCACTGCGATATCTCCTTCGTTGGTCACTCTCCACTGATGAGAGTTGGGAAGCTTCAAGATAGAAGCCTCATCAAATATGACGTCTCTACTCAAGACAATCTTCTTATCAAGCTGGATCCCATAGCTTGTATCCTTTGACACCACGCTTGAATCCTACAAATATGGCCTTCCTAGCTCGCGGTTTCAATTTATCTATTTTCACATGATAAAATGCGGGGCACCCAAATACCTTGAGCTGGTCATAATCTCGTCTTTGGCTCTCGACCACTTCTCCATAGGGTTTTCCCCAATCGCGGATGAAGGCAACTGTTGATGAGGTGGCTCGCATATGTAAGTGCCTCACCAAAAGATCTTCTCCAAATCACTATCGCCAATAAATATCGAATCTTCTCCAAAGAAAGACCGATTCAACCTCTCTGCCACCCCATTTTGCTGCGGTGTATGACTAACCGTGAAGCGTCTCTCTATGCCCTCGTCTCGACATAGCTGCTGAAAGGGGTCTAAAGTATACTCACCACCGTTGTCGAATCTCAACGTCTTGATCTTTCTCCCAGTCTGCAGTTCTAATCTCTTCTTCCACTCCACGAATATATCTAGGACTTCACTCTTCTTCGTCATGGTGTACACCCAACATCGCCTAGAATAGTCATCAACAAATATGACGAACCAATGTCTACCACCAAGTAATGCCGTCTTGGTGGGACCGCAAATGTTTGTGTGCACGTAGTCCAGAATACCCTTCGTCTGATGGATGGCTGTTCCGAACTTTACCTTTGTCTGCTTGCCAAGAACACAATGCTCACGAACTCAACTTTTCCACTCTTGGTTCCTTTAATAGCCCCTCGCATATAACGCCTGCAGGACCTTTCACCTGTGCCCTAACCTATAGTGTCAAAGCTCGCTCCCGTCCGCCTGAAACAAGCAAGCAACATGGCCAATCTCGGTGCTCCCATTCAGATAGTATAAATTTCGATTGTGGACTCCCTTCATCACCACTAAAGATCCTTTAGTAACCTTCCCTACACCGTTATTGAAAGTCACATTGAATCCCTTCGCCTCCAAAGCTCCAACTGAGATAAGATTTTTCTTCAGCTGAGGAACAAATCTCACCTCCTTCAACTCACGGATTACTCCATCGTGCATCCTGATCCGCACAATACCTATCCCACAAATGCCACAGGGTTGATCATTTCTCATGATAACAATACCCCCGTCGACTTTCTCAAAAGATGCAAACCAGTCTCGCCTAGGGGTCACATGATAAGTAGCGCCGGAATCAAGCATCCAATCTGATGCTTTCACATGATTCACCTCCGGAGTAATCAATAGAGAATAGCACGAATCGTCGGAATCATCGCCTTTAGCAATATTCACCTCATTGGCCTTCGGGCCCTTTTTCTTGCCATTTTCTTTCTCGTTGAGCTTTGGACAATCTCTCTTCCAATGTCCCTGCTCTTTGTAGAATGCACATTGGTTCTTTGACAATTGGTGGCGGCTTCTTGACTTTGACCTCCTTCTATTACCACCTTTCGGATATGGGCTTCTACCTCTCGTCGATAAGACCTGCTTTGAAGTACTCATGGGAAGTCTCCTTGTCCTTCCTCCTCAAATCATGGTTGGTCAATGCGTTAGTAACTTCACTATAGCTGATAGAAGTACGTCCGTTCAATAAAGTGAGTACAAAGGTATCATACTCTCATCCGGTAAGAAGCCCAATAAAATAACTGCCTTGTACTCATCCATTATCTTCTCATCAACATTTGCCAAATCGGACAACAACTTAGTATAGTTCACATGAGCCGCTAGTGAGGTGCTCCCGGACATCTGAAACCTGAAGAGTCTTCGCAGCAAGTGTAACCTGTTCTCAACACTCTTCGTGAGATACTTATTGTTGAGAATTTTCCACATCTTCATTCTGAGGCGTTACCCCAATCACATCATATTTGACTCTGTTCCAAATAGGACTGATCACCCCACGCAGCGTTCCTATTCATCTTATCCCATACCTCCTCTTCATATTTAGGTGGCCTCTCTAGGACCATGATGGTCTCCTCCAAATTTTGAGCATTGAGCGCATCCTGTACGCCGCTCATCCACAAATCAAAGTTGATTTTGTCGTCGTACTTCACCACATTAATTTTGGTGTTCTGAAAACCAACTTGCATTTGTATTGTACTCGTCATTGACTTGCTGCTTTCACATTCTTCTCCCATTGCAAACTAACTCCAAATTGTAGAGAAAGAACAACTTTGATAGGATTAAAGAATCACCCAACTGAATCCTAGATCGATTTCAAATAGATTTTCTAACCACACGAGGAAGCGAAATCTCCAACGGCAACTCCTAATGCTATCTCCACCGGCCAGAACTCCAAGAACTAAGCTTCACACAAGAATCTTCCTCCACCAAACTCCAAAACCCTAGATCTGAAATCGGGCTCGATACCACTTGTTGTCTTGCCGTGAAAATTTGGCTGACACCTGTGACGACAATAGCCACAACAAGAAAGCTAGATCACAATAAAATTCAGTCTCACCAGGAAACAAGAATCAAGTAAATATCTCAACAAAGTGGGATATTTACTCTTCTCATCGGTTAAATTTGACGAAGAGGCACCAAAATTTATTGAATCAAATCCAACGTGATAGCGAGACACTTGAATTTTCGTGGTTCGACAAGTTCTTTTCTGTCACGGGCGAGAGGAAGATCTACTATTAGAGAAAAAGAATACAAATAGGGTATAAATCTGGCGTAAGCGCAGAAACAGCTAGCACGCATGAAATATCTCACTTGGCGATAACAAAACCTAACCCTCTCTCTGCCTTCATTCACGTGGTTTTCACGTGATTCACAATTCCGTGTGGCCCCCACACTCACATGATTCACATACATAAATGATTAAAAACAAAACATTCCCTTCATCGTGCATCATGAGAAGTGAGTTCCTTCCCAACTGTAATAAATGTTGTAACATTATCCTTCAGCAGTAAAAGATTGAGAAGGGAATGAGTTTAGCACTCCGAGCTTGTTTATTGGCAAGGCCAAGGCAATTGCTTTCTAGGCCTTTAGCTAGATTTCGATCCATCTGATATAGGACTGCCCCTAATATGTGGCCGAGGTAAATGCCACATGTTAGAGGGTTAGCTTCATACTCAAAATATGTCTGGACGCTCTGATTAGTCCAACAAACGCACTTATAAGTAAAAAAGCACCATTGTGAAGCACATCACCTTTCTACTATACATGCTAGCTGTTGTAGCATGTAGCAGCTGGACCACCCAACAGTGATCTTATATTTCATAAACACTTGCTGGTTTAGGGTTCACTGATTTGCTCATTTTACAGCCTTGTAAGTCTATATGTATGTCTCAACTTTCTATTTAGTTCGAGCGGTTTTGCTATAGAATTTTCCCGGTTCATGGGTTAATCAGACAATAGGCAAAATTTTTTTTTTTCCTGAGTTAGCTCTGATACTACTTGTTGGAATAATTAAGTCGTTCTATGACCTTAATTAAACGTAAAATGAGGACCAAAGTAAGCTGAAACCATTAAACTTTAGTTCAGTTAAAAAACATAAACTTTTTATTCTGTCTGATTCTTTTCTCATATAATCCTACTGTCCACACCAACACACGCAAAACCAGGAAGGTCCATGCTACGTATATACTCTGAAGCTGTAATATGATTTGATTGGGTTCCAGAGTTGGCTACGTTGTCTTTCTACGAACATGATAGGAACTTTGCTGGTTCCATTTATTCACACAACTTTGTGACATAATTACTTGTCTTAATCTGATGATGGCAACAAGTAGATGGATTATCAAGGGAAGGCAAATTGGGTTCAACTTTTGACTCTTTATTCTTGTAAAATATAATTTCATCATTATCTCTTGCCGGTTAAGGATCGGGTAATGTTCTTTGAATGTGGTTCAACAGTTTGCTAGAAATATGTTATGACAAAATCTTCACAGCATCAACTAATATCAATCATATGAAAAGCATAGAAAATATCGAGAACACAATGCATACAGATATACCGGCTTGCCTACGTCCACGGGCGAAAGAGGATAATAACTTTACTATCAAATTGTGGGAAAAGTACTAAATGCAACTGAATTCATGACATTAAATATGTACCCAAACAATATCAACCATTGAATCATTAGATTTTGAGATTTGTACTCAGATCCACTGATTGACATTTTTTGGATGCATATTTAATGCCAATGGGCCGTCACCACCAGATACTTGTTAGAACGTTGTTCGTACAATATCTCTTGTTTGATTAATAACAAACTCTCATTTGTTACTAATATGTTTGTGAGATGATACATTTCAGGTATAAACTGGTAAGAACAAGTTGCGTTTTAAAACGATGCAAAAATCAACATGAATTTTGATTTCAGCTTTTGAACCATCGATGGTCATGAGCATGGGTGCATTCAGTTCGGATATAGCTCGGATATGACACTTACCATGTCCATATCCCCTACTCATTACGGATACGGATAAAGATACAAATATACCTCGGTAAGGAAAATTTATATCCATATCCGCTAAAACTGGATACGAATACGGATATACATGTATATATATAAGTGGATTTGCATGCGGATAAAAATGAATATAAGAAAACTAGATAATATTAAAAATATAGTTCATGTGATACAAAAGAGTTCATTATTATGTTCGTTATATTTGAAAAGCTAAGATTAGACATCTTGATCATCAAAATTAACCTCAAATCCATAATCTAAGTATTAAAACTATTGTGACAAGATGACCAATATGTATTTGGATATTTGGATCTGGATCACGGATATTTCACTACAAAACCATAAAGTAACCATATCCTATCGGTTATAGATTTGAGTAACTATATCCAGTATCCTAACGGATACGGTTATGGATATTTCATTGGATACATTATATGGTTTAGCATCCCTAGTCACGAGGCACCATCGATGGTCAAGTCAAGTCATCGATGGACTACGAGAAAGAATCGGAGAAAGCGAAACCGAGAAATTAGATCATCGATGGTCTATAGTCGGCCGTCGATGATCGCAAGGACCATCGATGGGCTACGATCAATAATCACGAAAATCTATAAACTAGAATTTACAATCGATGGACAATAGTCAACCATTGATGATCATCAATGGCCCATCGATGATCGTGATCCACCATCGATGGTTGCAAAGAGTTTTGACAGATTTCAAGTTTTACTTTTAGCCGTTCGATGATTGATTTGATCTTCTATTTAGACTCTGATTAGGGTATCTCTTTCCTATGCTATCAAGGTCTATTTAAAGGGGCATTGAGGAGAAGAAGACAACAAGAAGAGAGAGAGAGAGAGAGAGGCAATTGCATAAAAAGAGAGATCTTATTCTAGGGTTTGTGAGAGAGTTTGATTTGAGAATTCAACCCCCGGAGCCTCGTTCAACTTCTTCTCGTCATACTCATCATTGAAGGATTATTTCAGAGAGGAGAAATGCCCTTTGCATTCGACTTCAACATCGCTTCTTCACGGCTCTTCATCGTCATTGGTTTGAAGGGCGGTTTGTTTAAATGGCTGTAAGATTTTTCTAGTTGTGCTTTGAATTATTTTGAATTGGTTTTGTGTTTCAAATTTGTAAGTTTGACGGCGTACTCAAGCTGAGGTAATTGAGGGTTGGTGTACTCAAGCCAGGTCAATTGAGGGTGTGGCTAGTTAGGGCTAGCTTTCTTCTGGTCATTGTGAAGTGTTAGATTAGACGACTGGTTTCGGATAGATTTCTGGGTGCAGTCTTTGAAGCCTACTGAATCGGGTTGTGATTCAGGTGAACTATGGTCATAATGAGGAAGGCCCTTCGCGAGAAGGAAGAGTGGACATAGAATTTTGATCCGAACCACTATAAAAATCTCGTGTGTTCCTGTATTGGTTTGCTTTTAGTTTTTCATTTATATTTTTGCTGCTTATTCTGAGTTAGTCGAAAAATTATAGCAATCCTATTCACCCCCTCTAGACTTGCATCACAGTTCCAACAATACTTTCTCCACATTGTGAGGAATACAATATGAAGATATCTCCATCACTAATCCCAAATCACACTCCCAAAGAACTCAATACAATCTTTCTAAACAATCTCTAACATTTGTAGAGCCAAACCAAATAGAGAGCCACGAATATCGATAGTCAAAAGCACATAAACCCGAGCAATTTCCCTCACGGGTTTCTCTCCAACGGATCGAGGCCGAAATTCTTCTCTTAATTGCTGCTCTCACCGAAATTTCTGAGTTCCTCTCAAGCGGAATATATAAAAGCTGATGACCAAAAATATTTGTGGCAGATTCCATCACAAAAAAAAAAAAAATAATAATAATAATAAAAATTTTGTGGCAGAGAATTATCCTGCGACAGATATTATTAATTGGATAGGATTTATAAGCAACCTGGACTCTCTCCCCTAGAGAAAACAACCAATAGGACAAAACATATCCAATTAATCAAGTTATCATCAAACCAATTGCGCTCCACCAAAGTGCTGATACTCTCGGTCAAAACGAGTCACAGAAACGCTGGGTTCTGCAATGTGGATCTCAAGTATTTGAGGCAAACTATAACAAAATACTTAGCTTAGCACCGTAATGCAGACTTGTTTTGAAATTGCAATTATCTCACTAAAATGTCATACTTTCAAAATTTTATTCCGTTTCTAACAATTATTTCATTTTCAGTGAAATTTTTTCATTGACTAATTAACACCCCATTAAGGAAGAATCCACGTACTGTTTATTTATTTAGGGTAAATTAATTACTTCAAACTTTTAAACTAGTAATCTATGCCAAAACAACTAGAACCATCCGATCGAGTTCAGTGAGGAGAATGCCGTTGGAGTTCATCTTCATCCCGTTCTTCATCAAACTTCACTTAGATCTTTCAAAGAACGGTTTGTTTATCGAAAGGACCGCAAGATTGTTTTATTGAACTTAATTATTATTTATTTTTGTCTTTAATAAAACATCTTCTATGACACACTCAAGCGGTTTAATTGAGAATCGGACTAGCTAGGGCTAGGAGTTACTCATTATAAGAGTTAGGTTAGACGGCTGGTTTCGGATAGATACTGGAGTTTGATCTTGTAAGCCTACTGAATTGAGTCTGTGATTCATGTGAGCTCCTTCATTGTGAGGAAGCTTATTCGTGAGAAAGAAGAGTGGATGTGGGATTGCTTATCTGAACCACTATAAAATCTCATGTTTCTCTTGTTTGGTTGAATTTGTGTTAACTCTATTGCTTTTTATTGTTTATCGCTATAGTTCTTTTTATTCATTGCATATTACGTGATTGCACGAAAAATGATAGGCAATCCTATTCACCTCCATTTAGGCTTGCATCTTAGATCCAATGATTTGAAATGGCTAAATTATCGATTGGCATTAAAATTAGTACCTAATGACTAGATTGGTATTAAAAGCAAATCCGGGGACAATATGGTATTAAAACTTACAAGACGAGACAATTAGACCCAAACTTGAAAATCTGGCCTCTTTTTCCAGTTAAACGGTCATGTGAGCTAACACATGATGCTTATGTGGCTCCCTTATATAAAATATCGGTAATGTGGCAGAGAAAAAGGGAGAAAATTAACTACCCTAAAACCTAATACCCGGCCAAATTTTACCCAATTCCCCTCTTGTGCTTGGCGTGAACAGAGGAGGGAGGGGAGAGGGAGGGGAGAGGGGGGAGAGAGAGAGAGAGAGATTCCTTGATGATTCCTTGATGATTCCTTGATTTTGATGGTGGTGGGGGCGTTTTCATCAACCTAGACTCATGAAGCCCTAGTGTCGAAATGGTTCACTGATACTTGAGGTTGGCCGTACTCAAGAGCTTGAGCTTGAAGAAGTCATGATCTCAGCAATAGAGAACCCCCAATTTCTAACCCTAATCCCCATTTTAAAAAGAAGAAAAAGAAGGAAATCCCAATTCAAAATTCCTCCTTTTTTTTTGCCTCAAAATTCCTCCTTTTTTTTGCCCTAATTTGAAATCCCCTTATTAGTAATTGATTTAACGTGGGTAACTACCTTAAGTGAGCCACCTAAGCACCGCTTAAACGATCACGTGATAGACTGCTGGAGATTTTTGTCGGAAAAAGTATTTTTGGGCCTAATTGTCTCGTCATGTATGTTTTAATATCCTACTGTCGCCGGATTTTTTTTAATACCAAACTAGTCATTAGGTACTAATTTTAATACCAATATGGTAATTTAGCCGATTTGAAATTGTATGGTCATGTGCAAGACCAAATAAGAGAAGTGAGAAGATATTAGTTAATGTAGACAGATTGATATATACGTAGAGAATTTGATTGGAAGCAATCAAGAAAGATATGATAATAGTTACCTAGTGGAGAAGATAACTCTTATAAGTAAAACTGAATGGAAAAATAGGAATGAAATGGTCGTTAGCTACTCAAAATTGAAATTTTCATGATTTATCCAATATGCGCAACAAACTTTCGTGCCTTTTGCGAATGGTTTCATGCTGATAATAACACACTACCCAAATTCAATAATTGTAGGGTGGAGAGCGACTTCACGTCTTTGTTGAGTGCACAATTGGTAATCTGAACAAAAGATGCAAGTAGCTAGCTAAGAGTTGGTACTGGTAATGGGATGGAGAGGGACCTTGGAAGAAGATCTTTGTGATGACTAGATTTACATTATGTCCACCCAATTGGCCCATGTAGCTAGGGCCTTGGACATGGCGAGAGTCCGGTTCATGTCTTTCATTGAATGAGCTCCAACTTGCACATAGTTCCATCTGCAACGGAAATTAGTATCCTTAAAAATTGGAACAAAGATTTCATAGGAGCTATTAAATTCACAATTTTTCATGGATCAGAAAGTCAGTAATTTGAAAAAAAATAATATTTACACAAGTAGTAGAAGTGAAAATGCTATGTTGAACTGGCAAGACGTGGTATGAAATGAATAATTCATAGCGAGTTAGATACTAATTAAATTAGAGGGAATCAAATAAGACGTTTCTTCCACGTATAACGGAGGACGTTATCAGCTATTAGGAAAAGTGTTAAAATTATCATTAACATAGCAAGAAGGACTAATGGTGTGTTTGGATTTCATTGAGGGCTTGTCTGGAATGGGGGTAATGCGAGTAAAGGGAAGGTAGAAGATACATTACTTTTGTTTGGAAAGTTATTTGAGATAGTTAATGAGGGGGAGGTTAAGGTAATGGCAGGGAAAAAACTTTAGATTTTGTTTTCCCCCAAATTGGGGTGTAATGGAGGGGAAGGTAGGGGAATATGACTCTTAAAAAAAGAGAATATTACACAAAGATATTTTTACCCCCTGCATCAAGATGAGATTCAAAAGGATAAAATAACATGTAAGATATTTATGTAAATTTACATATATTTCCTTACATTCCCTTCGCTTTATTAGACTTTTCAAACGGGGTGAAATAAGTTCCCCTTGACTCTCCTTACTAATTTCTTAAATAAAATTTACATATTCCCTTACCTTCCCTTAAATTAACTTATCTTATGTTCCTTTAACTTACTTTCACTAGGTGCAAATCCCAACAAGCTCTGAGGGTAGGGGAAGTTAGAAGAAAATAGGGGAGAGAAGAGGAGGAAGGTAAGGGAATTTCCTTCCCCTAGGTTCCACCCCAATTTGGAGGGGAACAAATTTCTATTTATTGTAGGGTAATCTAGGAGAATGAGGGGGAACACTTTCCCTCTTAAAAATCCCAAACATGGTGAATATGTTCTCCTACCTTCCATTCTCCTCTATTCCCCTCTATCTAAACAGCCCCTAAAGGTATACCTAACATAGCTTAGTTGTAACTTATCAGCAATTAAGAAAAATATAATAACACTTAAGTGAATATAAGAGATAGCCCTTACGGCCACGCTAAGAGAGGGGTTAAACTCTAGGGTTAAGAGAGGGGTTAAAGGAGTTTAACCCCTCCTTAACCATCTAAACGGGTTAATTTGGTCAAAGCGTTAACAAACCCTCTACAAGGGTTAAAGTCAGTTAACCCCACATTTAGGGGGGTTAACAAATCTACCTTAAGAGGAGGGTTAAGAGTTACCCTCTCCAGAAATAAGAAATAAAACATAAAAAAAATATAAATTTTATAGGAGAATTATGGCAACTAGCTTCCTTAACCTTTCTTCATTTGCCAAGCACAAAAACTTTAATCCTGCATCTTGACTATCAAATCCAAACGGAATTAAATTATTTTTAATCTCTCGTGAAGGGTTAACTAAGATAGTCCTTCTCCTTAACCATTCTCTCTTAACCCCTTGCCAAACGACACCTAATAGAACTTAATTAAAAAAATAATAAAGAAGTGAATTTTAAAAGTAGATGTAATGTAGTCAATGTTCTTGTTACACAACAAAATGGATAAGAAATAGACTTAATTAGTTTCTTACGGTTGAGGGGGCCTTTTGGAGCCCACCAACGATGAGTTGTCACTACGCAATTCCCTTGACCTCGAAGGAACATTGGAGTCGGTTTAAACTTGCTCATATTTATAAAATATCCACCAATTTCCACTCTTCATGTAATAAAAATAATTGAAACTTATCCTTTATAACAAAATATACATTAGTCGATTCCAATTAAATGAGATAAATAATTCTCCCAACTTCAAATAAAATTCTCTTAAAAGAGTACATTCTCACTGTTACATACTTTCTGAAAGATTCAACTAATATTGAAACCTCATTTAACCAATCTGCAAATTTTATTCCTTGCTTCATTCTAAGAATTTGGGAATCATCAATTCCACTTAATCAGAGTCTCTGAAAAGAATGAATATGACATAATGGGTTCATAACACAATAAGTGGATAAATTCACACACTATACACCGGGTTTACTAAAACTAAAAGATATAAACTATCATAAATCAAAAGTAATAAGAAACGGACTTATATAAGAGAGAAATATCACCAAAAGTCAAGCAAATAAGAACAGACTATTGGTGATATTTCTCTCTCATATAAGTCTGTTTTTATTACTTTTTGTTAAATATGGCATAGATGGTCTCTTTTGTTTAGTCCCACATCGGATAGAGTAATAAAACAAGGCTACTCACAATGTATATATAGACCACAATACCAATGAATACAATTGCTCTTTTCTCTTGATTTGCTCTGTTTCTAACATGCTATCAGAGCCATTCAATCAATTCCCTCCTCAAATCCCAACCCCACAAATCTAATCCACACTACCGTGCATCAGATCTGCACCATCGTGCATCGGTCACCGCACCACTGCACCGGATCCATACGGCGTGCACCAGATCTTCACAGATCTTACGCCAATCATTTGGCCCATCAAACAGATCTTCATAGATATAACGCCAATCATTTGGCTCATCAACCAGATCTTCATAGATCTAACGCCAATCATTTCGCTCATCAACCAGATCTTCATAGATCCTTTGTCAATCATTTGACTTACCAGATCTTGCGCCAATCAATTGGCCTACAAACTAGATCTTCATAGATCCTCAATTTTATCAATTAGATCTCCCTAGATCTTAAACTACTCACGGAGTAACATCCTTCAGATAAGCGATAAGTTGTTATGACAACGCCAGAAATGCACTTCCATCAACAGTCCGTTGATGTAAAACTCGACGGTGATAACTACCGTCTCTGGTCCTACTCCCTACGAGTCATCCTCCGTAGCCGTGGGCTTTGGGGACACATCGACGGCACCTCAAAACCTCCAACTCAACCACTTCCCACCGGTGATCTCACCAAGGATACGACCGCCCTCTCCTCTCATGAGTCTACCCTTATGACTTGGACTCTTGCAGAAGATCGCGCCATCGCCGCAATCGTACAATCCGTCTCACCCTCCATCCGACTTTAGCTTGCACGATTCGACACTGCCATATCCCTCTGGGCATATCTTCAGTGCCTTTACACATAGTCAGATGACGCTCGAGAGTTTCAACTATATCAGGAGACATCCATGGTTACACAGGGCGATCGCTCGATTCGCGAGTTCTATACCCACATCTTTGACCTCTGGGAACAACTTCGCTGACCAGCGAAACCGCAGCTTCGACCCGACTTCCAGGACCATTCATCACAACAACAGAGATAGGCAACGTCTCTTTCAGTTCTTGATGAAGCTCCGACTAGAGTTTGAATCCGTCCGCAGCCAACTCATCCACCGGTCACCTAGACCCATTCTTGAAACAGCTGTCACAGAGTTACAGGCTGAAGAAACACGTCTTCACCTCAACACTCTCTCCATCAGCCCGAGCTTTGTCCACGTCATCTCACGCTCAGCCACTCACCGTGGTCCTTCCTATCAACAACACACCTCGTCGACGAGACAACAACAACCTGGCTTCGCCTCAGCACGCAAATAATTGTGCAACATCCACAAACTCTGCGAACATTCTACAGATAAGTGTCGAGTGAGGCTAGCTAAGACATCGCCCCCAATGCCACAGGCGACTGTCGCCGAAATTTCATCCACATCCAACACAGGCGCTACATCCATCTGCTTCCACACCCAACACAGGCTCGGCTGCTACTTCGTATGTCACTCAATCAGGTACAAAGACTAACCCATGGATTTTAGATTCGGGTGCTACACATCATCTTACTTCATCACAAACACACCTCCACAGCCAAACGCCCCTACCTCCCACAGCCATGGTCCGCACAGCCGATGGCACACCACTACCCATGACCTCTGTAGGTCACCTACATATTAAGCCTCAATTCTCGATCCCCAATGTACACCATGTCCCTAATGTCACAATGAACTTACTTTCAGTCTCACAAATCACATCACATAACTATACTGCTATCTTCATAGCTTCATCTTGCCTTATACAGGATCCTCGCACGGGACAAACGGTTAGGACTGGCCGTAATATCGGTGGCCTATATTACATGCACAAGCTCATCCTCCCCACTCCCACTGCATCCGTCATTCGCCTCCTTAACTCTAAACCAACCACCTGCGACCTCTGGCATTGTCACCTCGGTCATCTATCTTTACGTCGTCTTCGTACCCTTTCCATAACTGGTAAATTAGGAAACTTTTCTACTGATGCTTTGTCACCTTGTACTAGCTGCAAGTTGGCAAAACACTTGGCCCAACCTTTTCAAATAAACAATCAAATTGCTTCCGCTCCTTTCGACCTCATTCATACTAATATCTGGGGACCATCTCCGCATCCATCTCGTGGTGACAATCGTTACTATATAACATTCATCGATGATCACTCCCGTTTTACATGGGTCTACTTGATGAAACATAAATCTGATGCATATGACATCTACAAAAACTTTATCACCATGATTCTCACCCAATTCTCCTCCCACATCAAAATCCTACGCTCAGACTCAGGGGGGGAATATACATCCCGTCATCTCACAGAATTCCTTGCCTCTCAAGGAACCCTCTCTCAATTCTCCTGCCTATACGCTCACCAACAAAACGGTGTAGCCGAAAGGCGTCACCGACACATCCTCGAAACTACCAGATCACTTCTACTATCTGCATCTGTACCCATTCAGTTTTGGGCAGAAGCTTTCCTTATGAGCATTTATCTCATCAATCGCACTCCTTCCACTACTCTGAAAGGCCTCACACCCTTTTAACAGCTATATCAAAAATCACCAAACTACTCCCATCTTCGAGTCTTTGGCTGCACATGCTTTGTCAAACTCTCAGCTTCAGAACGCAACAAACTCTCACCTCGATCCGTCATGTGCATATTCCTTAGATACAGTCTACATCATAAAGGCTATCGCTGCTATGATCCTCATTCTAATCGCCTCCGCATCTCTCCCCATGTCACATTCTTCGAACATCTTTCATACTATACTTTACCCTCCCCACCTGTACCTTCACCACCATCCACACCTACAGATCTCATCTTTCTTAAACTTGACACATCCAACTCTCCAACACCACAAGTCAATCCAGAGCCAAGTCCGAAATTAGTCCTCCCACCGAGCAAGCGGCCAGTCCTGACCTACGTCTCGCTGCACTGGATCAATCAACCTCTCCACAAACTTCAACCAAACTTGAACCACTCACGAATGACATCGCACCTGAGACAAGATATCCCTCCCGAGATCGACAGCCACCAGCCAAATACTGTGACCCCAACTTCACCTCCATTGCTTTCGGTGACCACAATGATGGCGTCGGATTATGTGGAACCCCATTTTACCATGATGCGGTCAAACACCACGAGTGGCAGCGAGCAATGCGGGATGAACTTCTGAGTTCTGAGAAAACTCATACATGGGATCTCACCACCCTTCCTCCGGAAAGACACCCATCGGTACCAAATAGACCTACAAGGTCAAGACTAGGCGAGCGAACCATCGGCGTCATAAGGCTCGGCTAGTCGCTCGAGGTTTTCACAATAATATGGGGTGGACTATGAGGAGACCTTTGCACCGATTGCTAAAATGACTACTATTCGAACAACGCTTTCGCCGTTCTTTGCTTCCGACAATGGCCATTATATCGTGGCGATAAAATTGCTTATCGATGCGAGCGAGACTTCGCGGCGGTGGGTTGACAACCAACGATCCATTCGACAAACCGACGCCGCAAAAGCAGCGTAAAGCGAGTCCACGAACACGTGAAGTGGGTCGACAAGGTGTACAAACCAACGAAGCGGCGTCGCGTGGAAGAAACCCGGCGAAGTTCGGCGAAGTTGACTAAACTCAAGCGCCGGCGAGGCGGAATCAACTCCGCTTAATCCGTCAAATGCAAGCGGCCGTTTGAGCTCGAAAGTTGATCGGATCACGGACTCAAACACAACGGCGACATCATCGGAGAAAACTAAGCGGGAAGGCCGAAAGCGGCGGAAGCGGCAAAAGCGGCGCACCTCGGCCAACTTGGCGGCGAACCAGCGGTTTGGCGAACCTCGGTTCATTCGGCGAACCTGCGCCGGCGAACCTCGGTTCATTTTGGCGAACCTCGCCTTCGGCGAACCTCGCCTTGGCGAACCTCGCCTTCGGCGAACCTCGGTTCATTTTGGCGAACCTCGGTTCATTTTGGCGAACCTCGGTTCATTTTGGCGAACCTCGGTTCATTTTGGCGAACCTTCGGCGAACCTCGCCTTCGGCGAACCTCGCCTTCGGCGAACCTCGCCTTCGGCGAACCTCGCCTTCGGCGAACCGCTTTTGGCGAACCTTCGGCGAACCGCTTTTGGCGAACCACGGCGAACCTCGCGCTTTTAGCGAACCTCGTGTTCATTCGGTCGAACCTCGTGTTCACTTGGCGAACCGTGTTTGCTTCCACCTCGACCAACTTGGCTCGTAAATCTCGCGACAATGACAAGATCGAACGAGCGTCGCGAAAAGTCGAAAACCAAACCGGACCAAGGAGCCAGCGTTGGTAGAAACCGGACACCGTTTGGTGTCCGAAAGCCGTCAGCTTGTTTGGTGTCAGGCCAATGGCCAGTGTCGGCCAAGGCGGACACCATTTGGTGTCGACCAAGGTCGGACACTAAGCGATGGCCCGACATAAGAGCCCCTCTCTCTATAAATAGTCAGGGGTGCTCATTTTCAAGGTGGATTTTACGATATTTTGAGAGAGCTCTCGCGAGATCTACGAGCCGTCGACGCATAGTTCCGAGCACCGGCGAGCACGAGTTCAGTCGACGTCAGATCTACGATCGCGAGGTAAGCAAATCCGGGTCAGGACTACAGATTACCCTTCGGGGATAGCGTTGTGATTTCTCCTCGTAGATCTCACCCGCTCCGGCGATCCTCTCCTTCGTGAGTGCGATCCCCGCAGGCGATCCTCTCCTTCGTGAGTGCGATCCCCTCAGGCGCTTCGTTTCCTTCGTGAAACGAGCCCCTCAACGTCTGTAGTTCCAGAACCCAGGTTTATACCAGGATCGGAATTGCGCGGTGGTCCACGGACGAATAAAAAGTCCCCGGCACAGGCAAAGAACCCACGCAAGCGAGGATCCCGTAAAATAGAGATCCTCGTGTTTGTTCAAAAGGATAAAAGTTGTAATTTTTTGTCTTCATTGTAAGCCTTAAATAAAAGGCAAATTTTCTTTCTTTTGAATCTTGTTGTAGGCCAACAAAGCTGTAAACAAATTCAACAGAGCAATGAATACAAAGTCTACTTTTACCGCGAACAATATCAAATGGATGTCAAAATTGCCATTCTGCATGGCAACATCACTGAGGATATCTACATGACTCTACCACATGGACTCCCTCACTCCAAAGGTCTCGTCTGTCACCTTCGCCGAGCTCTGTATGGCCTCAAATAGGCACCCCGTGCATGGTTCACCCAATTCACACAGGTTATGCAACCGGCTGGTTTTCTTCCAAGTGAAATGATCCAACAATGTTCATCTCCTCCTCCAACAGCCAACGCACCATCCTCCTGCTCTATGTTGACGACATGATCATTACTGGTGATGATCCATCGACTATCAACCACATCAAATCTCACCTCCAACAAGAGTTTGAAATGAAAGACCTCGGTAATCTACATTACTTCCTCGGACTGGCGATCACTAAAACACCACATGGCTACCATCTGTCTCAACAGAAATTTGCCACCGACATCATCAATCGTGCAGGTCTAAGAGATTCCAAACCAGCTCGGACGTCCCTCGAACTGAATGTCAAACTCAATGTCACCGATGGTGATCCTCTCCCTTATGCAACTAAATATCGACATCTTGTAGGAAGCTTGGTCTACCTCACTATCACCAGACCTGACATCTCTCATGCAGTTCATGTCCTCAGTCAATTCGTCATAACACCTCACTCTCCTCATCAATCAGCACTGCTTCGTGTTCTACGCTACATTCGTGAGACACCATGCAGAGCATTATTCTTCTCAGCGTCATCATCATTCATCCCATTGGCTATAGTGATCTTGTGGCGATGACACTATCGATCGCAGATCCACCACGGCTATTGTATCTTCTTAGGCGACTCTCTCATATCTTGGAAATCTAAGAAGCGGGATGTTGTCTCGCACTAGTGCGGAATCGAATATCGGCGCAATGGCATCTACAGCGGCGAGATAGTGCGGCTCTGACGACTTCTTCTCAACATGGGCGTGCCTCCGGCAACAACCACGCCCCTTTATTGTGACAACATGAGCGCCATCAAAATAGGTAGCAATCCCGTCTCCAACGAACGCATGAAGCACATAGAGATTGACTATCATTTCACTCGTCATCATCTCCTAGCTGGCACAAGCTCTCTCCCTTATGTCAATACCGACCTTCAACTAGCGGATCTATTCACCAAAGCTCATACAATACAATGACATCTATTTCTTCTTGGCAAACTACCTTTGGTTAACCCAACTGCAGTTTGAGGGGGGTGTTAAATATGGCATCGATGCTCTCTTTTGTTTAGTCCCACATCGGGTAGAGCAATAAAACAAGGCTACTCACAATGTATATATAGACCACAATACCAATGAATATAATTGCTCTTTTCTCCTGATTTGCTCTGTTTCTAACACTTACGCTTCCAACCATCCTCGTCGAAAACTCCAAAAGTTAGGGAGTCTAGGAACTTTATTATAGCGTAGACATGAATTTAGGGCTCCTTTGAACATAGGCATATGCGGTGACGTAACTAGTGATATATGTTGTTAACTAGTGATAGAGTGCATGGCAGGAACTTCACGCTATATATTCTTGTTTTGTTATTTTAACTTGAAATTCGTACAGGTCCCTGATTAGACCTGACAATTTTATTTATTATTGGCAGGAATAGGCAAGAAAAGCTTACAAAAAGGAGGGGGTTCCGGATACTTTCGAGCATGTGAAAACACATGATGTATATTCACACTATATATTCTGATCTGTAGCATCTAAGACAAGCATAACTTCATGAGAGCAGTCGTGTTGCATCTTTAAACCTTGACAACCGCTAGCTTCATTAAGGTAAACTCACAAAAGTGGGATAACCTGTGTTTTACATTAGTTTGTGAGGTTCTAGGCCATATATACTATGATTTGAAATCTAAAACATGTACTATCACTAGGTAGAGATCAGAGTATCTGTTGGTTTCTTACCAAGTAAATGTTGTGCAGCGCTTGGACTTTATATATATATATATATATATATATATATATATATATATATATATATATATATATATATATATAGAGAGAGAGAGAGAGAGAGAGAGCAAGGCTCCTATAAACTCAAGTTGATAGGGAAGAGTGTCCACCAACTTTTATATCCATTGATCTTGCCTTGAGATCAGTGAAATCAAGATGCACACAAATCTCAAAGTGGGCTTTATATCTTTCACGGATCCCAAGGCAATATCAATGGTTAGAAAAGTTGGTGGATGACTATTCCCTATCAACTTAAGTTTATAGGAGCCTTCTCTCTCTCTCTCTCTCTATATATATATATATATATATATATATATATATATATATATATATATATATATATATATATATATATATATATATATATATATATATAGCAAGGCTCCTATAAACTTAAGTTGATAAGAGATAATGTCCACCAACTTTTATATCCATTGATATTGCCTTGGGTTAGGTGAAATCAAGAGGTACACAAATCTCAAAGATGAGCTTCATATCTTTCACGGATCCCAAGGCAATATCAATGGTTAGAAAAGTTAGTGGATGACTATTCCCTATCAACTTAAATTTATAGGAGCCTTGCTCTCTCTCTCTCTATATATATATATATATATATATATATATATATATATATATATATATATATATATATATATATATATATATATATATATATATATATATATGAGGATCTTGGGTATGAGCTATAGCAGTTCATTTTACAAAATCTTTTGCCGACTCACTATCATGTGAGCCTCACCCTAATGTTACTAGCGGGGGCTCACATGACATTGGTAGCGACCCATTTTGTAAAATATTGTCGATAATAGGGTTGTCCATTCGGCCGGGCAAAGCCCGTCTGGTGAGCAGGACTCGGGGCAGTCACCCGACAAGCTCATAGGGCCGACCCGCCGTTCTAATTATATATATATATATATATATATATATATATATATATATATATATATATATATATATATATATATATATATATATATATATATATATATATATATATATATATATATATATATATATTATTTTTATATTTTAATAAATAATCATAGTATAATATGGTCATTAATGTATACTTATATATATTTTAAGTGTATATTGTCATTAATATATACTTACATATATATTTCTAATGTATACTATATATAATTATAGTATGATATGGTCATTAATGTATACTTATATAGACTTACATATAATATATAACTATATACTAATAGAATATAATTTTCTACTACTTAGTAAACACTTAGTATGATTGATTTTTATCAAAGTTTCACATATTTTATTTTAAATTACTCTTGAAATTTCATTTTTTACAAAAAAATTAATTTTTAAGCAACAAAAAATAAAAAATAAAAAGCAGAACTGGCCGGTGCAGGCAGAGCCCGAGCCCGTCACGGTACCCCTTTGCCCGGATTCAGGCGGCCCGGTTGAACATCTCTAGGCTGTCGGCTCATATATATATATATATATATATATATATATATATATATATATATATATATATATATATATATATATATATATATATATATATATATATATATATATATATATAGCAAGGCTCCTATAAACTTAAGTTGATAGGGAGGAGTGTCCATCGACTTTTATATCCATTGATCTTACCTTGAGATCATGAAATCAACATGCACACAAATCTCAAAGTGGGCTTTATATCTTTCACGGATCCCAATGCAACATCAATGGATAGAAAAATTGGTGGATGACTATTCTCTATCAACTTAAGTTTATAGGAGCCTTGCTCTCTCTCTCTATATATATATATATATATATATATATATATATATATATATATATATATATATATATATATATATATATAGAGAGAGAGAGAGAGAGAGAGATTTACACCATCCATTTTGATTTTTTTTTTGGGATATTTGGATAACTATGTGTTGATGTAGCCATTTCTGGGTATAACACTATGAAATTCACAAGGATGAATATTAATGGTAACTTTCATGTTGCATGTGGTAATTTGCTGACATGACAATCTATTCTTTTCGTTACTCATCTTTCCAAAGTTGATGGGGCATTTGTTTTGAGTGGAAACCCTTGGAAAGCTTCTAACACCGTTAGAAAATGCCAAAAAAAAAAAAAAGAAGATGAAGCCTTATTAAGGGTTTCTGATTCTTTTGTTTGTTTCACCAAAATTTTTTAAGAAAGTTTTTCTTAGAAGTGGGGAAAACGTTTTGGTAGAAACAAATTCCTCTCAAAATGTGAGGAAATGGGCAAGAAAAGCTGGGAAACATTGGTTTAATATTTAAATAAAGGAATAATGTGGGGAGTTGTTAGAATATAATAGTTAAATAACGAGGGAGAGGTTTCCAACTCAAATTTTTTTTTTATTTTTGGCTTTAGAACTAAACAAGGAAATGTGATAGAAAATATTTTCTCCCCATGTTTCCGTGCCGGAACAAACAGTCAAAATCTTTTTCTAAAAACACGAGAAAGGGCTATAACAGTTTCCTATATTTTGGGAAATGAAACAAATGTTGGATTTAAATCCAATATATGGGCCAATATATTAAATAGATATGTATTAGGTGATATCAATCAAGGTTAGCCCATTAAAGTGATCTAATTAGGGTTTGGGATTTTAATGCATAATTAAAGTATGATATGGTCATTAATGTATACTTATATAGACTTACATATAATATATAACTATATACTAATAGAATATAATTTTCTACTACTTAGTAAACACTTAGTATGATTGATTTTTATCAAAGTTTCACATATTTTATTTTAAATTACTCTTGAAATTTCATTTTTTACAAAAAATTAATTTTTAAGCAACAAAAATAAAAATAAAAACCGCGACTGGTGCCCGCCCTGTTCGAGCCAGGCCCGGTCCCGGTATCCCTTGCCCTGATTCTGATTTCCTGCCTACTTGAACATCTCTAGTCACCATATATATATATATATATATATATATATATATATATATATATATATATATATATATATATATATATATATATATATATATATATATATATATATATATATAGAGATCATAAACTTAAGTTGATAGGAGGAGTGTCCATCGACTTTTATATCCATTGATCTTACCTTGAGATCGTGAAATCAACATGCACACAAATCTCAAAGTGGGCTTTATATCTTTCACGGATCCCAATGCAACATCAATGGATAGAAAAATTGGTGGATGACTATTCTCTATCAACTTAAGTTTATAGAGCTCTATATATATATATATATATATATATATATATATATATATATATATATATATATATATATATATATATATATATAGAGAGAGAGAGAGAGAGAGAGAGATTTACACCATCCATTTTGATTTTTTTTTGGGATATTTGGATAACTATGTGTTGATGTAGCCATTTCTGGGTATAACACTATGAAATTCACAAGGATGAATATTAATGGTAACTTTCATGTTGCATGTGGTAATTTGCTGACATGACAATCTATTCTTTTCGTTACTCATCTTTCCAAAGTTGATGGGGCATTTGTTTTGAGTGGAAACCCTTGGAAAGCTTCTAACACCGTTAGAAAATGCCAAAAAAAAAAGAAGATGAAGCCTTATTAAGGGTTTCGATTCTTTGTTTGTTTCACCAAAATTTTTAAGAAAGTTTTTCTTAGAAGTGGGGAAAACGTTTTGGTAGAAACAAATTCCTCTCAAAATGTGAGGAAATGGGCAAGAAAAGCTGGGAAACATTGGTTTAATATTTAAATAATGGAATAATGTGGGGAGTTGTTAGAATATAATAGTTAAATAACGAGGGAGAGGTTTCCAACTCAATTTTTTTTTTTTAATTTTTGGCTTTAGAACTAAACAAGGAAATGTGATAGAAAATATTTTCTCCCCATGTTTCCGTGCCGGAACAAACAGTCAAAATCTTTTTCTAAAAACACAGAGAAAGGGCTATAACAGTTTCCTATATTTTGGGAAATGAAACAAATGTTGGATTTAAATCCAATATATGGGCCAATATATTAAATAGATATGTATTAGGTGATATCAATCAAGGTTAGCCCATTAAAGTGATCTAATTAGGGTTTGGGATTTTAATGCATAATTAAAGTATGAGCCTCCTATGTGTAGAAACCAAAATATAATTGTTAATTCTATGATGAGCTGAATTGATAGTTATGAATAACTGATTCGGTTATAAATAGGGTTGTGGTTCCTCAAATATCTACGTAGAATCTCTTTCTGATTTTCCATCTTTAGAAGAATTAGAGTTTCTCTAAGGAGGATATATACGTACAAGATTTGGAAGATCTACATCTCAAAACTCAAGAATCACATCCTACTCCATGGATTCAAGTATGGTTCCGCATCTTCTTAATTATCTCAATAGTTTGACATGAACAATGCTTGGGATTGACTAGGGTTTTATTTATTAAAGCAAAAGGTTTATCTTTTCTTGATCTAACAACAAACACACCCTTAATCAGTCGACATGTACATAAATTCTGTGTAGAGATGGTGAATGAATACTATAGAAGTTCAGAATCTGGTCTAAGTTTCCAATTGAATGTTTTCGATTGTTAGGTTAAATTAATGTCCATAGCTATGTGGGGCTCTCTCCTTCAAGTTTGTTTGTTGTAATCTATTTGTGCTTCTAAAAATGCTACCTTCCATTTTCATCTAGTCCTTCCAACAATATATATACGCAGGGGAGCAATTTACTATTGTTGTAAAACATAAAAAACATATTGCCCTTATTCAACAAAGCAAATTCACTACAATCATATACACATGATAAGATGATAATTTTAATCAAAGTTCAGCTTAACTAAAAACACTAGCGTAGCATCAATTCACCCCTATAAGCAGAATCATCCATCAATATTCGTTGAACTTCTCTTCTTCAACTTAACCAACAACCCGTTCTCCGGCTTAATAACGATCGAAATCTTAGGCACGACGACAGTGTCTTCGACCAGCTGCACGCTAAAGTTGTATATCATCGCAGTGGCGATCAATTTCATCTGAGTGATGGTCATGTTCTTCCCCAAACAAGTCCTCGGTCCAGAGTGGAACGCGATAAACTTGTATGAAGGCTCCTGCTTCAGTGTCCCCTTCGCCGTGATCCATCTCTCAGGCTTGAACTCCAAGCAGTTCTTTCCCCATATTGTCTCCATTCTCCCCATCGAATACATGGAGAAGATAACCTTTGAGCCTGCGCGAACTCTATGTCCACTGAAAGACATCGTCCATCTTCGCTTGCTTTTGACTGAATGCCACAGGCGGGTAAAGCCTAAATGCTTCGCACAAGGCTGCATGCAAATAGACCAGCCCTTCCATTTCCTCAACATTGAATACAATCATTTCATTGTCATCGACCTTAGAGGAGGGTCGAAGCTTCCTAAGCTCTTCCAGTATCTTATTCTCGACATCAGGGTTGTTGGTGAGTAGCCAGAACAACCAGACGACCGCGGTTCCTATAGTATCCTTTCCTGCAACTACGAAATTAAGCAGCGTGTCTCGCAGGAACTTGTCGTCGTGGTCCATGTACGGCGTCATCAAGTTGCAGCATACTTCTTTGTTGTTATCTTTAATACTCGCTCTCTTCTCTCGGATACATTGGGCGATGAAACTCTCAACCACCTCCCCGTCCTCCGTGACCTTCTTCTCTATTCCCAAATGAAAACGCCTTTGCCACTTCCACCAAAACGTCGGCACTACGTATCTGACTACCAATGCCTGCTCGATCTCATCCACAGCTTTCGCAAACGGAATGCTTGGAAATTCAGAAGCAAGACAACCGGGATCCACTCCTACGACAAGCTTACAAGTGGTGTCGAATGTGAATCTCATGAACACATCGTTCAGATCAACCACCTCATCAGATTCTGCCATCTTATTCAGCAGGGGAAGTAGCACCTTCGACACCTTGTCTCTGGTGCACTCCTCTACGGACGAGCGGAACCTTGATGCGTTCATATGTATCTGAGCCATTCTTCTCTGATCCAGCCACTTGTCTCCATCGACATTAAAGATTCCGCCACCTAAAAGCTCGAATACCTCGTTGAACAGTTTACCCTTCGGGTAGTTGGAGAAGTGATGGTTGAACATATGGTTGGCATTGTCAGGGCTGCAGGTTAGCAGATAGTCCATAGCTATGTGGGGCTCTCTCCTTCAAGTTTGTTTGTTGTAATCTATTTGTGCTTCTAAAAATGCTACCTTCCATTTTCATCTAGTCCTTCCAACAATATATATACGCAGGGGAGCAATTTACTATTGTTGTAAAACATAAAAACATATTGCCCTTATTCAACAAAGCAAATTCACTACAATCATATACACATGATAAGATGATAATTTTAATCAAAGTTCAGCTTAACTAAAACACTAGCGTAGCATCAATTCACCCTATAAGCAGAATCATCCATCAATATTCGTTGAACTTCTCTTCTTCAACTTAACCAACAACCCGTTCTCCGGCTTAATAACGATCGAAATCTTAGGCACGACGACAGTGTCTTCGACCAGCTGCACGCTAAAGTTGTATATCATCGCAGTGGCGATCAATTTCATCTGAGTGATGGTCATGTTCTTCCCCAAACAAGTCCTCGGTCCAGAGTGGAACGCGATAAACTTGTATGAAGGCTCCTGCTTCAGTGTCCCCTTCGCCGTGATCCATCTCTCAGGCTTGAACTCCAAGCAGTTCTTTCCCCATATTGTCTCCATTCTCCCCATCGAATACATGGAGAAGATAACCTTTGAGCCTGCGCGAACTCTATGTCCACTCGGAAAGACATCGTCCATCTTCGCTTGCTTTTGACTGAATGCCACAGGCGGGTAAAGCCTAAATGCTTCGCACAAGGCTGCATGCAAATAGACCAGCCCTTCCATTTCCTCAACATTGAATACAATCATTTCATTGTCATCGACCTTAGAGGAGGGTCGAAGCTTCCTAAGCTCTTCCAGTATCTTATTCTCGACATCAGGGTTGTTGGTGAGTAGCCAGAACAACCAGACGACCGCGGTTCCTATAGTATCCTTTCCTGCAACTACGAAATTAAGCAGCGTGTCTCGCAGGAACTTGTCGTCGTGGTCCATGTACGGCGTCATCAAGTTGCAGCATACTTCTTTGTTGTTATCTTTAATACTCGCTCTCTTCTCTCGGATACATTGGGCGATGAAACTCTCAACCACCTCCCCGTCCTCCGTGACCTTCTTCTCTATTCCCAAATGAAAACGCCTTTGCCACTTCCACCAAAACGTCGGCACTACGTATCTGACTACCAATGCCTGCTCGATCTCATCCACAGCTTTCGCAAAGCGGAATGCTTGGAAATTCAGAAGCAAGACAACCGGGATCCACTCCTACGACAAGCTTACAAGTGGTGTCGAATGTGAATCTCATGAACACATCGTTCAGATCAACCACCTCATCAGATTCTGCCATCTTATTCAGCAGGGGAAGTAGCACCTTCGACACCTTGTCTCTGGTGCACTCCTCTACGGACGAGCGGAACCTTGATGCGTTCATATGTATCTGAGCCATTCTTCTCTGATCCAGCCACTTGTCTCCATCGACATTAAAGATTCCGCCACCTAAAAGCTCGAATACCTCGTTGAACAGTTTACCCTTCGGGTAGTTGGAGAAGTGATGGTTGAACATATGGTTGGCATTGTCAGGGCTGCAGGTTAGCAGATAGTCCATCCCGCAGGACCATGGGCCTTTGGACATGAGGGTGTTGTTGAATTCTCGGAGGACGGACGTCATGTGGTCGAGTAGGCGATGGTTGTTGGCAATGATTGTTGGGAGCATGCCAACGATCGGCCAGTTCGCGACCACCTTGGTTCGGCGTTTAGTCGTGCAATAGAGGAGGTAGACGAGGAAAGTGGCAAGGAGTAACAAGAGCATCTCGGGATATCCATGCAAGAGGACAGACATACTCCAGCTCTTTTTTTTTTCTTTTCTTTTTTTTTTTCTTTTTTTTCCCTCCGTTTGGAGGGAGTTCTGTAGTTTTGGATCTTAGCAAGAACTTGCTTGATATAGGATTGCTCGTTGTCCAAAAAGTCAATTATTAATTGGGCTAAAAAACCTTTCAAATTTGTTGCTTGTTCACACAAAACTCCTATACGTTATAGCAATTAGAGAAAACCAACTGAACTTCCAAAATCATACGAAATCCTCATACGTACACTTCTTAAAATTTGCATAAATGACGTTAACATGGAGAATAAAATGCTTTTGTTGGCTTTGGAGGATGTTTCCGTAAATACTTATAAATGAATAACAGGGGGTATGTTGTGTCCACCATCTTTTCTTTAAAAAAATGAATAAAATGCCTAAACTATTGTTATTACTTACTATCTTTTCCAAAAAATCTTCCAAATTCTTCCTATTCTCACCATCTTCACTCTCAACCTCGCTGAAACCTCAAAACTTTCTCAATATTCAAATTTTATTATCCAAAATTCAAAATTTTGCAGAACCCTGGTCGAATTCCAAACTTTGAATGAATTTGTGATCTTAAAGATCAAATAAAACTATTACAAAGAGAATGTCTCGGTCATAGGTCAGAGAAAAGGAGAGAGAGAGAGATGAAGAGTTAATGAAACAAATATACTAGTTAAATAAGGGTTAACCGTATTTCGGCATTTGGAACACCTCACATATATGATGCAAATGACATCTTAAATCAACTGTCGTTGACTGTGGTACTTTAGGAAACGAGTTTTGGAGAATTTTTCATAGTTTGTTTTGATGCAAAACACTTCAAATTCAGGGTTTTGTGTAATTTACCCAATTAAAAAAAAGCATAAAATCGTACTTCTACTGCGTAGAGTAGAAATTGATTCAAAGTACAAGTGAGGCCGTTTGTTGGTTTACCAAAAAAAAACATGAAAACCAATTTTTTCATCTGAAGCCCTTTTTTAGAGATTTCAGTGGTTTACTTGGAAAAGACTATTTAACATTTGGTTCATCATGAAATCAACTCTTGAAATGAGTTTTTATCTCTTCTCTAGTTTGGATGGAAATTTAAAAAAAAGAAAAGAAAATTTTCATGAAATAGCTTGTTCTTAGTTTCGTGCGTTTGTTTTGTTAGGAAACAATATCATTGAAAAGTAAGTTTTTACGAAAAGAAATCCAAGTGGCCCATTTTTTTATTATTAAATATTCTATTTCTACTCCATTTGGGAGCTTTTATCTCTGAAATGAGTTTCACATTTTGGGTGACGTAACGGAGCTTTTCAAAAGGTCTTTAATAAAATCAAGTAGTGAACTAAACTATGAAAAAGTAAAGATTTTTGGACTTCATATTTCCGTGAATGATGTGGCAGACATGGAAACAAATTTCATGGCTTTTAATGCGAACTTAGTGTTGGGAAAAACAGGGCCCGATAGAGTGATGTAGGATACTTAACGGACAATTTCATGGAGGAGCGGGACAATCACAAGCTAAATCTGGATACATACGTAGGGTTGTCCATTGGGGCCGGGCAGAGTGTCGAGGTGGGACCCTGGCCTAGGCAGGCAGTGGGGCCCCCAGCAAAGCAGGAATCCGGACGAGCAGGGCGGTCACTCTGAGCCACATAGAACTGACGTGCAATTCTAATTTTATATTATATATATATATTTTTTATTTTTAATATATAATTATAGTATAAAATAGTCATTAATGTATACTTATATATTTTTTAAGTGTATATTGTCATTAATATATACTTATATATACTTACATATATATTTCTAATGTATACTATATATAATTATAGTATGATATGGTCATTAATGTATACTTATATATACTTACATATAATATATAACTATATACTAATAGAATATAATTTTCTACTACTTAGTAAATACTTAGTATGATTGATTTTTATCAAAATTTAGCATATTTTATTTTTAATTACTCTTGAAATTTCATTTTTTTTATAAAAAAAACTTAATTTTTAAGCAAAAAAATAATAAAATAAAAAAATAAAAAAATCGGGCCAACCCGGTGTCGGGCAGACCTCTGGTTCGTGTCCGGGTAACCCCGGTGCCGTACGAAATCCGAGGGCAGTGACCCGTTTGGGCGACTACATGTTATTGACTTTCGCAAAGAAACGATCATATCTTCTAACCCGGAAGGCAAATTTTAACATATTATATATGAAAATCGGCTATCTCGACGAGATGAAGCCAACCGGATTGTCAGATTTTCAAAATCTCATTAGTATCACTAGCTTTTAGTAGAAATACGAAAATAATTAATATTTAGTTTATTTTTAGTAATAAAGTTAGAGTTAATTTAGATTAGGAAATAAAATCAATTTTGATTTAATTAGGACTGATTTGTTTCCTCTATTATAGGAAGGTTTTGTTTAGGATAAGATTCGATACTTTCTATTTCTTTGTAATTCTAGTCTTATTAGGATTCTATTTTATTTTTCTATTTAAAAAGAGTCATGTAACCCCAATGAATAATATCACTTTTATCAAATAAATTTCTCTTATTATATTTTCTTCGTGGATTCAAAGTTCTTCGTAGATTCGGAGATTGTTCTTTATAGATTCAAAGAAAACCCCTTAGTGGATTCCGAGGTTTATCATTTCCGCGCTGCGTTATAGAGCATGGTCGCAGCGAATATTAGTGTGGAAAAGAATAAATTGAACACACATATTTACGTGGAAAACCCCCTAAATAAATTTGGGGTAAAAATCACGGGCAAGAATAGAAGAATTCACTGTGAGGAAAATTTAGGAGTTACAATCTCTCTTTATAAGGAGAAACTCTCTCTATATTTCTCTCACTTTGATATATGTGGAGATTGGATTTTGTTTCTGGGATGGGTTTCTGCTGAAGAGTTTTGGGCCTATTTATAGCAGTTGGGAAAATACTATTCCCAAATTTTTAATATTTTCTTTTTAATTTTTTCAAAGTTCGGTGCCAAACTCTTCTTTCGGTGCATTTAATTTGGAGGGGCCCGCCACCTTTTTATCTTTCCAAAATTGCGGCTGAGAATCTCCCACTTGAAGATTTGATTGAGTATCAATCATATCTTCACACCATTCTTTCTATCTTGCCATCTTCATGTTGCTCATGTCTCCAACAGACCACGAGAGGATCGACACTAAATAAATTTATCAGTATTGACTGCATTTGTTAAAAAATATGCAAGGTTATTTTTGGTGTGAATTTTCTGCATATCTACTGTTCCTTCTTCCACTTTCTCACGAACGAATTGGTACTGAACTCGAATATGTTATGTCTTTGAATGAAAGGCTGGATTTCTTGCCAAATGCAAAGCACTCTGGCTGTCACAAAATAGAGAAATTTTTTTTGTTCATGCTCGAGTTTCTCCAGTACCATTTTCAACCATATCGCCTCTTTACTAGATTGTGTAGTTGCTACATATTCTGCTTCTGTTATTGATGTGGCCACAACTGACTGCAGTTTTGAAACCCAGCTTACAGCTCGCTAGCAAGTGCAAACACATAGCCTGTGGTGGATTTGCTATTATCATGATCACCTGCATAATCAGAATCAATATATCCATTAACAATAAAATCTGATCCCCATAACATAATGCAACATCTGAGGTCCCCTTAATATATCTTAGGACCCTCTTTATAGCATTCCAATGCTCTTTACCAGAATTCATCATGTATCATCTGACCACTCACACTGCTTATGCAGTATCTGGTTTTGTACAAATCATAGCGAACATTAAACTTTTCACTGATGATGCATACGGTACTCGAGACATCTCCATCCTCTCTTCTTCACTGCTAGGACTCATACTGGAGGATAACTTGAAATTAACAGGAAGTGGGGTAGAAATTGACTTACAATCTTGCATGTTGAAGCGCCGCAAGATTTTCTTCAAATAATTCTTCTAAGAAAGCCAAATCTTCCTATTAATTTTTTCTCGGTAAATTTGCATCCCCTAGAATCTTATTTGCAGATCCTAAATCTTTCATTTTAAATTTCCTAACCAATTGTGCCTTCAATTCTTTGATACGATTTTTGTTGGAGCCTGCAACTAACATGTCGTCAACATACAACAATAAAATAACAAAGTTATTTTTACCAAACCTCTTAAAATATGCACAAGGGTCTGAATTAAGTCTGTTGTATCCAAAGCTCAAGATGAATGAATCAAATCTCTTGTATCAACACCTGGCTCCTGTTTTAGATTGTACAGAGATTTGTTTAATCTGCAAACCAAGTTTTCTTTTCCTTTTTCTTCAAAACCTTTTGGTTTAAGCATATAAATTTCTTCTTTAAGATCTCCATGAAGAAAAGCTATTTTCACATCTAGCTGCTCTAGATGTAAGTCAAATATAGTCATAGCAAGAATTACTCGAATTGTTGTAAGTCAAACTACAGGAGAAAATATTTCATTAAAGTCAATACCTTCTTTCTGAGCGTATTCTTTTACCACCAATCTAGCACGATAGCGCTCTACTTGATCATCATCATTTTGCTTGATCTTATAGACCCATTTGTTTTCAACGGTCTTTCTTCCTTGTGATAGTGACACAAGTTCATAAGTCTTATTTTTTGGAGAGCTTCAATTTCTTCCTGCATTGTTGCCATCCATAAAGATGCATCTGTGCTATTTATAGCTTCATGAAAAGTTAATGGCTCTCCATCCTCTGTTAGATGACAGTATGCAACATTACCCTCCGTAATATACTCCAAGTGCCAAGTCGGTGGTCTTCTCTCATGAGTTGACCTTCAAATTTCTGTAGCTTTGGACTCGACTGGTTCTTGTACATCATGCTCCGGTATTCCTTCAGAAGAATTTGGATCATTTTCTACCTAAACAGCTATAGTCTTTGAGTCCTTCCTTGAACTGCTTTCTTTTTCTTCTCTTTCTAGTTGGTTCTCTACGAAGATAACATCTCTGCTGACAATAACCTTGCGGGTAGTGAGATCGCATAAACGGTACCCCTTTACTCCGTTAGCATACCCTAAGAATATACATTTCCTAGATTTTAAATCCAGCTTTGTAATTTCTTGGACATTGTACATTACGTACACTGGACTTTCAAATATATGGAGGGTTGAATAATCAGCTGGCTTGCCGATCCACATCTTCATCGGTGTCTTTAATTGTATCGCGGTTGATGGAGGTCGATTCACCACATAATATGCGGTTTTTACTATTTCCGCCCAAAAGACTTTATCCAGATTTACAGTTGCCAACATTGCTCTTGTTCTTTCCAACAGAGTTCTATTCATACGCTCCGCTATTTTATTTTGTTGAGGAGTATATGCAGTACTGAATTATTTTTTGATGCCTTCTTATTTGCGAATGTAAGAAATTCACCGTCTGTACGGTATTCTTTTACCACCAATCTAGCACGATAGCTCTACTTGATCATCATCATTTTGCTTGATCTTATAGACCCATTTGTTTTCAACGGTCTTTCTTCCTTGTGATAGTGACACAAGTTCATAAGTCTTATTTTTGGAGAGCTTCAATTTCTTCTGCATTGTTGCCATCCATAAAGATGCATCTGTATATTTATAGCTTCATGAAAAGTTAATGGCTCTCCATCCTCTGTTAGATGACGGTATGCAACATTACCCTCAGTAATATACTCCAAGTGCCAAGTCGGTGGTCTTCTCTCATGAGTTGACCTTCAAATTTCTGTAGCTTTGGACTCGACTGGTTCTTGTACATCATGCTCCGGTATTCCTTCAGAAGAATTTGGATCATTTTCTACCTAAACAGCTATAGTCTTTGAGTCCTTCCTTGAACTGCTTTCTTTTTCTTCTCTTTCTAGTTGGTTCTCTACGAAGATAACATCTCTGCTGACAATAACCTTGCGGGTAGTGAGATCGCATAAACGGTACCCCTTTACTCCGTTAGCATACCCTAAGAATATACATTTCCTAGATTTTAAATCCAGCTTTGTAATTTCTTGGACATTGTACATTACGTACACTGGACTTTCAAATATATGGAGGGTTGAATAATCAGCTGGCTTGCCAGTCCACATCTTCATCGGTGTCTTTAATTGTATCGCGGTTGATGGAGGTCGATTCACCACATAATATGCGGTTTTTACTATTTCCGCCCAAAAGACTTTATCCAGATTTACAGTTGCCAACATTGCTCTTGTTCTTTCCAACAGAGTTCTATTCATACGCTCCGCTATTTTATTTTGTTGAGGAGTATATGCAGTACTGAATTATTTTTTGATGCCTTCTTATTTGCAGAATGTAAGAAATTCACCGTCTGTATATTCTCCTCCATTATCTGACCTCAAGCACTTAATCTTCTTTCCAGATTCAAGCTCGAATCGCGCTTTGTAGGCTTTAAAGACTGAGAACACATCTATCTTCTTCTTGATAGGGTACACCCAACATGTCCTGGAGTAATCATCAATAAAGGACACAAAGTATTTTGCTCCTCCCATGGATGTAACTGGTGCTTGCCATACATCAGAATGAATCAGTTACAGAATAGCATTACTTCTAGAACTCGATATGTTGAACTTCAGCCGATGCTGCTTACTTGTAACACAATGCTCACAGAATGGAAGGGCTACCGATTTGAGTACAGGAAGCAGCTTCTGACCGGAGAAAATCTTCAAGCCTCGTTCTGACATGTGGCCTAGTTTACAGTGCTACATCATGGTTTATTCTTCTCCACGACTGGTTGATGCTACATATGAATCAGCCTCCTGGAAGGTTTCTTCCTTGAGCATGTATAGATTTGCAGCTATCTTTTCTTCTTTTATCACAACAAGCGCCCCTTTAACAATCTTCATGATCCCATTTTCTATAGGAGTCTTGCATCCGAGCTCATCCAATTGTCCTAAAGACAATAGAATCTTCTTCAAGCCCTTCACATACCATACATCTTGAATGGTGCGTATTGTACCATCAAACATTTTAATTTTGATAGTACCAATATCAGAAAATTTTAAGACATGATCATTACCCATAAATACAAATCTCCCTTAGATAGGTTCCTATTTGTGGAATCATTCTCTCCGGGAGGTCATGTGCCAGGAGGCTGCTGAATCTAGAAGCCAAACATCAGCAAACTTTTTTTTGCCTTCATCAACAGTTGTTGCTCCTGATGGGAAATAAATGATTACCTCCTAAGTTGCAAGTATACAACCTTGATCAAGTTATAGTATATAAGATTATCGATCCCACGAGGAACGGGAAGTAGGAAGAGTTTTGTTCAAGTTTTGGTTCTCAAATTATGCGCGTGACAATTAGGAGTTATTCAAATAAAATGAAAGTGAGAAAATGGTGAATGTGGATGTGGAGAGATAAAAGAGAGTGAATGTGGATTATGTGCAAAAGAGGAGAAAATAAAGTTGAGAATGTGGTTGTGGTTATATGCACATAATAACAAAACTAGGTTTGAGATTATATGCACATGGAGGGAATATGAGATTGAGAGAGAAGTAAAAATCAATGAAATCAAAAATAAAGGAAAATAACAAACAAATGAAAAGCAAGGATAAGAGGAAAATAAAGAAGGTAAAGTATGGAGGATTAATTAAAGATATGAGGAATCTAGAGTAGATCCACTTAGCTTATCTCAATCTCATGAAAATGAGTTGGATTTGTTAGCTAGTTTCAAACAATCTCTAGGGATCCCACAAATATTGGCTCCACACTTAGAAAAGGGTAATTCCCTAGAGGGTTCTAGCCTCTAGGTGAATTAAAGAAAAGAAAAATCTATTCTAGAAAGTAAATACAAGAATTAAATACATTGCATGAAAGTAAATTGCATGAAAGTAAATTGCATGAAATTAAATTGCATGAAAGTAAATCTAAGCTACAAAGCAATTAAATGAACAAGAAAGAAAATGAAAAAGAAATAAAATAGAAACCAACAACTCCTGATCTTAATCTAATCCTCCTTTTGGTCCTTGGATTAGAAGAAGAGAAAGGAAATTGAAGGGGTGAAACATTTCATTTATTGTGTAACAAAAGTTACAATTTTGGAAGGTCTTCTCAATTAAGAGTGACCCTCCTCTCCAAATGGAGTTTTTACAAAATATTTCACACTCAAAACCCTCAGCCTTCACCCCTATTTATAGCCCAACGGAGTTGATGTGAACCATTGGATCAAACCTAGCCAAAAAGGAAGAGAAATCCACCATTAATTCAGAATCTGTTGCAAACCGATCGGTTGGCGATCGGTTAATAACGATTAATAACCGGTTGGTCAACCGATTGGTTCCCAACAATTTCTCTTTTCTTGATTTTCTTCACGAATTTCTCTTGGATCAATTTGGTATCTTGGGCCTTTATTTGTCTTCGATTTGGGCTTCAAATATTGGTAGAAATTCGAGAATTTGAGTCATTTGGGCTTTTATTCATTATTTCTTTATTAGCCGCAAAATAAGATAAAATGATTATTAGTAATATCGTTATTCATATAACATAGGTAATAAGGGTATAAAATGTAATTAAAATGTGATAATCAAATACCCCACACCTAAACTTTTGCTAGTCCTCTAGCAAAGAAAATAAAAAGAAAACCTAACTCACTTTAGGGAATGGTTGTATTTAGCGCATACAACAAGCCTTTAAACCCCTAGGTTACCCTAGTGGACGAGTTGTAGTCTCGTGAGGGTTTGCAGTGAATATACCCACAAAATTCAGTCAACTTGCCAATTTAAAGAAGTTAATAAAATAATTAATTCATTTGATATCTTCAAACATTCCAATTGAAGTTGGTTAATACTCAAGAAAACGTTTTTATCATAACTCCAATGTAATTTTCTTAAGAAAATCTTTTCATTATAGTTATACAAAACCAAGTTTAACTCAAAAATTTAATTTGAAAGTTTTGAAAAGAACATGCTAACTCTTTGTTTTAAACAAATTTCAAGTCTTTAAATCCATTTAATTTTTCAAGAACATATACAAATATAACTATATATAAAAACATGATTAGTATGACAATTTATTTATTATTATTATTATTATTATTATTATTATTTTTAACTCTTTATTTCTTGGTGGTTTTGTTCTTTTAATCGGGCTTTCTAAGTGACCATTTAGCGAGTTTTGGTCAATGAATCCCAACCCAATTGGGCTTAGGTCATTAAGCATAGAAATACTCCTCGGGCTTCTTTCGATCAACTTAGGCTTAGTAAAATAGAACCACCAATGATTTTAAGAGAAATTTTTCTTCTTTTGTTAAGTTAGTATAATATATATATGTGTATATGTATATAATAACAAAACTAGGTTTGAGATTATATGCACATGGAGGAATATGAGATTGAGAGAGAAGTAAAATCAATGAAATCAAAAATAAAGGAAAATAACAAACAAATGAAAAGCAAGGATAAGAGGAAAATAAAGAAGGTAAAGTATGGAGGATTAATTAAAGATATGAGGAATCTAGAGTAGATCCACTTAGCTTATCTCAATCTCATGAAAATGAGTTGGATTTGTTAGCTAGTTTCAAACAATCTCTAGGGATCCCACAAATATTAGCTCCACACTTAGAAAAGGGTAATTCCTAGAGGGTTCTAGCCTCTAGGTGAATTAAAGAAAAGAAAAATCTATTCTAGAAAGTAAATACAAGAATTAAATACATTGCATGAAAGTAAATTGCATGAAATTAAATTGCATGAAAGTAAATCTAAGCTACAAAGCAATTAAATGAACAAGAAAGAAAATGAAAAAGAAATAAAATAGAAACCAACAACTCTGATCTTAATCTAATCCTCCTTTTGGTCCTTGGATTAGAAGAAGAAAGAAATTGAAGGGTGAAACATTTCATTTATTGTGTAACAAAAGTTACAATTTTGGAAGGTCTTCTCAATTAAGAGTGACCCTCCTCTCCAAATGGAGTTTTACAAAATATTTCACACTCAAAACCCTCACCTTCACCCTATTTATAGCCCAACGGAGTTGATGTGAACCATTGGATCAAACCTAGCCAAAAGGAAGAGAAATCCACCATTAATTGAGAATCATTTGCAAACCGATCGGTTGGCCGATCGTTGGCTAAATAACCTGGTTGGCCAACCGGTTGGTCAACCGATTGGTTCCCAACCAATTTCTCTTTTCTTGATTTTTCTTCACAATTTCTCTTGGATCAATTTGGTATCTTGGGCCTTTATTTGTCTTGATTTGGGCTTCAAATATTGGTAGAAATTCAGAGAATTTGAGTCATTTGGGCTTTTATTCATTATTTCTTTATTAGCACGCAAAATAAGATAAAAATGATTATTAGTAATATCGTTATTCATATAACATAGGTAATAAGGGTATAAAATGTAATTAAAATGTGATAATCAAATACCCCCACACCTAAACTTTTGCTAGTCCTCTAGCAAAGAAAATAAAAAGAAAACCTAACTCACTTTCAGAGAATCGCGGTTGTATTTAGCGCATACAACAAGCCTTTAAACCCCTAGGTTACCCTAGTGGGCGAGTTGTAGTCTCGTGAGGGTTTGCAGTGAATATACCCACAAAATTCAGTCAACTTGCCAATTTAAAGAAGTTAATAAAATAATTAATTCATTTGATATCTTCAAACATTCCAATTGAAGTTGGTTAATACTCAAGAAAGCGTTTTATCATAACTCCAATGTAATTTTCTTAAGAAAATCTTTTCATTATAGTTATACAAAACCAAGTTTAACTCAAAATTTAATTTGAAAGTTTTGAAAAGAACATGCTAACTCTTTGTTTTAAACAAATTTCAAGTCTTTAAATCCATTTAATTTTTCAAGAACATATACAAATATAACTATATATAAAAACATGATTAGTATGACAATTTATTTATTATTATTATTATTATTATTATTATTATTTTAACTCTTTATTCCTTGGTGGTTTTGTTCTTTTTAATCGGGCTTTCTAAGTGACCATTTAGCGAGTTTTGGGCCAATGAATCCCAACCCAATTGGGCTTAGGTCATTAAGCATAGAAATACTCCTCGGGCTTAATTACTCAGTCAACTTAGGCTTAGTAAAATAGAACCACCAATGATTTTAAGAGAAATTTTTCTTCTTTTGTTAAGTTAGTATAATATATATATGTGTATATGTATATATATTCTGAACAATATTTGGATCAAGACAACTTGAAAAATTATTTTCAACTCTAAGTTAGGCATGCAAAAATTCCATTACTTTAATTAAAAATCTAAGTTAAAACTTAAGTAAAGTATACTACTTGAAAATCATTTCTTAAGAAATTTATTTAGAGTTATCATAAAAGGTAAACTTGAGTATAGAACTAACTAAGGATTAGAAGACTTAAATTCTATCAAATAGATCAATTATTAATTAACTCTATTAAGTTGGCAAGTGATTTTTTTTATGAAAAGAGGGAAAAATGACATAAAAAGAAAAAAATTGGTAAGAAAAAGAAAAGAAAATGACTAAGATAAAGAGCAAAATGACTAATTCCCACCCCATACCTAAATTTTGCATTGTCCTCAATGCAAATTCTATTAGGCACAAAGTAAAATAGATAAGAATGGAAGCACTTACATTTGTTCTTCGACTTGAACAATGATAAAAATTCTGTAATTACCTTTGGTATGAGAAGGTGAAGTCAAAATTTATTCTCTTTTTTTTTTTTTTTTTTTTTTTTTTTTTTTCATATGTTTTTTTCATATTGAAAAGAACAAGAAACTCTCACATGAGAGAAGAATAAATTCTTTTATTATTATTGTGGGACAAAAAATAAAAATGTAGAATAAAAGATGAAACATGAGAAGCTCACATTCTACATTAAATCCTACCTTATTCTTTGAAAATTCTACCAGAAATTTAAAGAATTTCAAGATGATATAATCAATGATGTTCTCAAATTCTGAAAATTCCAAGGTTTGCAATGTGTTTTGCAAAGAAATTAAGGTAGGTCTTATTAGTGTTATGCATTTTGAACTTAGATTTTTGATTAATGAGAATTTGACATTTTGGTTGCTCTTTCAAAATCTAAGCTCATCGAAAAGAGTTCTTGAATGTTGCATTCAAAAGGCATGTATTCAACACGGTTTCCTCATTTTGGAAAATCAAATCTGAATTTTTAAGATTTCGGTTCCTCATGAAAGATTTCCTCAAAACTAATGTCGATTCATTCTCTACTAAACTTTCTTGGATGTAATTGATTTGAAAGTGATTATCAATATTATTTCTGGATTGAAAATATTAAGTTCAGCGATCGATTTCCAAAAGCGACTTCAAGTGACCAGTTCTACAGTTGATGAGAGCATTAGAAGTGGCTAGAGCGGTCTTCCTAAGATCACGGGTATCGTCCTTTGGGATTGGAAGCGGGTTGCGTTTCGGGACTCTGAAATCAACAGGAAAAATAAAGTCTCCAACCTTTATCAATACATCTGTTATTTCACCCATAGGGACCTTAGCATCTATCGACTAAGCGAAGTGTGCATCTAGTTGGCTTGAGTTCCCGACACCTAGTTGTTGGTAGATTGAATATGGAAGCAAGTTGACGGCCCCTAAGTCTAAAAGTGCCTTATCAATACAGTATTACCAATGATACATGAGATGGTAGGACAACACGGATCCTTATGTTTCAATGGTACGGACTTTGAGAGGACTTCAGCGATATTGGCGGCGAAAGACTTTCTTTGGAATATTTATTTGCCTCTTTTGGTACATAATTCCTTTAAAATTTTGGCATAAGAAGGAATTTGTTCAATGACATCTAAAGAGGAATGTTGACCTTAACACCTTGAAAGTCTCTAGAATTTTCTCCTCACGAGAGGAGTGCTTCCTAGGCACGAGTCTATCAGGGTAAGGAGCAACCGGTTTAAATTGATTAGACTCGTTCGTTCGGTTCCGAGTCATCGAAGGGTGTGATTTGAGTAGAGATATCGAAGGAGAGAATTTGTTACGGTTCAAGGGTTTCACTTAGAGGCATTCTAACTTGATTATCGACTGTCTACTTGACCGTAGTGAATGGATTGCATTCACTTCACTGGTAGGTTGAACTTGATCCGTGTCCTTCGGGTTGGGCACGGGTTGACTCGGAAAAGTTCCTTTCTCTCTCTCACTCATGGCATTAGCTAGTTGACCAAGTTGGGTTTCTAACCTAGCTATGGCTTGAGTGTTGGAAATGAGGATTTGCGGTTGATTGCATGAAGGAATTCATCGTGTTTGATGTTTGAGTCAATAAGTTAGTGAGTGCGTATAGAGGTTTTAATCAAAGTTTCTAGACCCTTTTCGAGAACATTAAGGCGTTTATCATGATTAGCAATTTGAGGAGTGTGATTTGCTGATTGGTGATGAGGGGTGATTTTGAAATGATAGATTTGGTTGTTGGAAATTGAGAGGCTGTATTGCCCTAGAGAATTGTTGGGTTGAAGAGGGTGACATTTTGATTTCGGAGTAGTTTCCCGGTTCCATGCAAAATTTGGATGATTTCTCCAACCGGGATTGTAGGTTGGAGAAAATGGATCATTCAGGACTGAAATGCGGCGTTTATCGACCTAGTGGTGACGGATCCTAAAGAGGACATTCCTCGAAACATGAGATGGAGACAGCAGTTATGACAACTGGCGAAACTTGGTTGATTTGGTGGAGCTTGTTCTTTGACTTCTAAAGCTTCTAACCTACATGATTGTAGCCATCTTTGCTTGAGAGGCTATGTTAGTTTCTAGGGCAGACCAACTGGTTTTGGTTTGAAGCCGATGAAACACGGTCATCACAATGTTCCCCTTGCATGGTTTTCTCGGATAAACTCTCTAAAAGTCCCAAGCTTCATCGGCATTTTTCTTCATGAAATCCCCTTGACACATTGACTCTAAGGAAGTTTTGAGGAATAATCCAATTCTTCATAAATGATTTGGCATAATCGCCACTTTTCAAGACCATGGTGAGGACATTGGATAAGAAGATCTTTGAATTTGTCAAAATACTTCCAAAAGGTTCTCGGGACAATTTTAAAATTTTGAATGCTGTTTCTAAGCTTGATTGTTTTGTGGATAGGAAAGAATTTTTTGAAAAGCTGTTACAAATTCACCCCAAGTTGAGATGGAATCATGGGCAAGCTATCTGACCATTTTTGGCTTTGTCCTTAAGGGCAAATGGAATAAATCGGAGTTTGATCGCATCTTCAGTTAAGTCGATCATCTTAATCATGAGGCAAACATCTTCAAATTCGGAGATAAAGATGTATGCGTCTTCGGTTTCGACTCCTAAGAATTTGGGAAGCATGTTTATGAAATGTGGTCGAAGTTCAAAATTGGTTCCATTTACCTCGGGGAGTTTTATGCAAGAGGGGATTGCATTTCTAGTGGGGTAACAAACATCTTGAAGAACAGGTGGGTTGGTATTAGCCATTTCGTTTGGTTCAAGAGATGGATCAAAAGCAATTAAGCGATTAGTATTATCCCTAACCCAAGTTTGCATACACCAAAATCAAAATTTTTATTTTTATTTTTATTTTTTATTATTTTTTATTTGAAAAGGATAAGAGAAAAAGTTAAGAAGATGATGAGAGAAAAAAAATAAGGAAAAACTAACTAAAAATAAATCAAGGCAATCACTTTTCAATCACCCTAACTCTAGGGTTAAGCCTAAACTTGACTTAGACCGACTTCTAACCAAAATTCCCTTATTGAAAAGATCAAAGTTTACTTGGATAATTAGCCAGGTAAGGATAGTACTAGAGGGAGATCAAAGATCAATTAAGTACCTCTTTCCTTTCGGAGAGCCTTACGCAACCCCTAAACCTTGCCTTAGACACCAATTAATCCAAATAAACTTGGACGGTTCACTTAAGGATTTCTTGTTCCTTAATGAGCTCAAATCCTTAGGGGCCAACGTCTAATCAATTTTAAGAGGCTTGGGTATGTGTAGTGAGGAATTAGTGATTTTTGGGCTAAGGAAAGGGTGATGAAATCCCTCACCTTATCTTGATTAATGGGTTTTGCCCTTAAGATATTTTCAAGTGTGTGCCAAATCAAGATGCTCAAATCACTTGGTGAATTCCTACTATTATATGAAATGCAACCCTAGGAATTAAAAGCAACTAAAAAGGATGCAAAAATAAAAATCTTTTTATTTTTTTATTATGGTCGACAAATAAAAAAATGAAGTTTATTAGGGTCGACAAGGGTAAAAAATCCTTTTTATTTTTATTTTTATTTTTTTTATCCTAATTGTCTCTAATGTATATGAACTATCTAAAGGGTGGAATTGAAAATACTAGATAGAGAAGTTACCCACGCAAAAGCAATGCAAAGCCTCGTTGGAGGCAATTCTTCAATCTTGAATCTTCAACTCTTGATCTTCAAGCTCCAAGTTCCTACACAAAAGAAAACACACAAAATAAGGAACCAAACTTAATCAAAATCCTACTTATGCACCGTTCCCGGCAACGGCGCCAAAAAACTTGATGGGAAATAAATGATTACCTCCTAAGTTGCAAGTATACAACCTTGATCAAGTTATAGTATATAAGATTATCGATCTCACGAGGAACGGGAAGTAGGAAGAGTTTTGTTCAAGTTTTGGTTCTCAAATTATGCGCGTGACAATTAGGAGTTATTCAAATAAAATGAAAGTGAGAAAATGGTGAATGTGGATGTGGTGAGATAAAAGAGAGTGAATGTGGATTATGTGCAAAAGAGGAGAAAATAAAGTTGAGAATGTGGTTGTAGTTATATGCACATAATAACAAAACTAGGTTTGAGATTATATGCACATGGAGGAATATGAGATTGAGAGAGAAGTAAAAATCAATGAAATCAAAAATAAAGGAAAATAACAAACAAATGAAAAGCAAGGATAAGAGGAAAATAAAGAAGGTAAAGTATGGAGGATTAATTAAAGATATGAGGAATCTAGAGTAGATCCACTTAGCTTATCTCAATCTCATGAAAATGAGTTGGATTTGTTAGCTAGTTTCAAACAATCTCTAGGGATCCCACAAATATTGGCTCCACACTTAGAAAAGGGTAATTCCCTAGAGGGTTCTAGCCTCTAGGTGAATTAAAGAAAAGAAAAATCTATTCTAGAAAGTAAATACAAGAATTAAATACATTGCATGAAAGTAAATTGCATGAAATTAAATTGCATGAAAGTAAATCTAAGCTACAAAGCAATTAAATGAACAAGAAAGAAAATGAAAAAGAAATAAAATAGAAACCAACAACTCCTGATCTTAATCTAATCCTCCTTTTGGTCCTTGGATTAGAAGAAGAGAAAGGAAATTGAATGGGTGAAACATTTCATTTATTGTGTAACAAAAGTTACAATTTTTGGAAGGTCTTCTCAATTAAGAGTGACCCTCCTCTCCAAATGGAGTTTTTACAAAATATTTCACACTCAAAACCCTCAGCCTTCACCCCTATTTATAGCCCAACGGAGTTGATGTGAACCATTGGATCAAACCTAGCCAAAAGGAAGAAATCCACTATTAATTGAGAATCATTTGCAAACCGATCGGTTGGCGTCGGTTAATAACCGTTAATACCGGTTGGTCAACCGATGGTTCCCAACCGAATTTGTCTTTTCTTGATTTTTCTTCATGAATTTCTCTTGGATCAATTTGGTATCTTGGGCCTTTGTTTGTCTTCAGATTTGGGCTTCAAATATTGGTAGAAATTCAGAGAATTTGAGTCATTTGGGCTTTTATTCATTATTTCTTTATTAGCCTGCAAAATAAGATAAAAATGATTATTAGTAATATCGTTATTCATATAACATAGGTAATAAGGGTATAAAAATGTAATTAAAATGTGATAATCAGCTCCCCTGTTTAAAATTTCACCATCGTCTGATGTGTTGACAATGCATCCTTGAGATGTTGATGGCTCTGAAGACTTTTTATCACCACTCTTCTTATTGTGCCAACACTCCGATTTCATATGCCCCCTTTTGCCACAGTTGTAGCATTTGATGTTCTTCTTACTTATTGATTTTGGTTTACCATGGGTATGACTCTCACTAGAGCCACGTTCCGTTGATCTTCCTCTCATTACTGATAAGGTCTCCGCTTGTTGCGAACTTGCATGCCTGTCTTTCTTATTTTTACGCCAATTTTCTTCCTCCAGAATGGCGGCTATAATGTCATCGAAGACTAGATTGTCCGTAAGGATATTATTTGTTAGATTGATGATGAGCTGATCATGCGAGTCAGGTAGACTCTCAAGTAGAAATTCTGCACGTTCATTCACACCGATTGTATGCCCCAACGTTGTGAGTTGGGAGAACAGTGTATTTAGGGTGTTGATGTGGTCGGTCATCGATGTAAATTCCGCCATCCTCAGAGTGTAAAGTCTCCTTTTTAAGATGATTTTGTTGTGTAGAAATTTGGCCTCATATAGCTTTGTTAGAGTATCACGATCTCCTTTGCTGTCTTCTTCTCTTCTATGCTTGACATCACCTCATTTGCTAATGCTAGATGGAGATTTACAATAGCATTTCTATCCATCTCGTTCCACTTCTTATCATCTGTGATGTCCTCCGGCCTTGCACAGATGGCCGCTAGGCAATTATCTTTTCTCAAAATAGCCTTTATCTTTAACTTTCACAATGAGAAATTACTCCCGTTGAATTTCTCGATCTTGAACTTCGCCGCCATTGATTCTACCACGAACAGTAACTTCTACTATTTCAATTGAACAGTAACCGTACTCGTAAATAGTAATCATATTTGTAAATCATATCGTACTCATGAATAGTACCATGTGCATTTAAAGGGTAAAGATAATGTAGCTTATTTTCTGATGTGGAGGATCCACCTTTGGTAGCAGCCACAGAGCATACGATAAGCAGATACACGCACCCTAAGCCAGGCTCTGATACCACTTGTTGGGAAAAACAGGGCTCGATAGAGCAGGGTCGCAGCGAATATTAGTGTGGAAAAGAATAAATTGAATACATAGATTTACGTTAAAAACCCCCTAAATAAATTTGGGGTAAAAACCACGGACAAGAATAGAAGAATTAACTATGAAGAAAATTTAGGAGTTACAATCTCTCTTTATAAGGAGAAACTCTCTCTATTTTTCTCTCACTTCTATATATGTGGAGATTGGATTTTGTTTCTGGGATGGATTTCTGTTGAAGAGTTTTGGGCCTATTTCTGTTGAGGAGAAGATTTGAGGAGGAAATTAAGAGAGAAGCCGACGAGGAAAAAGAATACTTAGAAGGAGAGAAGACAAATGGGAGATCTTGCTTTTATATATGATGCATAGATTGAGGTTAACTCTCAAATGGTGTTCCCACATATCGCGAGAAACTGACATGCTTCCTATCTTTTTTGGTGTCAACTTAAAGTTTAAGTAAGTAATTAGGACTATTTAATTGGAGAGATCGACATTTGGTTGTTGATCTGTATAGGATCAGAGGAGGTTGATGCTTTTAAATAAGGAAAGAGTGTGGAGGGGTTATGCCTGCAGTACGTTATACATGGATTGGTGTCACAGACATTCTTAAGGAATTTAATTGGAAGATATAGTCTCTTTATTTTTTCTGGGTTTGATGGATATGAGATTGAGACTCATCTAGTAAAATGAGCTATCAAGAGATAGAGGAGATGAGGTCCACACCTTTAAATATGACTAGCATCGTGGACTTCACCACATGATTATATCTTGGTAGCTCATTTTGTTAAATGAGCTATCATCTCATACCTATTATTTTCCTATTTTTATACATGAATTTGACTAATAATATTGAGGATTTAAAACTTTATAGATTTGGAATATGATTCGGAACTCACATTTTCAAATATAATCGTCTACCGATAAATGGATGGTTATAATTTGTGAGTAAAATTAATAAAAATGCAAATGCAAATTACAATAAACTCCAATAAGTTTCAGCATTTTACAGTAAATCCCCAAAAGTTTAAAACTCTCATTAAACCCCAAAACATTTTGATTATTTTGCACTTAACCCCATAATGACATTATCCGATAATTTTATATGGACAAAAAGATCAAAATACACTCAAGGCTAATAATAGAAAGGAAAAAATAGTTTACAAATATAACCCTCATAGCATCTCTATTTTCATATTAATCCTTCTAATAAAATAAGAATTTTGTTCCCTGAAAAATTCTAAAAATTATATAAGAACCTTGAAAAATAAAATTTTACAAAGAGCACCCTAAACATATGAAAATAAGAAAAATCCCCTAAGACGTTGGACATTGAGAAAGCCGCATGAAAATCTAAAATTTATAGATAGCCCCTTTCTAAATTTAGAAATTGCAAAAACATCTTGTTAAAATTAAAATTTAGAAACAGCCTCTAAATATCTAAAACTACAAAGAGACTCCTAAAATCATAAAATTACAAAACAACCCGTAAAAATCTAAAATTATAGAATTTCCTTTGAAATATCTGAAAATTTCAAATCCCTTAATATTTGAAGACTACAAACATTCCCTTAAAAATAAAAACTACAAATAGAACACCAAAAAAATTATTAGAAAATTTGAAAATTATAAATAGACCTGTTTGTAGTTCAAATATTAAGAAGTTTGCAATTTTCATTTCAATCTAGCTTTTTTGCAATTTCAACTTTTAAGTGGTGTTTTTGTAGTTCTTGAATTTTGCGGGGCTCTATGAAATTTTAGATTTTCCAGGGTGATCTTAGTCATATTTTAATATTAACGAGATTTTTACAATTTTCATATTTTTAGGGGATATTTTAAATTTCAGATTATTTAGGGGTTTCTAAAATTTTGGGATTTTAAGAGGGATATTTGTAATTTTAAAATTTTAAATGGATATTTTCATATTTCAGATTTTTCAAGGGAATTTAGCAATTTGAGATCTTTCAAAAACAATTGTGATTTTTATTTTAGGGGCTCTTTGTAGTTTTTAGATTTTTTAAGGTGCTCTTTGTAATTTTTGAATCTTAAGGGATTTTTGCAGTTTTTTAATTTTTCAGCAGGTATTTGGCAATTTTAGTTTTTCGGGTTTTTGTAAATTTTTTATTTTTGTGGGTTTATTGTAATTTTCGGATACATTTAGGCGGTCTTTGTAATTTGTGATTTTTTCATGGTTTGTTTGTAAATTTTTAGATTTTTTAAGATAGAAAAGTTATAGTTTTCAAATCTAGGAGTTAAGTATCAAAACCTTTAAACTTATTGGGGTTTTCTGTGAAAATCAATTAAAGGTCTTTTAGCCATTTGACCACACGTTTAAGTGACTAACAATGTGAACTTTCCGGTTTCTTGTAGAAGTTATTGGGGTTTAGTGCTTGTCTTAATGTTATTGAGAGTTTACTGCACAACACTGTTAGTTATTGGTGGTTAATCTAATTTACCCTTTTAACGTGAAAAGATTATGGTATTAGTTAAATAGTCTTGTCTTTGGCATTGCTTAAGGAGGAGTGTTTATTTATTTATTTTAAGTACATAAATTTTTCAGACTATACCCCTGTCTTCCAAAAACAACCCTAATCGTTCATGACACATACCCTAAAAATTGTTCTTTAAGGATGCTGAAGGAGGCGTTACCTGTTAAGATTTACATGAAAATGTATAAAAAATTGCAGATAGAAGATGGGCTCTTAATTTTATTTTTCTCATAAGCCACATAAAAAGTTTTGGAATGTTTTACACATGCACGATGGGTACACTATGACATTGTTACTTTAGGAATATTTTTACTGACTGATATTAATTTTACTCACAAAATATCCATATCTCCATAGCTCAAGTTATCTACTTGGGACTCTGTATAAAATTTCAACTTTCTTCCCCTTGGATCTTTCATTATTATTCACTGCAGTAAAAGTCCACTGTAAAAATCATGAATGATATGCCTCTCGGCTTTGTCACATACTGAATATAATCACCAATTATCTATAAATTTTTCTTTAGCTTCTATCTTTTCATCTTTTTCTTTGACATCTTCACCAGAATCAGAGAAGAGATGCAAAAAGGAGCAGATTCCAAGTATCAGGAAGTCCAGAGAGGCACCAATGACTACAGTCATTGGGAAATTTGACTCCATTGTACTTCGAAGGATGAGCATCTATCCTTAGCTGAGAGAGCAATGTAATATCAAGTAGTGAAACTGGATTTGACATGCTGCTCAGTACATTCTTCACTACGGCTTGCTCTGGAAGTGGACCGGCTGGATACTGAGACCCGTTCAGCGGTTTTGTTTGTCCCGAGCAAGTTCTTCGTGGCGAGTCGCCCCAGTTCTCTCCGCTGTTTTATAAAATTTCACGAGACATAATGGTAATAAGGTTAGCGTTTGGATAGTTAATTAAGAAATAACATGCAAAGAAAATAAGTGTAGCAGAAATGAGAATGTAGACAATAATAGAATAAAAATGAGTGTATTTACACTTGCTCTTATATGGATAAACTAAGGAAGGATCGATTGCAATTATTTACTAATATGTTTGGTGCCACTAAATTAGGACGTGATAAGGTATTAATTAAAAAGATAAAAAGGTTTACAGATAGTCCTAAAAATTTGACCAAAGTAGTTAAAGAGAATATGAAAATGATTAAATTACTAGAGCAAATAGCTCTTTTAAAAAAAAAAACTTAACGATAGAATAGGATATGAGTAGCTGACTCCAAAATCTTCGGATAAAGCTCTGTTGTTACTCTTATATCTGTTGGGACAAACCCAGGGCCCAATTGAGCTGAGTCGCAGCTAAAATAGTGCATAAGTAATAAAGAATACACAGATTTACGTGGAAAACCCCCTAAATGAATTTGGGGTAAAAACCATGGGCAAGGATAGAAGAATTCACTATGAGGAAAAACTTAGGAGGATTACAATCTCTCTTTTACAATGAGATACTCTCTCTATTATTTTCTCTCTCACTCTTCTATATACAAAGTAGTTGTTGTTTCTGGGATGATATGAACTGAAGGATTTCTGGGCTTATTTATAGTGTTTGGAAAAATACTATGCATCAATTTTATATTATTTTGTGGGGCCCACATTCAATATTTTATCCTTCACGAGCAGCATGAGCTCGTTCGCCGTTCGGTGCAATCGGTGCCTAATAAAGCGAGCGGCACGATAAAACGAAAATCGGGGCCCATAATATTTAACAATTTCCCACTTGAAGATTTGATTGAGGATCAATCACATCTTCACACCATTCTTTCTATCTTGTCATCTCCATGTTGCTTACGTCTCCGTCAGACCACAAGAAAATCTACACCAAATAAACTTGTCAGTATTGATTGCTTTTGTCAGAAAATCTATTATGTTGTCTTTGGTGTGAATTTTATGCATATCCACGGTTCCTTCCTCCACTTTCTCACGAACGAAGTGGTACTGAACTCGAATGTGTTTGGTCTTTGAATGAAAGGCTGGATTTCTTGCCAAATGCAAAACACTCTGACTGTCACAAAATAGAAAAATCTTCTTTTGTTTATGGCTGAGTTCCTCTAGCACCATCTTCAACCATATCGCCTCTTTACTAGCTTGTGTAGCTGCTACATATTCTACTTACGTTGTTGAAGTAGCCACAACTAGCTGCTTTGAAACCGACTACGACTCAGCACAGAAGTGCAAACACATAGCTTGTGGTAGATTTGCTATTATCATGATTGCCTACATAATCAGAATCAACACATCCACTGATAATAAAATCAGATCCCCCATAACATAATGCAACATTTATGGTCCTTTGATGTATCTTAGGACCTCTTTACATTCAATGCTCTTTATCGATTCGCCATGTATCGACTAACCACTCAGCTGCGTGCATATGCGGTCTTGTACAAATCATAGCAAACATTAAACTTTCCACTGCTGATGCATACAGTACTCGAGACATCTCCATCCTCTCTTCTTCAATGCTAGGACACATATTGGAGGATAATTTAAAATTAATAGGAAGTGGGGTAGAAATTGGCTTACAATCTTGCATGTTAAAGCGCCGCAAGATTTTCTTTAAATAATTCTTTTGAGAAAGTCATATCTTCCTATTATTTCTGTCTCGGTAAATTTGCATTCCTAGAATCTTGTTTGCGGATCCTAAATCCTTCATTTCAAATTCCCTAGCCAATTAAGCCTTCAATTCTTTGATACGATCTTTGTTGGGGCCTGCAACCAACATGTCGTCAACATACAACAACAAAATAACAAAGTTATTTTTGCCAAACCTCTTGAAATATGTACAAGGCTCTGAATTGAGTCTGTTGTATTCAAGGCTCATGATGAATGAATCAAATCTCTTGTACCAACACCTCGGCGCCTGTTTTAGACCGTACAGAGATTTATTTAACCTGCAAACCAAGTTATCTTTTTCTTTTTCTTTAAAACTTTCTGGTTAGAGCATATAAATTTCTTCTTCAAGATCTCCATGAAGAAATGTTGTTTTCACATCTAGCTGTTCTAGATGTAAGTCAAATACAGCGCTTATCGCCAAGATTACTCGAACTGTTGTAAGTCGAACTACGGGAGAAAATATTTTATTAAAATCAATACCTTCTTTTTAAGCATATCCTTTGACCACCAATCTAGCACGATATCGCTCCACTTGATCATCGCCATTTCGCTTGATCATGTAGACCCATTTATTTCCAATGGTCTTCCTTCCTTGTGGTAGCGTCACAAGTTCCCAAGTTTTATTCTTATGGAGAGCTTCAATTTCTTCTTGCATTGCTGCCATCCATAAAGATGCGTCTGTGTTGTTTACAGATTCATGGAAAGTTGATGGCTCTCCATCCTCCGTTAGAAGACAGTATGCAACGTTACTCTCCGTAATCTACTCGAGTGCCAAGCCGGTGGTCTTCTCTCACAAGTTGACCTTCGAACTTCTGGATCCTAGGCTTCGACTGGTTCTTATACATCATGCTCCGGTGCTGCTTCAGAAGAATCTTGATCATTTTCTATCTGAATATCTATAGTCTCTGAGTCCTTCCCTGAGCTGCTTTTTTTTCTTCTCTTTGCAGTTGGTTCTCTACAAAGATAACATCTCTACTGATGATAACCTTGTGGGTAGTGGGATCCCACAGGCGATACCTCTTCACTCAATCAGCATACCCTAAGAATATATATTTTCTAGATTTTAAATCCAGCTTTGTAATTTCTTGGGCGTTGTACATTACGTACACTGGACTTCTAAATATATGGAGGTTGAAATAATCAGCTGGCTTGTCAGTCCACATCTCCATCGGCATCTTCAATTGTATTACGGTTGATGGAGATCGATTCACTACATAACAGCGATTTTCCTTACGCCCAAAGACTTTATCCAGTTCACGGTTGTCAACATCGCTCTAGTTCTTTCCAACAGAGTTCTGTTCATCCGCTCCGCTACTCTATTTTGTTGTGGAGTATACGCCGTATTGAATTGTCTTTTGATGCCTTCTTGCTTGCAGAATACTAGAAATTCTCCATCTGTATATTCTGCCCCATTATCTGACCTCAAACACTTGATCTTCTTATTAGATTCAAGCTCGACTCGTGCTTTGTATGCTTTAAAGATTGAGAACACATCTGCCTTCTTTTTGATAGGGTACACCCAACATCTCCGGGAGTAATTGTCAATAAAGGACACGAAATACTTCGCACCTCCCATTGATATAACTGGTGCTTGCCATACATCAGAATGAACCAGTTCCAGAATAGTATTGCTTCTAGAACTCGATGTGTTAAACTTCAGCCGATGCTACTTGCTCGTAACACAATGCTCACAAAACGGAAGAGCTACTGATTTGAGCCCAGGAAGTAGGTTCTGATCGGAGAGAATCTTCAAACCTTGTTCTGACATGTGACCTAGTTTACGGTGCCACATCATGATTTCTTCTTCTCCACGGCTGGTTGACGCCACACATGAATCAGCTTCCTGCAGAGTCTCTCCCTTGAGCATGTATTTGCAGCTATCTTTTCTCCTTTGATCACCACAAGCGCCCCTCTAACAATCTTCATGATCCCATTTACTATATGGGTCTTGCATCCGAGCTCATCTAATTGTCCCAAAGATAATAGATTCTTCTTCAAACCCTTCACATGTCGTACATCTTGAATGGTGCGTATTGTACCATCAAACATTTTGATTTTGACAGTACCAATACCAGAAATCTCTAAGGCATGATCATTGCCCATGAATACAGAATCTCCTGAGATAGGTTCATATTTGTGGAACTATTCTCACCGGGAGGTCATGTGCCAAGAAGCTGCTGAATCTAAAAGCCAAACATCAGCAAACCTCTTCCTGCCTTCATCAACAGTGTTTGCTCCACTGTATAAAATTTCACCATCGTCTGATGTGCTGACAACGCATCCTTGAGATGTTGATGGCTCTGAAGACTTTTTATCACCGCTCTTCTTATTGTGCCAACACTCCGACTTGACGTGCCCCTTCTTGCCACAGTTGTAGCATTTGATATGCTTCTTACTCCTTGACTTCGATCTACCACGAGCATGACTACCACTGGAGCCTGGTTACGTTGATCTTCCTCTCGTCACCGATAAGGCCTCCGCTTGCTGCGAACTTGCCAACCTGTCTTCTTTGTTCTTGCGCCGATTTTCTTACTCCAGAAGAGCGGCTGCAACGTCGTCGAAAACTAGCTTCTCTACAAGGAAATTATTTGTGAGGTTGATGATGAGTTGATCATACGAGTCAGGTAGACTCTGAAGTAGAAGCTCCGCACGTTCATTCACACTGATTGCATGTCCTAACGTTGTGAGTTGGGAGAACAATGTGTTTAGGGTGTTGATGTGGTCGGTCACCGATGTAGATTCCGCCATCTGGAGAGTGTAAAGTCTCCTTTTTAAGAAGATTTTATTGTGCAGGGATTTCGCCTCATATAGCTTTGTTAGAGTGTCCCAGATCTCATTTGCTGTCTTCTTCTCCTCTATGCTGGACAGTACCCGGTCTGCTAATGCCAGATGGAGATTTGTTATAGCATTCCCATCCATTTCGTTCCACTTCTTATCATCTGTGATGTCCGCCGGCCTTTCACCGATGGCCGCTAGGCAATTATCTTTTCTCAAGATAGCCTTTATCTTCAACTTCCACAACGAGAAATTACTCCGTTGAATTTCGATCTTGAAATTCTCGAACTTTCGCCATTGTTTCTACCACGAACGGTAACTCCTTACTATCTCACATGAACGGTATGCTCGATACCACTTGTTGGGATGGCTAGGTACGATAGGCAGTGCATGGCTAAAATAGTCGCAGTAATAAATAACACACGATTTCGTGAAAACCCCTAAATAAATTTGGGGTAAAAGCAAGCGAGGATAGAAGAATTCACTATGAGGAAAAACTTGGGAGGATTACAATCTCTCTTTTCTGAGGAGATCTCTCTATTATTTTCTCTCACTCTTCTATATGCAAAGTAGTTGTTGTTTTGGGATGATATGAGCTGAAGGATTTAAAATTTTATAGTGTTTGGAAAAATACTATGCATCAATTTTATATTATTTTGTGGGGCCCACATTCATTATTTTATCCTTCACGAGCAGCATGAGCTCGTTCGCCATTCTGTGCAATTGGTGCCTAATAAAACGAACGGCGCCTGATAAAACGAAAATCAGGGGCCCACAATATTTGACAATATCGTCCTTAACAAAAGTTATGAGACAATTGACATCAACATGAATTGGAAATGAGTATCCATATAAACCAGATGTATATACTCTCAAGTTTTGCAATTTATCATATTGTTTATCCAATATACTGACAATAAGGGACTAGCCAAATTCAACAACATGGAGAATGACTACGTGTCTTTGTTGAGTGCAGAATTGGCTGTCTAAACAACAGACGCAAGTAGATAGCCAAGAGTTGGTACTTACTGGTAATGAGATGGAGAGAGACCCTGGAAGAAGACCTTGGTGATGGCTGGATTTACATTTATGTCCACCCATTTGGCCCATGTAACTAGTGCCTTAGACAAGGCTAGGGTCCGGTCCATGTCTTTCATTATCTGATCTCCATCTTGCACATAGTCCCATCTGCAATGCAAATGCAAATTAGTATATCTAGAAATTGGAGGAAATTTTTTTATAGGATTATAAACTCGCAATGTTTTATAGATCAGAAAATTGCGTAATAAAAAACAAACTAAAACTTTAAATAATAAAAATGAGATTGTTAAAATAGACGTGTTGATATACAATACAATTAGGTAAAAATGAATGTATTCATAGTAAATTAAATATTGGTCCTATAGAGGATAAAATCAGAAAATTAACTAAAATGTCTTGTCCAAGCATAATACAGAACATTATCGCCGATTAGAAAAGTAAAGATATTATTGCTAGTAGAGTAAGGAGGAATAGATTTAACTCTCTTAAAACTTGTTTGTAACTTGTAAGCAATTAAGAAAAGCCCGATATCGCTTAACTTAGTACAAGAGATAGCCCTTAATAGAAGGGAATGGAAGAATAGAATTCATGTAGTTAATGTTCTTGTTGCTGCCTTAACCTAAGAGATGATAAAAATAAAATTTTAAGTTTAGTTTATTACGGTTGAGATGCGCCTCTTGTACTCCACCAGTGGTAAGTATTGAAGATGAGCAAGTTTGCGTCGAGCCATAATGGGCCACTTTGCATTGAGTCGAGCTCTAATACACGTCCGATCTTCAGTCGAACAATATCCACAAGATAGTGTGACAAATAATATGTTACGGTGAGCTTGTAGTCCTGCAAGATTCCACTATTGTCAAGGCAAAATATAAATAGGAAGAAATTGCAGGCTAGATAGAAGACATATATAACTGATTAGAATGTCTATTAGAAGACATTTTAAAGTTGAGATAGCTAAAAATATCGGGTAGAAAAGACTTTATTCCGAAAGCATAAGGTAATAGTTTCACAGGCTCAAGAATTTAAGTCCTGTTTTTTTTCGCTACTTTCTCCAGTGTGGTTCATTACATGTATATCTCAATACGATACATGAGAAACAACACCAAAATTTACGTTGTTTAGTGTAAGTTAACTTTGGATCTTGAATGAAAAGTCAAATTTTAAGGAACTTACAAAAGTTCTATGTATCTTGACTAAAATTTATGGTGATCAACATGAATTGTCTCGAAATCCCACCATGGATACTAAGAACACCAAGTAGTGATAACTAGACTATATTTTTCAAACTGCTCCTAAACTACTACACCTAAAGATTTTGGGATTCATGATGACATATCATTTTAATAGCAATCCAACTAGAAGGACCCTACATTTTTGTCTCTAGCTAGTAGTGTAGGAAGAGTTTAGAGAGTGCTATAATTATCCAAATACACATTATCCTATACGTCCTAAATTTTAAGATTAGATGATAGCTTCCATTTGAAGAAACGCATTTTTTAAATCAAACTTTCTTATTAACAAGAGACTTCTCGAGCCAAGCTCCATATGAGAATGTTTGCTCAACTAAGATTTGAGCAGACGAGCCATTCAATTCCCATATTCTACAACTAGAGCTCTTTAAAATGTATCCGGGCACAAGAGAAGATGCATGGAAATTTCTGAGAACCTGAGCAAATGACACTTAATTCCAACTCATTTCTAGTGTCTGCATGTGACATTCACATATCACCGCCAAGATCCATACAACGTCTCTAAATGCCCTCATTTCCAGAGGCTTGTATTTATATGAATTTATTCATGTGACTGTGGGCCACTATGAGGAGATTGGCAACAGAAAGCGCCAAACAGCTCAACAAGGATCTCCTTGTTGAGTTGTTTGGAAGACACAAAGGGGTCTACAAGTCTCACACGTATCATTTGTGCGTCTACCATTTGAAACCCTATCAAAGTTAGCCACGTGGCTAAATCTACATGTGAAGGCGATAAAGATGCTTTTTACGGTCCAAATGAATTTATATTAACTACCTTTTACTTTTTCATTCTCTGCATACAATTGGATTTGAACAATATTACGTTTGCATAATTCTTACTCCATTTAGTAATCAAAGATTATTCCATCACATAAACTGTCCACATATTGTCTTCTTATTAGAATGTATCTTTAACCATCAATCTTAATTAGTTTTGGAAAAAAAAAAGGAACATGATTATAAAACATGACTATCGTTTCCTAAAACGACATATAATTTTCACCCCACATTGACACAGGCACAATTACTACCTTGGCCAAACCCAGATGAAATTGTAAATTAGGTTATACAAATGTCATTTTTTTGTTCTTTTGTTTAGATTGGTCCCCTTTTGCCCGTAATGTTTTAATCTCAAGATCTGACAAAGCCCTATAAAGTAAATTGGCACTTTCCAAAGTCAAACTTAATTGTACTTGGAGCTAACACAATTCTTTTCCTATCCACAAAGTTTTAATTTTTAGTTATAGAAAAAAAAAAACTTGTCTACAAAGCAAAACAAATAAATTCTTGAAGGGCTAAAATTTCTTGTTTATGGATATATAGATCTGATAATACAGAAAACAAATAGCATAAAAAATTAAGAAGATACTAAGTCATTACTCTTTTGAATTTTTTTAATCTAAAACAAGAACTAAACAATGGCATGCGAGATGCACGGGGACAAATGTAATTTTCTTTTGGGTAAACGTATACCAAGCCTCTAACATTAACAAAACAGGACACTAAAGCCAGCAAACGAGTAACATGGACACTAAACCTTGTACACTAATAGTAATTGGTTAGTTCAAATGTCATCCTACTATAAACCAAACAATCTTGCAGACAAAGTCACACCTCACGAGCCAATCATGAAACAATTCACTGCACAAGGGTCCACCCTCTAATTTCTACTTTTAAAATTTGAAATCAAATCTACACGAAGCTACTATAAACCCATAAATAAAAATAAAATAATAATTAATAGAAATGATGAAAAAAAAATTCTTACTAACCGGAAACCTAACAGTTGTTAGTGTGTCTGTCTTGGTGAAATTGAACCGAGCATACGGCACAGCCGCATGCAACATGCACAAAAATGACTCATATTGGTTCAATGTCAATGAGTCTCCCACAAAGAGTATTTTCTTCCTAATCCATCTCCTCATAAAATTCCTCCCATCAAACCTTCAAAAAGAAAATAATAAAAATACCATATTAGAAATATTGGCAATTTATGATTAAAAACATATGGTCCCCTATGAGCACAGTAATGCCGGCCATGAGTTCAGCACCGACAAATATAGGCATGGCCATTCCTCTAACAAAAAAAGCTTAGAAGACGAGGATAAGATAAAATAAACTCTGCAAACTTACCTTGGGAGATCACAGCCATTGGGCTGCCATCGATATTTGAGGTACATATTATCGGGTCGACCATACTTTTGGCAATCAAATTCTCTTCGGACAAATGGACAGGCCTTGGCATCATACATCGGATAACTTTCGTCGTAAACCCATCTCCCGTTGTAAAAGTCGCAATCTGCATTGCCACTAAGAATACTCTTGGTAGGCAATGCGAAGAACAAGGCGAAAGGCAGAGCAAAGCGAAAGTAGTCCAATCCAAATCCCATATTGGATTTTGGGCACTATACATAGAGAGATATTGAGAAAGGCATAATCATATATATAAGAGGAAATACTGAGAAGTCCTGAGGAATTGAGAGAGAAGCCAATGGGGGGAAAGAATACTTAGAAGGAGAGAAGACAAATAAGAGGCCTTGCTTTTATTATGTGTAGGTTGAGGTTACTCTCAAATCGTTTTCCCACATGAAGAGAGAAACTGGCATGCTTTCGATCTTATTTGGTACCAAATTTTAGTTTACGGTAAGTAATTAGGACTATTTAATTGGAGAGATCTATATTTGGTTGTAGATCTGTATAGGATATGAGAGGAGGTAAATGCTATTAAATAAAGAAAGAATGTGGAGGGGATGCATAGAGTACCTTATATATATGAATGGGTGTCATAGGGGATGCATAGAGTACCTTATATATATGAATGGGTGTCATAGAGAATCTTAAGGAATTTAATTAGGAGATATAGTCTACTCATTTTTATCATATGAATTTGACTTTTATATTGATGACCTGTTTGTGGATTCGGAAGAGAATCCAAAAATTAAAATTTCAAATATGGGGTGGTCAGGATTTTTTAGTGAAAATTTATAATAATGCAATTTACAAAAGAATATTTTGTTAGTTATATTAAGTATAAATAAGAACTTTCTAAATAACATGAAAGGTTATGGTCAAGAAAATAGTCACTTACCATTGAAAATATGTAGCAGGGACAACCAAATTAATTAGCTTTTAATTCACCTAAGAGCCCGTTTGGTTGACAAAAATATTAAAAATATTTTAAAGAAATAACTTCAAAAATTATGAAGTGGAAAGTAATGCAAGTACCATCTTTTTGTTTGTTTCACAAACTTTTGAAAATAGTGGAAATATATGATTTCCTCCTCTTCATTTTTTTTTTTTGGTAAGCAATTATAAAGAGAGAATGGGGATCTTTTGGAATGTTATTTACAAGTGAAGAATATCAAGATTACAAAAGCCTTTTTTTTTAAATTGGAAGAAACATTATTATAGGGAATTCAATGGGTTAACAGAGGAGGAATCTGATCAGGGATTTCACCCACAGAAGAAGTACAATTTGAGAGGTTTAAAGCAAGTATAGCCAACGACGAGCCATCATATTTATACTTCGTTTAACAAAGTGATACAAGAAACAAAAATAAATTTTCTTTCATACTCCTTGACTCCTTCCATAACTTGTCAAAGATTCCTCGACCTTTTGCATTCTCAAACAACATTAAGAGCATCACTTTTTATTTTGGCTTTTGGGAAGCCACTCGTAATGCAATGACCAAACCCTCTTACGTAGCTAAAACTTCAGTGGCCTCTACTTGGTTCAATTTTGCTCATGAGAATTATTTTTGCGCCAGAATAATTATTTGAATCCTCAAAGATAATCACACCTAAGCTAGCTTTCTTTTAGTCCTTCAACAAACCATCTATCCAAATAGAGTGACTCTCTGATTAATTCTCCTCAGTTACAGGTGTATCCAACAAGGTTCTCATACGACCCTTAGGCAGCTTGAAACTCCCTAAGCAAGTCCGTCGGCTTTAAGGGGTAAGTTTCTTGTTGGCAATTGCTCTTTACCCTATATTTCAATTCTCATATAGAGATCAGAGATCACCGGTTATTTGATTGTGATTTCTATTATCAAGTTTAAAAAACAACAACGGAATGTGTTCAACTTTACAATTTCCTAGATGATGTAGTGAGCTCATAGCTAGTATGGATGGAGAAAACCTGGCAAGGATCTTCCACTTTTGCCAAAATAAAAAGGCCTCAGTAGCCTCTTATCTTTGGAATTTAGAAACTCCCTCATTTTTTGATATGATTCCCAAGTTTACATTGTGCAGGAGTACTAGAGATACGGTGATTCATGATTACAAGGGTTTGCACAAAAGAGGGCTTTGAATTAAAGTAGAAGTCTATTAGAATTATTTTTTCTTAGGAAAGTTTGTTTGATTAGGAAAATTTATACTATAGTAGGAATTCTCTTCTGGCTGATATATTGAAATAAAATTTACCAAAAAGACGGATGAAGATCAAAGTCCTAGTTTGGGCGTTAAAGAGTAGCTACTGATCACACTTGGGCTCAACTCATAGTGCAAATCTGGACCATTCATTTATTGGGCTTACAGTACACTGGACTTGGATCACACAAGGTGTCAGCCAACATAGTGTAAATATTTGATTTTTTTTATTTAATATGGTTAATTTGACAGAAAACAATATCTGCGAAGTATGAGAAACATCAAACATCCATTTCTATGTACTATAATAGATTACTGCTCGTGGTAAAGTGAGAACACATTCATTATCTCTAGGTACATATCATTCTATTGCCTCAAAATCACAATAATATAATATAAATAATTATTTTTTTGGGAAGGTAAGTAAATATTTTAAGTCTTCATAAATGAAACAGCCGGCTCACAGTTTTACAAAAACCAGTTCAATCATATAAAAAAAAACTCCATGACTGTTTGGTTCATTTTCTAAAAATATCGGAAATAAAATTCCCACTATTCAAATCCATTACTTGATTGTTATTTTGGAATTGCTACTTTTTGTTTGGTTCAACATGATAATAATAGGAAATCAAATCTTTAAATTTGTAATCTCATATTTGTTTCAACAAACACCCAAAAAAAGCAAAACTAGAAAGAGAGAGAGAGAGAGAGAGAGAGAGAGAGGGAGGGAGAGAGGGAATGTTAATTTGGCATTAATGTGTAAGCTTTCCATCCAAATCCTCCAAAACTTGGGATTTAACAAATCCTAAAATTGGGTTACTTCTTACATATTATAGAAACCCTTTCTTAAAACCTTTTTTTGTGAAAAAGTAAAATATATAACATCCTATAATGCAAAAAGAGGTACTTTTTGTTCACTTTCTTGCTTTCCCACCCAAATCCTATAATTTTGAGTGAACCAAACAACACTTTCTAATCGCTAGCTGTGAAGATTTTTCAGCATATGTACCATTCAGTCCCGTGATCCGAACTAGACCTGAAGTCGACAAGCCAAAGCCCGACTAAAATGGGGCCCAAAAATCTAAGGCTGAAAGCAGTGACGCGCGATCTAGTTGCCGCTGTCGGCCCAACTTCATGTATCATGAAAATCTCTAGTAAGCTCACCTTACAGCTACATAAATTAGTGAACTTCAATCCCTTTTGTAACAGACAAGAGGTTGTTAGATGAGTATGTTACAAATCACTTCAACACTAAGGCATCAAACCCTCACCAACTATAGAAAAAGAAGTGTAACTTAAGCTTCAAATAAACCAAATGTTTTCTCTCAATCTTCAAGGCGCAACCTAAATGAGTTCCCTCCTCACTTTCCTCTTGGCATCTCTTGTGCTCGTCGGAGCTGTACGCATAGTCACCGATGTCTCCGGCTCAACGAGTGCATGGATCCATGAGATTCATCATTGGTTGTTTTCGCCGGTTTTTTACAATCATTTCGACGAGGATTTTGCCAATGCTTTTAGGAATGGATGCAATCTCTTTGAAGGGAAGTGGGTATTGGACGAAGATGGTTCTCGGCCACTCTATACTGAAGATAGTTGCCCTTACTTGACACAGCCGGTTACTTGCCAGAGAAATGGGCGGCCAGATTCAATGTATCAGAGATGGAAGTGGGAGCCTCATGAATGCAAATTGCCAAGGTTTGCAAATATTTTTGTGGGTAAATGTCACAAAAACCCATTTTAAGTTTAACAAATTTTTCGGTAGCCCCTAAATTACGTTTAGAAATATCGCTTAATCCCTCATAAGTTTTGTCAGATAGCCGCTTAAATATCTCGTTTAATTAACTGTGCAAGTGAAAATCATGTGCATCAAAATGACCAAAATACCCTTGTTCAAAGAAACCTCTGTCATGTTCTCTTTAATAATTTTAAAAGTTAATTTTGACAAGCACCACCCCGCCCAAAAAAAACAAAAACAAAAACAAAACAAAAAAAAAAAAAAAACAAAAAAACCATAAGTTTGGTCTAATTTTGGCCAAAATACCGTTGATTAATTAATTTAAGGATAAATTACACTAAACCTCCATTAACTTTCAACGTTTACATAAAACCCCAATGAATTAGAATCCGAAAGCAACATAAAATTTTGAAAGCTATATGGGGTTTTCCACAAAAGTTATTGGGGGTTTAGCATGATTTTGAAAGTTCATAGGGGTTTATTGCAAAACTCTTAAACTTTATGGGGGTTTAGTGTAACTTACCCTTAATTTAATTTAATTAGAGTGTTAAGTAGAAAATAGTATTTTGGTTTTTTTTTTTTACGGTTCAGCTGAAAATTGAAGTTTGGTCGGTTTTCTAAAACCATCCCAACTTAATGGAGGTTAAGTGACATTTTCAAAGTCTAAAGAAGTTATCGTTGCTTGCATGCCTGCGTAAGCATCAACTAACATTCTGATTAGATCTCCTTCTTCTTCGTGGACCAATCGATCACCATGCGATGTAGAAACCCCGAGAAACCCTATTTGAACTAAAGAGAATAACAACGTACTGCAGAAAATAGATCAAGAGACAAAGATACTAGATTTACGTGGTTCGGCAATCGTCTACGTCCACAAAGAGAGTTGAGTCTTCCTTTATTCTAGAGATTACAAGATAATCTATTCTTGCATTCTTAATAAAAAACCGCAAGAAACCCTCTCAATCTGAGCAAAAGATCTCTCACAAATCCTAAATTTCTGCTCTTAATTCTCTCTATTTCTCTCTCACAATATATAGCTCTCTTTGGCTTCCCAATCATCCTTGATCTTAGGAACAAACTTTATTAATAGAGTAGAATCCCAAATATAAAAGAAGTCCCAAAGAAATTAGTCCTAAACTAAGCCAAACTAGGTTTTAACCCAGTTCGGCCCACCAAAACTACTAGCTGTGACCACTAGCGATCACATTTCTATCTTGTGACTACCAATAGTATTCGTTAGCGGTTGTGGCTCTGGCCAGCGACTGTCGGCGGTGTCAGGTCGCGGGCTTGGGCTATTTGTATCCCCTTTTTTGTCATTTTGTCATTGTTTGAACCTCCTTTCTTCTATCTTCTTTTGTTGCCTCCTTAGGATTGAAATACAAGGATAATCCCAACAACCTTTACATTAGACTTGTATGAAGCCACATTCAAAATTATCAATTCTTTCTTGTAACCTTCCACTGTAAACTTGTAAAACTGTAGAGAATGAACACCTTCGATTCTTTCCTGTAACCTTCGCCCATTGATGTCAAGCCTTTTGATGACTTGACACCAACCTTCATTGTTGCGCTCTCCAAACCCAGTTGTGGACTTGTTGCAGATTTCTTCTTGATTCCTCCACCTGGTATTGAACCCCCGTTTTGGGTCTTCCTTAGATCCCACGTTCATCACCAACTCCTCTTCTTTGTGGTCATACACCCTCTTGAAGACAAAGCTCTACCTTGAACATCAATTTCTTTAGACACCTGATATAATCCATCTGTACACTTCTTCCTAACTAGGATAGGATTCCTACTACGGTATATCATAATGACTCCTCCGTGCTCTTGGAATTGGTAGCCCATAGAGTAAAGCACCCAAATAGATATTAGCTTCTTCCTCGCCTTAGCGATTAACCAAACATTCTCTAAGGTGACCATGCTACCCCTTCTTCCTACCACCGCGACCGTTCCTATGGCCGAGATGTCGTACCTCGTTCCATCCATCGTGTAGACAGCCCTTTTAACTCCTTGTACCGGGGAGTCAATATTTGGGAACATGTATGACGCGATGTTCCAGAATCTAATATCCAACCGGTACAAGAAGTGTTATTCCCGAAAACCATCAACTCAACTCGTTGACTTTCATCCTCCAAAACTGCCAACGTGTCATCTAATTGATTTTCTGTAATACCCACTGCATATAAAGTTTTGGCCACCTGATCTCCCCATCTTTTGCCCCTTAAAACACTTTTACTATTTAAAGTAGTCTTTCTTTATATGACCCTTCCCTTCGTAAAAGATCAATGCTTAGCCCGCGAACATGTCCCTTTGAAGATTCCCTCATACATCTACTACAAACCCAGCACCAGAACCTGACTCATCACCCATAGCTTGTCGTTGCTGAAAATCATCCGTGAGGAGTGCAGATTTGACCTCATCCATGGTGATTGTCACCTTGCCTATGGTTAGTGATATATTTAGATATTAATAACTTGCTGGAAGAGAACTTAGTAAGATTATCGCTTTGTCATTGTCTTTAATCTTTGACCCCGACGTCACTAACTAGGGCATTATCCTTTTGAAGTTGCTCACATGCTCTAACATCGCCGTACCTTCTTTTATCATCAATCTATATAACTGCTGCTTCTAGTACAACTTGGTGGATGCATTCTTGGCTATGTACATCTCCTCGAGTTTTTTGTATACTAATGGTGGAGTTGGATAGAGAAGAGGGTAGGAGAGAGGGATGATTGAACTAAAGCCAAGGGAGGGAAATGAGAGGAAGGGAGTGTGATGCAGTTAGTTATGTTTGGATTAGACAACTAGGGAATGGAGAGGAAAGGAGAGTGATGAAACTAATTTGTGTTTGTTTAGAGTATAAAATAGGAATAGAAAGGAGCAATTCACTTAAAATCCAAACATTTCGCTTCTAATAGGAATGCTAAGAAAGTAAGGAAATTGGCTTCTTTTTAACCCTCCTAATCCTTCCCCTCGCTTACTAAAAAATATAAACACACAATTTCAGGATGATTAGCATTTGTAACTTCCCCAACTCCTCCTCTCCCCTCTTAAAAAAAGCTATCCAAACCCGCTCTAAGTCCAGCTGTCTTCTTAATTATGTGATACACAACTTCATAAGAGAGAGCACGTAGAACATACACTGCACCTTCAGATCCATCCTATTTCACTCGTCATCTTCTCTATCTTCTTGTCCACCCCTAGCATAGCTTGGTTTAAGTTGGATGAAGACCATCTTGATCCTTTTCCGCCAAAGCCCAAAATCCCTCTTGCCATCAAACGTTTCAATATCGGTCTTTATCACTAAAGAACTTTCCAAATCCGTGCCATAAAGATCAAACATTTTCTCAAAGATAAGTCTAATCTAATTAAAATTTAGCTCTAACACTGATTGTTAGTGCACACCACCGCAACTCGACATCAATTGTTGGCCACCAACCAGCGATGTATGTGGAAGCGTAGCCTGCAGAAGTATCATCGGACATCCTGATTAGATCTCCTTCTTCTTCATAGACCAATCAATCACTGGGCGATAAAGAAACACTGAGAAAACCTATTCGAACTATGAAGAATAGCAATATACCATAGAAAATAGATCAATAGACAAGGATACGGGAGTTATGTGGTTCGGCAATCACCTACGTCTACAGGGAGAAAGTTGAATATTATTTTATTTTGGAGATTATAAGATAATTTATTCTTGCATTCTTGATAAAGAACGTGCAAGAAATCCTCTCAATCTCACAAAAAAAAATCTCACAAACCCTAGATTTCTCCCCTTAATTCTCTCTACTTCTCCCTCACAATATGCAACTTCTTTTGGCTCTCATTCACCCTAGATCTTAGGAACAACCTTATTTATAGAGTAGAATCCCGAATACAAAAGAATTCCCAAAGAAACCAGCCCTAAACCAACCCAAATTGGGTTTTGACCCAGTTCGGCCCATGAACCGCCAACGGCGACTCTGGCCAATGACCGCCGACAGTGCTCGAGGTTGTTTGTAGCCCCTTTGTTTGTTGTTTTGTTGCTGTTTAGATCTCCTTTCTTCTTTCTTCTTTTTATCTTTTTAGCGCTGAAATACAAGGATAACCCCAACAATCTTAAACTAGGACAACCTTAAATGGGGTTTTGTGAAACTTACCTACTTTTATCTATCCTTTTTGCAAAGAGTTGTGCGAGGCTAAAAGGTAGTTATTGGTTTGATATTTTGTGGTAGGTTTGATGCTTTGATGCTATTAAGGAGTTTGAGGAATAAAAGGCTAATGTTTATTGGGGACTCTCTTCAGAGAACTCAGTGGGAGTCCATGGTTTGCCTTCTTCAATCTGTGGTGCCGGATAGGAGGAAGTCCGTGTACAAGGATCCTCCTAGAAGAATATTTTTTGTGGAGGTAGGATTCTTTTATGAAAGAATCTATTTTTGTTAAATTCATATATATTTTTAGCTCACACTTATCAATTGAAATAGTTATATAACCAATGTATTAGTAATGTTTAATGTTTGATCTAGACTTAATTATTACAGCTTAAAACTTGATCTTGCGATTGTTTTTCTCAGACTTTTCTATAAATTGTCGAGGATGCTTTCACTTATTTGGTTACATGCAAAGTATTAGTCCACTTATCTCTTTTGTCTAAAATTTTTGGCTTGGGAGATAAAATTGTTTTCTAGTTTGAATTCTCTACTATAAGTTTTTTTCACATAATGTGCTTAATTAAAGCCATTTACTTTGAATTTTCATTCAGGATTACAATGCCACAGTTGAGTTCTATTGGGCTCCTTTCATTGTCGAGTCCAACAGCGATCACGCCACAAAACACACTGTGCAGAAGAGGCAAGTGAGGTTGGATTCAGTCGACAATCATAGCAAGAAGTGGGAAGGAGTAGACATCTTGGTGTTTGAGAGCTATGTGTGGTGGATGTACAAGCCTCTCATTAATGCAACGTTAGTTCGTTAGTTCATTAATCCCTTAGTTCGTTAGTTCATTAATCCCTTGTCTCCCGCTTCCTCTAATAAATTTTTTTCTATACTACTGTTAGATTTAAGAGAATAATTATTGACTTTCGAATATCTTTCAGGATTGGATCTTCTGACGTAAAAGAGTACAATATATTTGACGCCTACAAATTGGCACTAAAGACATGGGCTAATTGGCTTGAATCCACATTCAACCCCCAAATCCAGAAAGCTTTCTTCATGAGTTTATCACCAACACATCTTTGGTAATTTGATAATTTACTCATAAATACTCTGTCAATATACCCTTTATCCATATTGAAAACTTAAGCAACAATAAACAGGAGTTGGGAATGGAGACCAGGAAGCAAAGCGAATTGTTTCAACGAAACATATCCAATACAAAGACCGTTTTGGGGTGTAGGTTCAAGTCTTGAGCTAACAGGGATATTGAAAGATACATTGCAAGGAATGAAGGCGAAGGTGACACTTCTCAACATTACACAGTTGTCTGAGTACAGGAAAGATGGGCATACCACTGTTTATACAGAGAGAAGAGGGAAGTTATTGACAAGCAAGGAGAAGTCCCAGCCGGAAATTTATGCTGATTGTATCCATTGGTGTTTGCCTGGCGTCCCAGATACATGGAATGAGATTTTGTATGCTTATTTGGTATATGAAAACTGATGCAGAACAGCTACTGATCTAAATCCTACAAAAGATTTGATTAGAGTTTTATTATTAGTTTTGATTTGTTAGAGATAAAGAAAATTTTTCAAGTTAGTTAGAATATTCTATTTCTAGATTTTAAAAGATTTTTCTATTAAGGTTTAAGTTTTCTAGATTTATTATAAAGCCTCTTGCTTTCTTCTTGTATGGAAGGATGGGAAAATAAAAATAAAATAGCGCTTCTTTTGTGTGATATCAAGGTTATGTTGTCGGTGTGATGCCCTCACAACTAGGTATCTGGGGAGAGCCATTATATCTAGAGCTTATGAATATTCGTTTGCTGATATTCCTCATGTACCTTGGTGCATACCATGTGGGGTAAGATTAAGTATCCCACAACATGCTTATATATTGTGTCTTGCACTTCAGCAATTGCTTTTGATTCAAAACAGGTTGCATGAGATTGCTAGCAGAAATTCTTGTGTATTATGCAGTCAGTGTTCTGAAAATCATAACAACTTGTTTTCTGGTTGTCAATTCTCATTAGTTGTGTGGAATGATGTGATGAAGTGGTTGGGATTTAGGATAAGGAGCTCTGTGGAGAGTCACTTGATACAGTAGTGCACCTTAAATTGGAATGGAGGCTCTTATAATGAAAGAGTGAAAAGGGCTGCCTTGAAGAACTATAGGCTTCATTTTAGGGGTGCATGCAGTTCGGATACGGCTTAGATATGATACTTACCATATCCATATCTGTTTACCAATCACAGATATGGAAATGGATATAGATATGCCTTGGTAAGGAAAACTCATATCCATATCCGTTGAAATCGGATACGGATACAGATATATATTCGACATATATGCGGATATACATGCGGATACAAAACGGATATGAAAAAACTAGATAATATTGGATAAGAAATAGTTTCTATGACACCGAGAGTTCATTAATGTGTTTACTCTATCTGAAAAGCAAAGATTAGATATCTTGATCATTAAAACTAGTCTCAAATCCATTAATCTAAGTATTAAAACAACTGCAGTTGTATGATCAACATATATTCAGATACGGGTCCGAATTTTACTATATAATCATATCCGTAACCATATCCTATGGATTATATACTTTAATAACCATATTCGTATCCTAACGAATACTGTTATGGATATTTTCACAGATACGGACACAGTTGTGCACCCCTATTTCATATGAAAGTATTGAGAAGTACCAAGGCTATTGAAAGGGACATCAAGATCTTATATCTATATTGCCCAACAACACTACTCCCAAGTTTCAGATTTGGAAAAAAATATTTCTTTGATATGTATTGTTTTATTGTACATATATATGTTTATTATGACATTGTCATGATTTGAGATCAGTTCTGGCTTATTTGAATTTGGGGATTTAGTTGTTTCCCTTGCTTTCTGATAATTTGTTTTTCTGAAGCAATGGAACATGTTATATTGTACTGAAAGTGCCCAGGTATATAAGCTTGGAGGTTGTCTCTAATTTGGCAAACCTGGCAGTTTTGTGCAGGTTTCACTTGTTATTCATCAGCTGATTCTTGGTAAGATTTTGTGTTATAGGAGAGAGTGCTAGTTCAAGTGTAACTACACAGGTATGCCTTAGGTAATGATGTGTCTCTTGATTTTGGATTGAAAAAAGAGGAGGAAAAGCAGCCCTACTGGGAAACACAATAACTAATCAAGAAAAATTCAAGCACAAGGCAAACTCCACTACCAAGTCCTTTTATAGCAATACCAGACAAAGCCGGGTACTCTCTTCAACATCCCTCTCCAATAATAACACATTGTCTAAAAGCTAGAGGAGTATTTATTTATTTATTTTTTTCTGTTTTCCTTTTCTACTCTCTAATACTCATTTCTATTACGGTTTTTCACTCTTTATAGGTTAAGACGGGTCGTAGGTATTAATGGACAGTGCTAACCCAAATTTCAGCCAGCACTGTTCATATTTTTGTTCAGCTTTTGCGCTCTTCGTTGCTCCCAAGTTACACTGTTTTCAGCTGTGATGGGATGTGGAACAGCGATGGTAAGGAAGGGTATGGTATTGAGTGAGGGAGGATATGGAGACAATTGAACGAGCGAGAATGTAATGGTGGTTGAGATATTATATGGGTCTGTATAGAAATTATCTTGTTTAAGAGAAAAAGGGAGAGAACGCAGAAACCATGGGGAAGATGAGGTTGCAGAGATCGAGGTGTGCTCAGTTCAAAGCACTTTGCCTTGCATACGATCATGGATGAATTGGCAAGATACTTGGTAAGTTTAAAGATTCACTGGTTAGCTTTTGAGCCTTTTTGGAACGATTTGAATACCATAATATTTCTGGTCTTTTCTAATGCTTTGTTTGGGAGTTTACTGAGGGAAGGGACGGAAAGTTAAATAATAAAACGGAAATGTAGGGAATGGAAGTGAAAAGATAAAATGTTATTTGGGAATTTAGTAAGGGGAACGGAAGTAAATTTATTTTATCTTGTTTGGGAGTTTTAATAAAGAGGAGGGAAGTGAAGCGAATATACACAAAGTTACATAAATACCCTTACATATTGGATGAGAGTATATCTTAGCCATTGATTTTAATGTCATAAGGTTATAATTGTCTTATCACATTGCAAAATTTTACATTGGTTTCCATTCCATCCTCTACCCCAAAATTAGAGGGGAGGAAAATTGAAGGAAATTTAACCTTCCATTCCATCCTCTAACCCCTCAAAAAAACTCCCAAACAAGGTGAAATTGACATTTCACTTTAACTTCCATCCATTAATCCACATCCAAACAACGTGTAAGCCTTTACTATTATATCGTAATTATACTTGTAATATTCTTGTGCCTTGGTATTTTACAAATATATTCTCCAAACTTCAGTGCTTGTTTACACTTTAAGACCCAATGCCTCTATATTTACCTCTGCATTGAAAAACATTACTAGTTTTTGCACCAATATTTGTATTATGAGCCATGTGCACAATGGGGAGCGATTACTTGAGTTTAGACGATACTTCTAGAGGGTTATACTATTTCTCAACAAATCTTTCTGAGCCGTGAACAGAACCCTTTATTCAAGACCTAGAATGCTAAAATACTAGGAGAAAGAACGAAAAGGAAGTCCATAACTGTACGGGTAACAATTCCTATTATTTTTCAGTTACTAATGTTAGAATATTGTTCGGGGTGTGACGATGTTCGTGCAATATCTCTTGTTTGATCAATAACAAACTCTCATTTGGTACTAATTAGTTTGTAAGATGATATATTTCAGGAATAAATAAGTACGAATAAGTTGTGACTCGAAACGATGCAAAAATCAACACGAGAGTTGATTTCAGCCTATTAACCATCGATGGTCTCGAGGCACCATCGATGGTCGCACAAGTCATCGATGGACTACAGTTAACAATCTGTATTTTTTAGAAATGAGAAATCAAATCATAGATGGACTACAGTCAACCATCGATGGTCTCTTCAATCATCGATGGACTACAGTCAACAATCTGTAAATTTCAGAAATCAGAATTTGAATAATTGATGGACTATAATGAACTATCGATGATCATCAATGGACCATCGATGGTTTGGATGTATTTTGGCAGATTTCAGGATTCTATCTCAACCGTTCGTTGACAGATTTGATCTCCTATTGGAACTCTGATTAGATAACTTCTTTTCAATTCAATCAAGGTCTATTTAAAGAGGGATTGATGAGGAGATTAATAACAACAATAAGAACAAGAAAGAGAGGCTATTTGCATAAGATTGAGAGATCAAATTTTAGGACTTGAGAGAGTTTGATTTTGAGAATTTGATCCCCTGAGTCTCGTTCAACTTCTTCTCGTCGCACCATCGGAAGATCGTTTCAGCGAGGAGGAGTGCCCTTTACGTTCAACTTCAATATTGCTTCTTCACGGATCATTTTCGACATCAGTTTGAAGAATGATTTATTTTAAAAGGGCTATAAGATCTTTTCGATTGTGCTTTAATTATTTTAGGGTTGGTTTTATTTTTAAACTTATAAGTTTGACGGCGTACTCAAGCCGGGGTAATTAAGGGTTGGCGTGCTCAAGTAAGGGTAATTGAGTGTGACTAGCTAGGGCTAGGTTTCTTCTAGTCATTGTGAGGAGTTGGGTATCTCGACTGATTTCGGGTAGATTCCAGGGTCCTGTTTGTAAAGCCTACTAAATCGGGTTGTGATTCAAGGATAACTCCGGTCATAGTAAAGAAGGTCCTTCGCGAGAAGGAAGAGTGAAAGTAGAATTTTGATCCGAACCACTATAAAAATCTCGTGTTCTTGTGTTGGTTGCTTTCCGTTTTTCTCATATTTTATTTTCGTTGCATATTTTGAGTTTATTCAAAAATTATAGCAATCCTATTCACTCCCCCTCTAGGCTTACATCCTGTTTCTAACAACTGGTATCTGATTCAGGTTACCCATCCTTAGGTATCACAATCTAGGGTAGAGATGTCAAGCCTTACCAACACTTCAGCTTTTCCTGCAGGATACGCCGTCAACCGACCCCCACTTTTTGATGGCACCAATTACACATATTGGAAAGCTCATATGAAAAGTTTTCTATTGTCCACTAGTTTAGATGTTTAGAAGAGTGTAAAGCATGGGTATAAAGAACCTAATATTGAGGTAGATGGTATTACAGTTGTTCTAACAAAGGATAAGTGGACTCCACAGCATAAATAAATTTATTCTCATAATTCAAAACCATGAATGCTTTATATTGTTCTCTTACTGTTAAAATATTTAACCATGTTTCTAATTGTTCTACTGCGCAGGAAATTTGAAAAACACTTAAAGTCACACACGAAGGAACTTCGCAGGTTAAGGAGGCAAAGCTCACAATGCTGGTGAGCAAATATGAGAATTTTAAAATGAAGGCCTCGGAGAGCATTCAGGAGATGTTCACACGATTTACAGATATCATGAACAAATCAAGAGCTTTAGGGAAGGATTACGATAACAAGGAGCTTTTCAGAAAGATACTCCGTTCTTTATCTCGGGATTGGGAATCAAAGATAATGGCAATAGAAAAACTTCTGAATTTTTCTAATCTATCTCTTGATCATCTTGTAGGTAATCTTATCATATATGAAGTTAGACTGAATGAAAGAGAAGATGTCTTAGAAGAAGATTCGAAGAAGAAGTCGTTAGACTTTAGAGCAAAAAAGGAGAAATTTTGATCAAAGAAGAAGATGGAGTCAAGCTCGAGTTTTGAAGACGAGGATGATAAAATTGTTAAAGGCTACAAATCTTTCGTTAAGTCGAAGGATGGTAAAAAGTTCTTGCAAGATAATCGTAATCACTATACAAGCAAGGTAAATAAATATAATTCAAATGATTCAGATACTGAATTAATTTATTTTCGATGCAGGAAACCCGGCCACATGAGGAAGAATTGCCCATTGAACAAAAAGACTATAAAGAGAAGGGCAAAAGTTCCAAAATAACTATTTGGGAGGACTCTGAGAGTAGTTCGAGCGATCGTGATAAAAGAGCACACGTGTGTCTTATGGGAAGAGGCGCATTATTTTCAGATTCAGATTAGAGTAACTCAAGCGGTTTGATGGTGAGTATTTGGATGAAGAGTTATATCCTTCTTATGATGATCTTTATTCTAAGTATAAAGAGATGTTAATTCATTTGGAAAATATAGCTCATAAATATGAAGAAACTAAAAAGAAGAATACAAACTTGAAGAAAGAAAATAAACTTTTGTCAAAGAAAGTTGAATTTTCCTCATCAAATTTGAATTCAGTTGATTCAACCTCTTTTGAGTGCATACAATATTCTGAATTATAATATCAAATTTCTTGTTTATCTAAGCAACTCAAAATTATTTAATGTGAAAAAGAAAAATTAGTTGCTAAGATAAATGAGTTATTTTATTATATGTCATCCGAACAAATTAAGTTTGAACCCGATGCACAACAATTATTTCCGAAAATGAATAACTAAAGTCCAAAATTAGTGATTTGAAAGAGGCCGCGTGAAGAATTTTTCATTGGGCTCAAAAGGTCTTAACATGGTTCTTTCCAATCAACGATTTGCAAAAGCTAAAACTGGACTTGTTTATTCATATTCTTTAAAACATAAAAGTTTCAACCTTCTTTTATAAAAGGAAATAATCTTGGTTGTTTTGATCCTATTCCCAATGAAACTTATCATTCTATATGCTCATTGTGTGGAAAACAAGGACATGTTTCTATGAGCTGTCGTACGAGATATAGGATTAAAATAGTCAAATAAATTTGGATACCGAAAGGCCTTATTGCTAACCAACATGGACCTATGTGGATACATAGGTCATAATTATCTTCTTTTCTATAGACCTGCAGGTCAACCGAGGATTGAAGCGACATACAGTGGTTGCTTAAAGATTTAGGTTATCAAATCCAATCATTAGTCTGCATTATAAGGAGATGCAGGTTTGATATATTTATTATATATTATCTCCTCATATATATATAATAAAAAAATTCATCATCGATGGTGCATCATCGATGGACAGATATAAGGGGCAGTTTTTTACTTTTTTACTTTTTACCCCTTGATCTCTTCTCTCCAAATCTCTAAGTTTTTGTGATTTCGAGTTGGTTTTGGATTGTTTTTTGTTGATCTATCATCATCATCATCATCATCTCTTTTATCTTTAGAATCAAATCAATTTGAAAGAGGTGTGTTTTCTAAAGTTTTTAATTTTCAAATTTCTTGGTTTTTAGTATGTTTTTATGGATATAAATTGCGTGGATGGATTTTGAAAATTAAGTTTGTACATGAGATTTGATCTATTTAGGGTAAAAATTCGTCGGGTTCAATTCTTGGATCATCGATGGTCGAAGAATACCATCGATGGTGCGTTGAACCATCGATGGTTGTTAGTCATCCATCTATGGTCAGAAGGCTGAAACTGCATGTTTTATCTCTATTTCATATTATACTCAATTTTCTTTGTTTCTAAGCTATCCTTGGTATGTTCTATATGCTAATATATGATTATTTGATTTTACAGAGAATTTCATCTAGAAAGAGAGTTCAATCTTCACAGCCTACTTCTCAAGATCTGCTGAGAAGTATCAAAAAATCAACATTGTTTACGAGCGTGGATTGGATATGGCTCATTTACAAGAGTACCAGAATGTGATAGGACTGTTGGATGCCATTGGATTAGGATCGATGAAGAATAAGGGAGGAGAGAAGGCCAATGTTACTTGGGTTTGAGAGTTCTACATGAACTACAATCGAGCCTACGGATCTACAAAGGCTAGGACCATAGTCAGAGGGCGAGAGATTAAGATCAGTGTTGACTATATCCGCAAGCTTCTTCATTTTCCTCCTCCACAGCCAGAGTGTCCCAACATTTTTTAGTTTTTTGAGAACGTCACTGTAGGTTCTCCAGAGCACACCTACATGGCTGAGCTTCTTTCAATTAGCTTCACTTCAGGGTAATTCAACTCAGGTTACCTGAAACCTGAGTATATTCTTTCTAACCTCTTTCTTAAGTTTGATTTATATCCTAGCGCTGCTCACACCACTTTGACTGTTAGAGATGTCATCCTGCTCTATTGGTTAGCCACAGGTCAGTCTTTTGATCTAACACAGGTTATTTTTATCTGGATGTCATCTGTTGCTACTACTGCTAGGGAGATTGTGAAGAAGAGGAAGAAGCAGAATACCCAGTAGTTTACCCTTTTCTGACCACCCATTTCTGCAGAGACCAGAGGGTCCTATTTATTCCTTCAGATCAGATGGAGAAGTGGAGAGCTACTTTATGTGATGACACGGTCATGAAGAGTCTCGTGGCAAGAGGTAGGACAGAGTCTATAGCTGGTCAACCATCAGGTTACAGCCTACAGGTGATGATATACTCAGTTCTTCTGGAGGTGGTGATGCTCAATGGACATTAGATCCACTAGGAGCAAGGGTTGAGGAGATTCAGATGGAGATGCAATTGCAGCACTAGTACTACGATGCGTCTCTACAGTACGTGATGAGAGCTCTCCGTCGATCTGATCCTAGCCTTTTGCCACCACCAATCTATGGAGACTACGTGCTAGAGGCAGCTCATGGATATGGCCATGAGGAGATGGAAAGAGACGACGATCACCAGTGTCGATGATGATTTTTCTTTTTCTTCTCTAGGTCCAGGATTATTTTCATCTTTCTTAATTTTTTAGTTATTTCTTTTAGTTTTATTCTAGACCTGCATATTCAGATGCATGATGAGATACACTACCATGTACTAACTATTTGCACTCACTTCATATTTGTGTAGTTAGTACTTTCGGATGCATGATCATCTATCTGTTATATGTATATAGATTAGATTTGATGGATTTCTTGATTTTTGGTTTTTTTTGATTTTTGGTTCTTTTCTTATATTAAAAATAAAATAAATTTATTTTGTGTTTTTCTTATAAAAATTGAAAACATAAAATTTCTCTTTTTATTTTTGTTTTCTTATTAAAATCAAAAACAAAATAAAAATTCTTATTCTTTATTTTTCATTTTTTAAAAATAAAAAATCTTGGGACATGCCTATGTATATACTTTTACATGAAATATTTAGATAGGGTTATCTGTTGGTATATAGGCATGAGTTTTATCATATTGGTTCACATATGTTTTCACATCTATCTATATTATATGTGCACACAAAGTTTTACATATTTGATTGAAAAACATGATGATTTATGATATTCTTCACATTACTTTTCACATCTTAGTATAATCTTATCATGTTTAGTCTTATAAAGTAGGAATAAAGGTTTTTATATGTTGTTCATAAAGTTTTTTGGATATATCAAATAAGTTTAGAGCTCAATTTTATACTTGAATACAGCACTAATATTTCTTTCATGTATAAAAGTACATATATCAAGCAAAAAGAGTGTATTCAGTGAAAAAGATGGTCAAAGACCCACACTCTATAAATCCACGACAATTGAGTGTAATTGTTAAAAGATAGTCAAAGACCCACACTCATGGATGGAAATGTGTAATATTTCAAGGGTATCCATCCTATGCTAAATATTTTTTATATTTAGAGATGGTGTATATCGCCCTCAAACACTATCATTCTTCCTCTTAAAACTTCTATATGGTTGAGGTGATAGATCAAAATTTTGGACATTTTCTAAATATTGACATAATTCAAGTTGTATAACAAAGAAGAAGCTCAAACTAGATAAGATATATCTAAATTTGTTTTATGAACTAATATGATTACTTTTATTGTTATTTTTATAAACTTTTTATTGATATCTTTATAGTTTGGATGTGAATTTTCATATGACTTATTACATAGTTCATATATTTTGAAGTTATATATGTATTTCTCGTGTTATTTTCTATAAAACTTTTTGTAAACGGTATGTATTTCTCTTCCTTACATCTTTGGATAATTTTTATTTAGATTTTCAGGTATATTGTATATTCTAGGTGTCTTTCTTTTGATAACAACAAAGGGGAGAAAATGGGAATTTTGAAAACTGTCTGAGTTTGATTTTGAGATTTTAGCAAGTGGATTTTTACAAGTTCTTACAAGTGGTTTCAAAGTGACAAGGTGGTTCCAAAGATGTATCAAATTGAAAAAATTTTAATCTTTCAATTTGCTTAGTTTTAGGGGGAGTTTTCATGTTTGGTTTCGAACAAAGAGTTTCATGTTTCTTTATTTTTAGGGGAGTTTCTGGATTACCTGTTCTTTTTCATGTATGCATATTTGAAGGGGGAGATTGCATTACATATCATACATGTCATATGATTATCTTGGACTGAATATATATCTCACCATGTTTTTTACTTTCCGGATTTCAAATTTTGAGTTTTGCTATTATCAAAAGGGGGAGATTGTTAGAACATTATTCGGGGTGTAACGATGTTCGTGCAATATCTCTTATTTGACCAATAGCAAACTCTCATTTGGTACTAATTAGTTTGTGAGATGATATATTTCAAGAATAAATAGGTACGAACAAGTTCGACTCGAAACGATGCAAAAATCAACACGAGAGTTGATTTCAGCCTATTAACCATCGATGGTCTCGAGGTGCCATCGATGGTTACACAAGTCATCGATGGACTACAGTCAACAATCTACATTTTCTAGAAATAAGAAATCGAACCATCAATGGACTACAGTCAACCATCGATGGTCTCTTTAATTATCGATGGACTACAGTCAATAATTTATAAATTTCAGAAACCATAATTTGAACAATCGATGGACTACAGGGAACCATCGATGATCATCAACGGACCATCAATGGTCGGATTTAACCATCGATGGTTTGGATATATTTTGGCAGATTTTAGGATTCTATCTCAGCCATTCGTTGATAGATTTGATCTTCTATTTGAACTCTAAGTAGAGAACTTCTTTCCAAGTCAATTAGGGTTTATTTAAAGAGGGATTGATGAGAAGATTAATAACAACAATAAGAACAAGAAAGAGAGATGCTATTTGCATAAGAGTGAAAGATCAAATTCTAGGGTTTGAGAGAGTTTGAGTTTGAGAATTTGATTCTCTAAGCCTTGTTCAACTTCTTCTCATCGCACTCAACATCGAAAGATCATTTCAGCGAGGAGGAGCGCCCTTTGTGTTCAACTTCAACATCGCTTCTTCACGGATGATCATCGACATCGGTTTGAAGAACGATTTATTTTAAAAGGGCTGTAAGATATTTTCAATTGCGCTTTAATTATTTTTAGGGTTAGTTTTATTTTTCAAACTTGTAAGTTTGACACTGTAATCATACCGGGGTAATTGAGGATTGGTGTGCTCAAGCCAGGGTAATTGAGTGTGACTAGTTAGGGCTAGGTTTTTTCTGGTCATTATGAGGAGTTGGGTATCTCGACTGGTTTTGGGTGGATTCTAGGGTCCTGTTTGTAAAGCCTACTGAATCGGGTTGTGATTCAGGAATAACTCCGGTCATAGTGAAGAAGATCCTTCGCGAGAAGGAAGAGTGGACATAGGATTTTGATCCGAACCACTATAAAAATCTTGTGTGTTCCTGCGTTGGTTGCTTTCTAGTTTTCTCATATTTTATTTCCGCTGCATATTCTGAGTTTATCCGAAAAATTGTAGCAATCCTACTCACCCCCCCTCCTTTAGGCTTGCATCCCGTTTCCAACATTTAATATCTCTATCTATATCTTTCATGTTTCAATCTCCACTTGAAATTCATGAATAATTTTTCTATCGGCTCCAGAAATATCTAACACAAATCTTAATGATCAATGGTTAGAACTTTCCATAGATTTCAAACAAACAGAGATATCTGATGTGGGCACTGCACATGTTTGCTCTCCTTTAGCCTGTGAGAGCTTAATTTCTTCCTTGGCAGTTGCTTGCTTCTCTTAGCAATATTGAGATGCTTGAATGCGCACATCCAGTTTTTTCTTCTTTCACTTGTTTGTGTTTTAATTTTATTTTTATTTTCTCTTTTTCTAACTTCACCTTCGGAATTGGGGGTAGGGGTATTAATTGATCGGATACAGCTCAGATATGATACTTATTGTATCTGTTTCCATTTACCAATCATGGATACAGACATGGATAAGGATATGTCTTGATAAGAAAAACTCATATCCATATCTGCTAAATGGATATTTATGCGGATACGCACGCAAATACAAAATGGATATGAGAGAAATTATAGTTCGTACGATACAAGAAAGTTTATTAATACATTTGTTATATTTGAAAAATTAAGACTATATCTTTTGATCATCAAGATAAGTCTCAAATTCTTTAATATAAGGATTAAAACTGTATGATTAACATATGTTCGGATATTTCGGATACAGATCCGGATATTTCACTACATAACCATATACGTAACCATATCCTGTCGGTTATAGATTTTAGTAACCATATCCGCATCCTAACGGATACGAATATGAATATATTCTTGGATACGGATATTTTTTCTCACCCCTAGTTGGGGCTATAGTTGCGCTTTTGTATACAAACAAATTTTGGGTATGAAATCTCGGCTAGAGCATCGAGTTTGGGAACCCATCCTTTTCCTCAAATTTTTTATATTGTTCCTTTTTCTAAATAAGAATTTAATGAGTGTTTATTGTTCTTGCTCATTTATGCACTTATGATCTATCAAGTGCAACTGAGTGCCTTCACGATGCAACAGTTTCTGCATTTCCAATAGTGCTTGTGCCTCGCATATACTAGCTAGGACATCTTCCTTCTTACACTTTATGGATCGATGTAAGCACATCTCTGAATTTAATTTCTTAGGAGTAAGTCAACTAAGTAGTGATGCTTTCCGCAATGTCAATGTAATATCAGGGATGATGATGAAGATGCGGTGGAATATCGTTTTGAATTGTTGGATTTAATTATTTTAGGAATCTGTTTCTCAATGGTTCAAATATAGTTTTGAATTATTCTCTTTCCCCTGCGTCACGCTGGGGGTATTTGCTACTATTCTCATATATCCAGCTTCATCCCAATTAGTGCCCGACGTCCTCGTAAAAATCCAATACTTTTCATCACTGGTTTATATGGAGGCAATTTCATGGTTAACTGCTGTTCCATAAGCTCCATCGGATATATACCCGACTTATAATGCTGAAAATCATCTGAAAATTCAAAAGAAACAGACTGGCCATAAATTAAGCCACCTAATACATAAACGCTTTCTCGTTCCTTCTGGGAGCATACTCGAATATGCGAATAGTTTCCGCCATTCCTTTTGCCTTCGCAAAAATCACAATCCCCAGTAGATTCCGTGTACGGGTAATTTGCTTGAGTTGTGATGCCTACATTTTGTATGATGTATTGATAAGCTTTACTCGCTAATTAACATCCTTCGCAGCCAATGTTTAAGCTGTCACAGTGGATAAGTTGTTATGGCGATAAATCGTAGAGCACACCTTTTCTTGTTTTAATCAAGCTTTCTACAGCTGCGACTGCTGCAAATGCCCAACAATCAACTACAATTTCGATATAATTTTTTTTATTTATTTTATATTAGGGTATAAATAAAGGATTTGGGTCCTGTTTAGTAACAAATAATAGTGAGGAGGACCTTTACTCATAATACAACCACCTCCTATTTACCGTACAGTTATAAAATTCACACTTGTAATATCCCCATGTCGTAAATTTTTCCAACTTTTCACACTCCTTATATGTGACAGAAAAAAAATCAAGGACAAGAAAAATTTTCAATGACAATAGATTAATTAGTTTAGAATGTAAATTTATACACACATACACCCATTACATGTTCCTCCTTATTTGACTTACAAACACCAAGAACATGGTTAACCACCATGGTGGGATCATGGCTAGCTTGCTATTTGCATGAGAATACACTCACACTCACATAGTTGGATAATATGCCCACATAGCAATGCCACACAACCCGAAAGGCGATGGAACATCGTTCTCCATTCTCATATACCCATTTTCACCCCACTTAGAAGTACTCCACGAGCTCTTCGCTATCCAATACTTATCCATACCAGTTTCTGCATAACATGCAATGGTAATGATGTGATCAACAGCGGTTCCACAGGATCCATGGAAGACACCCCCCTTGTAAAATTGGAAATCCTTTGAAGACTCAACGAAAACAGCAACAGGCTGCAGAGCCACCGCGGCCATAAGCGCTTGCTTGTTGTCACGGGGAACAGATTTGTAACCGCTAATAGTTGCTACGGTTTGCTTTTCATTAGTAAAATCACAATTGCCTTGAGCATCCTTGTATGGGTTATTAGCTTCAGTTGTGAGTCCTTGGTTTCTTCTGATATAACGATAAGCACTGTTGACTCTAGTGCAACCATGGTTAGTTTGTTACAGTCAATAAGTTGTTGTGGTGATAAATTGTACAGCACACTTGTTTTGATTTTTACCAGGCTTTCTACTGTCGCTGCCGATACCGGCACTGTATGGATGAGATGGATAATTGGGATAGGAAGCCGATCATTCTAAGTGTCACGTCCTGAAACTACACCGGAAATTCATAAATACGGGTTACACGACAGCAGCGATGCATGCACAAGACAAGTCCTGTGCACGAGTTAAGGCTAACACTTCATATCACATAGCTTTCTCAAAATATATATAAACCTGCTGATGATAGAAGTTCAGAGCAAAAACTATATATATAATTAGTACGTACAAATCGAACTCTCATTGTTACAAGCATTTTACAAAATAAAGCTGTTATGATAATAATTACACCAAGTGTTAATCCTCCTCTTGGAGTCGACACGTGTCCCATATTAGCATTAATTATCAAATCAGCTCAGCCTCCAGCCAGGGTGACTCGAGCACCATGGGCACTCGTCCCTTGCCAAGGCAGGCCGAGTCTAGACTAGCTCTCACTCGAGCTCATCATTTGAGTCGACCCCCCTCATTTACTCAGGGCTGGGTCGACAACTTGCGAGGCCAACAATAAAGACGGTACTTGTCGTCCCTCTCCCAGAGCCGAGTCGAAAGGCGGTTCGTCCTCGAACTCCGCACCAACAGCTGTCCATTATCATCATTACTAGTGCCACGAATCCTCATGACTCATCACCCGCCATTCCTCCTCACTCACCATCATGTCAAGTCAATGGTGACTCATCCCTCTCAGCAGTCGACATCTGAAAGCTATCTGCCAATCTAGCTGTCAGCCTGGACTCGACCAGAGTTACGCTTCTACCCTTCTCAGCTGGGTATATATATAGGCTCATTGCCTACTGATGAAAGGGCTGCCCCCTTTGGAGCCACAGGAATGTAATTTCTGCACACTTAGACTAAGAACTTATTCAGTTCATAGGATTCTTCTCCACTCAAGCTCAAATACTGACTTGATCGTCGGAGGAATCACCAGAAAACCCAACTCTAGTCCTCTAACGTGCCTATTTTGCAGCTTCTTATCCTAACATGGGATCAACCTTCTAAAGAGATTAGGGGACCCACATGGTCTGTATCGACCCCATGCCCCGTCGCTAAACTCGGGATTATCCACTAATCTCGTTGCTGAGTCTCTGGACATCAACACTGGCCACCCACCGTGGGGCCTCTTCACCTCTTTTTTGCAAAAAGAACGGATGAGCCCCTTATGCTAAAATCTTGAGATAAGAAACCTAAATAGTACAAAGTGTACAGCTGCATGCTAGGATGTATAGTTATATACGGTGCATATAGTGTATAGCTAATTGTTTGTAGCTATACGCGTAAATGGGAGTAGAACTTTGGGTTTTATTACAAAAATTCCTAAGCAATAAATTAAAGTTTAGATAAATAAAAAAAAAGCAACATTTTCAAGGCCCTCCCTATGTCAGGTTATTTGCACTTTCATACCTTAAAGTTACATCTTTTCTAACTTTACCCCACATTCTTTATTTGACACCTGGACACTCTAAAGCTTACACTTTTTTAACTTTGATACCTCAACAGTTTTTTTCCCGACACTTGGCGCCCCAAAGTTTACACAATTTTCTTTGATGCACCAAATTGTATGACACCTTAGAATTTAAGGGACTTATGAGTAATTTCAAAGATTTGAATGGCTAATATAGAATCATTGAAGATTTGAGGGACTAACACAAAATAACCCAAAATCTTATGTGAATATTTGGATTTGTATAGATAAACTATCTACAAATCTTCAATTATGTATTGAAGTTTATAAATGGTTTAAATGAACTTTAGGTTGTAGAGTAATATAATTTTTAATTTGAAATTTATACCCTTTTATCAATAGATAAATAATGAATATACATATATCAAAACTCTGAATAAGGATGCATGTTGGTTATACCTATTAAAGAAGAATTTATCCCGACACTCTAATAGAGATTTACTATTAAATTGGTTTCTCGTTTTATCCAACAAGATACTATTTCTTGTCAAAAGAAATACTCTAAGGCTTCAAAATGAAAAGGTAGATAACTTGGTGTACCAAAATGAAAATAAGCCACTAAATAACCAAACGAATTTTTATATTAATCTCTTAAATCTTTTATATATTGAAATTAGTCCTTCAAATCATTTAAAGTGCTATTAGGTCCCCTTTTCTTAAGCTACGTTCCTCAAATCGAAATTGCTGCTATGTCCTTCTTTCTTGAAGTTATTCTGAAATTAGTTTTTAAATAATTAAAGAATAATATTAGTAATTAGAGTGATCTATTTCAAACAACTTAAAGAATTGAGGGATCTAATAGGAATTTAGATGTACAACATCTCCATAGAGCAGTTACGTGCAACGCACGTGCTCCTCACTAGTTATCTAAAAAGAACCTACGCTCAACCTGTGTGCTTATTTTGTTTGCGTTCTCCTACTCTGATGGGGCCCACATTCTATGCCCATATTGGTTCGTGTCTCCTTCCCGTCATCTACTCTATTTGCCCATGTGGGGCCCACTAAATGTTACCCACATGTGTCATTCCACAACCGACTTAGTCATTGGATATGTTGCTTCCCACAAATCTTCAATAATGCCACGTTAGTCCCTCAAATCTTCTAAAGTGCTCGTAAACCCCTCAAAATCCCATGGGTTCTTGCAATTTGGTCCCTCAATAACCCAACCAATTTGTACTCTGAATAATAATCAAAAGCATACTCAAAGGCACATAATGAGTAAATATTTGTCTATTTTATTGATAGTTTTCTCTTATTACACCCTAAAATTCTATTTTGATAGTTTGATACCTAGAAGTGCAAAAATTAATGTTAATTTTATTCACATATAGCAACATAGAGATGTTAATGTGAGTATAATTGTTTTAATCAAATTTTAATTTTTGAGTTTGGGAAATTTGAGGGAAAAAATTAAGATTTTGGGATATCAAATTGTAAAGTTAAATTTATTACGAAAACTTCGCTGTATCAACCTGTCACAATAACTTTACAGTATTAAAATTTTAAAAAAGTGAAATTTTGGGGGGTATCAGAGTGCAAATAACCCTTCTTTAGGAACCCCCAGATGTCCATTCTAATTTAGAAAAATAAATTGCAAATAACATACCTCTCCTTAAAAAAATTGAGACGGGCTAATTGCTAATAAATAAAATGAGGGGTTAGGGAAAATTGAAAGTGTAAATTAGGAAGTATATATGCAATCTGCTCTAAACTAAATATATCTTGAAACGTAGTAATTTAAAAATTTTGAAACTTATCGGCATTGACTCGATTTGAAATAAGTTCGAGAAAGTATATATATATATATATATATATATATATATATATATATATATATATATATATATATATATATATATATATATATATATATATATATATATATATATATATATATATATATATATAGAGAGAGAGAGAGAGAGAGGCTCCTATAAACTTAAGTTGATAGGAATAGTCATCCACCAACTTTTTATCCACTCATCTTGCCTTGAGATTTGTGATGCACAAATCTCAAAATGGTCTTTATATCTTTCACGGATCCCAAAACAAGATGAGTGGTTAGAAAAGTTGGTGCACCACTATTCATTATGAACTTAAGTTCATAGAGCCTTGCTATATATATATATATATATATATATATATATATATATATATATATATATATATATATATATATATATATATATATATATAGAGAGAGAGAGAGAGAGAGAGAGAAGCTCCTATAAACTTAAGTTGATAGGGAATAGTCATCCACCAACTTTTCTATCCATTGATGTTGCCTTGGGATCCATGAAAGATATAAAGTCCACTTTGAGATTTGTGTACATCTTGATTTCACGGATCTCAAGGCAAGATCAATGGATATAAAGCCCACTTTGAGATTTGTGTACATCTTGATTTCACCTGATCTCAAGGCAAGATCAATGGATATAAACGTTGATGGACACTCCTCCCTATCAACTTAAGTTTATAGAGCCTTGCTATATATATATATATATATATATATATATATATATATATATATATATATATATATATATATATATATATATATATATATATATATATATATATATATATATATATATATATATATATATATATATATATATATATATATATATATATATATATATATATATATATATATATATATATATAACATCATTTTTAAAGTAAATAACATCTCTACATTTAACATATGTTAATATTGTAAATCTTATCAATCTGCATTAAATTCAAAATGGGGCCGGCACGTGCCCTCCTATATATATATATATATATATATATATATATATATATATATATATATATATATATATATATATATATATATATATATATATATATATATATATATATATATATATAAATAGTCTTATAAACTTAAGTTGATAGGAATAGTCATCCACCAACTTTTCTATTCATTGATGTTGCCTTGGGATCCGTGAAATATATAAAGTCCACCTTTGAGATTTGTGCATATCTTGATTTCACGGATCCCAAGGCAAGATCAATAGATATAAAAGTTGGTGGACACTCCTCCCTATCAACTTAAGTTTATAGAGCCTTGCTATATATATATATATATATATATATATATATATATATATATATATATATAAAGTCCACCTTGAGTTCACATAGATATCAAGAGGTCATCTTGAGTTCACGCCTCCATAGCTTTGCCGATGTCGCTAGCTTCCGACTCCAATATCGCTCTCTCACATCTGTGAGCATGACCCGCCTTCATCGCCTTCCCATGAACGCACGATCTCTCCCTTACCAAAGAAATGACATTATAAGCGGTCGTTGTTTGCTTTCATATGCACATGGCAAACTAATATCATCTTTCAATTAGGACAATGCAAATTGTTGGTAATGAAGTTAATTTATGTAATCGGTTGATTAGTTTTTCTATCGCTAAATCAATTCCACTTTTACGGTTTATTTTTTCCTAAAGTACCCTTCCCTCATTAAATAGGTGTGATATCATCAAACAAGATCTTGTTGATTAAATCAATCCAACGGCTAAAAGTTTGGTGTACCGAGCCCTCAAGACACTTAAGTTTACACAAGCTTTACTCTATATATATATATATATATATATATATATATATATATATATATATAGTAAGCCTTATGAACTTAAGTTCATAATGAATAGTGATGCACCAACTTTCTAACCACTCATCTTGCTTTGGGATCCGTGAAAGATATAAAGCCCACTTTGAGATTTGTGCATCACAAATCTCAAGGCAAGATCAATAGATATAAAAGTTGGTGGACACTCCTCCCTATCAACTTAAGTTTATAGAGCCTTGCTATATATATATATATATATATATATATATATATATATATAGAGGTGTGGCTTCAGATATACATAACATCTTTTTTAAAGTAAATAACATCTCTACATTTAACATCTGTTAATATTGTAAATCTTATCAATCTGCATTAAATTCAAAATGGGGCCGGCACGTGCCCTCCTCACTAATATTTATGTAACGTTAACTAGCTAGCTTGGGTATTCATGCACAGTCTTAGCTCAATCTCAAAATGTCACCAAAAAAGAAAAAATAAGGAGAAGAAGTCTAGCGAAGAAGCCTAGCGGTAGTCGCTATGAGCGACTGCCGCTGGAAACAGGCCTAATGATTGAGCCACGTGTCCCCATAAGGGATTTCTACCAATATATATCAGAGGCTGGCTGTACATATGAGCCGAATTAAATGAGGAAAAAAAAATCAATTTTACCATCATGCCCCCGTATTTGATTAAAGATTGCAGGTAATATTTAAAATTAGAAATTATATAATACAATTAGGGTTATTTGCACTTTGATACTCTAAAATTTACAATTTTCCTACTTTTGATAAGCCAAAGTTTTTAATTGATACTTTGGTACCATAAAGTTTACATTTTTTACTTTAATACATCAAAGTTTTTCGACATTTTGATACCCTAAAACTGTGAGGTGTCAAAGTTAAAAAGTATAAAACCCTAAAATTAATTGTTATCTAATTATGCAAGCGACTGTAGCTAATAAAAATAAAAAATATTTTGATATCAGAAAGTTTGGCATATCAAAGTGTCATTAACAAAACTTCGGGGTACCAAAGTTAAAAAAAGGTAAACTTTTGGTATCGAAGTTTTGGAAAACTTTGGGATATTAAAGTAAAAGCATGTAAACTTTGAGGTACCAAGTGTCAATTAAAAATTTTGGGGTATCAAAGGATAAAAAGATATAAATTTTAGAGTATCAAAGTGTAAATAACCCTATTTATATCATATAATTCTTATTTTAAAAAGTTACATGCACTTTGTGATCAAACATAAGGGCATGATGGTCAAATTTAATTTTCTCCTACTTAATTTGAATCTCATGTACAGCTAGCATCGGCTGTACGTTGACAGCAAATTAATTTAGAGAACCCTCATCGACACTAGACGCACTCATTGGGCGTGTGTCCCACGGTAGTTATCGCAAACATTACAAACGTTGCAATTACTGGCATTTAAAGTCTTGTCTAACCCCTCAGCTCATCTAAACCCTATATAAAGGGCCTCCTCTATTCATTTGACAGAACACAGAAAACAGAAACAAAATTCTTCTTTTATCTTCCTTTTATAATTCTGTAAGCTGCTGGTATTGAAGATTCTGGCGAAGTGAAGTTGCAGTCGATGTGTTTAACAGAAGAGAGCGCTTCTTTGAACTATTGCCATCTCATCCTCTAAAGTATTGTGCAGACCTAACGCTACCGTAGGTGGGGCATAGTTTCTTCAAGGCTAATCCTCTGTTTAGAAGGCGATTCGGCATTTCTGTAAAGTATCTTCGACTTTAAGTTAATCAGTTATGGTATTTTTAACTCTCTGCTCTATTCCTTTATTCCTGTGTGGTTTGTTCTGCTTATATCTAAATCTGTTTTTAATCTTATTTTTTCCAACAATTATGCCATTTTTCAAAATTTTAAAGCTCGTCAAGGATATTTTTAATTTTTTTAATTTAAATATATTGTGACACTGCTTTTCTAAAATCCTTGATCTACCACTGTTGCACAAGTAAATCTTTTGGATTTTTATTTTTTTTTGCTTTTCTGGTGACATTTTGAGATTGATCAGCTACGACTGTGCATGAATACCAAAGCTAGTGAATGTTATATAAATATATGATAATTAATCCATATGGAACCAACTCAACGAGAATTGGTTGAATTATTAGATCCCTATGGACAAACCACACGTATGTTTGGGAAAAAAGTTTGTGAGATTTCGAAGCTTGGAGCATTCTGATCCGTGTATCAAGGATCTTGTTTTAAAGCTCGTCAAGGGTATTTTTATCTTTTTAATTTAATTATGTAATGACACTACTTTTGGAAAATCCTAGATCCGCCACTGTTGAGCAAGTCATTCTTTTGAATTTTGAGGAAGTCTACCGAAAATCGATTTGAGCGACTACCGTGGGACAGACGCCCAATGATTGAGCCACGTGTCCCCATAAGGGTTTTCTACCAATATATATCAGAGGCTAGTTGTACATATGAGCCGAATTAAATGAGGGAAAAAAAAATCAATTTGACCATCATGCCCTCGTATTTGATTAAAGATTGCAGGTAATATTTAAAATTAGAAATTATATAATACAATTAGGGTTATTTGCACTTTGATACTCTAATATTTACAATTTTCCTACTTTTGCTAAGCTAAAGTTTTTAATCGATACTTTGGTACCATAAAATTTACATTCTTTTACTTTAATACAGCAAAGTTTTTCTGACATTTTGATACCCTAAAACCGTGAGGTGTCAAAGTTAAAAAAGTGTAAAAAACCCTAAAATTAATTGTAGTCTAATTATGCAAGCGACTACCGCTAATAAAAAATAAAAAATAAAAGATTTTGATACTGTAAAGTTTGGCGTATCAAAGTGTCATAAACAAAACTTCGGGGGTACCAAAGTTAAAAAAGGTAAACTTTTGGTATCGAAGCTTTGGAAAACTTTGGGATATCAAAGTAAAAGAATGTAAACTTTGAGGTACCAAGTGTCAATTAAAAAATTTGGGGTATCAAAGGATAAAAAGATGTAAATTTTAGAGTATCAAAGTTTAAATAACCCTATTTATATCATACAATTCTTATTTTAAAAAATTACATGCACTTTGTGATCAAACGTAGGGGCATGACGGTCAAATTTAATTTTCTCCTACTTAATTTGAATCTCATGTACAGCTAGCATCAGCTGTACGTTGACAACAAATTAATTTAGAGAACCCTCATGGATACTTGGCCCAATCATTAGGTGCGTGTCCCACGGTAGTCGCTCCTATCGACTGTCGGTAGACTTCCTCAAAATTTAAAAGAATGACTTGCATAACAATGGCGGATCTAGGATTTTTAAAAAGTGGTGTCATATCATAATTAAATTAGAAAAATAAAAATATCCTTGACGAGCATTAAAATTTTGAAAATTTACATAATTGTATTACTAGTAAAATTATTGAAATCTTGTTTTCAATATGCTACTAAGCAATCATTGAGCTAATCATCACTTATTTTGTTCTGGTACTTGTTTTTATCAGCTTCATTGCATTCTGGGATTCTGAGACCAAGTGAGCTAGGGTTTTTTAAAGGCTGAATTTAAAAAAAAACTCTTTTAAGTTTAGTGGTTGTTAGAAAATCCATCTAATTTTAAGATATTTTTAAAACCACAATTTCCACTTATAAAAATATCCCTGCATAGTGGTCCCCAACCCAAGAATACATGGCGTGGACCATGTGGATTAATTCTCTATTAAATAACTTGGGACCCGAAGCAAGCTAACTAACCCTATCTAATCCCATAATTAAAAGAAGATCCTTGATACACGGTTCAGAATGCTCCAAGCTTCGAAATCTCGCAAATTTTGTTCCCAAACGTGTGGTTTGTCCATAGGGATCTAATAATTCAACCAATTCTTGTTGAGTTGGTTCCATATGGATTTATTATCATATATTTATATAACATTCACTAGCTTGGGTATTCATGCACAGTCTTAGCTCAATCTCAAAATGTCACCAAAAAGAAAAAATAAGGAGAAGAAGTCTAGCGAAGAAGCCTAGCGGTAGTCGCTATGAGCGACTGCCGCTGGAAACAGGCCTAATGATTGAGCCACGTGTCCCCATAAGGGTTTCTACCAATATATATCAGAGGCTGGCTGTACATATGAGCCGAATTAAATGAGGAAAAAAATCAATTTGACCATCATGCCCTCGTATTTGATTAAAGATTGCAGGTAATATTTAAAATTAGAAATTATATAATACAATTAGGGTTATTTGCACTTTGATACTCTAATATTTACAATTTTCCTACTTTTGCTAAGCTAAAGTTTTAATCGATACTTTGGTACCATAAAATTTACATTCTTTTACTTTAATACATCAAAGTTTTTCCGACATTTTGATACCCTAAAACGTGAGGTGTCAAAGTTAAAAAAGTATAAAACCCTAAAATTAATTGTTATCTAATTATGCAAGCGACTACCGCTAATAAAAAATAAAAAATATTTTGATATCAGAAAGTTTGGCATATCAAAGTGTCATTAACAAAACTTCGGGTACCAAAGTTAAAAAGGTAAACTTTTGGTATCGAAGCTTTGGAAAACTTTGGGATATTAAAGTAAAAGCATGTAAACTTTGAGGTACCAAGTGTCAATTAAAAATTTGGGGTATCAAAGGATAAAAGATGTAAATTTTAGAGTATCAAAGTTTAAATAACCCTATTTATATCATACAATTCTTATTTTAAAAGTTACATGCACTTTGTGATCAAACGTAGGGGCATGACGGTCAAATTTAATTTTCTCCTACTTAATTTGAATCTCATGTACAGCTAGCATCAGCTGTACGTTGACAACAAATTAATTTAGAGAACCCTCATCGACACTAGACGCACTCATTGGGCGTGTGTCCCACGGTAGTTATCGCAAACATTACAAACGTTGCAATTACTGGCATTTAAAGTCTTGTCTAACCCCTCAGCTCATCTAAACCCTATATAAAGGGCCTCCTCTATTCATTTGACAGAACACAGAAAACAGAAACAAAATTCTTCTTTTATCTTCCTTTTATAATTCTGTAAGCTGCTGGTATTGAAGATTCTGGCCAAGTGAAGTTGCAGTCGATGTGTTTAACTGAAGAGAGCGCTTTTGAACTATTGCCATCTCATCCTCTAAAGTATTGTGCACACCTAACGCTACCGTAGGTGGGGCATAGTTTCTTCAAGGCTAATCCTCTGTTTAGAAGGCGATTCGGCATTTCTGTAAAGTATCTTCGACTTTAAGTTAATCAGTTATGGTATTTTTAACTCTCTGCTCTATTCCTTTATTCCTGTGTGGTTTGTTCTCGCTTATATCTAAATCGTTTTTAATCTTATTTTTCCAACAATTATGCCATTTTTCAAAATTTTAAAGCTCGTCAAGGGTATTTTTATCTTTTAATTTAATTATGTAATGACACTACTTTGGAAAATCCTAGATCCGCCACTGTTGAGCAAGTCATTCTTTTGAATTTTGAGGAAGTCTACCGAAAATCGATTTGAGCGACTACCGTGGGACAGACGCCCAATGATTGAGCCACGTGTCCCCATAAGGGTTTTCTACCAATATATATCAGAGGCTAGTTGTACATATGAGCCGAATTAAATGAGGGAAAAAAATCAATTTGACCATCATGCCCTCGTATTTGATTAAAGATTGCAGGTAATATTTAAAATTAGAAATTATATAATACAATTAGGGTTATTTGCACTTTGATACTCTAATATTTACAATTTTCCTACTTTTGCTAAGCTAAAGTTTTTAATCGATACTTTGGTACCATAAAATTTACATTCTTTTACTTTAATACAAAGAAAGTTTTTCTGACATTTTGATACCCTAAAACTGTGAGGTGTCAAAGTTAAAAAGTGTAAAAACCCTAAAATTAATTGTTATCTAATTATGCAAGCGACTACCGCTAATAAAAATAAAAATATCCTTGACTAACTTTAAAATTTTGAAAATTTACATAATTGTATTACTAGTAAAATTATTGAAATCTTGTTTTTCAATATGCTACTAAGCAATCATTGAGCTAATCATCACTTATTTTGTTCTGGTACTTGTTTTTATCAGCTTCATTGCATTCTGGGATTCTGAGACCAAGTGAGCTAGGGTTTTAAAGGCTGAATTTAAAAAACTCTTTTAAGTTTCATCTATGGAATCCAACCATATAAATGGTATCCTTTCATATAAATCCTCCATTATTCATTTATATCAACAATCACCCACAATTCCATAGCTGAAAGTAAAGAAGAGTATACATATCATGCTTTCCTAGAGGGTATCTTCCGATTTGAACCTTCCCTATAATTATCCAATTTTATCACGACAGGCACGAAGTGAAACTAAGTCTTGAACTTGAACCTTTTATGTGGTGATGTTCATTGGTAACAACACGATATAGGCTATACTAGCAATCTTTAGGTTTGACGCATTATGGCCATGCGTCCTTATCCTTTTCATGAACATTTTTAAGGAATAACCCACTTCCTCTAATTGCGGCCACACAATTATGTTCACATAGTTGGGCATCTCTAGGGATGCACTGCTTGCATCTCGTCTTCAAGACTTGATCCCATTCAGAGTCAAAACACTCTTACTATACTAGCAATGAACAACACCTTCTAGATATACATGAGGATAGACTCAGATATAAAGTATCAATCTATAATTAGGTGTTCAACTCACACAGTAGCTTGTTGTTACCACATTGAATCTATTTTGTGGGATCTCCACTCAGATAGGTTGGGTTGCTACCGTCGATGAGTTAGGTAAGGGTTTCAGTCCCATCCTCAACCTGGATTTAAAGACTAGTGACAACTTAAGCCATTTTTTAAAGGGATCTGTTGTGTTGTCCTTGGACTTGATAAAGTCCACAGCAATCACCCCTTCATCCATAAACTTTTTCGCAGTCTTTATCCGTACTTGGATATGACCTTGAGTCTTACGGTTATACTTTAAACTTTTAATCATTGTAATTATGGTCATATTGTCACAATGCATAGAGATTGCAGGAATAGGCTTGTTGATCATGGGCAACTCGGACATAAGTCCCTTAAGCCATTCAGCTTCTAAACCAGTAGTATCCAAAGCACATAGCTCTGCCTCAAAAGTAGACCTGGATAAAATGGTCTGTTTGACAGATCTCCAGGCGACTGCCCCGCCACCCAAGGTAAATACATATCATGTACAATCATTGCTACCTGAACTCATAGCAATCCAGCTAGCATCACTGTACCCCTCCAGAACGGGAGGGAACCTACCATAATGCAGCGCAAGGAAAATAGTTTACTTCAGATACCAAATTATCCTATCCAAGGCCCCCCAATGAGTCCTATTTGGACAGCTAGTGTATCTACTTAATTTAGAAACTGAGTATGAAATATCCGGTTATGGGGTCAAAATTGTCTATCTAAATTAGTTATGTATAAGTGCATCCAATTAAGATAGATAATTTTGTCTTGTATATCGATCCCGTTAAATTCACCCTACGGGAGAGGATTTTATTTTTATGTGGGTTCATGGTTCCCAATAGACTCAAGAGTCTATTGTTAATTACCCTTATTGGTGAAAGGAACCTTCGATTAAGAGTCAATAAAAATCATCAAAATAAGAGAAAACTCACAAAGTAAGAAAATACAATAATAGTATAATTTTTAATGATCATATACATGGCTTAACCAGGGGCATACCCCCCGTGTACAAATTTTTATGTAAAATCTTAGACTAGAGATGTGACGATTTGAAATTCAGGTTTGGGTTTGACTTGGAGAAATGAAATAGAACTTGGATTTTTATACCCAGTTTAGCAACATGGAGGTCAAACTTGATTTGGTCCAGTTTTAAAGATGTAGAGGTCAAATTTGGCATTGTATCCAGTTTAACGACTTAGAGGTCAAATTTGGAATTTATTCCAGTTTAACGACGTAGAGGTCGAATTTGGAAATTTATCCAATTTAAAGACTTAGGGGTCAAATTTGGAATTTGAGATCTAGTTTAATGACATGGAGGTCGAGTTTAGCATTTTGACCAGTTTATCGACGTAGAGGTTGAATTTGGATTTTTATCCAGTTTAACGACGTAGAGGTCAAATTTGGAATTTTGTCCGAATTGTGTATTTGGACTAGTTTAATGACTTAGCGGTCAATTTTGAGTTTGGCTCAATTTAGTGACATGGAAGTCAAATTTGATTTGACCAAATTTAGTGACGTGGAGGTCGATTTTGATTTGAGGTCTAGTTTAATGACGTAGAGGTCATATTTGATTTTATTGTTCGAATTGTGTATTTTTAGCTAGTTTAACGACTTAGGGGTCGACACAAATGAACCTTTTGATCTTAAACTTATTGGCGCATGTTTTTACACCAGGTTATTTCGAGTGTATTCTTTTTTACACAAAATATTATTTCATCCAGTTTAAGAACGTAGAGGTCCGTGCCAAATTTGATTATTTGAATTTGTCTTTGTATTTTTTTTAACATTTTTTTAGGGATTAATTCGTAGTTGATGGAATTCTACGACAAACTCTACAACCATAAATTAGGCTGACTTATAATGGAATAAACTGTAATTCATATATTTTTCAGGGTGTGAACTGTAATTTTTGGACTTTTTTTACAAAACTGGGCTTAAATATAATTTTTACATTTTTCAGGGTGCAAACTGTAAATTCTGGGCTATTTTACAATTCTGCAACTTTTCCAGGGAGTAAACTGTAAATTCTGGACTGTTTTATAATTCTGCAGCTTTTCCAAGGGGTAAAATGTAATTCTGGATTAAACTGCAGTTTTTCAGGGTATAAAACTACAATTCTGGGCTGTTTTGCAAGACTGAACAGATTGGGGGTTTTCTGCAAATTCTGGACATATCAGGGATTATTCTGCTAATTCTGGACTGTTTTGCAATTTTATTAGGGAGTAAATTGTAAATTTTCCTTTCTTTTCAAGAGTCCAGATCCAAATAGGACTCTAGTAATTTACTTCTAATGCCACTATACATTAAAATTCATATCCACTATTTACTTCTCATGCCATCCCCCATTGAAATTCATATCTATTATTTACTTCTCATGCCACTACACATTAAAATTCATAACATTTATTTACTTCTCATGCCACTACACATTGAAATTCTGGCATTCACATAATCATGTGAATTCATGCAAAAAAATCCATTTTTATTTTGTTATTTGTTTAATCCATTGAATTCATGCGAAATTCACGTTGAATTCATGCAAAGATTCGCATCGCTTTCAAATAAAAAATTATGAAAAGAAATATGTCGATCTCGGGTGAGGACGGTGCCTCGGGGTGAGTACAGGGACTCAGAAAGAGTGCAGAAACTCTATAATGAGTATATAGACTCAGATTGTTGAGATGCGAGGGACTCCAAAAGTCTGAGACTACATTGTTGAGTCGCGAGGGACTCGTAAAAAGTGCATGGATTCGAAAAAGAGTGCAGAGACTCTGTAAAAAGGAGTGCAGGGACTCCGAAAAAGAGTGCAGAGACTCTGTAATAATAATATTATTAAGCACACCCTTATGCACAACTTTTTTTTATTTTTATTTTTATAATGTTATTTTGCATCCTATTGACTTTGCTGTTGCAAAGTAGAGAAAACAGTAGGGGGGCAATTGCAAATCATGAAAGCGGAAAGGGGTTTTTTCACTTTTGTGGCCTTAGCTGGTGACTTGGTTGAGGTTTGTACGGCGGCTGGTAGGTGACCATGGACTCTTTTTTATGAGTTTCTTTTTGAGTGGTGGAGGATGTACATTATTACATATTTTTTTTGTGGCTTTGACAAAGAGGATGATGGAGTAGCCTAGCCAGTAGCCTCTTTCTTCTTTTTTTTCTTTCTTTGCTGGCCGAGCTCTTGTCCGGGGTTTCGGTCTGCTACTTTTTTTAATTGCTAGGGTTTTTTTTTGTTCCCCTTGTGTAGCTCCTTTTATAGGTGATATGAGACCATGCATAATTTAGTCAATAAAAGATTAGAGGATTCTTTTTGATATACTTTGCTATAATTATGTGTATTTCCATATTTTCCCTTAATTGTTTAAGGATTCATATCTTGCGAGATTTGAGAATATGCAGACGTAATCCCTCTCGATTTTCTTTGATTGATTTTTTTTCGTAACCAATATGATTAGATGTGGAATAGAGAATCATAGGTGAATTTGTAATTGAGAACATGGTTAGACTAAATCCACAATTCTTTCATTATAATTAAAAAAACTTTAATCACCTTCAACACCGGTCTCGTGCAATTTGCAAGATACATTAAGCTTTCAATAATCTGAGAATATCTCAATTGAGACCCCACTTACATTCTTGTAGAGGGTTACTGAAGGATTGTATAGAGTTTTGACGGGTTTGCAATTCTTATAGCTAAATTTCTCAATAATCTTCTCAACATAGTGAGATTGAGAAATTACTACGCCCTTGGCTGATCTAATCAGTTTTAGGCCAAGAATCATGTCAGCGACTCTCATGTCCTTCATATCAAACTTACTACTCAAGAATGACTTAGTCTCATTGATTATCCCAATGTTTGATCCAAACAATAGAATATCATCAACATAAATGCATAGAAGAATACATGAATCACCTCTTACTTTGCTATAAACACACTTATTAGACTCAATCATTTTGAAACCAAAATCAATGATAGTTGTATCAAACCTTTTATGCCATTGTTTAGGGGCTTGTTTAAGTCCGTATGGAGACTTCACAAGTTTACATACTTGCTTTTCATTGCCAGGTGCTACAAATCCCTCAAGCTGATCCATATAAATCTCTTCTTCAAGAAGACCATGAAAAAAAGCAGTTTTCACATCCATCTGGTGGATTATGAAATCATATATAGAAGCCAATGTAATAAGCATTCTGATTGTAGTCATTCGGGCAACTGGAGAGGATATGTCAAAGAAATCAATTCCTTCAACTTGTTTGAACCCCTTGGCAACAAGTCTAGCCTTAAACTTTTCTACAGTTCCATCTGGTTTTTTTTTTTTAATCTATTTAGACCCAATTGTCTTGCACCCAGGAGGGAGATCAACTAATTCCCATATCCCATTAGAGACAATAGAATCCATCTCACTTTTGACAGCAACCTTCCACTGCTTAGCCTTTTTTGAGGCCATAGCAGATCGGTAGGAAGTAGGATCCTCCTCTATATTGTAAGTAACAAAGTCACTTCAAAAATCCATGACAATTCTTGCTCTCTTACTCCTAGGTTCATCTAAATCATCCGATCTTTCAGATTCAGATTTAAAATTTTCTACCCCCACATTTGTCATTCTTTTTACATGATCAAGAATGGAAGTTGAGACAGAGACGAGATTTTCATTAGAAATATTTTGAGGCATTCCAGTTTTCATAGGGAAAACATCCACAAAAAATATTGCATCACAAAATTCAACAATTGTATTAACATCTATGCCAGGGATTTCAAATTTGATCACTAAGAATCTCAAAGCATAAGTGTTTTATATATAACCTAGAAAAATAGAGTCCACTGTCTTAGGACCTAGCTTCTTCCTCTTGTGTTCTGGGATTAGTACTTTTACAAGACACCCCTACACTTTAAGGTATTTCAAGCTTGTCTTTCGACCTCTCCAAAATTCAATTGGACTACTTTCCTTATATTTCTAAGGAACTCTATTCAGAATATGGCAAGCCGTATTCAAAGCCTCTCCCCACATATATTTAGGAAGTCCAGAACTTTCAAGTAGACTATTTATCATATATTTCAATGTTCTATTTTTTTTGTTCTGCTACACCATTAGACTGAGGAGAATAAGGAGCAGTTTCCTCATGCACTATGCCAAAAGATTGGCATAGAAGAGTAAACTGATTTGATGTATATTCTCCTCCTCTATCAGATCTTAACATTTTAAGTTTCTTACCGGTTTGAGTTTCACCTTCATTCTTAAAATGATAAATTTTTCTTGAGCCTCATCTTTGGTTTTAAGCAAGTAAACATAACAATATTTGTTATAGTCATCTATAAAGGTGATGAAATATTTCTTCATGTCTTTAGTCAAAACAGTTAAATTCACAAATGTCGGTATGAACTAAATCAAGCAACTCAATTTCTATCAACGAATGAAAAAGTTTCCTTGTTTGTTTAGTTGTTGCACATACTTGACATTTTTGTCGTTATCTATAGAGTGTTTTGGAATCATATTAAGATTCATCATTCTTTTACATAATTAAAATTAACATGACCAAGACGTTTATGCCAAATATCGATGATTCAAAATTGTTACTAAGGGATAATCGAATGAAATCTTATTTAATTGAACTAAAAATAGGTTACGCTCTAAACTTATACATTCCATCAGAATCATAGCCATTAAAAATAAAAGATCTAGCATGCAACATGATCACTTTATTACATTTAAAAGAAAATTCATAACCCTCCCTAACTAAATATGAACCACTGATTATGTTGCATCAAACAGTACGAACGTAATGCACCCTGTGTAATGATAGAACTCGCCCTGAAGGGAATTTCAGGTCCACTAGTCCATATCCCAACACCTTAGATGCAGTTTGGTTTCCCATCTTCATGGTATTTCCATTTGCAGGCTGGTAAGATACAAACAGCAATTTATCAACACAAATGTGTATATTTGCACCAGTGTCTACCAACCATTCATTAGGTTCATAAATAGATAGTAACTCGAGGTTAACAGAAACATACCCTTCGATGGATTCAGTAAGCTCAGTCATAACCATGTTAACCTGAGGCATGCTAGTAGACCCTGGATTGGCTTTAGCTTTCTTTATAGGACAAGCTTTAGCCCAATGTCCACCTGTCCACAATTCCAACATGGTTTGTTTGCTTTCGGTTTCTTTTGGATCTTAGCTTTAGCTTTGATTTTATCATCAGGTTTGCCATCAGGTTTGTTTTTAAACTTTTTCCCAGAAGTTATAACATTTGCTTTGGGTTGGTGCTCAACAGGCACAACATGCTTCTGATTCTTATGCTCTTCCTCAATTGCTATGGCAATCATCAAGTCATTGAGATTTTTTTTTCTTTCGATGCTTGAGAGACATTCCGAAACTCTCCCAAGAATGAGGAAATTTTCGATGATTGCCATAACTTGAAATTTTTCAGGAACCTCCATTTAAGCTTCTCGAAGAGCATGAAGAATGAACAGAAGTTCATGTGCTTGTTCTATCACAGATTTACCCTTGACCATTTGAAACTTTAAGAACTTGGACACATAATATTTTTCAAGACCGAGGTCTTCAGTATTATATTTTTAGTCTAGTTCATCCCATAATGCCTTTGCGGTGCCCGAAGAAGAACAATAGACATCGAAGTGCACATTGGACATTGCCAACAAAATGCATCCACTGGCTATTTGATCTTTCTCCGTCCACTGTGAAATTTTATCTGCACTATTAGGATCTTTTTCATCCAATTTCGGGCATTCTGACAGTATCATTGCCAATAGCCCCTTAGTCGTCAGTCAAATCTTCATACGTTGCTGCTAACGTTTGAAGAACTGATCCGTGAACTTTTCTGGCAATCCAGACATGTCCATTTTAGGGGTAAAGGCACCAAAACCAACTCCTGAAGCCTCATATTTTGAAAGTCGTGGAGAGCTATCTCATAATCGTGTAATATTAAGGGAATTTTTGTGATATTCACCTTTTTGAAAGTTTTAATGGTCCCATTTGAATTGGGGATTGGGAGAAAAATGATTGATTGGGGATATTTTAGGATTTGCATCTTTGGCGACGTTGGGTCACGTGACCCCACTTTCTCAAAGGTGGATCCGCCATTGGTTATTTGCAATATTTGAAACTTTCTAGGGTCTTCAATAATTTTTCAAGGGGTTATTTGTAGTTTCTATAACTTTTAGCGGTTTTTTGCAAGTTTTTGGGGGTTGTTAGCAATTTTTTAACTTCCAAGGTTAAAGTTATTAGTTAGTTGTTAAACTTACGAGTTAGTTATTAAACTTATGAGTTAGTTATTAAACTTATGAGTTAGTTATTAAACTTATGAGTTAGTTATTAAACTTATGAGATAGTTGTTAAATGTATTATTTAGTTGTTATACTTATGAGTTAGTTATTAAACTTATGAGATAGTTGTTAAATGTATTATTTAGTTGTTATACTTATGAGTTAGTTATTAAACTTATGAGATAGTTGTTAAATGTATTATTTAGTTGTTATACTTATGAGTTAGTTATTAAACTTATGAGATAGTTGTTAAATGTATTATTTAGTTGTTATACTTATGAGTTAGTTATTAAACTTATGAGATAGTTGTTAAATGTATTATTTAGTTGTTATACTTATGAGTTAGTTATTAAACTTATGAGATAGTTGTTAAATGTATTATTTAGTTGTTATACTTATGAGTTAGTTATTAAACTTATGAGATAGTTGTTAAATGTATTATTTAGTTGTTATACTTATGAGTTAGTTATTAAACTTATGAGATAGTTGTTAAATGTATTATTTAGTTGTTATACTTATGAGTTAGTTATTAAACTTATGAGATAGTTGTTAAATGTATTATTTAGTTGTTATACTTATGAGTTAGTTATTAAACTTATGAGATAGTTGTTAAATGTATTATTTAGTTGTTATACTTATGAGTTAGTTATTAAACTTATGAGATAGTTGTTAAATGTATTATTTAGTTGTTATACTTATGAGTTAGTTATTAAACTTATGAGTTAGTTATTAAACTTATGAGATAGTTGTTAAATGTATTATTTAGTTGTTATACTTATGAGTTAGTTATTAAACTTATGAGATAGTTGTTAAATGTATTATTTAGTTGTTATACTTATGAGTTAGTTATTAAACTTATGAGATAGTTGTTAAATGTATTATTTAGTTGTTATACTTATGAGTTAGTTATTAAACTTATGAGATAGTTGTTAAATGTATTATTTAGTTGTTATACTTATGAGTTAGTTATTAAACTTATGAGATAGTTGTTAAATGTATTATTTAGTTGTTATACTTATGAGTTAGTTATTAAACTTATGAGATAGTTGTTAAATGTATTATTTAGTTGTTATACTTATGAGTTAGTTATTAAACTTATGAGATAGTTGTTAAATGTATTATTTAGTTGTTATACTTATGAGTTAGTTATTAAACTTATGAGATAGTTGTTAAATGTATTATTTAGTTGTTATACTTATGAGTTAGTTATTAAACTTATGAGATAGTTGTTAAATGTATTATTTAGTTGTTATACTTATGAGTTAGTTATTAAACTTATGAGATAGTTGTTAAATGTATTATTTAGTTGTTATACTTATGAGTTAGTTATTAAACTTATGAGATAGTTGTTAAATGTATTATTTAGTTGTTATACTTATGAGTTAGTTATTAAACTTATGAGATAGTTGTTAAATGTATTATTTAGTTGTTATACTTATGAGTTAGTTATTAAACTTATGAGATAGTTGTTAAATGTATTATTTAGTTGTTATACTTATGAGTTAGTTATTAAACTTATGAGTTAGTTATTAAACTTATGAGTTAGTTATTAAATCCAAGCCTGAAATCGAACTCTACCTACAAACTGGGTCTAGCTCAAATCGGACCCGGCCCGAACCAAGCATGGAACCTAATTCACGCCCAACCCCTAATTCTATGGAGTAGCTAGGATTTAGACATGGGCCGAGGGGATGTACAAACACAACAATGAAAGAAATACATTATAAAACTACTCATAAACGCATACATAAAGTTTGCATTGGCTCTGAGATAAATTCGATTGGAGACTTAATTGAAAAACTACACAGTGCTCTTTAACGGAAAAAGATTGTTAAGTAATGAATTTAAAACAAAGGTCTTTGTAATATCAACTGCTAATATATTTTAAAAAACAACATATGGATATAATCAAATGAACAAATAAATGAACCATTTATATCTATGAATAATAAAACAAATTAATACATATAATTAAATAAATAAATCACATAGGAATATAAACCAATAATTAAATAATGATATATGTTGCTCATAATAAAAACATAAGAGAATGAAAAGGGGAAAAATTGAACCTTCATGGTTTAGAGAATATACCATGTCTCTAAAATTGAGAAGAAAGACCCAAAACTGAGATTGAATTTGAGCCGTTTAGTTGGATTTAAAAATTATATTTAATGGGACAAATTCTAAAAGAAAGCACATAAAAGATAGAATTTTAGAGCCGAGAGCAATAGGGAATGTTCTACTTTTTTTGAGGTGAGTGCTTAGATTCGGGTTGTTTAAATCCAAACCCGTTACCCATTAGACCCATATTCTCTTGCCTATAGACCTCGGCCTTTGCAATGGCCTTTGTAGGCTTTTAAATATAGTTTACTTTGCATTTCGCAATGAGCTTGTGGGCTTTTGAAAATACTAGTGAGAAGGGCACGTGCAATGCACGTGCTAGCTCCATTTCGAATTGGCAAAGAGGTTTTCTAATAAGATCTGAAAGCTAAAGGGGTTTTCTAATAAAATCAGAAAGTTAAAGGGGGTTTTGTGATAATCACAATATTTTAGGGGTGTTTTTCTAATATTTTGAAAGTTAATGGGGGGTTTTCCGATAATTGTCCACAGTTAAGAGGGGTTTTCTGATATTTAGCCTTCGAATTTTATGCGGAATGTAAAGATGTTATGTATATCTTACTTCAAAATGTAGAGATGTTATATATATACAAAAGCCACAATATAGTGATAAAATTAACATTAATTTTTGCACTTCAAGGTATCAAACTATCAATATAGAATTTTAGGTTGTAATAAGAGAAAACTATCAATAAAATAGATAAATATTTACTCATTATGTGACTTTGAGTATGCTATTATTCACAGTACAAATTGGTTGGATCATTGAGGGACCAAATTGCAAGACCCCTTGGGATTTGAGGGATTTATGAGCACTTTAGAAGATTTGAGGGACTATTGTAGCATTATTGAAGATTTGTAGGATGTGGGCCCCATTCTTAGCCATATTCAATGACTAAGTCGGTTGTGGAATGACACAGATGACCGGTTGAGACACGAACCAATGTAGGCGCATACGATGTGGGTCCCATTACATCACCTTCTTTCCATTGGTTTTCTTGTCTTGGAGGAAAGAGTACCGCGATGACCAATGAGTATGTTGGGCCCAGCTTGAGAGCTACCACGTGAGCGAGTCCAAAACCCTTTCAAAGTGTCATGTGTACGTGGAACTGCAAATAGATATAAGGATCAAGGGCTGTGTGGTCATTTCACCTTAAGTATGATGCCACAAACAAACCGCGTTGAAGGCTCTTTTTATATAGAGTGATATTGTGCTAAAGGCTTTAGGATTCATTTTCTTTTTCTTTTTTTTTTTTGTTAACCTAAAAGAATTTTCTACCTATATGGTCTTAACCTATGTAAATTTGTAGGTGTCTGGGAGGCATGGTGAAATGCGCATGTTTTTTAAGCAAACAATTAGTAGGTCGAGTCCAAAATCTTCCTTAAGAAATAATAAAATCCAATCCGATCGGTTAAAAATCATGTTAATAAAAATTTAAAAAAACAAGTCAAAAAAGAAGAAAGAAATAAATAAAGCTGGGTTGACCAACCCGGCATGACTTGGATGGACCAGGTTAGTAGGCAGGGTTGGGTTTTGCTTCAACCCGAACACCTATGCTTTGGTCTGACCTAGACTGAAGGTTGGCCCGGATTGACCCGGCTCGGATTAGCCCAACACTTGTGGGTCTGGCCTGGGTTGGCCTAGCCTGGCCCAATCTCCAGGCCTAAGTTTAAACCCTTGAAAGTTATAGAAATTACAAATAACCCGCATGAAAGTTATAGAAATTACAAATAACCCGCATAAAATTTTATAGAAAACGATCAAAAGTTATAGAAATTGCAAATAATCCTTAAAACTTGTACAAAATATCCTTAAAATTTTCAAAATTGTAAATAATCCCTCCTTAAAAATTACAAAACCTCAAACAAGTTTTAGAAATTATAAAACTACTTGAAAAATGGCGAAACCCCCTCAAAAGTTCCAAAACTTCAAATAACCCCCGAAAAATTGTAAAACCATCCAAAAGTTTTGAAATTGCAAATAACCCTAGAAAATTGCAAAACCTGTAGAAATTTTATAAATTTCTTATAACACCCTAAAAATTTTGCAGAAAACCCTAAAAAGGAAGACGAGGGAAGGAGTTGTAGATAGGGGTAAAATAGGGAAAAATTTCTTGAAACCAAGGATGAGTTGGAAAGGTATATTGGGGGTTTTTATTTTGCACTTTAAGCCCACTTTAAGGGTTTTTCACAAGTTGACAAAGTCTTGAGGCCTAGTCACATTCACTTTAAGAAATTGGGGCCTAAAAGCAATTTTCCAAAAATTAATTATTCTAACAGTCTCCTATTTATTAATAAACTGTTACAATGGGATAAAATTGAAGGTTCAATTTAATTTGAATGATGAAATAGAAATTACTATGATTTCTTGGTAATTAATTTTTAAACTTCCTACAATATATGGGGATTATATTTAATAGAAAATAGTAAAATTGGAAAGACCAAAGAAGACGATAACAGAAAATACAGTTTTTCTTACAACAATCCATTTGAAACTTGACGGGTGCTGCTGCGCCGGAATCCCTCCAATCTAGAAGGAATAGAAGTAAAATTCGTTTGTTTTAAATTCGATTGGAGACTTAATTGAAAAACTACAGGCTCTTTAACGGAAAAAGATTGTTAAGTAATGAATTTAAAACAAAGGTCTTTGTAATATCAACTGCTAATATATTTTTAAAAACAACATATGGATATAATCAAATGAACAAATAAATGAACCATTTATATCTATGAATAATAAAACAAATTAATACATATAATTAAATAAATAAATCACATAGGAATATAAACCAATAATTAAATAATGATATATGTTGCTCATAATAAAAACATAAGAGAATGAAAAAGGGGAAAAATTGAACCTTCATGGTTTAGAAAATATACGATGTCTGTAAAATTGAGAAGAAAGACCCAAAACTGAGATTGAATTTGAGGCGTTTAGTTGGATTTAAAAATTATATTTAATGGGACAAATTCTAAAAGAAAGCACATAAAAGATAGAATTTTAGAGCCGAGAGCAATAGGGAATGTTCTACTTTTTGAGGTGAGTGCTTAGATTCGGGTTGTTTAAATCCAAACCCGTTACCCATTAGACCCATATTCTCTTGCCTATAGACCTCGGCCTTTGCAATGGCCTTTGTAGGCTTTTAAATATAGTTTACTTTGCATTTCGCAATGAGCTTGTGGGCTTTTGAAAATACTAGTGAGAAGGGCACGTGCAATGCACGTGCTAGCTCCATTCGAATTGGCAAAGAGGTTTTCTAATAAGATCTGAAAGCTAAAGGGTTTTCTAATAAAATCAGAAAGTTAAAGGGGTTTTGTGATAATCACAATATTTTAGGGTGTTTTTCTAATATTTTGAAAGTTAATGGGGGTTTTCCGATAATTGTCCACGATTAAGAGGGTTTTCGATATTTAGCCAATTTTATGCAGAATGTAAAGATGTTATGTATATCTTACTTCAAAAATGTAGAGATGTTATATATATACAAAAGCCACAATATAGTGATAAAATTAACATTAATTTTTGCACTTCAAGGTATCAAACTATCAATATAGAATTTTAGGTTGTAATAAGAGAAAACTATCAATAAAATAGATAAATATTTACTCATTATGTGACTTTGAGTATGCTATTATTCACAGTACAAATTGGTTGGGTCATTGAGGGACCAAATTGCAAGACCCCTTGGGATTTGAGGGATTTATGAGCACTTTAGAAGATTTGAGGGACTATTGTAGCATTATTGAAGATTTGTAGGATGTGGGCCCCATTCTTAGCCATATTCAATGACTAAGTCGGTTGTGGAATGACACAGATGACCGGTTGAGACACGAACCAATGTAGGCGCATACGATGTGGGTCCCATTACATCACCTTCTTTCCATTGGTTTTCTTGTCTTGGAGGAAAGAGTACCGCGATGACCAATGAGTATGTTGGGCCCAGCTTGAGAGCTACCACGTGAGCGAGTCCAAAACCCTTTCAAAGTGTCATGTGTACGTGGAACTGCAAATAGATATAAGGATCAAGGGCTGTGTGGTCATTTCACCTTAAGTATGATGCCACAAACAAACCGCGTTGAAGGCTCTTTTATATAGAGTGATATTGTGCTAAAGGCTTTAGGATTCATTTTCTTTTTCTTTTTTTTTTTGTTAACCTAAAAGAATTTTCTACCTATATGGTCTTAACCTATGTAAATTTGTAGGTGTCTGGGAGGCATGGTGAAATGCATGTTTTTAAGCAAACAATTAGTAGGTCGAGTCCAAAATCTTCCTTAAGAAATAATAAAATCCAATCCGATCGGTTAAAAATCATGTTAATAAAAATTTAAAAAAACAAGTCAAAAAAGAAGAAAGAAATAAATAAAGCTGGGTTGACCAACCCGGCATGACTTGGATGGACCAGGTTAGTAGGCAGGGTTGGGTTTTGCTTCAACCCGAACACCTATGCTTTGGTCTGACCTAGACTGAAGGTTGGCCCGGATTGACCCGGCTCGGATTAGCCCAACACTTGTGGGTCTGGCCTGGGTTGGCCTAGCCTGGCCCAATCTCCAGGCCTAAGTTTAAACCCTTGAAAGTTATAGAAATTACAAATAACCCGCATGAAAGTTATAGAAATTACAAATAACCCGCATAAAATTTATAGAAAACGATCAAAAAGTTATAGAAATTGCAAATAATCCTTAAAAACTTGTACAAAATATCCTTAAAATTTTCAAAAATTGTAAATAATCCCTCCTTAAAAAATTACAGAAAACCTCAAACAAGTTTTAGAAATTATAAAAAACTACTTGAAAAATGGCAGAAACCCCCCTCAAAAGTTCCAAAAACTTCAAATAACCCCCTGAAAAATTGTAAAAAACCATCCAAAAGTTTTGAAATTGCAAATAACCCTAGAAAATTGCAAAACCTGTAGAAATTTTTATAAATTTCTTATAACACCCTAAAAATTTTGAGAAAACCCTAAAAAGGAAGGCGAGGGAAGGAGTTGTAGATAGGGTAAAATAGGGAAAAATTTCTTGAAACCAAGGATGAGTTGGAAAGGTATATTGGGGTTTTATTTTGCACTTTAAGCCCACTTTAAGGGTTTTCACAAGTTGACAAAGTCTTGAGGCCTAGTCACATTCACTTTAAGAAATTGGGGCCTAAAAGCAATTTTCCAAAAATTAATTATTCTAACAGTCTCCTATTTATTAATAAACTGTTACAATGGGATAAAATTGAAGGTTCAATTTAATTTGAATGATGAAATAGAAATTACTATGATTTCTTGGTAATTAATTTTTAAACTTCCTACAATATATGGGGATTATATTTAATAGAAAATAGTAAAATTGGAAAGACCAAAGAAGACGATAACAGAAAATACAGTTTTTCTTACAACAATCCATTTGAAACTTGACGGGTGCTGCTGCGCGGAATCCCTCAATCTAGAAGGAATAGAAGTAAAATTCGTTTGTTTTAAATTCGATTGGAGACTTAATCGAAAACTGCACAGGCTCTTTAATGAAAAAAGATTGTTAAGTAATGAATTTAAAACAAAGGTCTTTGTCATATCAACTGCCAATATATTAAAAAACAACATATGGATTTAATCAAATGAACAAATAAGTGAACCATTTATATCTATGAATAATAAAATTAATTAATGCCTATAATTAAATAAATAAATCACATGGGAATTGTAAAACCCGATAATTTGACATGTACCCGATAATTTGTATATTTTGTGATATATATTGATAAATATATTTTATGGTGACAAATATCATTAAATGACATTTGAGTATGTTATCAAGTGCTTTGAGAACAAACAAGTTCACATTTGTGAGAGAAGCGTGTCAAAACATGCACGAAACATGCAGTATAAATCTGGAAATAATGACCAGTTATGAGTTTATAGGTTTTACACACTACTACAGTTATAATCTGGAAAACCTTAAAACACCAAAGTTGTAGGTCTCTTCAACAGCTTTCCAACAAATCTTAGACCATCTCATTTGGAGTTCGTATAAGAAAGTTATGGTCAAACTACCGAAGGGAGATACTTTCCTAGTCAAAACAGATTTCCTGGTTCTTATTTGGATTTCGGGTCTGACTGGGTTATTTCGGGTTTACCTGTATATAAATACATGTTTTCACGAATTTTCACATCTTTTATCAGAACTCTCAAACCCTAACAGCCACCAAATCCTCCTCTAAACCCTAGAACTTTCTTGTGAGAATTCAAGAGCCTTTGAAGCAAGATTTCACCTTGGATTGGCGCGCAGCTTAGAGATCTACCTCGCCTTTGCATCCTTCACTTGTTTTAACAAGATTTCAGGCGAGTTTCATCTCTGCTAACCCTACACCTAATTTTTCATAGAATCGTTTTAATGAAATTCTTTCACAAGGTTTTATTGAGCCTAAAAGAACTAGTTTTGAATATAGAAAAGAGATTCTTTTATATTATATGTGTAAAGATTTGATCTTTTGTGTTTAAAAGATTTACAATGAGTTATAGAGATGTTTTGTGATCTGAAAATAATTAAACAACCTTGTTTATCTGAGTTCTGATGATTTTACAACATATATATGTGCATATATGAGTGCAAGTGTACAAATCATGCTCGATGCATAAATCTGGAAATTTATGACTAGTGGAGAGATTCTGTCTTTTCACACTGATACGTTGTGAATATGGAAAAACTTTAAAGATCAAAGTTGTAGATACCTTCAGCAGCTTTCTATAAAATCTTTAATCATCTCATTCTGAGGTCGGATGCAAAAGTTATAGCTAAAATACCGAAGAGTTTGTTTCTAGTCAGATTGTTTTTTTTCTCGGTTTGGGTTTCAGGTTTAGGGCTGTAGTTTTTCGGGTTTGCTGTCATATACACATGTTTTAACATGAAAAATACCTCTTTTCTCTTGTGTCCCAAACCCTAGTAGCCCTTTTCCCTTCTCTCAAAGCCTTGTTCTTTTCTTTGGCGATTTTGAGGGATTTCAGAGGATTTTTCAAATGAATTTATGCATGTGTATGTTTTGAGTCGTATACTTTTGATTTGAGAAATTTCTTGACCAACCTGAATTGTATTATGATGTCTAGAATCTATTAAACACCTGAGATGTTGTGGACATGAGATATTATTTGTACAGAGATATGTGCACGAACACATAAGTACATATTCTTAATAAAGTATCGTGACATCCGGGACACGTTAGGCTAGTGAGCCATATATATCGATCCAAGATAATGCGATGAGGCCGATGAGCATTATCGTCGATCCATAAGGTAATGCGATGAGGCTAGTGAGCCGTCTATGTCGATCCATATGGTGATCTGATGAGGTGGTAAGCCGTATATGTCGATCCGCATGATGATGCGACGAGCCGTAGAATTTCTTGTAAAAAAATAGCATGGTGGAATGTTAATAACTTAAGTTAAATAGACGATTCTATTAGTCCTTGCTCACTATCGGGATATATTGTGAGTATATATATATATATATATATATATATATATATATATATATATATATATATATATATATATATAGAGCAAGGCTCTATGAACTTAAGTTCATAATGAATAGTGGTGCACCAACTTTTTATCCACTCATCTTGCTTTGGGATCCGTGAAAGATATAAAGGACACTTTGAGATTTGTGCATCACAAATCTCAAGGCAAGATGAGTGGTTAGAAAAGTTGGTGCACCATATTCATTATGAACTTAAGTTCATAGGAGCCTTGCTCTATATATATATATATATATATATATATATATATATATATATATATATATATATATATATATATATATATATATATATATATATATATAGAGCAAGGCTCTATGAACTTAAGTTCATAATGAATAGTGGTGCACCAACTTTTTATCCACTCATCTTGCCTTGAGATTTGTGATGCACAAATCTCAAAGTGTCCTTATATCTTTCACGGATCCCAGCAAGATGAGTGGTTAGAAAAGTTGGTGCACCATATTCATTATGAACTTAAGTTCATAGGAGCCTTGCTCTATATATGAGCAAGGCTCCTATGAACTTAAGTTCATAATGAATAGTGGTGCACCAACTTTTTTATCCACTCATCTTGCCTTGAGATTTATGATGCACAAATCTCAAAGTGGCCTTTATATCTTTCACGGATCCCAAAGCAAGATGAGTGGTTAGAAAAGTTGGTGCACCATATTCATTATGAGCTTAAGTTCATAGGAGCCTTGCTCTATATATGAGCAAGGCTCTATGAACTTAAGTTCATAATGAATAGTGGTGCACCAACTTTTTATCCACTCATCTTGCCTTGAGATTTGTGATGCACAAATCTCAAAGTGTCCTTATATCTTTCACGGATCCCAAATCAAGATGAGTGGTTAGAAAAGTTGGTGCACCACTATATATATGTGGTCACAACTTGTGTTATTGCTTCCATGTTAAATTACCCGAGTGTTGGAGTGCGTTTAGATGCATTGCATACATAGTATATATGTGATATGATTTGTGGTGATGGTGAGCTAGACGATATTCCCTTGTGATGCATTACAACTATCAGAGGATAGTTGAAATGTGACTTTGACTCTAAACTTGAGGTTTGGAATAATTGTATTTTACTACGGTAATATTTTTCATTCGTAGGGTGGAATTGGTATATAGTGATTCACAATTCGAGACATGGTATATACATGAGGGTTTCCTTGTTTGGATTATTTCGCCGACGTACTAACTCTTGTATTGTGGGTCTCTACATACCAATTTTCCTTTAGTACTTTATGAATGATTTTGTATCTATATGTATTAACCAGATTATTTTTATATTCTCCTAGCCCTTCCCACAGGCGTGGAGATGATTCTCGCTATAGCTTGGCTCGTTGTTTCCTCTTTTCGTGCAAATGAGGTGTGTAATGAGAGTCGCAGGTTGATGGATAGCATCACGACCTCTTTTAGTTATTTATATTAGTAGTTATTTTTCCGAGCTCCACGGTAGATGTTTATTTTAATTGTTTTAGACTCTAGAGATTTGTGATCCTATTGTGTAAAGGTGAGTGCCTTAGTGAACCTCTTATTGATTCTTGTCTTGAGGCGATTCTATATATGCTATTTTATCTCCGGTTGGGCCTGTTGATGTTGATGATCTTTATACTACTTAGTAAATTCTCGATCTCATTGTTCTATTTTATTATTTATTTGCTGTCTTGTACTTTCACCATACTTGACTTCACTAGAGATATTCGTGATGGTGAAACATGTTGTTGCGGTGTTGGTGCATGGCGGGTTTGACATTCAGGTTTCACCTTGGACTGCAGCCTTGTTGAAACCTGGGGCGTCACAGGAATATAAACCAATAATTAAATAACGATATATGTTGCTCATAATAAAAAACATAAGAGAATGAAAAGGGGAAAAAATTGTACCTTCACGGTTTAGAGGATATACCATGTCTCTAAAATTGAGAAGAAAGACCCAAAACTGAGATTGAATTTGAGGTGTTGAGTTGGATTTAAAAATTATATTTAATGGGAAAAATTCTAAAAGAAAGCACACAAAAGATAGAATTTCAGAGCCGGGAGCTAGAGGGGATGCTATTTTTTGAGGTGAGTGCTTGGATTCGGGTTGTTTAAATCCAAACCTGTTACCCATTAGACTCACATGCTCTTGCATATAGACTTCGTCCTTATCAATGGCCTTTGTGGGCTTTTAAATATAGTTTACTTTGCATTTTGCAATGAGCTTTTGGGCTTTTGAATATAGTGTGCTGAAGGCTTTAGGATTCTTTTTCTTTTTTTCCCTTTTTTCTTTTTGGGGAGAGGGGGAGCTAGTATTCTTAACCTAAAAGAATTTTCTACATAATATGGTCTTAGCCTATGTAAATTTGTAGGTGGCTGGGAGGCATGGTGAAATGTGCATGTTTTTTAAAGGCTAAAATACCATATTGGCCTAAATAGTGACACCCATTCACCAGTTTGGCCTAAAAAGTGACACCGGCGACGCTTTGACCTAAAAAGTGACAAATCGGCGACAAATAGACCTTCCGATCGCCGGAGTTATTTTTAAGCAAAAAAATTAAAGAAATTTTACATATAGACCCCTCAATCTCTCATGACTTTTGAAGTAACCCATCTCCTTTCTCTAAATTCTGAAATTTGTAAAAAAACACCCACTTTTTCCACGATCTTCTCCCTCATTCTTCCCATCATCTCCTCCATTCCCTTATTCTTCCTATACCCTAACCTTCCCTCCTCTCTCACTCCCTCTCCTTCTACCTTATTTCATGGATCATCACTCTTACTTTGTCACTCTTTTACTCCAAATCCCCAACATCTCCTCCTCTCCCCCATTCCCTCTTCCTTTCTCTCACTCTCTCTTCCTACTTGCTTCACCCACTCTTAACCCCCAACATTAAACATTCCACCACAATCTTAACCTCACTCTTCTCTTCTTTTCTTGCAATCTCTCTTCCTCCTTGCTTCTTACTCCTCCTTCACCCTCCAATCATTAAAAAACCAATCTCCTTAAGAGTGAGGTGAAAGAAAGGAGAGAGAATGGTGACAATTGGAAAGAGAAAAGAATGGAAGAGATGACGGGAAGGATGAGGGACAAAATGGTGGGAAGGAAGGGAGAGAGGAGTTCTTTTTACAAAATTTAAAACTTGAGGCGTTAAATCAGAAAATATGAGAAATTTAAAGGGTATATATAAAAATCTCTTAATTTTCCTGCTTAAAAATTGCTTCTGGTGACCGAAAAGGCTTATTTGTCGCCAATTTATCACTTTTTAGGTCAAAGTGTCGCCGGTGTCACTTTTTAGGCCAAAGTGGTAAAGAGGTGTCACTATTTAGGCTAATCTGGTATTTTAGCCATTTTTTAAACAAACAATTAGTAGGTCGAGTCCAAAATCTTCCTTAAGATATAATAAAATCCAATCCGATCGGTTAAAATTCTTGTTAATAAAATTTTAAAAAAACAAGTCAAAAAAGAAGAAAGAAATAAATATAGCTGGGTTGACCAACTGGGCTCGACTCGGATGGACCAAGTCATTAGGCCGGGTTGGGTTTTGCTCCTAGCTCGAACACCTATGCTTTGGTTTGACCCAGACTCAAGGTTGACGGATTGATTGCGACTCTGGTGCTTCGAGAATCGTGGGTGGCACGGGTTGGCCTAAAGCTCGGTCGCCGAGCCTAAGTTTAACCACTTGAAAGTTATAGAAATTACAAATAACCCGCATAAAGTTTATAAAAAACGACCAAAAAGTTATAGAAATTGCAAACAATCCTTAAAAACTTATACAAAATATCCTTAAAATTTTTTCGAACTTGCAAATAACCCCTCCTTAAAAAATTGCAGAAAACCTCCAACAAGTTTCAGAAATTATAAAAAACTAGTTGAAAAATGGCAAAAAACCACCTCAAAAGTTTCAAAAACTACAAATAGCCCCTGAAAAATTATAAAAAACCATCCAAAAAGTTTTAGAAATTGCAAATAACCCTAGAAAATTGCAAAACCAAGAGAAAGTTTCATAAATTTCATATAACACCCTAAAAATTTTGCAGAAAACCCTAAAAAAGGAAGACGAGGGAAGGGGTTGTAGTTACGGGTAAAATAGGGGGAAAAATGTTTTTTGAAACCAAGGATGAGTTGGAAAGGTATATTTGGTTTTTTTTTTTTTTTGCACTTTAAGCCCACTTTATAGTTTTTCTCACAAGTTGACTAAGTCCTGAGGCCTGGTCACACATTCACTTTAAGAAATTGGAGCCTAAAAGCAATTTTCCAAAAAAATTAATTATCCTAACAATCTCCTATTTTTTATTAATATAAACTGTTACAATGGGATAAAATTGAAGGTTCACTTTAATTTGAATGATGAAATAGAAATTATTATGATTTATTGGTAATTAATTTTTAAACTTCCTAATATATATGGAGATTATATTTAATAGAAAATAGTAAAATTGGAAAGACCAAAGAAGACGACAACACGAGATACAGTTTTTCTTACCGCAATTCATTTGAAACTTGATGGGTGCTGCTGCGCCGGCATCCCTCCAATCTAGAAGGAATAGAAGTAAAATTCGTTTATTCCATAGTCCTCTCGTACTTGACCGGCCTGAGTGACTCCTCAAACTCGAGTTCTGGTTTCTTGAATCCGCTAGCGTATGTAGCTAAGAACTCTTCAGTAGTGAGATCGGCGAATAGTTTTGACACCTAAAGTATACTTGCGCTTTCCGGCATTGCTGATGTCTTCTATATACTTTACGTTCTCCTTGAATATCTCAAATCACCGTGCTTACTCTGCTTCATCCTTATAGACTCGTCCATGCTCTGCCATCCATAGCTCATGTTTGCTTGCCATTTCCGAATCAAGAATATTGTTGTAATCGTTTGCATCGCATATCCATGCAATAATAATAAGAAAGAAATTAAGGAAAAAGTGCATAATAGCATGCAGAAGCCATTCTTTAGGAACAGACTTAAGCTTGTAAGTTTTCTTGATGTGATTTGAAGATGAGAGCTTTGTGTTTATATAGGGAAAGCTCACGTACTATATGCTATAAGAGGGCTCGAAACTAGAACTAGGATAATTTATGGGATAAAATTTTATAGTGTTAGTCAAATAGAACTAGAACTATGATAAAATTTTATAGTGTTAGTCAATTAAAACTAGAACAATATTAAAACAGGGATAATGATAAAAATTATCCCACTTTTTATTTCTCTATATAAAAATGAGAGCTCTAGTCTCTCAAATTATACCAAGTTTTGGGCTAGAACTACTTGGTAAAAACTAGAACTCTCTTGTTTATTTTTTATTTTTAATTTTCATATTTCTTTTCTTTTCTCCATCCTCTCTTCCTCTAATAGTCATCGCCATCATCTGACCACGCTATCATACCGGCCGTCTTTCCTCTTAATCCTCTCTTTATATGTTATTTTCTTTTTTTTTATCAGTATTAGATTTATGTAATTATTTAAAAAATCATAGATCCATAATTTATTAAAAATTATTGAAATTGAGATATGAGGAAAGGTTGTAAAAAGGAATATGAAAAACTTTAAGTTTTAGACCTGTACTATAATAATTAAAAAATAAAATTTTTAAGCATTATTAATTATCAACAATATATTGTACTCTAACAAAAGTTATTCAACAATAACTAACATTATATTAAACAATTATTAATAAATAATAGTAAGTTTAAAAATATAAAATAGTAGTTATATCATCAAAATGTAAAAATTATATAGTTCTTTATTATCATAAATTATCCCACACCCTTTTATCAAAATATCCCTGTTCAAAAATTATCCCCAATTATCCCACTAAAATATCTCACTTTTAAAAATTTGTCCCACTTCAACAATTATCTCACTTCTTGTGAAAATGTTCCCATTGACTAACACCCCCTAAGCATAAATTACCGACCCAACATGTATGAATTAGACATTTAGTCGTTTATCAAAAAATAGATGAAACAGATCATTTGTATGTTTAGCCTGCTTCTTGGAATCTCCTTCTAAATAATTAATAGGCACGTTAGGGGAAGCATCGGATACTGATGAATGATCCAATGTGATGTGAAGGATTAGATTGAGATGGAGATAATCGCCAGCGACTTTGTATAATACATTAGTATGACTTGGTTGTATTTTCAATTTCAGTCTTATTTTTTAGATTTAGAGGCTGTTTTTACTTTTTAGAAGCAGAATAACTGGGTGTGCACGAAGAAGATTTGTATGGTTTGAGAGAGCAAGAAAATCAGTAGTTTCGATCTGCAAATCTACACAATCAGGCAAGGGCTTAAATCTTACATTTGTGCTATCAATTGTACGTTTCAGACCTATGGAAATGTACGTAGAGAAAATTATGTAAAATTTTCCTTGTCGAGAGATTCTATTTTATTTATTGAAACCAGGTCTGTTCTTATTCAACTTCAAAATCATGAGGAAAGAAGTTTTATACTAGAAGCAGAGCCATGGTTTTTTTGAGCTAGACCCTTTCTTCTAAGACCTTGGAGAAATGAAGATGAGATTGAAAGTTTTATATGCATCAAGTTCCTGCGTACCTAATGTGGATCCAATTACATATCTTGAGGATATATTTATGGCATTCAAGAAGAATTAGCAAAGTTGCTATAGCCTCATAAATTTTCAAACCAACCGCAATTGGCAATCTAACTGCAAACAAACAAACGTTTAGCTTATGCGAGGGTACTAGAAGTGGAAGAAATTTACCTGCTAATCTTCCTGATACTAATATGATACAAGATCCAAATGGGAAAAGTTATTCACATAAAGCATAAAGTCTATGAGCTAAAGCCTAGATGGTGTCTTTTTGTAAATGGTCAGTTGGTCATTTACAAAAGGAAGAAATATATCAAAGATGTAATGGATGCCTAAGCATAAGCAAAATAATTCTAATTTGGAGGAGGGGCCATCTTTTACCGAGGAAGTGCCTCAGATTCTTTCTTCTGGCCTAGAATGCTCAACTTTCATACAAGGCGTTGCGATTACATCAACACAATTGAAGAAAAATGAACGAACGTTTGTCCAGAGGTCTAATAATGCCAAAATGGATATTGTTGATACTCCGAAAAGAAATAAATTTACTCCAAAATCAATTCCACAAGAAATTGTTAGAAAATAATCAATATATGTCAGATCCATTATAGATACACCAAAGCAGAACCAACATACAGGAAGAAAAGCAAAGAACAGAAAACCGATAAGATTACAATGGTAGTAAACTTAAGAGAGAAATACTATACAGAAGGCTGAATCGCCCTCTTCAACGAGGACTAGACTTGAAGAAACTATGCCCCACCTACAGTTGTGTTGGATCTGCACAGTACTTCAGAGGATGAGACGGCTACAGTTCTTAGAAGTGCATTGTTCTGCCGAACACCACAACTGCAATTTCAATTCGCCTGACTCTCGAACAAACAACTAAGAACAAATATGAGGATTGAAGAAGAAAACCAAAAGAAAGAGGTTTTGATTTTTTGTGTGTTGGAATGAGCAGAGGAGTCTCTATTTATAGGTGGTGAGCTAAGGGGTAGACAGGACAATAAATGACATTAAAGACATTAAATGGCTTTAATTCTCATTCAAAACCAAGTGTAACGTTCGTAACGTCTGGACCAACTCAATTCAGATTATGCAAAAAATGCACCCACTAGGGCACAGACCACATGCTCAGCCCATGCGCTGCTCACTCGAGCCAGCTCCCTCGAGCGAGCTCGCTAGCACGATAGCAAATATGTGCATCCTAACATCCTTGTTATACCTTATATAATGTTATTATAAATTGAGTAAAATGCACTCAATTAGTCAATGTGGGACTAACACTCACATACTACTAACTAGTATGGAACACGTGCGTTGCACGTATATTAATTTTTCATGTTTAATTTACCTATCATATCTAGAGTATTTGTTATAAGATCAGACTGTATAAAGTTTGGTATTTAAATGTTCTATGTCTACGAATTGTAGTTTAGGTATAAATATTTTACAAATTTATATTTGTAAAATAACAAATGTGACCATTTAGAATGATAATTAAATTAGCTATCAATATTAGTCTCAATACTACAAAGTACCACCAATTACCAATATCAAAGGTTATATATTTTCTAGTGTATATAGTTGTATTAGTAATAAATTATAGAACCTAAAAGACACATTTATATCATTGTTGTCTAAACCCTGTTTTCATGAAAGAAAAAAAAAGTTATTTAAGAAATAATATCAAAAAAGGTAATAATAATCAAGCCAACCCGAGTCACTGCTTTAAGTGTATTTTGGACAAACACCCTTATAGCTCTCCCATGCTGCTCCACTTATTTTGGTTACTCCACAACATGAGTAACTTGTTCACCATGTAGTAAGAAATAAGCATGTTATAAGATCAGTAAGAATAAGCATGCTACATGCTTGGTAAAGTACCTAGCAGAGTCCATTAAAAAATTAAGCATGCTATGCTTGTGAAAATTTCCTAGAGTGATTGAAAAAAAGAAAATTGAAATTTAAAAGGAGATTGAAAGATGTGAACAAAGTAGGTGAAATTAAGGAAAAAGAAAAAAAAATACCTGATGAAATCGACTGAGATTCCAACGAGAAGTTGGACGGCTCGAATCCATGACCTTAGACTTTTGAGATATCTTAAAATGCTAAAAGGAGATGAAAAGAAATTTTTGTTAAAAGGCTGAACTTTTTTTAATCACAAGAACTAAAATTGAGTCTCCTAATTTAAAAATTTGAGCCTTAATCAATTATTCATCAACATCTTAGAACATATATACAAAACTAACCCTTTTCTCTTTATGACTTGAGTTCATCTGCTCAATATTGTTGTATCACTGTCATTAAAATCATTTGATGCCAATGGTGAAGCCTTGTTTTAATGAAATCTCTAATTAGAGGAGAATAAAGAACAGTAAATAGGGATTAGTTAGGTGGTGAGTAGGATTTTAACAAATAGTGAGATTGGATATAAATAGAGATCGAGACCCTCTTATTTCCATGCGTTTTGTAACTGACTTGATCATGTTCTGTGATTATTGTTCCCAAGCAACTCTGTAACTGAAAAATTATGAATTAAGAGCCAATTCATGGTTTGAATCAATGGGTAATTATGGGCAAGGAGTTAGTGGGATGATGGAAATTGTATGGACAATTCGGAATAGATAATGAAGAGCTAATGTGTATTGATTAATTAGTGAGTAATATTAGGATTGATGGATTGGACTGAATTGGAAATTCATGAGCATTTAATTGAGAGGTTATAGATACAGAGCTATAACATTCTTTTTCTTCTTCGTTTCCGTTAATTTTACAGGCTAGCCAAGCTTGCATGCCCATTAACATCCTTTCCATTTCGTAATATTATATAAAAATGTTATATTATTAATACTATAATTAATATATTATGATATTCTAAAATTTGAAATTATATTTTGCTACTATGATATATTATAACAAAATTAAGATAGTACAATATCACACTATTACTAATATTATAATAAAATGGTCATAATAAAATGGTGATAATAATTTTTCATATCACCATAGTTGATACTGTAATTTTTCTACCATAGATAAATTATAAATAATATAGCCGATAATATTTTATGCATCTTAAATACTTACCATTTTATATCATTTGCCATAGACCACGCTATAATTATTTAAATTATAATTTTTATATTTTAGATAAAGAATACATATATTGAGTATGTATGTTGGTTATATATGTATGTATGAATGTGTTGGAGAGGGTAATTATCACATGCACATTGAGTATATATGTGTTTTCATGTAATGTATGCATGGATATGTGGAGGTATTTTAGAAAGAAATGTTTTAACATCTCAATCCACTTTTATAATAGTACTAGTATATCACCGTCGTTGCACGTGATACATGTCATAATTATTCATGTAAATTAATGTTAAAAGATAAACAGATATTGTTAAACCAATTTTAAACATTACATCTATAATTTATAATTAGGAGGTTATCTCAAAATAGGCAAAACTTATCTAAGAAAAATGCTACAATCATAAGTTTTTATATAAAGGAAATGTCTACTAAAGCGATTGAATATCTTTATGGTTCAAGTTCTACACTTTTACGCATTGGTTTATTTTTTATTATAAATTTAAAAATATTTTATTTAATTTTATATATTGTTAGATTAAGTACCTTATTATTTTTAAGTAATCATCCACATCTTATAATTAACCTCCCATTAACCCTTCTATATCTCTAAATTAACTGATCATCCATCTTCTTATATATAATCCAACTCCAACATAAATAGTACTAAAAATTATAATAATCATAAAAATATAATATCATTGAAAAAAGTTTTAAGTATTTACACAATTTCTTGTAAAGGAGAATATATTCAATCAATGAATTTTCAAACATTTAACTATATAAATTGCATATTGGAGTTATCTTTTCCTACCTATTCAAAGTTCCTTGCTGAATCGCTAAAATAATGAGGTGAATGAATTTTATAATAAAATTAATTCTGATTTAGTTTTAAAAGAGTTTTGTCATATATGACCTTAATTCTTTATTTTCTAAATTAGACCTCAAATCTTCATACTTGCTCAAGGTGAGGGTCTTAATTAAAATAACTTAATAAATTTAGGATATTTAAAAGTGTGAATTCTTTAAATGCCAAATGGCACTTAAGTGCCCTATAGTTTCACCAATCTTGCACTTAAATACTCTCTATTTTAAAACTAAGCAAATAAATGCCTATTGTTTCCATCTTTAGAAAAAACCCTTGATGCCGTTATCATTCGGAATTAATGTGTCATTTATTTTTGAGAGAGAAACTTTCATGAAGCATTCATTTGTGATCACTGGTATCTCAGCCTCCTCTTTGACTCCTCCCTCTCTTCAACTAAATCGTTATTAAATTTATGACTCATACTCCATATTATTAATTAAACTACTTTCTAATACTAGGAAACTATACCTTGTTAGTTCTCTTTGAATGATCAAATATTTATTTACTTAATCGTATAGGAAAAATGAGGAGTCATCCGAATGGTTTTTCTTTGAATTTCTTTGAACCTTACTTATGCATTAAAAGATCAGTAGTTTTAAATTGGGAAGATGAAAATGAAGAGTTATCTGAATGGCTTTTTCTTTGATTTTCTTTGAACCTTACTTATGCATTAAAAGATCAGTAGTTTTAAATTGGGAAGATGAATGATGATCCATTAAATCAAAACCTAATGGATCCATTTTAAAGTACTCAAAACTTAGTTTTAATAGAAATCTTAAAACTTTGTTAATGTAAATATCCTTTTAAAACTCTACTTTTTGTTACATTTATTACTCATATTAGTATTAAAATTTTTAGAACTCATAACCTTTTAAAACTTCTATTAAAATTAATTTTGTACATGTCCTTCTGAAAAATTCTATTAAAACTAAATTTCAAATTAGTTTTAATAGAAACTTCTTTCAATTTGGTATAACTACTATTTTAAAAAACTTCTCTTAAACATTTTTACTCAAGGGAACCTTTTGTCAAATCCATAGTCTGTTATCATCTCCTTATTATCTAGTTTGGAAGTTTTAGCCTAGGGCAACTTAAGTAAGCATGTAGATTTTGAGGGAGAGAATTTAAGATTTTAATATTAAGCTTTCAAATTAATTTTTATTTCTGGAATCTCTTTCTCAAAAGACTACGAATTTATTTCATTTGGTGCCAAGAATATTGTAGAATTTAAGAAACCTACAGAAATGAAGTGCTTTAAATACCTATAAATAAAGGGTGATTAGTTTTTCTACATTGGAGATAATTAGATATTTGATTACGTTAATTTATATCTTTGGGAATATGCCAACAGTAGAACATTGTTCATTTAAGATTTTAAAATCCCGTAACAGCAAAGGTCCATGCTTTGCACAATGTTGTAGCATTCTAGAAGGGTATATTCATCTAATCTAAAAATTATACATTCATCTAAACTCAACATTTTTGCAAAGTAAATGAGAAAACAAACACAAAATTTTTGAGAACTAAATCAAAATTTATTAACATCACTATACAAACAAACAACCTTATGAAAACAAACAATGCACAATCAAATATTGAGCAGCAACATCTGAGCATAGATGCTTGATGAAATTTTATTAACCACAACATCTGGTAATAACATCCATTGAGGAAGTCGTCATCGGCCGATGAAAGACCCATAAAGTAGAACACTCTTTTCAGTCCACGAGCCCCACAGAGTCGAGCATAGACTACCAATGTAGATGGATAATAGGAAGAATAGATCCGAAAAAGCGAGGCCGAGATTCTATTTGTCATTGATGAAGAATAATATAATCTTGTTAAAGCACGATCGAGCGTAGCATCGTGCTCGAGTAGCTCTGAGGCCCATGTTATCATAGAGTTGGTCAATTTGTGGGATAGATTAAAAGTTGGTATTGAAGGAGGCGGCCTAAGGGATATATAATAAGCGAAAATGTGAAAGATTGTTATAGGGAGTTTTGGGTGACGATAGACAGAATGGTGAGGGGAGGAAGTGAGAGAAGAGTATTTATAGATTGTTGGAGGAGATGAAAAGGTTATTGCATTGAGTGGGGATTTAAAGAGGATTAGTCTCCTAATTAGGTATGAATTAAAGTTTTTTGATAAGAGGTATGAATTAAAGTTAATAGAGAAACAGATATTGTTAAACCAATTTTAAACATTACATCTATAATTTATAATTAGGAGGTTATCTCAAAATAGGCAAAACTTATCTAAGAAAAATGCTACAATCATAAGTTTTTATATAAAGGAAATGTCTACTAAAGCGATTGAATATCTTTATGGTTCAAGTTCTACACTTTTACGCATTGGTTTATTTTTATTATAAATTTAAAAATATTTTATTTAATTTTATATATTGTTAGATTAAGTACCTTATTATTTTTAAGTAATCATCCACATCTTATAATTAACCTCCCATTAACCCTTCTATATCTCTAAATTAACTGATCATCCATCTTCTTATATATAATCCAACTCCAACATAAATAGTACTAAAAATTATAATAATCATAAAAATATAATATCATTGAAAAAAGTTTTAAGTATTTACACAATTTCTTGTAAAGGAGAATATATTCAATCAATGAATTTTCAAACATTTAACTATATAAATTGCATATTGGAGTTATCTTTTCCTACCTATTCAAAGTTCCTTGCTGAATCGCTAAAATAATGAGGTGAATGAATTTTATAATAAAATTAATTCTGATTTAGTTTTAAAAGAGTTTTGTCATATATGACCTTAATTCTTTATTTTCTAAATTAGACCTCAAATCTTCATACTTGCTCAAGGTGAGGGTCTTAATTAAAATAACTTAATAAATTTAGGATATTTAAAAGTGTGAATTCTTTAAATGCCAAATGGCACTTAAGTGCCCTATAGTTTCACCAATCTTGCACTTAAATACTCTCTATTTTAAAACTAAGCAAATAAATGCCTATTGTTTCCATCTTTAGACAAAACCCTTGATGCCGTTATCATTCGGAATTAATGTGTCATTTATTTTTGAGAGAGAAACTTTCATGAAGCATTCATTTGTGATCACTGGTATCTCAGCCTCCTCTTTGACTCCTCCCTCTCTTCAACTAAATCGTTATTAAATTTATGACTCATACTCCATATTATTAATTAAACTACTTTCTAATACTAGGAAACTATACCTTGTTAGTTCTCTTTGAATGATCAAATATTTATTTACTTAATCGTATAGGAAAAATGAGGAGTCATCCGAATGGTTTTTTCTTTGAATTTCTTTGAACCTTACTTATGCATTAAAAGATCAGTAGTTTTAAATTGGGAAGATGAAAATGAAGAGTTATCTGAATGGCTTTTTCTTTGATTTTCTTTGAACCTTACTTATGCATTAAAAGATCAGTAGTTTTAAATTGGGAAGATGAATGATGATCCATTAAATCAAAACCTAATGGATCCATTTTAAAGTACTCAAAACTTAGTTTTAATAGAAATCTTAAAACTTTGTTAATGTAAATATCCTTTTAAAACTCTACTTTTTGTTACATTTATTACTCATATTAGTATTAAAATTTTTAGAACTCATAACCTTTTAAAACTTCTATTAAAATTAATTTTGTACATGTCCTTCTGAAAAATTCTATTAAAACTAAATTTCAAATTAGTTTTAATAGAAACTTCTTTCAATTTGGTATAACTACTATTTTAAAAGAAACTTCTCTTAAACATTTTTACTCAAGGGAACCTTTTGTCAAATCCATAGTCTGTTATCATCTCCTTATTATCTAGTTTGGAAGTTTTAGCCTAGGGCAACTTAAGTAAGCATGTAGATTTTGAGGGAGAGAATTTAAGATTTTAATATTAAGCTTTCAAATTAATTTTTATTTCTGGAATCTCTTTCTCAAAAGACTACGAATTTATTTCATTTGGTGCCAAGAATATTGTAGAATTTAAGAAACCTACAGAAATGAAGTGCTTTAAATACCTATAAATAAAGGGTGATTAGTTTTTCTACATTGGAGATAATTAGATATTTGATTACGTTAATTTATATCTTTGGGAATATGCCAACAGTAGAACATTGTTCATTTAAGATTTTAAAATCCCGTAACAGCAAAGGTCCATGCTTTGCACAATGTTGTAGCATTCTAGAAGGGTATATTCATCTAATCTAAAAATTATACATTCATCTAAACTCAACATTTTTGCAAAGTAAATGAGAAAACAAACACAAAATTTTTGAGAACTAAATCAAAATTTATTAACATCACTATACAAACAAACAACCTTATGAAAACAAACAATGCACAATCAAATATTGAGCAGCAACATCTGAGCATAGATGCTTCGATGAAATTTTATTAACCACAACATCTGCGTAATAACATCCATTGAGGAAGTCGTCATCGACGCTTCGATGAAAGACCCATAAAGTAGAACACTCTTTTCAGTCACGAGCCCCACAGAGTCGAGCATAGACTACCAATGTAGATGGATAATAGGAAGAATAGATCCGAAAAAGACGAGGCCGAGATTCTATTTGTCATTGATGAAGAATAATATAATCTTGTTAAAGCACGATCGAAGCTGTAGCATCGTGCTCGAGTAGCTTACGAGGCCCATGTTATCATAGAGTTGGTCAATTTGTGGGATAGATTAAAAGTTGACTGTATTGAAGGGAGACGCAGCCTAAGGGGATATATAATAAGCGAAAATGTGAAAGATTGTTATAGGGAGTTTTTTTTTGGGTGACGATAGACAGAATGGTGAGGGGGAGGGAAGTGAGAGAAGAGTATTTATAGATTGTTGGAGGAGATGAAAAGGTTATTGCATTGAGTGGGGATTTAAAGAGGATTAGTCTCCTAATTAGGTATGAATTAAAGTTTTTTGATAAGAGGTATGAATTAAAGTTAATAGAGAGGAACAACTATAAGTGTACCTCTTAAGCTTCAAACGTTATGCATTAAACTTCAATTCCTCATGAAAATTAAAGCCCATCTTCTTGAAAAATTTGGTAAATAATAAATTGAGCTTTGACATTAATTGGACATCAATTAGGCAGCTTGATCTTTCGACGTGCATGTGTTATTCACTCACATTGAGTATTATATATACTTATGTACGGTTATGTGTATGCATGTGTGGTTTTATCATAAAATAAATAAAAGTACATGACTATCCATAACAATAAATGAACATTTTACAATTATACATAAAAATTGAAGGGCATTTTGGATGAAAAGTTTTAACACACTTCACACTTTTAGAATAGTATTAGATATATAAGATTAAGCATAATTTTTATCCACAGAATCCAACCATATAAATGGTATCTTTGCAAAGAATATTTATAAATAAATCCTCTATTTATTCATTTATATCAACAATCCCCCACAATTGCATAGCTGAAAGTGCAGAAAAGTATACGGATTCAGATCCTCTTTAATTATATGGTAATTGGAGAGTGTCAAATTCTCCCAATCTTTACCATATATCTCAATTTCAATGAATGAGATCATGCCACCTGAGATTTTCACTGGTTTTCAAGTTTACTGCTGGTTTTCAAGACTAAAGTGGTTTTCAAGATAACAATAAAAATCTTACATTGCATGATCTCATCCATTGGGATTGAGATATACGGTAATAATTGAGAGAATTGGACCTTCTTCAATTACCACCTAATTGGAGAGGATCCGAATCCAAAGTATGCATATCATGCTTTGAGAGGGGACATCTTCCTATTGACTTTTCCTTATAGTTGTTCAATTTTATCACAACAGAAATGAGTGAAACTAACTTGAACATTTGATGTGGTGATGTTCATTGGTAACAACATGATAAGGCTATAGTAACAATCTTTAGGTTTGATACATCATGGCCATGCATCCTTATCCTTTTCATGAATATTTTTGAGGAATAGCCTTGTCCTCTAATTACTGCCACACAATCATGTTCATATAGTTGGGCATCACCGGGGATGCATTGCTTGCATCTCATCTTAAAGGCTTAATCCCATTCAAAGTCAAACACTCTTACTGTCGTAGCAGTAAAAAAACACCTTTCAGATGTACTTGGGGATAGATTCAGATACTAAGTATCAATCTATGATTAGGTATTCAATTCACCCAATAACTTGTTGTTACCACATTGAACCTACTTTGTGGGATCTCTACTCAGATAGGTTGGGTTGCTATTGTCGATGAAGTGGGTAAGGGTTTCAGTCTAATCTCCAACGTGGATCGAAGAACCAGTGACTACTCAAGTCCTTTAGTAAAGGGATATGTTGTGTTGTCCTTGGACTTGACAAAGTCCACATCTATCAACCCTTCATTAACAAATTTTTCACGGTATTTATCCACATTTGGATATGACCTCGAGTCTTGTAGTTATACTTTAAACACCTAATCCTTGCAATTGTGGTCATATTGTTACAATGCACAGATCATAGGCAACTTAGACATAAGTCCCTTAATCCCTTCAACTTCAAAATCAATAGTATCTAAAGCACACAACTTAGGCTTAAAAGTAGACCAAGACAAAATAGTTTGTTTGACAGACCTCTAGGTGACTACGCCAACACCCAAGGTAAATATATACCATGTAAAATCATTTCTACCAGAGCCCATAACAATCTAGCTGCCATCACTGTACCCCTCTAGAATAGGAGGGAATCTACCATAATGCGGTGCAAGGAAAACTATTTCCTTTAGATACCGAAGTATCATTTCCAAGGCCAATGAGTCCTATTTGGACAGCTAGTGTATCAACTCAATTTTGACACCAACATGAAATATTCGGTCTCATGCAATTTATAAGATACATTAAGCTTCTAAGTATTTGAGAATATCTCAACTGAGATATAGAGATCCCACTTGCATTCTTGTAGAGAGTCATTGAAGCATTGTACAGGGTTTTTACGCATTTACAATTCTTATAGCCAAATTCCTTAATAATCTTTTCAATGTAGTGAGATTGAGAAATTGCTATGCCCTCGGCTGATCTAATTAGTTTAAGGCTAAGAACCACGTCAGCAACACCCATATCGTTCATATCAAACTTACTACTCAAGAATGCTTTAGTCTCATTGATTATCCTAATGTTAGATCTAAACAACAAAATATCATCAACATAAATACCAAAAAAAAGAAAAAAGAAAAAGGAATCACCTCTTTCTTTTCTATAAACACATTTATCAGACTCAACCATATTGAAACCAAAAGCAGTGATAGTTGTATCAAACATTTTGTGCCATTGTTTAGGGGTCTGTTTAAGTCCATACCAGGACTTAACAAGTTTAAATACTTTCCTTTCATTGCCAGCTAATCCATATAAATCTCTTCTTCAAGGAAACCATGAAGAAAAATAGTTTTGACATCCATCTGGTAGATAATGAAATTATGTATGGAAGCCAATGCAATAAGCATTCTGATTGTAGTCATACGAGCAACGGAGAGTATGTGTCGATTGTAGTCATATGAGCAACAGAGAGTATGTATCAAAGAAATTAATTTCTTCCACATGATTGAACGCCTTAGCAACAAGTCTGGCCTATAACCTTTTTACGGTTCAATCTGATTTTAGTTTCCTTTTAAAGATCCACTTACAACCAATTTTCTTGCACCCAGGAGGGAGATCAACTAATTCCTATGTCTCATTAGAGACAATTGAACCATCTCACTTTGATAGCATCCTTCCATTGCTTTGCCTCTTTAGAGGCCATAGCAGCTCGGTAAGTAGTAGGATCCTCCTCGATATTGTAAGTGATAAAATTACTTCCAAATCTTTGACAATCCTTGCGCTCTTGCTCCTTCTAGATTCACTAAATCCTCAGATCCATTAGATCCAGATTTAGAACTTTCTACTTGCACATTTGTCACCATTTTCACAAGATCAGGAATGGAAGTAGAGACAATGATAGGGTCTTCATTAGAAATATTTTGAGGTATTCCAGTTTACATTGGGAAAACATCCTAAAAAATATCGCATCATGAAACTCAACAATTGTGTTAACATCTATGTAGACGGTTAAAATATACTCTCTCTTGGACCAATGCTCAGTCCAAGTCCAAGAAGTGAACGCCTATAGGCTAAACGCTTCATATGGGCAAAAACACAGCCCATGATGAAGCTCACCCGAACCATAGCGAAGCTCGCCCAAGGTTCATGTGAAATTCACTTAAAAAGATCCACATGGACCATGTCATCCATGCCCTAAGAGGAGGGCGCCTTGCGTTAAGTTCTCTAGAACAAACTTCGCCTTGACCGCCAATGAAGCCTTCTTGATCAGCATCGGCGAACCTCGCCATTGATCGTTTCAAGAGCTATTTTTATAGAAATAGTTCTCCCCCCATTATCTTCTAAGTTAATGGACACTAAATCCATATTTAATGGCCACTAACCCTCTCTTTCTTAGCCTATAAGAGGATGGGAGATTGCTTTTGGGCACTTGGCAATTTAGCAACTCGAAGTTGCTATTTACTTGAAGACTTTAGCATTTTTAAAAGAGCTTCGATAATCTTCATTCAGCAAAAGACTTAACGCTTTAGTCAGACCGTCAATGGAGTACGAGATCGACGATCCATCGGTACACGGAAAAGAACCCAGTTTAAACAAAATTTCTTATTTATTTCTTTTACTTGAAAATTGTAGCCTGAGTTAGTTATAATTTCAAAGACCAAAAATAGGATGGTTACTCTGCTGGGGACTTCCTTCTCAACCGATGAGAAGAATGTGTCGCAGTCCGACACCAAGGCCTTAGGGTCTTTTGCTGAAGCGCTAGTCATCGAATTCGACCAAGCGAAGTTCGAGAAATTTATTTTCATTGACAAGTCATCCACGGTCATAACCGGAAGCTGTTGTAGGATTTGCCGCAATGCAAAGACAGGGTCAGATTCAACCCTCTCCCAAAAGAAGGCAACACTCACCGATAACAGTCTTGGCTTCGCTGGAAGCCAGACAAACTTCTCCCAGAGTGGAGAAATAGAGGTTGTCGTCTCAATCGAGGGCCAAGATGTTCATATGCCTTCTAATTTTGGACTTTAGTCCACAACCCCCCCGGGAGTTTACTTTAAAGTATCTTGCGATGCTCGCTACGCTTCTTTAACAAGAGCTAAGAATGGGGGTTATCCTCCATCTAAAATGCCACAAGGGAAAAACATCACCCATGGTGATTCTTCGTCCAAATCACAAGGTCTGGCTTGTGATAAGGACTTAATTGACCGTGCTAGCTGAGGGTCAAAACAACGTCATCATAGGCGACATTCGCTTGCTGAAGTCGGAGCAGGTGAAGTTGCTCTTAAGAGGAGCAACCGCCACAGCCAAGTCGAAACGCCCACTGATCTAAGGGAGTTCATTTCTCTAAAGAGGGCGCACCAATGTCAGCATTGTGCGACTCTAAGGAAAATTGTCTGGACAGTTTAAACGAATTGCCGTGCAAATCCATTCCTAGAAAGGAATCAGTATTCCACCTCCTCAGCTCATGATGATCCCAACTATTACCTCTATTACAGAATGCTGGGACACCCGACGAAGAACTGTTATATCCTCAAGGATAAAATATAGATGTTCGTTGACTCAGGGAATCTTAAGCTTCAACCTGAGCAAAAGAAGGTTGCTGGTAACATGGTAACTCTTCAATTTGGGTTTATGCTAGAGACCCAAGCTCAAAATAAAGTCATCCTTATTCCCACCGCGAGAATGGAACTGATAAATCATGATCAATAAGGTTGACAGAGCTAAGACTTTGTCCCTCTTATAACTGCTAAAGGAGAGATGATGGGGGTCAATCCTGACCTCCTTCAAGACGAACATTGGGCATCCCCTAAGCCAACAGCTCGTGCAAAGGCTAAATGTAGGATCTGTAACACCATCTCCGTGATCGTAGGTGAGGAATCTTTATAAGTTTTCTCACTTACAGATTTGAAAGAGGAGAAGGTTCTCATGGCAGTTCAACCCGATCAAAATCCACTTGGGGGGACGAGGTCTGATAAGGGTTACTTGAAGAACTACAATTAGCCGGGATCTTGTAAGCAACTTGAACCAGCCAAACAAAAGGAAATGCGGTTTGACAAGGCGTTGCAGTCACCATCTGTCGGTCTTAAAGCCCAATTTTGATATGATATATTAGCCCAATTGGCTAACATCCCAGCCCGTATAGCCTTATATGAACTTCTACATTTGTCTAAGGATATGAGAGATGCTTTGAGGGAAGCATTAACGGATAGTGAAGTATTTCTAACTCACATATCTGAGTCTCCTTAAGATGAAGATCGAAGGCAATGTCACTAATGTCATCAGCAGAAGCCTTGTATCACCTTCACTCCGAATGACATGCTCATCAAAGACAACCATCACAACCGATCTCTCTATTACACTGGGTATGTCGGATCAACAAAGGTCGAGCAAATTCAAATCAACCCAGGGTCCGCTTTGAGTAACATCCCACGGAGGCTCCTTAGCTTCTTGGGTATTCCCATCTACAAGCTCTCAAGGATGACTGCTACTATATTTGGATTCAATTCCAATAGTAGCCGATCACTTGGAAAGATCTGCCTTAAGTGTCAGATCGGTGATCTTTGGATGGAGGTGACATGCTACGTCATTAACGTGGAGACACCTTATAACCTGCTCCTTAGACGACATTGGATCCACTCCAACGTAATTGTCCCATTGACACTCCATCAATGCTTCAAGTATGTCGATGAGTAGGGGGTTCTCCAAAGGGTCTATACTGAAAAGAACCCCTTTAAAGGAGTAGAAAACTACTTCATTGACTCCCTCCTGTATGACGAGAAGCATACAATTGAGATTGTCATCCCCGAAGATCAGGACAACGGTAACGAGGCAGATAGTGAACCCGTACCTAATGAGGATCCTATCTAGGAGATAGTGCCTCTTTTAATTACTTTGGATGCCTCTTTTAATTACTTTGGAGGACCCATGTACAGACCAGTTAGCCAAAAATCAGGATGACTAGGTTTTCAATGATAACATAGAGTTTGCTTATGACTAATCTTCAGTCTCTGAGCATGAAAACTTAGAAGCCGATGCTTTGTTGTCTAGGATAGCTCTAGAATCGACCTTGCATGTACCCATAAATGAGTCTTACTCGACTCATCAATAGCTGGTAGCTCAAAAGATGCCACCTTCATAGTTCTCGAAAAAGAACACCTATGATCCTATCATCTTTGGGAAGGTCGCACCATGATCGCTCTGCTAGTCTTAGATGATAAAGTTGAAGAAACACCTGAGTTTTCATGGTACAACCAAAAATCCTATCACATAATGATGAAAATGGATTATAACTTTACCTTAAAACTACGTTTGAATTTTGACCGAGGACCACGGGTTCCATTAATCCCCTTTGCATCAAAAGGGAAAAGTATTGATTACTTTAATCAAACCAAACATGGACTTGTTTCGGGTCTTTATAATTACAATTAACTCATATTACAATTAAAAGAATACAATGAAACTAAGGAAAAATTTATATTTCCTAGGATTCTTGTCTGCGTGCAGGTGGAGCGTGAATCTTGTACTCTGTTGACTAACCTTTCCTCTACCACGGGGCACGAAATTTGACTTTGAGGGGTCAGTCGTCGGTTGTCCTCTCTCAGTCTTCTTTCTCTTGAGGAATCGCTCAGCATGTTCCCCTCGAAGCTTCAATTCTTTCCATGTGGTCGGTGCTACGACCCCCATGGCCTCCAACAAATCTAGAGAAAGATTGTTGTGACAAGTCTGCAATATGAACTCCTCGGTGATTGGATCCTTGCAGTTCATAGCTTTGTTGCGGAAGCGTTTGGCGAAAAAGTCGATCGTCTCTCCATTCTTCTGCTTTTCATCCAAAAGGGTCCCGATCGAGACTTCCGTATCGTCGTCAAAGAAGTTGTTAAGGAAGGAGCTCTCCATGTCATCCCAGCAATTGATACTCCTAGCCTTGAGTCTTCGATACCAATCGAAGGTAGCCCCGCGAAGGGCTCCTACGAATGACCGAACCATCAAAGGCTCATTCCCCGAGATCATGCCCAGATGAGATTTGAAGTAGATCAAATGTTGCGTGGGTGAGCCTCTTCCATCAAATGGTGTGTAGTTAATCAAGTTGAACTTCGATGGGTATGGAATTGAGTCCCAACCTCTCGGATATGGAGACGGGATACCGGTCTTCTTGACTTCTTGAGCGGATATTACAGCGTTGATCTTGCCTTCAAGCTCCTTTATTTTTCTGCCTTCACCCTCACCTTGCTTCGGATGATTAATCAGATTACTCCCAGTAGGAGGGGTTGGGCCATCTCGACTTTGAGTTCCTGATGTAGTTTTCTTTAGAGGTTGATCGACAAGGATGTGTTCATCCACTTCCGTATCGCTGTCTTCTAGGTCATGGGCAACACGATGACTGGATCTGCCTTGTTGACTGGACTCGGGTAGTGTAGTTTTCTGACTTTGCAATTCCCTCATCTGTTGCATGGATAACTCCATCTCTATTTTCATTTTGGCCGTAAGCACTTCTCTTTGTTTGGCTAAGGCTTCCTGTAACATTTGAGCCAGCGTCTCCGGGGTAATGGTATAAGCCTCTCTAGCTTGACCCACGCTCGACATTGTGTCGTCGGATGCTATTGCTAAGCAGGCGTTGGAGGTCTCATCTTCAGATGAATCCCCTTCATGCATTCTTCTATAGTCTTTGCGTCTTATAGCCCGTAGTTATAGCCGAGACATTCTCTGGGAAATTCGGGTACCGACTTTTCCCCCAGGAGTAAAGTCAGGATCTGCGTCTGCTGCCGCCTACCCTTTTCCCTTGTTTACCATGTTAATGGTAACTTCAGGGAGTTCGTCTTGTTGAATAGCAGATTTTCTCCTCCTGCGGAAGCGTCTTGGCTTCGACTCTTCTACTGTTGGCAGGGAAAGCCTCTCGAATATTGAAGCTCTTTGTGGACGAGCTTTCGACTCAGAGCAAGCACATCCTGATAGCAACGTCCTGATCAGTTGTGCACACGAGCAAGAACAATTCATTTCATCAATTGTCCTCTTTCGTGTGTTGCCACCCCCAGCCTGATGATGCGGTTGGTTTGATCCGTCATGGATTGCACTTTCACCCCCAAGTGTAACGTTGCCTTTAACTGGAGGACACATCTTCTTTTGGGAGCGTCGACCATTTGACCTGGGAGACACTTTTACTCATTTGACTTCATCATCTGAAGTCGTCTTTGCATGAACTACAAGTGTCTGGTCATCTTTTGTGACTTTGCGAGTCACACGCCTCAATTTTTTCCTGTCGACAGGCTCGCGAACCCCCTGCGGGATGCTCAAAGGAGATGCGATAATAATTCTTGGGGCCTTAGATGTCCCATCTTGCTCGAGATACTTTTGATCATCAGTTTGAGACCGGACACGACCCCCAGTCTGTCGAGCCAATCGTTCCTTCACTGGTGCCTTGTCTTTGCTTCAAGACTGTGGACCAAGGCGATGAAACACCGAAGTTGATGGATTGGTTGTTGACAGGACAGCAGGAGAGGTGGAGGGACGACGCGGAGGAGAACTCCCTTGGCCGAGATAGCTGGAGGTGTCTCGGCCGAAGGCTCTTTGGCTGAGACAGTTCGAACTGTCTCGGCCGAAGGCTCTTTGGTCGAGACAGCTTGGACTATCTCGGCCAAAGGCAGAGCCTTGGGCCAACTTGTGTGTAGATTTCGGGATGCAGACTTTGTGACTTTGTGTTGATCCCTTGGTGGACTTCAATTCTTGCACCTTGCGTATAACAGCACGTGCATGAGAGGCACGTGCACGATGCTTTTGGGTGCATTCCTTCTTCGTTAAACGGGTCCTCTTGATGAGGATCCATTCTTCCTTGGCGGGAGTGCTGACGGATTGAAATTGAGGCGCTGTGATTTCCTAGCACCTCTGATCACGTGAGTTCGTATGATAATAAACTACGTCCGTCAACTCCATGACCTTAGCGAATTGGCGGGCTATCTTCTGACGTTGCCTCTGACGAGCCCTCTTCGTCAGAGTTGTAGAGATTTTGTAAGATGACTCCTTTTTCTGAATGGAGCCACCATGAGCAGAGCTCCCGGCTTTGCAATTTACCGGGGTGTTGTTGCGAGGGGAAACCTCCGGCCGCGAGTGGGAAATCAGCAGACACACTTACGATCGGACTTCCCTCCTTGGAGAGGAGATCCTCCGATGCTTGTGAGACGAGGAGGACTTCGATGAAGAGGAGGAGAGATACTCTTCTAACTTGGCTTGATCGAAGACATAATCCAACCCATCGACCATGAGGTCGGTTTGATCATTGTTGGGCTGCGACACAATAGCCTCAATGTTGAGACTATTGGCTCCCACTGTGGTCGCCATCGTGTTTCGAACGAGAACAAGTTTCTTCGTCGTTTCCATTCCAAAACGTTTTGAAAATAAAAACAAGTGAAAGATTACACGTGTAAACCTCTCGATTACAAAGAAAATAAGCTCACTCTCTTACAAACATGAACAGAAGTCGCTACGTAGCAATCTCCTGCTTGCGTGGGTTCTTTGCCTGTGCCGGGGATGCGTAATCCGTGGACCACCGAGCAATGACCGTCGAATTGACGGGGTTGAGTTTATACTTTGCAAAGAAAATAAGAACTTAGGCAAATATCTTAGCAAGGTAAGATATCTACTCTTCCCAAGAATTAAGGCAAAGCTTAATCTCGAGGAATCTCCACGTGGATGACGTTCTTGAAATCTTCTTTGTTGCTTCGAAATCTAAAATCTCCTTCTCTCTCTGCGCAAATCTCTAGCTCAAAATCTCTTGTGCAAAGCTTGATTGTCAGATCCTCGATCCCCCTCCCAGGTGGGTGTAGGGGTGTATTTATAGCCTTCAGGGGGTGTCACTGCTGAATGAACGTGTAGAAGACACGTAGTGGCCGAGACAATTGTTGGTGTCTTAGCCCAAAAACTGCCATGGCTATTGCTCGCCATCAGCCTATCGCGCTTCACGGCGCAGACAGTTTGGACTGCCTCGCCAAGATCGCTCGCGACTTGGGCCGACTTCACGTTGTAATCGCTTCCCTTTTAAGGCACATTTAATGCGCTTAGTGGGCTTTTTAAGGTCAGAATCGCCCACTAACGGATCAATATCCTCTCACGTTGAAAAGGTCAAGTGGGCCCCACGAATATCCATAGAACACCCAAGAGAACCATTCGGATACCAAGAGAACCATTCGGACACTTTTGGTGTCTCGCCATCGGGCACAAGAAAGTGTCTGCAAATGGCGAAACACAAGAAAGTGTCTGCAAATGGCGAAACACAAGAAAGTGTCTCATTTGGCACACAAAAGTGTCTCGGATACATTGGTTTCACCCTGTGGTTGATTTCCTTAGATTTTGATGACGTCGTTCTTCGATCTTTTTCTGATTAAGTCACATTTGGGGTTCCTCAGCAATTTTCGATGCCTACAATACCGTGCATGCTAGTTCCACGCAGACTTCTTACACTAACCCCCAGAAGAATTACATCCGACAGTAGCCTCTTGGCTATTCGAAATGTGGGAAATGGACATCATCAGGCTAATTAGCCCACCATCTGCTAAAGGCTCTCGTCAGAGCTGACTCAACCCTAACGGTTGAAAAAAATTACCCCAACAGTTCAAACCGTAGGGGCAAGTAAATAATTAAGTTAATTTTCTAAAAAAGAAAAATGTCAGCCCCAACAGTGGCAACTGTTAGGGCTAATGACTTACACCAACGGTTTAACCGTTGGAGCAAGATTATTGCACCAACGGTTGTAACCGTTGGTGCAAGTGATCAGCCCCAATGGTTACAACCGTTGGGGCCAGTTTTTTTTTAAATACACTTTTAGTTTGTTCTTCGTACCTATATACAAGTCATATTCCCGTAAAAATATATAATCACCCTGTTCACAAATTCATATTCCCACGCAATTATATTTCATACAATTCACAATTTCCACGCAATTATACAATCAACAACACAAGTATATAATAAAATGGATTCAAAATCCTAATATCTCACACAATTGTAAACCAAAAAATAAGAGTCACGATAACCAAAAGACGATGAATAATGTTTAAACTACTTAGTCCCAAACATGAAGAATATCCAAAATATACATGTTTCTAATGTCTAAAAAAACAAGAGTCGCTGCTACAGATTGATACCAAAATGCTTGACGAAAGCCTTGTGAATGTCCTCCTTGGCGTAGTGCTAAATATATACTAGGAAGAGGAACTTGTGCTTAAATATCCTGAGGAGAACCTTGAGGAGCAAAAGTTGAAGGTTGAGCTCCCAAAGAAGGATGAGAAGCTGGTGGAGTAGTGGTAGCTGGTGCAACGGAAGATGGATGAGCATTCTGAGAATCAACCTGTACAATAGTACGTGTATGAGTGTATGTGTGTGTGTGCGTGTGTGTGTGTGTGTGCGCGCGCGCGCGAGAGACTGTGAGTGTATGAGCATGTGAGTATGTGTATGAATTGGGCATCCTATGCAACTCTCGCCAACAAACTCTTTGAATCACTGCTTTAAGATATCAAAAATTAGAGGTAAATTAGCAAGAATACTACTCAAAGTATCAATTGTTCATGTGAACTCTACTCAATTATGACCAGCCATCAAATTGATTGCGGTGCATTTATTTAATTTTTATGTGTGAGCCTTGTTCACATATTATGTTAATTTTATTATCAAAGAAATCATTTTCTCAAAAGATTGTCTATCGCAAGGTGTCCTACAGATCATGTGTTTCAGTTAAAAGAACAAGCAAGACAAGGATTGTATATCAATTATTCAAGTTTTGGTTAAGAATTTGTAAGCTTTTTCTTGTTCAAATGGAATACTTGATCACAAGAGTACTTTATTTTTGTGTCGTGAATAATGATTATCTACATGTTTTTTAATTAGAATATAGATATATTATATTAATTTGACTCTCATAATTTTAGATTTTGCATTAAGACCTGCTGGGGAAGCTGATCGATCTTGGCCCTAAGCTCAGCCAACTCATGTTGCACATCGGGGGGAGTGGTGGCTGTCAGAGTAGAGGAAGCCGTTAAGTAGAACCTGTTAACACCATGACCCACGCCTCTCTCATAGCCACAATGATGTGCTCGTGTACGTCATCTAATGCCATTCTCATCATGTAGCAAAATTAGTTTCACCTTCAACCCCTAATGATTTTGCCTTTTCTATCACGCGGGCCTACACCACGTGAAGTATTCAAATGTAAGTGAATAATGTTATTGTAAATATATTTAAGAAAAAAACAATTGAATTAGCAGCAAAATAGTTGCACTTACGCAATACTCCTGGGTCTACGTGTCATGATATGTGTATGTGTCACTGCGTGGATCTATAATGTCCCGTGAGTACTCAAATACTCCTTCAATACACTAGACTTCTCACCTGATGTGTCGATCTCAACTCTCTATAATTCAATGAAAATATATTTTTATATTATATAATATCATTAGTTAAATATGTGCTTTTTTAAAACTCTAAGAATTAATTTTATCGCTTTTTGCCTAGCCCGACCTTGCTCCTTGAGCCACCTATATAGGTTGCTCGACCTCTCTTCTTCTATTTCTGATTAGTCTTATTGCGTGCTGCCTCCTCCTGCACATCAATGTAAAATTTAGAGTGCGTGTAGCAATAGAAATGATACAAATTATTGGAAGAAACATTATAGCACACAAATACTAAACACTAAATTTGATTTTAATTATATACCTGCTTTGTCTTAGAAGAAAAAAATTTATGTAGGGATGCCCACAAATTTTCATCAATTCCGGAAAACACCTCTTCCTTGAAGAGAGCACCTATTTACTATTTGGGAGTCTTCTCCCACAACTGATAACACTCAATTTTTCCTGATGAATTCGGTCCGTAAATCAGAAGAGGCATCATAAAGTATGATTGATCCATAGCCAACCACGCAAGAGATTATATATCATCATTACAATAGGCCATGTGCTATGCGGATTGCCACTAAAGCTGAAGGGGGCAGAAGCCATCGCTAGCCAGTATGAGCCTGATATTACGAGGATCCTAAGTAAATATCGGGTGCAACTTGTCAAAATCCTTCCATGCAAGTGAATCTCTCGGATGACTCATTTTTTCCATCTTTGCTTGGAACAACACGGTGATGCTAGGTCATTGCCATTGCTATCTTCTTACACTTATATAGTCTCTGCAGCCTCTGTGTTATAGGAAAATATCGCACTACCTTAATAGGTATGTTAGTCTTTTTACCATGTGCTTTCTTCTTATATGTACACTCTACAACTAGGACACTCTTTCTTATCAAAATTTTCTTTCCAGTACAGTACACAATCATTGAGACATGTATAAATCTTCTTACAGTGTAAACCCAGATTCGACATTGTCTTTTGAGCTTCATACCATCTCTAAGGCACATTGTTCACTGAAGGCATAGAATCTTTTAGGAACTTGAGAAGCTCCATGAATGACTTGCTTCTTCATTTATATATGCACTTAATATGGAAAAGTTGAACAATCCATGACAGCGTGGAATATTTTACATTCTCATAAATTGGTCTCCTAGCATCAATCATATACTTCTCATACTCATCTACATGTCCTTGTCTGGTAGGAGGATCTTATTCAGCAAGATTAGTGTCATCAAAAACACCTCTACTATTTCCTCCATCTCCTCTCATGGGAAAAGTTAACATCATCATTGTTGTCTTTGTCTTCATCATCTTCTTCATTGGCATTATCGGGAGCTAAAAGTTCTCCATGATATATCCAAGTTGTATAAACTCTAATAAAACCATGCAAAACAATGTGAAGTTTTACAACTTCCACATCGTGATGCAGCCTATTCCCACAATGACTGCATAGACAAAGGATCATTTCATGTTAGAATCTATCGTGTTCACGGGCAAATTCAATGAAAGCAGCAACTCCTTCAATAAATTCAAGCGTTATACATTCTCCATAATTCACATACATCCAGTCCTTAACTCTGATAGCCATGGGCCATGCTAACTTAAATAATACATAGTTAGTGATAACAACTCTTGAAAGCACGCTTGCATTTATTAATTATAAATAAGATTATTCTAGTTTGATTTGAACGCTACACCGGCTGTCGTTGGAAAGGATTCTATCCCATTAAGAATATAGTATTGATGCAATTGTAGTTACCCTAAATCTAGTTACCGTAATTAGGTTTTGGAGGTGAGAGAGGAGGCGGCGGAGCTTGAGGTGAGAGGAGGAGGCGACGATGGAGTCTCAGGCAAGGAAGGCATTAGGGTTTTGGGGGATTTCAGAGAAGAGAAAAGAGACAGATAGAGCGGGGTTTTAGGGGTTTTGAGAAGGAGGAGCAGGCGAGGAATCTTTAGCGAGGTTGACAATGACGATGGTCTCAATCGGCAGTTTGGGAATAAAGAAGAGAAAGAGAAGAGAGAGACACACATGGAGATTTTCAGTTTTCTAATAACGAGGGTTTTTTTTGGGGCTGAGCATGTTTGTAGTAGTGCCTGCCGGAAAGACCCAAAAACACCTAGTATACATAGGACTCTTTATTCTGTAAAATATCTGAACGATCTAACCAATAATTTAGATATATTTTCTTGCTTCTAGTAGTAGACTGCCTTGTGGACTCACTATGTTGTTTATGGGGGTAGACCAGTCAGTCTTCTATCAGCTGGTTGGATCGAATGATCCTGCTGATTTTCGTCTACTGTTGCCTCTTTATTTTGCTCCAGCTGCTTGATGTCGCTTTCGATTGCAAGCCACAAACCAACATGTACTGTCCCTGTATTTTTATTTATGTCAAACAAATATGGAACCACATAAAGAAAAGCAAAGGAATATATATATATATATATATATATATATATATATATATATATATATATATATATATATATATATATATATATATATATATATATATATACACACATACATACATACATATATGGAGAACCTTCTTCTTCAGAGAACATGCGCTCAATCAACCTCTGATCAGGCCTATTATGGAAGACTCACCGTAGGAGCACCCTCCTCAGGCTGCAGAGACAATTACTGATATCAAGGGCAAAGCTATAATTCTAGCAAATTCAAATGTAGTGGGAAGAGAGGAAGTGGTTAAGGCCACTCAGGATTGTGGAGATATGCCAGTTGGAACGGGACCATCCATAGTTGCTTTCAGTTCCCCACCTAACCAGAATAAAGTAGAGATTGTGTGCGAAGGTCAAAAATTCCTCTTAGAAAGGAATATTTGGGAGGAACTCTGCACTAAGGCTAGGGACCCAATGGGCCCAAGTCTAGCCGGCCCATCATCGGGCCTAGTCCAGCTTCCAGGAGCTCCTATAGTACCTTATCCTTCTGAGGATCCCAAGATCCCCATCCCCATCTCTAGCTCCGCTCGCTCCGTAGAGACCTGTTCCTCCCTAGCTCCTCCTCCAAGGTTCGAGAGAGTAATCAGGAGAAGAAGGAAGCCAGCAGTCAGATCCCTGGCTCACAAGCCCCTCCACCGCTGCCTGGCAGCCTACAACAAGGGTCTTGCTCCATCAGCCAAGAAGGGCCATTCTTCCTCCTCTACCTCTACTCGCCCTATTAACTCTTTAAGTCCAGAATTGTTGGTAAATATTGCTGCGAATTGTGGAATCAAAGAATCCATATCTAATTAGAGTATACCTAAATTGAAGACCCTTGAGTTAGAAAGGGGGAATGTGGCATCTTAGCCCACCCCCACTATGGTTTTTGTTGTTTCATATTCTCGCCATGAAAATAGGATCTTGGAATGTTAGAGGTCTAAGACCCGTTAAAAGAAGATTAGTCAGAGATTGTATTAGCTTCTCAGGTGTAGACATAGTGGGCTTCCAAGAGTCTAAACCCTCAGCTTCTAGAATTAGAACTCTTAATGCTATGGGTGGTAATAGATTGAACGAATGACTTAGCTTAGACACTATTGATACTAGGGGTGGTGTGCTTCTAAACTGGAATAACTCCCTCTTTGAATGCCTTGACTCCTATGTGGGTATCTTTTCTATCTCTACTGTCTTTCTACATACTTCTTCTAATTGGAAGTTTGTAGCAACCTCTGTATATGCTCCGTATGACAGAGAAGAGAGAAAAGTGCGTTGGTGGGAAATTGAGAGAAGTAGACATATCTTTCCTTTGCCTTGGGTTGTCTTTGGGGACTTTAATGTGACTCTAAATATAAAGGAAAGAAGATGTAGATCAGGTTCTATGAGAGACATAAACTCCTTCAATGACTTAGTTGCCTCTCTTTTCCTTATGGATATTCCTCTTAGTGGTCGTCAATTTACTTGGTCCAACATGAGAGAGAATCCCTCTTTAGCTTGTCTCAATAGATTCCTCATTTCAACTGATTGTGAGTCTCACTTCCCCTCTCTAACTCAATATGCTTACCCGGCCCTCTGCATATTTGATCATACACCGATCATCTTGGACACTGGAGGTTCCTTTAGGCCCAAATTTAGATTTGAAAAAGCTTGGTATACATATCCCACTTTCAAATCCTTTGTTTTCTTGTAACAAAAATTCTGTCCTTTCTTTTTCCTTTTAAAAAAAAGACTCAAGTGGTGAACTAAACACATTTTTGGTTCAGTTTCCCAAAACAAAAAGAATATTCTTTAATCCTTACAGTCTCTTGAGGTGTTAGAAGAATCCAAACCCCTCACTGAATCTGAGAGTGCTTTCAGATCAAAACTAAAGCTGGACCTAGTGTCTAATACTAAATTTGAAGAGGTGTATTGGAGATGGAGATCCAAAATTCTCTGGCTGAATGGAGGAGAAAACAACACTTCCTTCTTTCATAAAATTGCCTCCTATCACAGAAGGAAAATTTTCATCCCCCATCTCTTGGTTAATGATTGTTTCATGACTTCTGAAATGGACAAACAGAAAGCCTTTTTAGACTATTTCTCTAACCTTTTCTCAGCCAACAACTCCCCATCCATTTTCATAGGCTGGACATCCCTGTACCCAACTGCAACAGATGGACTGCATTCCTTGGAAGCCCTATTTAACATGGATGAAATCAAAGTTGCTATTTTTGTCTCAACCCTGACAAATCTTCTGGTCCTGATGGCTTCCCTCTTATGTTTTATCAATCATTCTGGGATATCATCAGAGAGGACCTGTTTTCTTTCTTTGAAGCCCTTCACCAAGATGCATCACCACTTCACTCCATCAATTACTCCTTTATATCTCTCATCCCTATGGTGGAAGGAGCATGTAAAGTCAAAGATTTCAGGCCAATCAGCCTCCTTAATGGTCTTTTCAAGATTTTTACTAAAGATTGGCAAATAGACTATCATCCCTCCTCTAGACTATCCTCCCTCCTCTCCTCCCTAGTGGACCCTTCTCAATCTGCCTTCCAAAGTGGTAAGAGTACCCTTGACTCCATCCTTACTGCACATGAACTTCTTCACATGTGTGAATCCAAGAAGAAAGAAATCTGCATGATCAAAATTGACTTTGTAAAAGCTTTTGATTGTATCAATTGGAATTCATCTTAGAGCTCCTTCAGGCTAAAGGCTTTGGTCCTAAATGGTGTCATTGGGTCAGATGCATACTCTCCTCATCTAGGTCCTCCTTTCTTGTAAATGGTGTGCCATCACATCCTTTCTCTTTTGCTAGGGGTATTAAGCAAGGGGATCCTCTCTCCCTATACTTTTTATCCTTGCAGCTGATATTCTGAACAAAATGCTTAAAGCTAGTGTTGCCTCAGGGGACTTATCTGAGTTACACCTGAGAGGAGAGCTAAACAACATCAGATCCTTACAGTTTGCTGATGATACCATTATTTTATGCAAGGCTTCGCTTGAAGACATATCTATTCTGAAAGCTATCTTTTATCTTTTTGAGGATGTGTCTGGATTGTGGATTAATTATGCTAAGACCAGTCTTTTTTACTTTGCGAAATCAGTCCTCAGAGGTAATCAACTTGCCTCTTCCCTCCAGTGTACCCTTGACAAAACTCCCTTTAAGTATCTTGGTATCCCCCTCAAAAAAGGGTCTCTCTCTAAACAAGATTGGCAATCTGTACTTGACACTTTATCTAAGAGACTTTCCATGTGGAAAAGTAGATAGCTTTCCATTGGTTGGCATCTAACTCTCATAAACTCTGTGATCACTTCTATCCCTTTATATTTCTTGCCTTTTTAAGCTCCCTGTTTGGCTTATTAAAGCAATGGACAAGATTAGACGTAATTTTCTCTAGTGCGGAAGTTCCTCATATTCCAAAGGCAAATCCTTAGTTAATTGGAGGATAGTGTGTAAGCCTAAACTAGAAGGGTTTTGGGTATCGCTAATCTTTCAGAATTCAATGATGCTCTGCTATCCAAATGGATGTGGAAATTTCTCAAACAAGATTCTCTCGTTGGCCATATTCTTTCTTCTATATACTCCTCCCAAACTCCTAACACTATTTGCACACCCCCTAAGTCCAGTGCCTCTAAGTTCTGGCATGACACAATCCTTTCTAGCCAAGCATTACTGTCTTTTATCCAATGAAAATTGGGTGATGGTCAGTCTATTTGTTTCTGGGAGGACAAGTCAACAGCTGTTAACACATTATCATCCTTGTTTCCTCTGGCTTACAACCTATCACTCTCCAAAAATATCAGTGTAATATCACAAGGAAGTATGCATGATAACCAATGGCATTGGAGGCCACTCCGGCTTAGGCCTATATCTCATCAAGAGATCCAAGAAGTCTCAGACTTAAAATCTCTCCTCTCTAATCTCCATGACCCTAATTGCACCTGTTCGCGGTAAAAGTCGGGATGATTGTCATTGATTTGAATTTTGCTTACAGCTTCTTTGGCCTACAACGAAATTCAAAAAGAAATGCCTTTTATTTTAAGGCGTACAATGAAAATCAACAAAGATTACAACTTTTATCCTTAGTGAACAAACACGGGATCTGTTATATCGGATCACCAGCTTGCGTGGTTCTTTGCGTCTTGGGGGGACTTATTGTGTCCGTGGACCACGCATAATTCAATCTGGTGTAAGCCGGGTTCGGAACTTCTGAGGAGGGGCTCGTTTCCGCGAAGGAAGGCGCTGGGGGGATCACACTCACGAAGGAGAGGATGCGCTGGGGATCACACTCCGCGAAGGAGAGGATGCGGGCGGTGAGATCTACAAGGAGAAATCCGGCGCTATCCACGAGGTTAAGGCGAAGCTTAACCTAGGGGTATCGTAGTTCGACCGAGTTTGTTTACCTTCGCCTATAGATCGGCGTGTTGGACTTGAGCTGCGCCGGTGCTTTCGGAACCGTCGTCGTAGATCTCGAGGGCTCTTGAGAGTCCGTCAAAATCCAAGCCAAATCCCCAAAATCCGACCACGAACCACGAGACCCTATTTATACATCTCAAAAGGGGGTGGCTCGACCATTGGTAGAACCACCTCGACTCACCGGCAGGGAGGCTCGGCCATGTTGGTAGAACCACCGGCTTGAGGAGGCTTCGACCATGTTTGGCGAGGTAGCTCGGCCATGTTGGCGAGCCACCTCGGCTTCATTGGGAGTCCGTTCGTCGGTTCGAGTCATTTTCGTCGATTCTTGATCGATTCTTGGTCTTAGGGCTTAGTTTTGCTCGGTGATGTGCCGCGTTGTGTTGATGCGTGTCCGATCAACTTTGAGCTCAAGCGGTTCGTTTGCATCGGCGGACTAAATACGGTTGATTCGATCGATCGGCGTTTGAGTTTAACCAGCTGCCTCGTTGAGCCGTGTCGGGTTTTCTCCACGGCGCGTCGTTTATTGGCTCCGTGCGCCTCGCCGACTCACTTCATGGGTCGACTCGCTTTTTCGCGTTTTCGCGGCGTAATCGCGTCGGCCGTTACGGGTCAGCGCCGGATGGATCGTCGGTTGTCGACCCACCGTTCTGAGTCTTGTTCAGTGCTCGATAAGCAATTTTTATGCCTCTGGATACCCCTCCAGCGTCTGGTCGATTCTTGATGAGTGCGGGATGCTTTGAACATGATAGTTCCGGCCTTCGATTGTTGAGGGTCCCAAAAGATAGCTTCAAGTCTTCGATTCTTTCGGATCATCCGGTTGTAGGATTCACGATAAGATCCGCGTCTTGCATTTATTGTCGACCGTTTGTTGAAATCTTGATTGAAGGTGGGTGAGTTTTGCTTGTAACTTCGTGTCGGTTGGTTGTCATCGGACTTTTAGACTTATCCGTATGTCGTGAAGTCTTTGTTGGCGACATGTTAGTTGTGTCGGTACATGGAATTTCATAACCCTCGATCGGCTATTTCTTCCATCATCACGTGTGTCGTTAGTTTAACCACAGCGGGAGGACTGATCTTTTCATGGAGATATACTCCGAGGATTCCTTGTCGAAACGGGAGACCATTTTGGTTTCAACTTTCGTCCTAGCTTTCGGTCGGCGAGTGCGACGCTTTGACCGGTGTGGATCCGAACCGTTGATCAGTAAATTTTTGGCGACAACGCATTGGTTGGCGTCGCTACTGCATTACTCCTTGCTGGAGTATTATTATCCATAGTGGGAGGAATTTATTCCGTTCGGTTGTTGACCGATAGGTCTTCCTAAGAACGCATGAATTGGTATTAGTGCGATGGGAGGAGTCTTTTGAGGTAGAAGCGTCGTCCGTCAATATAAGCCTCGTCGAGAATTCGTCAATTTATCCCTCTTTAAGGTTCCACAATAGGAGAAAATTGAGGGTTATTGAGTTATCCTAAGAATATTTTTGTGAAAATATTCTTAGGGAACTTCTCGATAAATTAGGAAGCGGTTTATACTCGTAATCCTAGTTGGAGTAGGATTAGGCGGCGTTGATGGCGTCGATGCAATCCGCGATCGAGTTATCCTAATATATATATATATTTTTTTTTTGAAAACATTCTTAGGGAACTTCTCGATAAATTAGGAAGCGGTTTATACTCGTAATCCTAGTTGGAGTAGGATTAGGCGGCGTTGATGGCGTCGATGCAATCCATACGATCGAGTTATCCTAAGAATATTTTTGTGAAAATATTCTTAGGGAACTTCTCGATAAATTAGGAAGCGGTTTATACTCGTAATCCTAGTTGGAGTAGGATTAGGCGTTGATTGGCGTCGATGCAATCCATACGATCGAGTTATCCTAAGAATATTTTTGTGAAAATATTCTTAGGGAACTTCTCGATAAATTAGGAAGCGGTTTATACTCGTAATCCTAGTTGGAGTAGGATTAGGCGGCGTTGATGGCGTCGATGCAATCCGCGATCGAGTTATCCTAAGAATATTTTTGTGAAAATATTCTTAGGGAACTTCTCGATAAATTAGGAAGCGGTTTATACTCGTAATCCTAGTTGGAGTAGGATTAGGCGACGCTGCTGATCGGGCGCCGAGGAATTCATGAGGTGTTATCCTCGCCAATAAGCTCTGTAATCTTTCCTAATATAGCTTAGAGGAATTAGGAGCCAATTAGCGGACTGATTTGGCTATCTTGACATCAAACAAGATTCCAATTAGGACTCCTAATTAGGGGCTGATTAGAGTCCTAATTAGAATTGATTTGGACTCAATTAGAATTCCTACTTCTTGCCAAATAGGAGTCCTTGTTCCAAGAGGATTGGGTGCATATGGGGTTGTTATAAATACCCACAAGGCCTCCTTTTCTTTGACCTAGGCGGCCCCCCTCCTGCTCTTTTTCTCTTGTTTTCATCTCGCTTCGCCGTCTTTTCTTCCTCGATCAACAAGGTATGCATCACGAGAGCCTTCGAGTCCTTTTTCTTCTTTTCTTCTCTCTTTTCTTTGTGTATGCAGTGATGAAAACCAAGGGGAAGGATCGAGGTCAGGTCGGCGGGCTGGGCGGCGACAGTTTGGCGGGCGACGGCTACGGGCGGCGGCGTACCATGCAGGCTGATACGCAATAGTTGCGCCAATACAATGGTTGGTCGGCTATGGCCACGATTGGCTAAGGCCAGTTCGGCGCTACGGTCAGGCTGGGGCATTGGCCATGCCACAATACCGCTGCCGGTTGGCGCCACAAGGGCGGCGCCAAGAATGGCGCCGGGCTACCGGGCGGCAAGGTCTGGCGAAATTGGCGCCATTGTGCTCTGCACGGATTTTGTAGCTTTGACCTTTATTTGCTGGTCTTCCTTTGTGTATCGACTCTATTCGTCTTCTTTTGCGGTTTCGATGTCGTCGGGAAGATCCGCAGCGTTTGAGTCGATCAACTTCGCCGCGGCGTGAATGCACGCCTCCTTCTTTCGGTGGTGCGCCCGGTGTCATCATATTCTCGTACATATATCGTTGTATCCCGCTTCGTTCTCCTTTGTGGCGATTGGGAAGAGCCGAGATTCTCCTTCGTGAGGATCGGCGCTTCGTGCGTACTCTTGTTATGACCCGCTTCGTTCTCCTTTGTGGCGATTGGGAAGAGCCGAGATTCTCCTTCGTGAGGATCGGCGCTTCGTGCGTACTCTTGTTATGACCCGCTTCGTTCTCCTTTGTGGCGATTGGGAAGAGCGAAATTCTCCTTTGTGGGGATGGGCCTTCTCTGATTGGTTTTGCTTGGTCATCACGATCTCGATGTCTTTAGCGGGGCGATTTCATACCGTACTCTTGCTTAGTAGAGCGGGATATATATTGTCGTTTTGTTTACCGACTATATTTATCGTTCTCGGGCATTTATCTGGTGAAATCGTCGTTACCGATATAAGGTCGTGACTTCGATCTCATGGGTTTACGAGAAGAGTTCTCGCCTTATCTTGTTTCCTTTTTCAAGATATTCCTCCTAAATGATCTGTTAACCTTTTATTCTCTTGTGGTAGGCGGATGCTCCGATGATTATTCGTCTACTTCGAAGGCACCCAATGTCAAGTCTCGATTCTCAAGGTCATCAGGAGAAGGCCTTTTTCCACCGAGGAAGCTTAACCGCAGCCGTAGGCTAACACTGCGATGAAGAAACCCGCCCCGAGCCTACTATCATAATTTGGGATGGCGAGTTTGAGGGATCGCTTCCATCATCCGCTCCACGCCTCCCTTACGGCCTTGGCGAAACCGGGATTTCCGACCCTTGAGTATAGAGGCGGGTGGAGGCCCGAGTTAATCTTGGCGGACCACTTCCACGGATTCAACCTATTGCCGAGATTGCCCCGAGCCAAAAATCCGCTCCCACTCCAGCCAGGATGGTCTCCTTCACCTGTTGGAGAATGGTTTGAAGCGGCGATCTCTATTATCGAGGTTAGATGGGCGACTTTTATGGTCTTCTGCCCATTCATATTGAGTATCTTGGAGGAAATTCAGCGTGTTGGTGGCCCTCGGCTAGCTAATCGTTGTGAGCAAAAGCTCACTAGGCGGCTAACTCTTGCGTCACCGTGTGGAGGATTTAGCCTTTTGAATCATCGCGATGGTGTCGACTCATAAACGGCTTCGGATCAAGGCTTCGTGAGCAGCTTTTAGCGAGAAAATATCGAGCAAGAGATCATTTTTGAACTCATATGAGCGACATTGCCGCTGCGCCATAAGATAAACTTGTACCACACCCATATCGAGCGTCTGAGAATCGGGGCTGTTCAAGGGAGAAGGCGTTGAAGGATTTCCGCGTGAGTGCACGAGTCGGGATGTCGCGAGCGTGAGAAGCAAGTCCTCGAGGCGTCGTCGGGAACATCACGGCTGCTATTGCGCGAACTCGAAGAAGGAACTTGAGAAGGAAGCCAAGGCTCGGGTTCGGCGATCCGGAGGAAAAATTAGCGCCGTCAAAGGCGACCTTGCTTCCTTCACATTCTTGGATTGCGCCAATGAAGTCCGATGTGTCATGAGACTTTTCTATTCTCTTTGTTCAGCCGGTCGTTACGATTTTTATTTAGATGTATTATCATAACTTTGCTTGAATCAATTGTCACGACAATTGTAGCTCCTTTATATTTGCTTCAAATGAATAAGATTTATTCCTTTCATTGCTTATTATGATTCTTTTATCATTTAAATAATTAACCACAACACTTATAGGATTTTGGCAAACCCTCGACCATTAGCGGGTTTGATTAGCCTTTACCAACTACCATTTGAGTTGGGCTGGCGTCGCGGATTATCGGGATCCGTTCATGCGTGGCGTTGTGCTAAAAGAATGAAACTCTTCTAGACTTGTTGCTATGATATTGAATACATAGGCTTTCAGACTCTTTACCGCAAGAGACCATTCTCAAGAACGCTATGTTACGCCAGACTCATATCCTCTTAGGCTTCGGATGAAATACCCTTAATCAAACTCGTGTCTTCTTCAATCGAAAAGATTCTAAACCTAAGAACGCGATGTGAGGCGTTGGCTTTATCCCTTCTTAGGCTTCGATGTTACCGTAATCGAACTCGTGTCTTCTTCAAGGCACCCAATGTCAAGTCTCGATTCTCAAGGTCATCAGGGAAGGCCTTTTCCATAGAGGCGAACGCCCGTGGCGAACACTACATGAAGAAACGCGAGAAACTGAGCCTACTATCATAATTTGGGATGGCGAGTTTGAGGGATCGCTTCCATCATCCGCTCCCGCCTCCCTTACGGCCTTGGCGAAACCGGGATTTCGGAGCCAGCCGGTATAGAAGCGTTGGAGGCTGAGTTAATCTTGGCGGACCACTTCCACGGATTCAACCTATTGCCGAGATGCCCGGCCAAAATCTGCGTTCGACTCGGTTACGTGATGGGTCTCCTTGTTTGTTGGAGAATGGTTTGAAGCGGCGTCTCTATTATCGAGGTTAGATGGGCGACTTTTATGGTCTTACGCCCATTCATATTGAGTATCTTGGAGGAAATTCAGCGTGTTGGTGGCCCTCGGCTAGCTAATCGTTGTGAGCAAAAGCTCACTAGGCGGCTAACTCTTGCGTACCGTGTGGAGGATTTAGCCTTTTGAATCATGCGATGGGTGATGACTCATAAGCGAAGCCGGATCAAGGCTTCGTGAGCAGCTTTTAGCGAGAAAATATCGAGCAAGAGATCATTTTTGAACTCATATGGCGGCAATGCGGCGTAAAGATAAACGTACCACACCCATATCGAGCGTCACGGTCGGGGGCTGTTCAAGGGAGAAGGCGTTGAAGGATTTCCGCGTGAGTGCACGAGTCGGGATGTCGCGAGCGTGAGAAGCAAGTCCTCGGCGTCGTCGGGAACATCACGGTGCTATTGCGCGAACTCGAAGAAGGAACGAGAAGGAAGCCAAGGCTTCGGGTTCGGCGATCCGGGAGGAAAAATTAGCGCCGTCAAAGGCGACCTTGCTTCCTTCACATTCTTGGATTGCGCCAATGAAGTCCGATGTCTGGCGGACTTTTCTATTCTCTTTGTTCAGCCGGTCGTTACGATTTTTATTTAGATGTATTATCATAACTTTGCTTGAATCAATTGTCACGACAATTGTAGCTCCTTTATATTTGCTTCAAATGAATAAGATTTATTCCTTTCATTGCTTATTATGATTCTTTTGCCGTCGAAATAATTAACCACAACACTTATAGGATTTTGGCAAACCCTCGACCATTAGCGGGTTTGATTAGCCTTTACCAACTACCGTTTGAGTTGGGCTGGCGTCGCGGATTATCGGGATCCGTTCATGCGTGGCGTTGTGCTAAAAGAATGAAACTCTTCTAGACTTGTTGCTATGATATTGAATACATAGGCCATTGTGCTCTTTTACGGGCAAGAGACCACGACAGCGTGTTGCAGCGTAGACTCATCCCTTCTTAGGCCGGGATAAAATGCCCCGAATCGAACTCGGTGTCTTCTTCAATGGAAAAAGACTAAGCAAACAGCGTGTGGCGTTGGCTTTATCCCTTCTTAGGCTTGGGATAAAATACCGAGTCGAACTCGGTGTCTTCTTCAATGGAAAAAGACTAAGCCTTAGCGTGTGAGGCGTTGGCTTTAGGGTTATTGGCCAACCCCGACCCTCAGCGGGTTTGATGAGCCTTTACGGTCTGGTTTGAGTTGGGCTGGCGTCGCGGATTATACGGATCCGTTCGCACATGGCGTTGTGCTAAAGAATGAGACTCTCTTAGACTTAATGCTACGATGTTGAATCGTGAAGCCGTCTTTTTCACGGGAAGACTAACGTGGCGCGTGTGAGGCGTTGGCTTTAGGGTTATTGGCCAACCCGACCCTCAGCGGGTTTGATGAGCCTTTACCAACTACCGTTTGAGTTGGGCTGGCGTCGCGGATTATCACGGATCCGTTCGCACATGACGTTGTGCTAAAAGAATGAGACTCTCTTAGACTTAATGCTACGATGTTGAATACGTAGGCTTCGTCTTTTTCACGGGAAGACTAACCCGGCGACGCGTGTTAGGCGTTGGCTTTATCCCTTCTTAGGCTTCGGGATAAAATGCCCCAGAATCGAACTCTGGTGTCTTCTTCAATCGGAGAAAGACTAAACGACAGCAGCGTGTGAAGCGTTGGCTTTATCCCTTCTTAGGCGGGATAAAATACCGAGTCGAACTCGGTGTCTTCTTCAATGGGAGAAAGACTAAACGCCAGCAGCGTGTGGCGTTGGCTTTATCCTTCTTAGGCTTGAGGATAAAATGCCCGAATCGAACTCACGGTGTCTTCTTCAATCGGAAAAAGACTAAACCGGCAGCGTGTGAAGCGTTGGCTTTATCCTTCTTAGGCCGGGATAAAATGCCCCAGATGAATCTTGGTGTCTTCTTCAATCGGAGAAAAGACTAAGCGAAACCTTGTAGCGTGTGGCGTTGGCTTTATCCCTTCTTAGGCTACGGGATAAAATGCCCCAGTCGAACTCACGGTGTCTTCTTCAATCGGAGAAAAGACTAAACGCCAGCAGCGTGTGGCGTTGGCTTTATCCTTCTTAGGCTTGAGGATAAAATGCCCGAATCGAACTCGGTGTCTTCTTCAATCGGAGAAAGACTAAACCGACAGCAGCGTGTGAAGCGTTGACTTTAGGGTTATTAGCCAACCCCGACCCTCAGCGGGTTTGATGAGCCTTTACCAACTACCGTTTGAGTTGGGCTAGCGTCGCGGATTATCACGGATCCGTTCGCACATGGCGTTGTGCTAAAGAATGAGACTCTCTTAGACTTAATGCTACGATGTTGAATCGTGAAGCCGTCTTTTTCGCGGGAAGACTAACGTGACGCGTGTTAAGTTGGCTTTATCCTTCTTAGGCTTGAGGATAAAATGCCCGAATCGAACTCGGTGTCTTCTTCAATGGGAGAAAGACTAAGCCGGCAGCGTGTGGCGTTGGCTTTATCCCTTCTTAGGCCGGGATAAAATGCCCCAGATGAATCTTGGTGTTTTCTTCAATCGGAAAAAGACTAAACCGGCAGCAGCGTGTGAAGCGTTGGCTTTATCCCTTCTTAGGCTTGGGATAAAATGCCCTAAGATGAATCTTGGTGTCTTCTTTTGGGAGAATGGCTGAACGGCTTAAGATTGATTGAGGTGGGAAAGGAAGAATCGTTCTATTTCCGGGATGAGGCTAACAGCGGATTCCTTCTTGTAGGAATCAAAAGACTTCGAGGCGACCTTGATCGGACAACTGATGCGAAAATCCGGCATACCTTGATCGGTAGCTACCTAAGATAAGAGGTGGAACTAAGAGTGGGATCTCGCTCAGAAGGCGAAGAGACTTCGAGGTGACCTTGGCGGACAACACAGTGCGAAAATCCGGCATACCTTCGGTCGGCACTACCTAGGATGAAAGATGGAACTAGAGTGGGATCTCACTCCGAGAACGAAGAGACTTCGGGTGACCTTGGTCGGACAACCTGTGCGAAAATCGGCCATACCTTGATGGCGCTACCTAAGATGAAGATGGAACTAAGAGTGGGATCTCCACTCAGAGAACCGAAGAGACTTCGAGGTGACCTTGAGCGGACAACACAGTGCGAAAATCCGGCGCATACCTTGATCGAGCTACCTAAGATAAGAGGTGGAACTAAGAGTGGGATCTCGCTCCGAGAACGAAGAGACTCGGGTGACCTTGGTGGACAACTGGTGCGAAAATCGGCGCATACCTTGATCGGCGCTACCTAAGATGAAAATGGAACTAAGAGTGGGATCTCCCTCCGAGCGAAGAGACTCGAGGTGACCTTGGTGGACAACACAGTGCGAAAATCGGCCTTATACCCGGTCGGCTACCTAAGATGAAGATGGAACTAAGAGTGGGATCTCCACTCAGAAACCGAAAAGACTTCGGGTGACCTTAAGTCGGACAACACAGTGCGAAAATCCGGCGCATACCTTGATGGCGCTACCTAAGATGAAGATGGAACTAAGAGTGGGATCTCCACTCCGAGAACCGAAGAGACTCGGGTGACCTTGGTGGACAACTGGTGCGAAAATCGGCGCATACCTTCGGTCGGTAGCTACCTAAGATGAAGATGGAACTAAGAGTGGGATCTCCACTCAGAAACCGAAGAGACTTCGGGTGACCTTAAGTCGGACAACACATGCGAAAATCCGCGCATACCTTCGGTCGGCTACCTAAGATGAAGATGGAACTAAGAGTGGGATCTCCACTCAGAGAGCCGAAGAGACTCGGGTGACCTTGGTGGACAACACAGTGCGAAAATCGGCGCATACCTTGATCGGCTACCTAAGATGAAAATGGAACTAAGAGTGGGATCTCCACTCAGAGAGCGAAGAGACTCGGGTGACCTTGAGGCGGACAACACAGTGCGAAAATCCGGCGCATACCTTTAGTCGGCTACCTAGGATGAAGATGGAACTAAGAGTGGGATCTCCACTCGAGAACGAAAGACTTCGAGGCGACCTTGATCGGACAACTGATGCGAAAATCCGGCGCATACCTTGGTCGGCTACCTAAGATGAAGATGGAACTAAGAGTGGGATCTCCACTCAGAGAACCGAAGAGACTTCGAGGCGACCTTGATCCGGACAACTGTGCGAAAATCCGGCGCATACCTTCGGTCGGCGCTACCTAAGATGAAGATGGAACTAAGAGTGGGATCTCCCTCCGAGAACGAAGAGACTTCGAGGTGACCTTGGTGGACAACTGGTGCGAAAATCGGCGCCTTCCGCCGGTCGAGCTACCTAAGATAAGAGGTGGAACTAAGAGTGGGATCTCGGCTCAGAGAACGAAGAGACTTCGGGTGACCTTGGTGGACAACCTGTGCGAAAATCGGCGCATACCCGGTCGGCTACCTAGGATGAAAGATGGAACTAAAGTGGGATCTCCACTCAGAGAGCGAAGAGACTCGAGGTGACCTTGACGGACAACACAGTGCGAAAATCGGCGCATACCTTCGGTCGGCTACCTAAGATGAAGATGGAACTAAGAGTGGGATCTCACTCGAGAACGAAGAGACTTCGGGTGACCTTAAGTCGGACAACACAGTGCGAAAATCCGGCGCATACCTTGATCGGTAGCTACCTAAGATGAAGATGGAACTAAGAGTGGGATCTCCACTCGAGAACGAAGAGACTCGGGTGACCTTGAGGCGGACAACACAGTGCGAAAATCCGCGCATACCTTCGGTCGGCTACCTAAGATGAAAATGGAACTAAGAGTGGGATCTCCACTCCGAGAACCGAAGAGACTCGGGTGACCTTGAGGCGGACAACACAGTGCGAAAATCCGGCGCATACCTTTAGTCGGCTACCTAGGATGAAGATGGAACTAAGAGTGGGATCTCCACTCAGAGAACCGAAGAGACTCGGGTGACCTTGGTGGACAACTGGTGCGAAAATCGGCATACCTTGATCGAGCTACCTAAGATGAAGATGGAACTAAGAGTGGGATCTCCACTCAGAGAACCGAAGAGACTTCGAGGCGACCTTGATCGGACAACACAGTGCGAAAATCCGTACATGCAACCGGTCGGTAGCTACCTAAGATAAAGATGGAAAGAACCCCTCCGTTTGTCACAAAGGGATCGAAGCTTGGAGAGGAAGAATTTTATATTCTATCTCCGTGAGAGGATTTTGAGTGGGCCTCTTGTTCATAGGCGGAATCAAGAGGGATTATGGTGATGTACCGAAAATTTGTAGACCCACCGTCAAGGAATTTGATCGGTGGGGAGATTGTGATGGAGGATAAATCTAGGGTTATCCTCACGGAAAGTGGGTGAAACATCCCACGAGGAACTTCCCGTCGAAGCGGGTTATCCGAAGATACTATGGGTAGTATTTCTTGAGGAACTTCCCATTTATCGGCATTAATTGCGGTCGCCATTTTGGGTAATGGTGATATGCACCATTGGAGTAAACCGTTTCTATTACAAGCGGACCCTCCCATTTAGGTTGAATTTACCTTTCTTTTTGGAATTGAGGATTATCGATTAGTCGGCGGCGAGGACCAAATCTCCTTCTTTAAAGGTTCTCTGTCGAACTTTCTTGTTGAAAGCTCTGACATTCTAGCTTGGTAGAACTCAATGCATTGTTGAGCCTCGAGCTTCTCATCTAACATCTCGAGCTCTTGGCGTTTACGATGTTGTTCTTGGTCGTCATCTGTTGAAAGAGGCGATGAAGTGGCGGGATCTGAATTTCAATGGGAGAAGCGCTTCACGTGAACCCGATGCGGGGTTGCTCCGTTGGTGTCGCGTCTGATTGTCGCGATATGCGAGTGCTTCTCGAGTTTATCGTCGGTCTAGCTTGTTATTCTTCACAAGCCGACAAAATTTTGATGATCGTTTTGTTGAGCATACTCGGCTAATCCATTTCTTTGCTGGATTATAAAACATTGTGAGACATCTTGTATCTTGAATTTCATAAAACGATGAAGGAATTGGCGATGAATTGGGGACCGTTGTCATGCGATCCGTCTTGGAACACCGTGTCGGTAGATGACATGGTGTTTGATAAATTGGCAGCGGTACTCGCCTTGACTTCTTTTAGCGGGATTGCTACGCCCACTTGGAATGTCGGTGTCGCTAGAATAAACCGATCGCCTTTGGCCGGCGGAGGAAAATGAGACCTCTGACGTCCATTCCCCATGTCTCGAATGGCGGGATGTGGCGAAGGATGCAATACTTTCGGAGAGATGCATATAATTAGCGTGAATTTGACATGTGTGGCATTTTCGGCGTGCTCGACCAGCGTCATTAATCATCGTGGGCCAAAAGTAGCCCATTCTCTGATTGATCGTAGAGCTTGGGACGGTGGTGGGCACCACATTCACCGTGTGCTTCGAAGGACCTCTTACGTCTCTTTGTTTGAGAGGCATCGGAGTAAAGACCATCATACCCTCGGCGATATAACATCACGGGTCTACGTGTGCGTAAAGAATCTTGGAGCTCTTAGCGGGTTGACTCTCTCTCCTTCGTCTTACGGTAGAATACCATGTAGGCGTGTCGATGATAGGAAAGCGGGGCTCCAACTTGGTTTGGGTTGTATACACTTCTTTGGTAACTACCCCTTATCTTCTTGTGCCTCATCGTATAATGGTACGAAGAGTTGGTGAGTCTGACCGTAACTAGTTGCTCGGTCTCGGAAGGTTGTCGCGGCGACCGACTACTTATTGCCCGATGCATCATATAAGCATTTTGGAAGCGGGATATATTCGATGAAAATTCTTGAATGATGCGCTATTTCAACGACTATCGATGGTAGGGGATTAGATCGATTCGACCGTAGTCACCACGAACTGCTTAACTATCAATTGCGAATCGCCGTATGCTTGAGATATTCTACCCCGGCTCCTTGGCGAAGCTAAGTCCAATAAATGTCGTTGTATTGACTCGTTATTGGAACAAGGTTGGTGAGTGAATAAACGCGGGGCATGACATGATTCAGGAAACTAAGACAACCCGACTCGTGGAAATCTTAGAACATCAGGGGCACTTGCCACATTGGTAGCTCGAGAGCTCCGTCAAAATATAATCGCCATATTTGTTGGTGCGATGTAGTGTTGACTTCTTGAACTTCATCAGGAAGATCATCATATAGCTCAAGCTGCATCCGTTGTCGGTGGCGAAGAGATCACAAATCGCTTGTCCTTTGGTGACTACATTGTTTGAAGTGCAAGTCATATTGGGACAAGAGTAAGGCCATTCGCCCGGCCTTGACTCATTGAGGCGGTGGGTCATAAATATTCGGACGGTTTACATTAGAGATAACATAAATCGTGCATAAGACTAAATAGTGCCACATTTTACGAATCGCGAACACTAATACAAGGCCTGCTTCGACCATTGGATATCGAGACTTCGGCCCAGGCTAATGTTCGGTAATACTTTACTTTACATTACGTGACCGCTGTCGATCGTCTTGCGGTAAAGGCGGCAAGTGATCCGTTGCCTTGGCGTAGATCAAAAGCGGTTTTCCGACAGCGGTGCAACAAGAGCGGGAGGTTTAGCGAGATCGATTTGATCTCTTCAAGCGCTTTACGGCGGCATCGTCCCAAATATATGACCGCCCTTCTTGTTCAACTTTGAGAGCGGTTGGCACTTCCACGATAGGTTCGATATGAACCGTCGGATGTATGTCGCCCTTGTAACCCCGAGTTCTCTCGATTTGTCGGAGGTTGCAACTCTTGAATCGCCTTCACTTTGTCGGGATCGGCGTGGATTCCTTTGTCGGTGGCGGCGAAGCAGAGAACTTGCCCTTTGGACATCCCAAGGAAGGATTTGGCGGGGTTCATCTTTAGGCGATGAGTCGCATGAGTTGAATACCGTTCTAAGATCTTTGATGTGATCTTCTTTGTCCGCGGCTTTTCCACGACCAAATCGTCGGCGTAGCATTCGGCCGTTTTAGAAGATGATCTGGAAAATCTCGTCATTGCTCTACGGTATGTTCGCCCGGCATTTTGAGGCGAGCGGCATGACCGTGTAGCAATATATGCCGATGGGCGTTACGACGGCTGTGTGTTTGGCGTCATCGGGTACATCTTGATTTGATTATACCGAAAAGCCATCCATAAAGGACATTCTTTCAAATCCACCGTGTTGTCAACTATGACATCGGTGATTGGAAGAGGAAAGTCATCTTCGGACAAGCGGCGTTGAGGTCTCGTAGTGAAACACAGTCCTAATCGACCCATTTTTCTTCATGGCCGGGACTATATTAGCCACCCAATCCGGATGTTGAATTTCCTTGATGAATCCGATTCTATGAGTTTCTTCGCCGTCAACAATTGCCTCCAATATTTGTGGGCCAGCGTCTTCTTTGTTGCTTGGCGGGTTTGACATCGCCTTGATGTTGGCGATGTGTTGCCACATTAGGGTCGAGTCTGGCATGTCCTCGTAACTCGGTGAATACATCGATATACTCACGATTAGGGCAATCAACTCTTCCTTTTCTTCCAAGGGAGAGTATTGCGATGTTAATGAGCTTAGGATGCTCTCCTCACCCATATTAACTGGACTACCTCATCCTTAGTGGGGGTTCTCTTTGTTGAACTTGTCCCCAAAGCTGCTCTTGGAGTTGATGGATCCATGGGTCTTCCCATGTTGGCGTCTTCATCACTCTCCCGAGTGGGGGTCAGTAACCATATTTGACATTAAAGCCTTGAAAGCTTCTCAGAGGTGTCGAGAATCCCAAGCGAAGAGTCGGGCGAATGTCCGTCTCCCTCACGGGTGGATTATTATCAATCGACCCACGAGCATTCATCTTCGAGGAGGATTAGTATCCCAATCCCCTTCTAAATGCATAGTAATTATCAGGCTTTCCTCTTGGGACATATGCGCTTTAGGAGGGTTCGAGGGCCTCGTCAGAAACATAGACCTTCCCTCGTGTCAAGTCATACCCCATCTCTTCATGATACCCGGTGTTTACGGACTATATCGAATGTGTGGAGGATAGGCCCATTGTCATCTTCATCTTCTTCAAAGAAATGATTAGTTTGGGCGCATCTCCTTTTAGTAAACCAAGTCTTTCTAACTACTTGATCTTAGGTGGGATGGCGAGTGCCGTCCCAAAGGAGTCTCGGAGCTGCTTTTGCGTAAAGCAAGATGATCAGTTGTGAGGTGCCTTCTGGATCATTGTATAAACTGTTATCACATCATTCAAAGATAAAGGGTACTCTAAATGCGTCATTTATTGATTCATCGGCAATTTGCCAATTACAATGTTCATCGGCGATTCTTCATCGTCAAGATTGATTACAAAGGTACAATGTCATTTAAAACAAAACCTCCACTATAACCAAGCCGGTTTGGTGTCGGCTTCTTCACGTATGGTACCTTGGGCGATGATTGATTTGGACTCATTACAGTAGAGGAGAGAATCGGTGAAATAATTCTCTATCCTTAAGCGGTTGTTTGTCGCGACCACCGTCTTGACCTCATTATTCGTGTCTACATATTTGAGACACTGATGAAGAGTAGACGGGACTATAACGTTATTGTGGATCCAAGGTCGACCTAACAATAAGTTATAGGAAGTCTCTGCGTCAATCACATAGCAGGTGACTTCGGACTTTAAGTCCCCCATTTGGCACTTTATCCGGATCTTACCAGCGGTAGAGACCGGTGTTAAATCCATAAATCATTGTGCTGTCGGCCTTGATTCTTGGCGAATTCAAGATGATACATGGTAGCGGGGCATGATGCTCCTGGCGGAACCGGATCGACTTGGATCGGTTAACTTCACTAGAGCCAATATACGGTGAAGTATAGCGGCCTATCGTGTTTGGAATTCCTCGTCGCATATCCTCCTTTGTAAAAGTGATGCAAGGGAAGTGTTTAGTCGCGAGGTTGCATTCTTTGGGCCGACTCTTACGGACTCGGCCTAATCACGGGTGAGGAAGACTTACGAATCGTGAGGGCTTCTTGAAGAGCTTCTCGTCTCTTTTGATAAGCCTGACAACTCATAGAGAGTGATCCTTGCGGGGATATTGGCTAATTGTGCCATCGCGTCGAGCGATATGGGGAGTTGAAGTTCGGTTTATCTCTTCCAATCGGGCGGCCAATCGAGGCTGCCGGAGTTGAACTTCATGCGTAGGCTGTTTATCTTCGCCTTTTCGGTCGCGAGTGTGGGGTTTCTTTGGTACCCCGACTCACGAGGCGTTTTGGCATTAGGGTCGGGGACTTACGGGTACTTGTATTTGTACTCGTGTCCACTCACGGTGGCGTGGGCTTGAGTTCCCCGCCGGACGGTGGAATGTTACCACTGTTCATCGTTTCCCTCGAGTGCGGAGTAGCATGGCATGCCTTTCCCTTACGCCCGGCTTATTCTTGAAGAAGAGGCTACCCATTGCTCATCTTCCGGTAAATGCGGGTGGACCCACAAGACTTAGCCATTGGTACGTATCACGATACAAGTCCTTTACGGCGTTGCTTGTGTGGGTCGTCATTTACCGTCTTCAACGCAACTTTGACCAGCGGTTCGGGTTCAAACCATGTCAATGGCACCGACCGAAACTTATGGATACGCATTAGCTCCGACCTTCTTTTCTTTGGGCGGCTTCATAGTAATGACCCTACATCAATTAAAGCACGGATTTTGTCCTTAAGGCTGAAGCGAGGATTTAGTGGGGTGATGAAGCGCCTATAGTGCATACGATATCTTAGGTCATTCGTGTTCATCGCCTCCTCTTGATTCGAATCGGAGGGAGCTTGATCTTGTTATTTTCCACAAGATATTTGAAGAGGCAGGAATCTCGTCGTCCCTAAAGGAATAGGACTTGGGAATCTCGGCTCTAAGGCCTTGTTTTTGTGGCCGAGGTTGCCCGTTGATTGTGCTGTTCTTGGCGCCGATTCTTCTTCTTCTTCTTCTTCTTTGGGGTTGGAGTTGGAGCGTTTGGTTATAACCGCCGTCTTGGCTTGCTCTTTCCCTTTGCAGCGGGACAAAGTTAAACCGGAGCTTCCGTTGTCGGTGACCTCTCTCGCCTTTTTCCTTTTGAGGAACCTCTGGCTTGCTCTCCACGAACCTTCGGTCCTTCCACGTTATCGATGGTCTTTGTACCCATTGCTTCAAGCACATCTATCGATAAGTTGTTGTAGCGAGTTTGGAGGATGAACTCCTCCGTTATTGGATCGGCGGTTCATTGCCTTGTTAGAATCGTTTGACAAAGATATCCACGGTTTCTCCGTCTTTACGCTTCTCGTCGAGCAATGTCGATCGATACCTCGGTATCGTCATCAAAGAAATTGGTAAGGAAGCTAGACTCCATGTCGTCCCGGTGTGAATGCTCCCGGCGAGGCGGCGGTACCATTCGGCGGCCCACGAAGGGTGCCAGCGAATGACCGAACCATCGAGGGTTCGTTGCGAAAATAACTCGAGGTGTGACTTGAAATAAATCAAGTCTTTGCGTCGGGGAACCCTTCCGTCAAATGGTGTGAAGTTTATTAAGGTAAACGGCCAGTGAAGTTGATTCCCATTCCTCGGTATGGGCAAGGAATACTGTCTTCTTTACTTCTTGGCGGAAATCAATGAATTGATTTTGCTCTCCAAATCTTTGATCTTCTGCTCTCAGAACAGCAGCGTCAGCGTGGTTCGGGGGTTATCATCTTCGGTGCTTCCTCGATCGAATCGCTATCATCTTTATCGGCGTTGGCCATTTCGATTCACCTTGATGTTTTGTCGGGGCTTGGATGCGATTGGTGCATTTCTCTCATCGTGCATGGCCAATTCCATTTCTAACGAAGTTTTCCGTTGTTTATTCAGCGCCTCGTCTAGCATTTTGGCCACTTGATGCATGCGATCATAAGTGTTTCTTGGGGGCTCCTTAGCTAGATCTGGTATGATCGGATCGTTAGAGCCAATATCCGGCGCATCATCCTCGCGGGTATCCTTGAAGTTTATCATTATGCGGACCGTCGGATAGTCGGACCATAAGCGAGTTAGCGTTGCGCGTCTTGGTAGGAATAGCCGTGGCGATGGTTCTTCTTTGGTCATATTATTAGTGACCTCGGCAACTCACCCTCTCGGAGATCATCCTTTTCTTGAATCGCCTTGATCTAGGTCTCGGCATCTCCGTGGTGAGTCTCTGGAAAGTGACACCCTTTACGGAGCTTCTTGATGGCAATTGCACTCGAGAGCATCGTCTTAATGAACTTGGAGCACAAGCATGGCTGCGTCAATTTGGGGAATCCCGAGATTTTCTCGTGCCTCTTACCGCGGTAGTACGGCTCATCGGTGTGTGTCGGGAGCAACTGCCGTATGTTGGCGTGATCTTTCGAGTATAACGTCCTCATCGTCGGATAAGCGTCTCCTTCGAGGGCGGGTCAATCCATCGAAACTTCAGAAAGTGACTTCGCCTAGACTTTCGCCCGATGTGGTGAAGTCTCGGCGATTCTCGGACTTCGATTTTCAATCCGATAGGAGAGGCTGCGGGAATCTTCTTGTCCTTGTTGGAGCAGTGCGACCTCACGCATGAGGTGACCGTGATTCTCTTGAGGACGAGGCGATCCTTGATAGTCGGTTTGGTGGTGGTGGCGGAGTTGGCTTCTGCGATTGAATCTGAGGCATGCTGACTTTGAGGTGTCGTCGGTCTTGGACTTTGGCGTTGGATTTACAGCGCTGTATCCTTCGGCTTAAGCCCAGAGCGGAAGTGTGGGCGGCGAGGTTGGGGCACCATTAGACTTGGGCCTCCAAACTGGCGGTACTTTGGTGGCTTCTTTGCCACTTCCTTCTTTAACTCACGAGCTGTTGCACCAAAGCTTCGTGCTTGCAGGGATGCGGCGGCGCTTCGGATCGCTCACGAAGTGTGGAAGCGGTTCCGTTTGACCGGACCCACTCGTTGGTTGGCGGCTTGGGTAAACCGTCGATCACTTGGTGAAGCCTCTGCGTGAGTTGGATCTTAGATCCGCCGTAGCGGACCCCATCCATGGTGCATGGCCTTGGCAAGCTTAGCGCCATGCTTTGTCGTCGCCTTTGGCGGCTTCGCTGGAGAGTCGCGGCGCATCGTTGGCGTTCATCTCGGGCACCATCCGGACCGAGGCCGAAGGGATTTCGCTACTGCGGCGGCGAGGTTGGACTCGCCGTCTGGGGCTCTACATCGGAGGCCCATCGGGTTCTCCTTGCAGCGGAGACCTTCTTGGAGGCGGAGGCTGGATCTGGAGGAGGGTGATGATAGGTACTCCTCGAACTTCTCACAGTCGAACTTCGAACTTCGACCTCTTCTTCCAGGGATAGGGATCAGCGGTTGCGTACGGCGACCTCGATCGAGGCGGTGGCTTCTCAATAATTCGCCCGACTTGTTCGCGGTAAAAGTCGAATGATTGTCATTGATTTGAATTTTGCTTACGGCTTCTTTGGCCTAGCGAAATTCAAAAGAAATGCCTTTTATTTTAAAGGCATACAATGAAAATCAACAAAGATTACAACTTTATCCTTAGTGAACAAACACGAGGATCTGTTATATCGGATCACCAGCTTGCGTGGAGTTCTTTGCTGTCTTGGGGACTTATTGTGTCCGTGGACCACAGCGCAATTCAATCTGGTGTAAACCGGGTTACGGAACTTCTGAGGCGTAGAGGGCTCGTTTCACGAAGGAAGCGAAGCGCTGGGGATCACACTCCGCGAAGGAGAGGATGCGCTGCGGGGATCACACTCACGAAGGAGAGGATGCGGGGCGGAGTGAGATCTACAAGGAGAAATCACGGCGCTATCCACGAGGTTAAGGCGAAGCTTAACCTAGAGGGTATCTGTAGTTCGACCGAGTTTGTTTACCTTTGCCTATAGATCGGCGTCGTGGACTTGAGCTGCGTGCTTCCGAACCGTCGTCGTAGATCTCGCGAGGGCTCTTGAGAGTCCGTCAAAATCAAGCCAAATCCCCAAAATCCGACCCTAAACCACCAAGACCCCCTATTTATACATCTCAAAAGGGGTGGCTCAACCACTGGCCAGGAGGCTCGACCATGTTGGTAGAGCCACCTCGGCCTGGCGAGGAGGCTCGGCCATGTTTGGTAGAGCCACCTCGGCTTATGGCAGTACCTGACAAATTGGCGGTGGCTCGGCCATAGTGGCCGAGCCACCTCGGCCACTTGGCCGAGGTACCTCGGCCAATTTGGCCGAGGTAGCTCGGCCATGTTGGCCGAGCCACCTCGGCCATTTGGCCGAGGTCCCGTTTACGTCGGTTCGAGTCGTTATTCCGTCGATTCTTCGTCGATTCTTCGGTCTTCCGGGCTTAGTTTTGCTCGGTGATGTCGCCGTTGTGTTGATGCGTGTCCGATCAACTTTGAGCTCAAGCGGTTCGTTTGCATCGGCCGGACTAAGTGCGGTGATTAGTCTCGTCGGCGTTTGAGTTTAGCCAACTTCGCCTCGTTGAGCCGTCGTCGGGTTTTCTCCACGGCCAGCGTCGTTTATTGGCTCGTGCGCCTCGCCGACTCACTTCATGGGTTCGTCGACTGGCTTTATCGTTTTCGCGGTAATCCGCGTCGGGCGTTAAGGTGGCCCGTCGGATGGATCGTCGGTTGTCGACCCACCGTTTACGAGTCTTGTTGAGATGCTTGATAAGCAATTTTTATGCCTCGGCACCCTCAATGATGAAGTCCTCTGGCCTTTCAACACCACAGGGCGCTTTATAGTTAAGTCTCTATATCACATTATTTCCAGTGGTGGTTTCTTATGTGCAGCAAACAACTTTGTTTGGAAATCTTTTACCTATCAAAGTTAAGAATTTTCTCTGGATTCTATGTAAGCAGAAGCTTCAAACTAAGTTCAACCTGTCTGTCAAGGGTTGGATGGGAGATACAACATGTTCATTCTGTCAATTTGAAATTGAAACAGACTCTCACTTGTTTTGGGACTATGTTTTTACTAAAGAAGCTTGGGAACCCATTCTGTTTAAGTTGCGTCTGAGTATCAGTGCCTCAGATTTTGACAACATTTTACACTCTCATGGATCCTTTATTTCAGATAAGCAGTGTCGTCAGTTTTGGTTAATTCTATTCCCTATTTTCTGCTAGTGTTTATGGAGAGCACACAATGATATGATTTTTAGAGACATTGTCATTTCAGCACAACAGTTAACAGCTAATGCTTCATACTTTACCATGTTCTGGACAGGTAACATGGAGAAGAAGAAGGCTGCCAATATTCATGCTACAGCTAAAAAGTATGATCTTCAGAGTCTTCAGGGGGCTGAATCTGAAATGGTCGGGGATAACTTCTAATATGGAATTCGCTCTCTATTTTGTACATAGAACTAATTGATACTTGAAGGGTTAGTTTCTACATTTTGTTAAGCTAAAAGTAGGAATGTCCAATTCTTGATCTTGTATATATTCTTTTGAAACAGGTTGACTTCAAAGGATTGGCTCACTCTTGTCCCAAGTTTCACATGATGTCAAAGGAGCTCTCTTTGATCTTGGCGAGAGTGAGTTCTACTCCTCAGTCATCACTCTGTATACAAACCTCTTTCATCTATATATATATATATATATATCTTTTGAATAGGGCTACTCGTCCTATTTTTTGCGTTAAAATACACACATACACACACATATATATATTGTTTACTTGTACTGCTTCTCCTAATTTCTCCAACTGTACTTTTATTAATCAATCTCCATAAACGGTCTCCATTTATTATTATTATTATTATTTTGTTTTTGATATATATATATATATATATATATATATATATATATATATATATATATATATATATATATATATATATATAGAGAGAGAGAGAGAGAGAGAGAGAAATGATTCTAAGGACCCACCTTAGATTGAATCTAAGGATGCGCATCTCAATGCATGGATTGGACAATTTTAATGGATGATTCGCTCCATTCATCATGATCTAAATGTCTTAAAGCATCTTTAAAACAAAACTCATGATGTTTCAACACTTCTAACACATATTTTTCTTTGTCACTTTAGTTGTAGTGGCGTAAAACCATTAATTTTACAATCACTTGATGCATGAGTAACTACAACCCAATACACCTAAGTTTTTGTTTATACACCATCCAAAACATATAGATCAAAATGAACAGAGTGAATTAAGTAAATTGATTACATATAACGTAATTTTGAAGGCGCGTCCTTAGTTTCAATCTAAGGTGGCTCTTTAGAATCATATTTCCTCTCTCTCTCTCTCTCTCTCTCTATATATATATATATATAGTTTACTTGTACTGCTTCTCCTAATTCGTCCAACACTTTTATTAATCCATCTCCATAAACGGTCTCTATTTATTATTATTATTATTATTTTGTTTTTTTAATAAATGAGGATGAAACCTTTAGATTGAAGGCTTCAGCCGCTGCAATTCCAAAAAAAGGACTATTACATAAGCGACCACACTCCCAGCCCCAGAATGTGGTCTATAAGATCATAAGATGTCCAGAATAACAATACACCAATCCAGTACAACCACAACAAGATCAAGTTTATTTGTGAAAACGACAAAACAAAAAACACGACCCTGTCCTAACTGATGATCCAATTGAAAATCTTACATTAGTAATTTACATAAATCCACCTGCACAATTTGTATTCAAAAAAATAAATCAAGCACATAAACTTTATGACAATACATTAATTATTTAAGATAAATTTACACACACAGTATTACATACATTAATTATTTAAGATAAATTTACACACACAATATTACATCTACCTCCTTATTTACTCACCCAAACACCAAGTACGCGGTTAACCACCACGGGGGGAGGAGCATTGCTAGCTTATTATCACATGACGATACACTCACACTCACATAGTTGGATAAACTGCCCACATAGCAATGCCACACAACCCGGAAGACGATGGAACATCCTTCTCCATTCTAATATACCCTTTTTCACCCCACTTAGAACTCCACGAATTCTTCACTATCCAGTACTTATCCTTACTAATTTCTCCGTAACCTACAACGGTAACGGCGTGATTAACACCGGTTCCACAGGATCCATGAAAGACACCCCCCTTGTAAAATTGGAGATCGTTTGAAGCCTCAATGGAAGCAGCCACCGGCTGCTTAGCCACCGCGGCCATAAGCGCTTGCTCGTCGTTACGGGGAACGCTTTTGTAACCGCGAATAGTTGCTACAGTTTGCTTTTCTTTAGTAATATCACAATTGCCTTCAACATCTTTGTATCGGTAATTAGCTTCGGTTGTCAATCCTTTGTTTCTTACGATATAATGATAAGCATCATGGACTGTACCACTCTTGCAAGCATCGTCTCCTTTGTCACAGTCAATGAGTTGTTGTGTTGATAAAGTGTAGAGCACACCTGTTTTGATTTTCACCAGGCTTTCTATTGTCGCTGCCGCCGTCATAGCCCAACAACAACCTATAGTTTAGACATAATCTTTACATTACATTAGGGGGTGGTGCTGCAAAGTGTCCGGTGGTGGCACATGACAACACTGGATTTTATACTTTTTGGAGATTTTTATTTAGTTTTACTTGTATTTACTGTTTAATTAGGACATGACAGATATTAGAGTAGGACATCCCTATGGAGAATAAACGTAAATTATCAATATAGATCACAAATACAAACATGATAAGTTATATGACACCAATGAGACAAAATTTCGGCTCCGCCACTGTGCTAGGGTATAAAGTAAATGATCATGAATACCAAAAACAAGTACTCAAAAACAGTACTATTTTATGCATAGAAATAACCATTTTCTGTTATTCAAAAATGGGTTTCTCTCAAATCATATCGTTTGTAAAATTACCTCCCAGTTCATAGTAATAGTTATTTTACCCGTCGAGTTGTAATACCCTCAATTTTACACCCAATATCATAACTTTAGTAGAACAAAACTTAGATTTTATGTTAAAGTAATAGATTGATTACAAATAACTAAATAAAATTTAGTTAAGTTAATTAAACTTGTAAATTTTATTTTTAATTTTAATTTTGTTACATTAATACCAATACTACTTTCTGTCTTCTATACAGACATTCATTTTTAGCCGTTCAAATCGTGTATTAATAAAATTCTAGGAATATTAAATTATATTTTTTAAAGTTTGAATAAAGGTAAATTGGTTCTTACTTAATAAAATTATTATTTTAACAGTCTTCTCCTCTATTTTATTCATAAACTGTTACCACGGGATAAAATTGAAGGTTCACTTTAATTTGAATGATCGATAAAATATAAATTACTATGACTTCTTGGTAATTATTCTTTCAACTTCCTACAAAACGGATTATATTTAGTAGAATATGGTAAAATTGGAAAGACCAAAGAAGGACGATATATAACACAAAATAAAGTTTTCTTACCGCACTTCACTTGAAACTTAACGGGTGCTACTGCGCCGGCATCCCTCCAATCGAAACTAGCAGGAATTGAAGTAATATTTGTTTCTTCCATAGTCCTCTCATACTTAACGGACCTAAGTGACTCCTCAAACTCGGGTTCTGGTTTCTTGAATCCGCTAGCGTATGTAGCTAAGAACTCTTCAGTAGTGAGATCGGCAAATAGGTTGACACCTAAAGTATACCTGTGCTTTCCAGCATTGTTGAAATCTTCTATATACTTTACATTCCCCTTGAATATCTCAAATCGCCGTGCTTTTTCAGCTTCATCCTTATACACTCGTCCATGCTCTGCCATCCATAGCTCATGTTTTCTTGCCATTTCGGAATCAAGAGTACTATTGCTGTAACCATTTGCGTCCCCTATCCCTGCAATAATAATAAGAAAACAAGGAAAAAGTGCATAATAGCATGCTGAAGCCATTCTTCAGGAACAGACTTAAGCTTGTAAGTTTTCCTGAAGAGATTTGAAGATGAGAGTGTTGTGTTTATATAGGCAAAGCTCACGTACTATATGCTACAATAGGAAGCTAGCATAATTGTTTCATTATCGTATACCATCAAGCATAAATTATTTGAGCCCAACATGCATGAATAGAGACATTTAGTCCTTTATCAAAAAATACACGAAACATATCATTTGTAAATTTAGCCTCCTTGGATACTCCTTGTAGATAATTATAGGCATGTGACGGTAAGCATCGGATCCTGAAGGAATGATCCAATGTGATCGTGTGAAGGATTGGACCGATGGAAATAATCGCCAAAGTCGCTTTGTATATGGCATCAATATGAGTTTGTTGCATTTTCAATTTCATTATTTAGATTTAGATACTGTTTTTGGTTTTTTAGAAGGAGAATATATAGTAGAGTGTGCTCCCCGAAGATTTGTTTGGTTTGAGAGAGCCAGAAAATCAATAGTTTCTGTGCAAATGTACTCAATCAGGCAAAGGCTTAAATCTTACATTTGTGCCATTACATACTTTTGATACAACTTGTTTTTAACTCTGAGGAATGTAGTGAAGGGGATTCCATTTGGTAACATTGCTTAATTGGCTATGTTTGAATGTACGTTTCAGGACTATGGAAATGTATGTATTGAAAATTATGTAAAAATTGGCTTGTCAAGGGATTTTTTTTATTTATTGAAACCAAGTCTGTTCTTATTCAAGCTCAAAATCATGAGGATGAGATTGAAAGTTTTATTTATTGCATTCAAGATGGATTAACAAAGTTGCTATAGTCTCGTTGTTTAACTAACCACAACTGATAAGCTAGCTAACTGCAAACCGAAAAACTTCTAGCTTATGCCAGGGTAATAGTACTGGTACAAATTTGCCTGCTAATCTTCCTGATACTAATATGCTACAAGGTCCAAATGGGAAGAGTTATTCACATAAAATATGTTAAGTCTGTGAGCAAAAGCCTAGATGGTGTGTTTTTGTAAATGATCGATTTGTCATTTACAAAAGGAAGCAATCAAAAATGCAATCGGTTCCTAAGCAAAAGCAACATAATGCTAATTTGGAGGGGCCATCTATCACCAAGGAAGTGCCTCAGATTCTTTCTTCTGGCCCAGAATGCTCAACTTGCAGTTACAAGACATTGCGATTACATCAACACAAAGGAAGAAAAGTGAACGAAAATTTGTCCAGTGGTCTCGTAAAGCCAAAATTGATGTTGCAGGTACTACAACTCAGCAAAGAAATTAGTTTACTCAGTCCAATCAATTTTTCAAGAAAATATGATCATTCATGTTGCTAGCTCATTAGAAGTAGGCAGAAGAATGAACATAGCATTCTAGAATATGAGGGGGTTAAATAGGCCCCATAAACATCATCTAGTAAAGGAGTTTATTTTGCAATATCATTTTTCTTTTTTGGCTATTATGGAGAATAGAGCAAAGAAAATTAAATCTTATGGGCTAAGATTAAATCTTGACGATATCATTATTACTGCTATTAATTCTCTTAAGATGCATCAATCTTTAGAGTAACTTTGAGATAAAGAATCTTGGTTTTCTGTGACACTTCTTGGTAATTAGAGGTTGCTTATTCTTCTAGAGGATATCTTTAATCATAGCATTAAGTATATTGCAGATATACTCTATCGTGCTTCTACCAATGATTATTATTATTATTATTATTATTATTTCCCTTCTCTATCTACTCCCATAGATGTAATGATGGTGGTCCTCTTATGCACCCCGGCCCACTTGGTATAGATAACTTTTTGGAGCTTTTAACATACTTATATGGGGTTTTTACATGAAATCCGTCTTTAACTGTTGTCCAAGTTTCAACTTATTATTGTAGTTTTTAAATCAAAATCACATATATTTGCTAACATGTCACACTTTTTAGTATTTTCTATTTATATGAATTTCATTCCCCAGCCAGTGGAATAAGAGGAGGAGGAGGAGAAAAGGAAAATCAAATCGGCGAGAAATCATCACGTCGAAGGAGGTCGGAAGGAGGATTCGGCATCAAAATGGATCAATCGGAGGAGGGAAAAAAGGGGAGAGATCAGGATTGGGAGGGATCCGTGGAAAAAAAGGGAATCAAGAAAAAGGATGGAAAAATCATTTCAAAAATGGGGAGAATCAAGATGAAAATGGGGAAAATGAGAATGGGTTGAAGTGGGTGGTTTTGGCTGGAATAAATAATTAAGGAGTAAGTTGTTTATGCAAAAGTTAATGTGGTTTTCATGTAAACCCTACTTATATGCCACTCATTCATGCATCCATATATGTGTCTTTCTTATCCAAGTTCTTTGTTGTCTTTGTGGCTCCATGACTCATTCTTTGTTGCATACTTATGGGCAAATGTGGGTCTCCACTTAGTCATGTAGTCCCATGTACTGCAACAATAGATGTGCTTTTTCCATAGCCTCAATCCCCTCTTTTATTAATGAAGAAAACATATTGAGGTTGATTGTCATATTGTTCATTAAGAATATTCCCAATCATATTGTTCTCCCTTATGTGATTTCAGAGGATTAAATGGTAGATATTTTCACAGAGGTACAAACCATTCCTAATTTCCAGAGCTTCTTATCTAAACTTTCAGACCTTCTATCCATCGTAAGTTTCAGGGGGAGATGTTGGAATAGACATGTGTATGTGATGGAATATATAAAATGTATATGGTTGGGCTGTATAGTTTTATCAATAACTAGCAAGGTGGGCCTCACCAATAGCCATTTCTTAATAGCTCATTTAGCAAAATAAGCCGTCACCTCATACCCATCGAGATATATATATATATATGTATATATATATATACACACACACACACACAAATAGCAACCGAGAAAAGCCAAGCACTAGGCATCCTCAAGGACAGAACATTAATTATTTCAGATAAATTTACGTCCATACACACATACACACCACATATTCCTCCTTATTCACTCACAAAAACATCAAGAACATGGTTAATTAATCATGACCATTGTTGGAGGACTACATACCATGGCAACCTTAATATATTACATGAGAAATACGTACGCCCACATAGTTGGGTAATACCCATAAGTAGCAATACCACATAATCGCTTACGCGATGGAACATCCTTCTCCATTCTAATATACCCACCTTCACCCCACTTAGATCTCCACGAATTCTTCACTATCCAATGCTTATCCTTACCAGTTTCTCCGTAACCTATGAGGGTAACGGCGTGATTGACAGCAGCTCCACAGGATCCATGGAAGATACCTGATATGTAATGCTGGAAATCCTTCGAAGCCTCAACAGCAACACCCTAGTGGCTGCTGAGTCACTGCCGCCATAAGTGCTGGCTCATTGTTCCGGCGAACGGATTTGTAGCTGCGAATACTCGCTACAGCTTTCCTTTCATTGGCAAAATCACAATTGCCTTTAGCTTCTTTAAATGGATAGTTAACCTCAGTTGTGATGCCTCTGTTATATATCATATAACCATAAGCTTCATGCACCAAATCTCCCTTGCAACCATCGTCAAATTTGTCACAGTCGATAATTTGTTGTGGTGATAAATTGTAGAGCACACCTGTTCTGATTTTTACCGGGCTTTCTACCGTTGTGCTGCAGTAAATGCCCGACACCCGTCTACAAGTTGGACATAATTGGTTATGTTTGGGTATAAAGGAATGACTAAACTCGTATGGAAAACCACTAGTATTAAATGTATATACGCCATAACTGTTGGAAACAAAAGGACTCGATAGAGCAAGGTCGCAGCGAATATTAGTCGGAAATAATAAAATTGAACACACAGATTTTTTACGTGGAAAACCCCCTAAATAAATTTGGGATAAAAACCACAGATAAGAATAGAAGAATTCACTATGAGAAAAATTTTTGGAGTTACAATCTCTCTTTATAAAGAGAAAATCTCTATTTTTTCTCTCACTTTTCTATATGTGGAGATTGGATTGATTTTTTTTGTGGAAATTCTAATCAACTCTGATCCTACTTATAGGCAGCTCTGATCACCTTTTTCCCTTTTTTTATTAATTTTTTTCTCATTTCCACGCCGGTGCCTAACCCCATTTATTCAAAAACGATGCCTAACCCCACTTATTGAAAGACTGTCTCTTTCCTACAATCTCTCACTTGAAGATTTGATTGGGTGTCAATCATATCCTCACACCATTCTTTCTATCTTGCTATTTTCATATTGCTTATGTTTCTGTCAGACCATAAGATGATCGACACCAAATAAATTTATTAAAAAATCTGCTAGGTTGTCTTTGGTGTGAATTTTCTGCACATCCACTGTTCCTTCTTCCACTTTCTCCGAACGAAATGGTACTGAACTCTAATGTGTTTTGTCTTTGAATAAAAAGATAAATTTCTTGCCAAATGCAAAGCACTCTGACTGTCACAAAGTAGAAAAATCTTCTTTTATTCATGCCCGAGTTCCTCCAATATCATTTTCAACCATATTGCCTCTTTACTAGCTCATGTAGCTGCTACATATTCTGGTTCTATTGTTGATGTAGCCACAACTGACTGCAGTTTTGAAACCCAGCTTACAGCTTCGCCAGCAAGTGCAAACATATAGCCTGTGGTGGATTTACTTTTATCACGATCACATGCATAATCAGAATCAATATATCCACTGACAATAAAGTCTGATCCTCTATAACATAATGCAACATTTGAGGTCCCCTTAATGTATCTTAGGATCCTCTTTACAGCATTCCAATGCTCTTTACTAGGATTCGCCATGTATCAACTAACTACCCCCACTGCTTGTGCAATGTCTGATCTCGTACAAATCATAGTGAACATTAAACTTTTCACTGCTGATACATACGGTACTTGAGACGTCTCCATCCTCTCTTCTTCACTTCTAGGACTCATATTGGAGGATAATTTAAAATTAATAAGAAGTGGGGTAGAAATTGACTTAAAATCTTGCATGTTGAAGCGCCGCAAGATTTTCTTTAAATAATTCTTCTGAGAAAGTCAAATCTTCCTATTAATTCTGTCTCGGTAAATTTGCATCCCTAGAATCTTATTTGTAGATCCTAAACCCTTCATTTTAAATTTCCTAGCTAATTGTGCCTTCAATTCTTTGATATGATCTTTGTTGGGGCCTGCAACCAATATGTCGTCAACATACAGCAATAAGATAACAAAGTTATTTTCACCAAACCTCTTAAAATATGCACAATGGTCTGAATTAAGTTTGTTGTATCCAAGGCTTATGATGAATAAATCAAATCTCTTGTATCAACACCTCGGCGTCTGTTTTAGACCGTACAGAGATTTGTTTAACCTGCAAACCAAGTTCTCTTTACTTTTTTCTTCAAAACCTTCTAGTTGGAGCATATAAAATTCTTCTTCAAGATCTCCATAAAGAAAAGTTATTTTCACATCTAGCTGTTCTAGATGTAAGTCAAACGTAGCACTCAGCCAGGACTACTCGAACTGTTGCAAGTCGAACTATAAGAGAAAATATTTCATTAAAGTCAATACATTCTTTCTGAGCATATCCTTTTACCACCAGTGTAACCAGTGTAGCACGATATCGCTCCACTTGATTGTTGCTATTTCGCTTGATCTTATAGACCCATTTATTTTCAATAGTCTTTCTTCCTTGTGGTAGTGACATAAGTACCAAAGTCTTATTTTTATGGAGAGCTTTAATTTCTTTCTTTATTGTTGCCATGCACAAAGATGTATCTGTGATATTTATAGCTTCATGGATAGTTGATGGCTCTTCATTCTCTGTTAGAAGATAATATGCAACATTACTCTCCGTAACAAACTCCAAGTGCCAAGTCGGTGGTCTTTTCTCATGAGTTGACTTTCAAACTTCTGAAACTTCGGACTCGACTGGAATCCCACAAGCGATGAAAGAAGGTCAACTTTTTGATTTCCCATAATTCTTGATAAAGAGAATAGAAAATCCATCTGGACCTAGGCACTTATCAGGGTGTAAACTAAAAACTACAGTCTTGATTTCATCTAAAGTAAACCTGTTCTCAAGAGAATCTAATCCCTGAACCTAATTAGGGTAAAGGAAGGTCCAATCTAATCTCATGGGAGAGGGAGAGGGAGCAGAGAACAGATTGGAGACGAAGTCATAGAAGCATTTCTTCTTGTCTGGTTCAGAGGAAACAATATTGTCATTGTGAATGATAGAAGAAATAAAATATTTCCTTCTATTAAAAGAGGCTGATTTGTGGAAGAATGAAGTGTTATTATCTCCTTCTTTCAACCAAGAGATCTTAGACCTTTGTCTCCAGTAAATTCCTTCTTGAGAGGCAATATGGTAAAGGTTGGAGGAGAGAGCCCTTCTGGATGAAGGCTCTAGATCAGTAAGGGGTCTAGATTCTAATATAATGTCAAGCCCTTGGATAGATGAGAGAGTGCGTTGCTTAGAGATAGAGATTGAACCAAAAATATTCTTTTTCCACCATTTAATTCTCCTTTTGAGGAGGTGAAGTTTGGTTTTGAAAGCAACTACAGGATTACCCTTGCGGGAGAAGGATAATCAGCAGGACTTGATAAACTCTTTAAAAGAGAGATGGGAAAGCCAAGCTTTCTCAAATATAAAGAAAGGCTTTGGAATAGGACCACCTGAGTCAAGAATGATAGGCGAGTGATCAGAGCATGAAGATGGATGAGCATATTGGATTAGAGATGGAAATACTGATTCAAAATCAGAGTTGATGAGGAATCTATCAAGTCTAGCCATGCTAGGATCCTTTCTCTTATTAGACCATGTAAATCTTCTTCCACTAAGAGGCAGATCCAAGAGGGAGAGGGAATCAACCAAATCTTTGAAAGAGTTTATGTCTCTAATTGAACATGACCTACCCTTTCTTTCCTGCAAACTTAGAGTCACATTAAAATCTCCAAAAATAGCTCAAGGCAATGGATACATAGAATGAATTCTATGGAGTTCCCACCGAGAACTTCCCACTCTTCCCTCTCACATGGACAATACACGATGTAACAAGAAATTTCCATTTGGAAATTTTATGACATAACACCACAGAGACAGAGAAAATCACTATGTAAGAGTCTAAGCTATTATCTGATTATCATTCCAACCTAGTAGCACACTACCTCTAGACTCAATAGCATCTAAAGAAAGCCAAGAGTTGAATTTGTAGCCACCTAGAGCTTTAAGAGTTTTAGGTCTAATAGAGTTAAGTTTGTTGTATCCAAGGCTTATGATGAATAAATCAAATCTCTTGTATCAACACCTCGTGCGTCTGTTTTTGGGCCGTGCAGATTTGTTTAATCGCAAACCAAGTTCTCTTTACTTTTTCTTCAAAACCTTCTAGTTGGAGCATATAAAATTCTTCTTCAAGATCTCCATGAAGAAGTTATTTTCACATCTAGGCGCTCTAGATGTAAGTCAAACGTAGCACTCGGCGAACTACTATTGTGCAAGTCGAACTATAAGAGAAAATATTTCATTAAAGTCAATACATTCTTTCTAAGCATATCCTTTTACCCCCAGTGTAGCACGATATCGCTCCACTTGATTGTTGCTATTTCGCTTGATCTTATAGACACATTTATTTTCAATAGTCTTTCTTCCTTGTAGTAGTGACATAAGTACCAAAGTCTTATTTTTATGGAGAGCTTCAATTTCTTTCTGTATTGTTGCCATCCACAAAGATGTATCTGTGATATTTATAGCTTTATGGATAGTTGATGGCTCTTCATTCTCTGTTAGAAGATAATATACAACATTACTCTCCGTAACAAACTCCAAGTGCCAAGTCGGTGGTCTTTTCTCATGAGTTGACTTTCAAACTTCGAAACTGGACTCATGGAATCCCTAGCGATGAAAGAAGGTCAACTTTTTGATTTCCCATAATTCTTGATAAAAGAGAATAGAAAATCCATGGACACGGGCACTTATCGGTGTAAACTAAAACTACAGTCTTGATTTCATCTAAAGTAAACTGTTCTCAAGAGAATCTAATCCACGAACCTAATTAGGGTAAAGGAAGGTCCAATCTAATCTCATGGGAGAGGGAGAGGGAGAGGAAACAGTGGAGACGAAGTCATAGAAGCATTTCTTCTTGTGCAGTTCGGAGGAAACAATATTGTCATTGTGAATGATAGAAGAAATAAAATATTTCCTTCTATTAAAAGAGTGATTTGTGGAAGAATGAAGTGTTATTATCTCCTTCTTTCAACCAAGAGATCTTAGACCTTTGTCTCCGTAAATTCCTTCTTGAGAGGCAATATGGTAAAGGTTGGAGGAGAGCCCTTACGGATGAAGGCTCTAGATCGATAAAGTCCGGATTCTAATATAATGTCAAGCCCTTGGATAGATGAGAGAGTGCGTTGCTTAGAGATAGAGATTGAACCAAAAATATTCTTTTTCCACCATTTAATTCTCCTTTTGAGGAGGTGAAGTTTGGTTTTGAAAGCAACTACAGGATTACCCTTGCGGGAGAAGGATAGTCAGCAGGACTTGATAAACTCTTTAAAAGAGAGATGGGAAAGCCAAGCTTTCTCAAATATAAAGAAAGGCTTTGGAATAGGACCACCTGAGTCAAGAATGATAGGCGAGTGATCAGAGCATGAAGATGGATGAGCATATTGGATTAGAGATGGAAATACTGATTCAAAATCAGAGTTGATGAGGAATCTATCAAGTCTAGCCATGCTAGGATCCTTTCTCATATTAGACCACGTAAATCTTCTTCCACTAAGAGGCAGATCCAAGAGGGAAAGGGAATCAACCAAATCTTTGAAAGAGTTTATGTCTCTAATTGAACATGACCTACCCTTTCTTTCCTGCAAACTTAGAGTCACATTAAAATCTCCAAAAATAGCTCAAGGCAATGGATACATAGAATGAATTCTATGGAGTTCCCACCAGAGAACTTCCCACTCTTCCCTCTCACATGGACCATACACTGATGTAACAAGAAATTTCCATTTGGAAATTTTATGACATAACACCACAGAGACAGAGAAAATCCCTATGTAAGAGTCTAAGCTATTATACAGATTATCATTCCAACCTAGTAGCACACTACCTCTAGACTCAATAGCATCTAAAGAAAGCCAAGAGTTGAATTTGTAGCCACCTAGAGCTTTAAGAGTTTTAGGTCTAATAGAGTTAAGTTTGGATTCTTGCAATCTCACAATTTCCACTCCAGAAAATAAGATGCAATCTCTAACTAATCTTCTTTTAATGGGGTTATTTAATCCTCTAACATTTCAAGATCCAATCTTCATAAAAAGACAAATATTCAACAAACAAGTTCCCATGGACAACACCCAAAGAGCTAGGAGGCTGAATTAGCCCTCTCTACCTCTAGGTCTTGCAATTTAGACAAAATTTCTATAGGTGCTTGAACGCCGCAGTTAGATGGAAGATTAATCAAAGAATCTGCTGAAAATGAATTAATTGGCAGATAAGACATAGAAGTAGAAGTAGAGGATGACTGACCCTTACGGATAACCTGTTGCTTGCTAGATCGGCCATGAACCTGTGGTATGGCTTATTGTAGAGGGAGGTAGGTGCAATCTTGTGACGACGGGACCTCGGCGGATGCTCAAAGCTAGGTGGCTGAGCTGAAAAGGATATGGCATCTGATTCTTGTCTGAAATATGAGGTCGAGACTGATTTCTTCTTCTTGATCTGGGCCAGGGTTGCATTTCTATTGGATAGGCCTTCAGAGGGGCCTCGTTTGATTTCCTCATAAGCATATTCCCATGTTGCCCTCGGTAAGAAAATTGATTTACCCTCCACAATAACTCCCACCATATCTGGGATATCACAGTTAGCTAGAATATTACCTGGCTGTAATCCCTGAGATTGAGCAGGAATATCTGATTCCTTAACTAGCCCCTCATTTCCCGCTGAAATTGAATCACAGTCAATTACTTTTTTGCCCTTATCATCTGCTGGCTGTTCTGGAGGAGATGGATCTTCTGGTGGCACATTGGAGGAGAGTGGCCGCTGAACCTCTGATTCCACAGCATCCCAGAGGAATTGTAAATCCTTCCAAGAGTATTCGATGAAGGTTCTCCTTATTTCCTCAAAAATTCCGACCCCTTCTTGGTGGACAGGGCTTCTTCCGTCATTGGTGATCCCAGAATTTCAATGGTAGCACGTCCTTCCAGTAACCATCCATTAATGGTGGAAATATATCTGAACGAAATAAACTTAGGAATGTCCTTCTTGCACCTGGTTTTAAGAAGAACATTACATGCAGATATGTCCTCCATGAACATAACATTTCTAGAACTAAATTTCCCCAAAATCTGTGAGTAGCGATGAAAGGAATGCACAGTCCCAGAGATGCAGAGGGATACCTGATAGTTTGATCAAGTATAATTCTGGCTTAGGATGAACTATCATACCTTCTCGGTGGATGGGGCTTCTTCCGTCATTGGTGATCCCAGAATTTCAATGGTAGCACGTCCTTCCAGTAACCATCCATTAATGGGGGAAATATATCTGAACGAAATAAACTTAGGAATGTCCTTCTTGCACCTGGTTTTAAGAAGAACCTTACATGCAGATATGTCCTCCATGAACATAACATTTCTAGAACTCGCATAAATTTCCCCAAAATCTGTGAGTAGCGATGAAAGGAATGCAGTCCCAGAGATGCAGAGGGATACCTGACAATTTGATCAAGTATAATTCTGGCTTAGGATGAACTATCATACCTCTGGTTTCTGTCCATTTGCTGAATGTACCCCCAAAAGTACCCATGTCAATGTATCTTGAGAGGACTGCTTGGTCAAGGAGATCTGATGTAGGAAACTGCACTAAGAACTACTGCTTCTCCGATTGAAGAATTGATGGGAAATAAATGATTACCTCCTTAGTTGCAAGTATACAACCTTTATCAAGTTATAGTATAAAAGATTATCGATCCCACGAGGAACGGGAAAGTAGGAAGAGTTTTGCTCAAGTTTTGGTTCTCAAATTATGTGCGACAATTAGGAGTTTATGTACAAATAAAAATGAAAATAAGGAAATGGTGAAAGTGGATGTGGAGAGATAAGAGAGAGTGGATTGTGGATTATGTGCAAAAGAGAAGAAAATAAAGTTGAGAATGTGGTTGTGGTTATATGCACATAATAACAAAACTAGGTTTGAGATTATATGCACATGGAGGGAATATGAGATTGAGAGAGAAGTAAAAATCAATGAAATCAAAATAAAGGAAAATAACAAACAAATGGAAAACAAGGATAAGAGGAAAATAAAGAAGGTAAAGTATGGAGGATTAATTAAAGATATGAGGAATCTAGAGTAGATCCACTTAGCTTATCTCAATCTCATGTAAATGAGTTGGATTTGTTAGCTAGTTTCAAACAATCTCTAGGATCCCACTAATATTAGCTCCACACTTAGAAAAGGTAATTCCCTAGAGGGTTCTAGCCTCAAGGTGAATTAAAGGAAAGGAAAATCTATTCTAGAAAGTAAATACATTGCATGAAAGTAAATTGCAAGGAATTAAATTGCATGAAAGTAAATTGCATGAAAGTAAATTGCATGAAAGTAAATCTATTCTACAAACAAGAAAATAAAGAAGAAAATGAAAAAGAAATAAAATAGAAACCAACAACTCGATCTTAATCTAATCCTCCTTTTGGTCCTTGGATTAGAAGAAGAGAAAGGAAATTGAAGGGGTGAAACATTTCATTTATTGTGTAACAAAAGTTATAATTTTGGAAGGTCTTCTCAATTAAGAGTGACCCTCCTCTCCAAATGGAGTTTTACAAAATATTTCACACTCAAAACCCTCACCTTCACCCTATTTATAGCCCAACGGAGTTGATGTGAACCATTGGATCAAACCTAGCCAAAAGGAAGAGAAATCCACCATTAATTGGGAACCGATCGGTTGGCGATCGGTTAATAACCGATTATAACCGGTTGGCCAACCGTTGGTCAACCGATTGGTTCCCAACCAATTTGTCTTTTCTTGATTTTTCTTCACGAATTTCTCTTGGATCAATTTGGTATCTTGGGCCTTGGTTTGTCTTGATTTGGGCTTCAAATATTGGTAGAAATTGAGAGAATTTGAGTCATTTGAGCTTTTATTCATTATTTCTTTATTAGCACGAAAAATAAGATAAAATGATTATTAGTAATATCGTTATTCATATAACATAGGTAATAAGGGTATAAAAATGTAATTAAAATGTGATAATCAAGAATCTAGAATTTCCACTTCTTTACATTGAGTCTATATTCTATCATTTCCCTTAGTTCCTCTATGGAGGGAGTTCCTACTCCCAAGGACAGAATACCGAAGGTGGAAAGCTTGCTGATTTTATCGATGATGGAGTCCGGGGTAGAAATAATAGGGATCACTGCTAGATGATGGCATGCATGCTATGGTGGGGGTGGAGGGACCATGGAGGAAGGGCAAGCACGAGAGGTGTGGCCTACCTGATTACACTTGAAACATTTGAAAGTACCAATTTTACATGAGCGCACCATATGCCCTAGATCTCCACAAAAAAAACACCTTTTTGAAACTTGGGGGGTGACGAACTGCGGTGGAGCCCTAGATTTTCTGATCCTCTTCTTATTGATGACCTTAGTCCAACCAGAATTTGGGGATAGAGCAGGATAGGGGGGATGGGGAGGATGCCCTTGCTGAGATCGAGGGTTTGATGCTTGAAGAGATCGACAAAAGATGAAAAGGGTTTAGGATTGGAAGAGATAGGGGGTGCTGTATGCGTCGAAAATTGCCTATAAGTCCTCGAGCCTAGCTCGTGATAATGAGTTGACAAGCGACAAGCTATCCGACCACATAGCAACAAGTGACCGCGACGCAAACGCATAAAGCGAGTCGACGAAACACATAAAGTGAGTCGATGAAGCGTCCAGGTCAGCGAAGCAAGTCGATGAAGTGTCAGTCGTGAAGCAAGTGGTGGCCGTCAAGTCGTGAAGCGACAGCGAGCGTCTAAGTCGGTGGAGCGAGTCAGCGAATCAACAAAGCAACAAGTTGCGTGCAAGCGGCGAATAAATCAAACATGAAGCCTCGAGATCAAACTTCGGATAACAAGTGAGATCAACCTGTGGACTCGAAACAACGAAACAACAAATGAGAAAACCACTCGGCATCTCGGCTAAGGCCGAGACACCGCTGGCCGAGACACCCAGGGGTGTCTCGACCCAGGATGGGCTATTTGCCCAGTCTTGACCCGCATCCACATGTGAAATCTATAAATAGAGAGGAGGGGGCTCATTTGTGAGGGATCGGGATTTTTTGCAAGAGGCCGAAGCTCTGCCAGATTGAAATCAAGCTTCAAATCTAGATCTCGGGAAAAAGGGAGGACTTTTCGACGATCATCTTCGACAACCAGATCTTAGCGAACCCCATGGCTATTATCCTCCTTCGTGAGATAATTCCCTGCGAAAGTTCGAGAGATCTCGGTCAGATCTACACCATTTCCTCTGGATCAAAACCTTATTTTTGATCCCGAGAAGAGCTTTGATTTCGCTTGGTCGATTTCATTTGCTTGGGCTATTATTTCCTTCATGAAATAACCCCTTTTTATCGTGTAGATATTTCATCGGATCGGATCACGCGGCGGTCCACGGACGGAATAGAGTCCCCGGCACAGGCAAAAACACCCACGCAAGCGAGGACCCGATAAACGGATCCCGCATTTGTTTAGGGAGAAAAGTTGCAATTTTTCCTTGATTTTCATTGTAAGTCTTATAAAAAAGATGACCTCTTTTTATTTTTGTTGGACTTATTTGTAATTCCATAAAGGTTTAATGAGTTCATCAACAATAAAGATCATCCCAACTTTTCCCACGAACAAGCTGGTGACCACAGTGGGAGTCAACGGTCTCAGATCTGAGATCGTCGTGTCGCAACCGCGGATCCAGATCCCGGTCGAAGAAGAGATCGAGTACAAGTTCGACCAACAGAAGTTTGAGGAATACCTCTCGTCCTCGTCTAGATCGTCCTCCCCCTGCAAATCCTGAAAGATCTCCGCTGTAAGGAGGATCCGTTGGTCGTTGGATCTCGAATCCTGGGCGAGGAGGATTCATTCGCCGCCAAGTCGGGCAGCAGCGGGCCATTCCTCCTGCATCCAAGACGCCCCGAGATGAAGATCTGAACTCCTCCGCATGAGTTGACCACCGACCTACGCCAATTCTCAAGAGCCGCCGTGACGCCAAAATTTGACACGCCGATTCGCCAAGGCTATGGAGTCGGTGGACGGGATCCGCTACGAGGCGGGTCTCAAATCCAGAAGAGGCGAAAAGCCTCAAAAATAGGTGGCTAGCGGCTCCTCTAAGTCATCAGCAAGCGAATGGGTCGAGTCAAACGGAACCGTTCAACACTCCAGGAGCGCATCCGAAAGCGCCGTGCATTGCTTGCGCACGCACGGGCTCTAGTTCAGGAGGCCCGGATGCTATGGCCAAGAAGTCACCAAGGACGAGCCAAGTATGGAGGCCGAAACCCGGAACAACGGTTCAGGCCAAGGCCAAAACATCAACTAAGGATCAGCTACCCCAAGCTGATTCTATAAAGGCTCGGCCATCCCAGGATGGTCTCCATCAAGGGAAGTCCGCCTCACCACCAATTCTACTTCCGGCGATCACATCCAAATCGCCGTCTACCTCAATTCCCACTTCGGTCGATCCCGCCAGCTCATCCCGAAGTAAGAAAACGGTGTTAGAGCGCCTCGACCCATTACATGATGATCGAGGTAAAATTCGATCAAAGAATGATTGGGCCCGTTGAGGAAGTCTCGGGTCACTCCTTGTACAGGGGGTCGCACCCACCTCAACCGTGACAGGAAGACTCCTGTAGTTGCATGCACCGGGTTGCGGATTGAAGTTCAAGAGCCCGTCAAAGATTCACACTCGCGAAAGCGTACGTCACGGCGAATAACTTTTAAAAGTCCTAATAAGACAATTCACCCTCAGATGGAGACGTTCTTGTCAGACGACGAGGACGTTATACCTGAGAAGTCGTGCCCGCACACGATAGGTTACTCCGGCTTTCATGCCGATGAGTTGTACTATCGTGCTGGGGGTACAAGTAGATCTCGAAAGAGAAGTCTCCCGGAATCTAGCACACATTGCCCATGTTCCAGATTGATTAGGGCTGTGTTGTCAAAATGTAGCTACACCAAAGGGGCTCCGGAGAAGGTGTCAGTCTTTGATAGGCTTGGCACCAGAAGGCCAGAACCCAAGTCGAGGCGCTTTCGCAAAAGAAGATCGGTGCCTCAAGGCGATGAATTGCTAAAAGTCACCATTAATATGACCAGCCGAGGGACGTCGTCACGTGCCGTTCTCGGGGCATCGCAACGAATGACCCGTTTGCGGTCCGGAACTATCAGACGACCCAATTACAGCAAAGTGCAGAGGGGATTACCCTTAGATGACAAAGTGTCAAACAGCTCTGCAATGGCTTCCGATAATACAGTTTCTAGCATGGGACGACCCCGTGAAGCATTCATGATCAGTGCGGAACAAATGGCCCAAATGCTTGAAGAGGCTATCACCTAGCCAAAGGAGAACTTTCAGTTCGAGATGCAGATGGCCATGCAGCAAATGAGAGAGATGCATGACAAGCAAATCTAAGAACTAATGAATCGCCAGGGTGAATCAAGTCGTCGCAATAACCAAGTAGACAGCGACACGGATAGGGATAAAGACCGTAATGCCGACCATCCCGAGAACGACGGTGGTAACACCGTCGTCCCTCCTCAAAATCACCCGAACGAAGATGTAGGTGATAATGAGAAAATAAAGGACCTCGAGAGTAAGATCAACACTTTGATTTCCGCTCAAGAGGTAAAGAAGACGGGTATACCATGTCCGTATCCAAGGAAGTAGGAATCAATCCCGTATCCGGCGAAGTTCAGTCTCATAAACTTTACACCGTTCGACGGGAAGGGGTCACCCACTCAGCATTTGATTTACTTCAAGTCCCACCTGGGGGTTATATCCGACAATGAGCTCTTGATGGTTCGGTCATTCGTTGGCACCCTTCGAGGAGCTGCCTTCGATTGGTACCGCCGTCTCAAGCCTGGGAGCGTCAACAGCTGGGATGACATGGAGACTATGTTCCTTGCTAACTTCTTCGACGATGATACCGAGATATCCATCGGAACGTTGTTGGATGAAAAGTAGAAGGACGGGGAAACGGTAGACAATTTCGTCAAACGATTCCGAAACAAGGCGATGAATTGCCGGGATCCGATAACAGAGGAGTTTATTCTCCAGACCTGCCATAACAATCTCTCGTTGGACGTACTGGAAGTAATGGGAACAGCACCGTCCAAGACGTGGAAAGACTTGAAGGTGCGCGGGGAGCAAGCCGAGCAATTCCTTAAGAGGAAGAAGGTAGAAAGAGGCCAGCAGACGGTAAATGCTCACAAACCAAACTTTTTGGGACGACGCCTATCAGAATCTCTCTAGAAAATGCCAGCCGTTCTCTAAGATAAATAAGAAGGGCGTATCATTTGTTTGGGACGACGCCTGTCAGAAGGCATTCGAGGATATCAAAGCATATTTAGCGAATCCTCCCGTTCTCGTTGCACCGAAGTCAAGTAAACCATTCTTGATTTATGTCAAGGCGATGAACCATTCGTTAAGCGCTTTACTCACACAAGACGATGACAACGGTCACAAACAAGCGGTGTATTACCTGAGCCGGACTTTAGTGGGGGCTGAATCCCGCTATCCGATCATCGAAAAAGAGTGCCTAGCATTGGTCTTCGCTATTCAGAAGATGCGGCACTACTTGGTCGGATAAACCATTTATGTTATCTCCAACATAAATTCGGTCCGGATATTCATGATGCAACCAGCCTCCATGAATTGGCGCTTGGCGAAATGGGCCTTGCTCTTGTCCCAATATGACCTACACTTCAAGCAACAGAAGTTGGTCAAAGGACAGGCAATTTGCGACCTCTTAGCGACTAATCCAACAACGGATGCGGCTGAGTTATATGATGACTTGCCAGATGAAACCCACGAGATCAACACTACGTCACACCAGCAAGTATGGTAGCTGTACTTTGACGGAGCTTCTCGAGCAACCAACGTGGCAAGTACCCCTAGATGTTCTAAGATTTCTTCCAGAGTTGGAGTTGTCTTAATTTCCCCAGAGAAGCATGTGATGCCTCGGGCTTACTCGCTAACCGAGCCATGCTCTAATAATGTGGCCGAATACAACGCGTTACTTATTGGACTCAGTTTCGCCAAAGAGCTGGGGTAGAATATCTTGAAGCCTTTGGGGATTCTCAACTCATAGTCAGACAGATCCGTGGGGACTACGAAGTCAGAAATCCAGACTTAGTGTCGTATCATCAAGTGGCTGTTGAGATCGCGGACTCGTTTGAAGAATTTTTCATCGAGTATATTCCGCGCCTCGAGCGCTTATCTGTGGCGCGCTAAGCGGCGTTAGCGGTATCATTAGCGCAACCTCCTGAGACTGAACAATTAGTCACTATGAGAACTCACCAACTCTTCGTGCCAATATATAACGAAGAGGAGGACTATAAAAGGATAGCCATCAAAGAGGTGCACTCAACCCGAGTTGAACTAGAGCCCTGGGATTGGCGATTTCTTATAATCGACTATGTCCTACATGGTATTTTACCAGAGGATGTAAAAGAGAGAGAATCGATCCGACGAAGAGTGTCGAGATTCTTTTATGATGCGGAGACTCAGATGTTGTATCGTCGCGCGTATGACGGCTTGCTGCTTCGGTGCCTCTCGAACAAAGAAGCGGAAGAGGTCCTTGAGGAAGCGCACGGAGGAGAAGGTGGTGCACACCAACCTGGTCCCAAGCTTTATGATCGTATCAGAAGAATGGGATACTTCTATTAATGATGCAATCGAGTACGCTCGAAAGTGCCACACATGTCAAATACACGCGAATTACATGCATCAATCCCCAGAGCATTTGCATCCTTCAGCTACATCTTGGCCGTTCGAGACATGGGATATAGACATTGTGGGTCCTATTTTTCCTCCGTCAGTTAAAGGTGATCGGTTCATTCTTGCGATTACTGACTACTTCTCCAAGTGAGCTGAAGCAATTCCACTTAAAGAAGTGAAGACGAACAACGTCATCCGGTTCATCAAGCATCACATCATCTATCGACACGGCGTGCTGAGACGAATCATACATGACAACGGTCCTCAATTCATCAGCAATGCCTTCATCAGGTTTTATGAGAAGTTTAAGATCCAAGACGTCTCGTCAACGGCTTATAATCCCGCTGCAAACGGGTTAGCAGAAGCGTTCAACAAGACAATCATTAAGATCTTGTCGAAACTCGTGAAGACCAACAAATGTGATTGGGACGATAAACTCGGAGAAGCACTCTGGGCATATCGCACCACAATACGCACTCCTACCGAAGCTACTCCATATTCTCTAGTATACGGATGTGAAGCAGTACTTCCATTGGAAATCCAAATTCCATCACTACGGATCGCCCTCGCAACTGAGATGACGATGGAAGAACAACATCAGAGACGCCTTAAAGAGCTCGAGATGTTGGATGAAAAATGCTTAGAAGCTCAACAACACATCGAGTTTTACCAGGCCAGAGTGTTGAGGGCTTTTAACAAAAGAGTCCGACAGAGAGCTTCAAAGAAGGCACGGTTCTCGGCCTTTCGGCGACCGATAATTCTCACTTCAAGAAGAAGGGTAAGTTTGAACCCAAATGGGAAGGACCGTTTGTGATAGATCTGATTTATTGAGCGGACATATCGCCTAATCACTCAGAATGGCGACAGGCAATTGATGCCGATAAATGGGCAGTTCCTGAAAAAGTACTATCCTTAGTACATTCGGGATAACCCATTTTGACGGGAAGTTCCTCGTAGAATATTTCACCCATTGTCCTCGAGGATAACCCTAAATCTGTCCTCCATCATAAATTTTCTCCTTGTCGAATTCATCGGCGGTGAGTCCACTAAAAATCTTTACGGTCAATCCACGGCCAAAATCCCCTCTTGATTCCTTCCATGAACAAGAGGTCCACTCAAACACAGTGATCCCTTTTGATAAATAAGAGGGCCCCACTTCTTCCACTTGGTCGCCTTCCCGATTAGGTCGAAGTTGAAATTTCATCTCGATAAAAGAGAAATTCACTTCAGATCAGGTAACAAATCCTATAAAAGTGAAAGTTACCTGAATCTTTTAGATTCTCAAAGTGGAGATCCCACTTTTAGTTTTCTCTTTTCCTGGAGATAGAATATAAAATTCTTTCTCTCTAGAAACAAGAGATAGAATATAAAATTCTTCCTCTCTTGTCCCGGGTTTGTCTTTACCTTGGAGATAGAATATAAAATTCTTCCTCTCCAGCATCGGGAAATAGAATATAAAATTCTTCCTTTCCCATGTCAATCGTATCTTTTCAACACAAACCAACGCCTAACACGCGTTGCCGGTTTAGTCTTATAACCGATTGAAAAAGACACCAAGATTCATCTTGGGGAATTTTATCCCAAAGGCTAAGTAGGGATAAGCCAACGTCTAACACGCGTCACCGGTTTAGTCTTTTAACCGATTAAAAAAGACACCAGAATTTAAGTCTGGGGAATTGTATCCCGAATCCTAAGTAGGGATAAGCCAGCGCTAACATCGTTGTCGGTTTAGTCCTTAGCAGTAAAAGAGCGAAAGCCCACATATTCAAAATTATGGTGGTGCGTTATTAATAACACCACAATCCACGCCTTGCGTGTGGGGAATTTTATCGAATCCTAAGTAGGGATAAGCCAGCGCTAACATCGTTGTCGGTTTAGTCTTTTCGATTGAAGAAGACACGGAATTCAACTCGGGAATTTTATCCGAAGCCTAAGTAGGGATAAGTGCATCTAACACATGCGACGGTTAGTCTCTTACAGTAAAGATGATAAAGTCTATGTATTCAACATCATAGCACCGAGTCTAAAAGAGTTTTATTCTTTTAGCGTAGCGTCCGCGTCTTGAGCGGGTATAGATAATCCGTATGCTAGCCCGATTCAAGCGATGTCGGTAAAGGCTCATCAAATCGTTGATGGTGGGGGTTGGCCAATAACCTAAAATCAACACCTAACTGCAGCGTCGCCGGTTTAGTCTTTTCACAGTGAAGACACTAGAATCCAAGTGCGGGGATTTTATCCGAAGCCTAAGAAAGGATAAAGTCAGCGCTAACCGCATTCTTAGGTTAGTCTCTTACGAAAAAGATGATAGAGTCGTGTTCGATATCGTAGCATTAAGCCTAAAAGAGTCTCATTCTTTTAGCTCAGCGTCCGCGTCTTGAGCGGGTTCAATTAATTCGCATGCCAGCCCGATTCAAATGGTAGTCGGTAAAGGCTCATCAAATCCATTGACGGCTGAGGGTTTGCCAAAAATCCTATGAGTATTGTGGTTGATCATTTCAAATAAAATGAGAAATCATAATAAACAATGATAAAAAGGAGGTTGAAACTTTATTCAATTAAATGAAGAGTCGAGTCTTTCAATGAAGAAGTTACAGCTATTCAAACATCAAGCTACGGTAATCATCATTCTAACTTCGGACAATTCGTCATTGTAAGTTTGTTGGAGCTCTGCCTGCAGCTCAGCCCCGAAAGACTCCTCGTCAGTATTCAGCATCTGCGCAGTTTCCTCCTCAACTTTGGCTAGCTTTCGTTCTAAGAGCTCCAGTTTCTTGGATAGGGTGATTCGAGCTTCCTCTCCGTTGACCTTTGTCAGTTCCAGGATGCTTAAGTTCTCCTCCTTTGCCTAAAGTTTCCATCTAAGCTGCGCTATCTCAGCCTCGCTAGATGCTATAAGTGAATGAATGTGGTTCAGGGACGTTGACTTCTCGGTAAGGGCGGTCTTAACTTGGTTTACCTGGTCTCGCTGTATCTGAACCTTGAGTCTAGTAAAAACTCGAGCGTCGCGCCATGCCTCCAGACAAGACTCCACTCGATCGGTACGCATATGAAGGCGCCTACCCCGCAACTCACGTAACCGAAGATCAAATTCCAGACGATCAAGATCATCAGCAATGGCCTTGGCTAACTCTAGAAAATCGGCGTCCTTAGCAGCGGTCGTTCTTGGGTCAGAACCGGCTGAGCAGCGGAGGAAAGCCCACTATGGAAGGAGCTTGCGATCATCATGTTCTGAAAGAAACGGCGGACTTCCATACGGATAATAATCGTCGGGGTCATCGTCGACATGAGTGCCCTCGCCCGACTCATGAAGGTGAGATATAGGCCACGCAAAAAGTGGACATTTCAGAATATTAAATCAAGGGTTGGTGTAGACATTTCAAGAGGGATAACCGTGCGACTCCATCGGCATAGCTTCATGGAGTGCGGGGGCCGTGGAGGAGTAGCTACCTTTGGCGCCTGCGCTACAGTTGGTCCGTGATATAGTCACCAGCATAGTCGTCCGCGGTAGTAAACTCTGGAGGGGCATCAGAATGAGGAATTGGAGAATGAGCCTTAGTAGTAGAGATCACTTGTGTGAAATAAATTTCGGTTTCATCAGTTGTAGTTGTATTAGTCAAAACAGGACTAGTCCTGCAATCAATAGGAGAAGCCATACCGTTAGAGGAATGAACCTCAATATACCGGGGATCCACGGCTCGGTGACATATCATCGGAAGGTGATCATCTCGGGGAGAGTCATATATCGAATCGATTATGGGGGGTGTCGTAGGTTTGTCAAAATTTTATCAGCGATAAGCCACGATTCAGCGAGATATCGTTGAGCGAAGTCCACGGTTTGAAGGCTTAGAAGCGGTAGAATCACAAACACAAAGATAAGATCAACCAAGAGGTTTAACATCGTGTCCAAGCTCTAAGCGGAGCTCTTAGCGTTCAAGCTCTAAGCGAGCTCTCGGCTGCGTCCAAAGCTCAGCCTTGAGCTCTCAGCGTCCAAACTCTAAAGCGGGCGTTCGGCCCGTCCCAAGCTCTAAGCGGGCGTTCGGCCCGCGTCCAAAGCTCAAGCCTTGAGCTCTCGGCTGCGTCCAAACTCTAAAGCGGGCGTTCAGCCCGTCCCAAGCTCTAAGCGGAGCTCGGCCAGCGTCCAAGCTCCAGCCTTGAGCTCTCGGCCAGCGTCCAAACTCTAAAGCGGGGCGTTGAGCCCGTCCCAAGCTCTAAGCGGGCGTTCAGCCCGTCCCAAGCTCTAGCGGAGCTCTCAGCGTCCAAACTCTAAAGCGGGCGTTCGGCGCATCCCAAGCTCTAAGCGGAGCTCTCAGCAGCGTCCAAGTTCTAAGCGAGAGCTCTCCAGCGTCCAAGCTCCAAAGCGGAGCCTTTAGCGGCGTCTAAGCCCAAGACAGCGGGCGTCATGATCATGCTCAAGCAGTCTCAACCCTCGCCCGAGGCGAGGTCATCTAAAAATAAGCGAGTCTTGCGCGTTTCCTATCTGTAAACACGATTTAAGCGGTTCCAAAACCGTTTTCCTCGATTGAGGGCCACGAATCCTCATTCTAAGGGATCAGTTACACCCTAAAATACCTATAAAGGGGAGAAAGATCTTGTGGGGAGGATCGAAAAAAGGAGATTAGAGGCTAGAGAAAAGATCGAGGATTGATTAGTTGTGAGAGAGAGCTTGGTGGTCAACCTAGCTCTTCTTCTTCTTCGGTTTGGCTTGGTTTTCAAACTTCGTGCGAGTTATTAAACTTCGTCCTTGAGTTATCAAACTCGTTAGAGTTCTAAAGACTTGCCTGCAATCTCTTTCTCGTGATCCCACGAGTCAAGGCGGTCGGATCGTCCACGGGATACAAGGATCAAGCTCTATCGCGCCGTGAAGAACCCGGTTTTAAACAAAGGAAGGATCTCGTTGACCCTTCCTTCTTTTGTAAATCGGGCAACGATCGAGGAGTTTTGTAATTTCTTTTACATAAGTCAAAGAGAGATTGCATTGAGAGTTGTATTTATTCTTTCTTTAAAATCAATTGGAAGGAATAATCTTTATTTTCTGACTTTCAAATTTCCTCGCGAACAAAGATGGCGACTCCTTTGGGGACTAGCTTCCGAGATGAAGAAGTGGTGGCGCAATCCGGCGTCAACCTCATTGGGACTACGGTGAAACTCTCACGGTAGAGTTTGACCAAGCCAAATATGAAGAATTGCTCTCTTAGGATCCCTTAGCCCTAAAGCTATGCGGAATCGAAAAGTCTCAAGGAGATCAAGACACGGATCGGCTGTGTCACCTAAGGGATATGTCGCCGTTGAATCGGATGATTAGCGGCATTTCCTTTAAGGGAAAAGGACGGCTTCAGCGAAGCAAGTGGAAGATCCTACGAGCCTACGTAGGATATCGGGTCATAAGAGGCCTAGCGACATCGAACCAAGGCGACATAGATGTGGATGCGCCAAAAGCCTTCTGACGAGGCTAAGAAGAATCTTTGCTTCGTCGTAGAGAAGATCCCGTAGTAGGGCACACCTCCCGAAAATCAATCTTGAGGCAGCGTGATTTTGGGCAGCGTTCATATTCTGAGCGCCCGACCTCGCGTTAACGAGCCTCGATGGCGCGTCGTCCAAACAAAGCGGGTCCCGAACCGCGTTTCTCAAACAAAGCGAGTCGGGACGGCGTCTCTCAAACAAGCGAGTCCGGGACGGCGTCTCTCAAACAAGCGAGTCGGGACGGCGTCTCTCAAACAAGCGAGTCCCGGACGCGTTTCTCAAACAAAGCGAGTCCCAAGACCGCTGGCGTCAGCGAACACCAATCAATGCGATGTCGCGTTCCTTCAATGAGCATAAACCCGGCGTTTCACAAACAAAGCGACCCCGGATCCGCGTTCCCGCGAACAACGCACCCCTCAAAGGCGTTTGACCGTCGCGTGGACTTGGGCCCGTTTGTCATGTCCACCTAACCCAGCCCCTTCAAATGATGAGGGCGGGTTCGGCTCAAACTACGATCCGGGAGTTAACATTCCTCAAGTTTGACTTGAGAGAATTATTATCAAGAGAGAGACCAGCGGCAAATTGGCTCATTACGTGCCCGTCGGCGTTGATTACAGCGGTCCTCTCGAATGTCAATGTTGTGCACACGCACCTAGGCGATCGGTCTTTGATGGATTGACTAATCGGCCCGTCCAAAGAAGCGGGCGATTCCACAAAGGAGAACCTCGGTGAATATCCGAAGTCACCATTAATATGGTGTGAGGAGCGTCGTTACCTTCGATTCGGATGAATGGAGACTAGTAAGCCCTTGAGTGTTAAGGAAATCTCGAGATAAGTTGAAGGAATTTATCAGCACTTTCGAACACGGCGAGTCATACCCTCATCAATTATCGGAGGCCGGGGTTTGGAACACGAAGATGAGCACTCGGCCATTCGCGAGTCTCGGTCTTCGGCTCATTCATAGAACACGAGCATGGTTTATACAGGCGGGGTCTTGAAGATCTCAAGAAGAAGCTTGAAGAATACCGGCGATGACCGAGGAAGCTATCACGGTCTAGCGGCAAACCATTAACCAACTTAGAGACATGGTAGCCGGTTTGAATGGGGCTCAAGCTCCGTGGTCGGTCCGGTACCTCAGCAGGAATCGTCGCGAAAAGTCAATCAAGCGAAGGGAAAGATGGTTGAAACCTCCGATCAAGAAACTCACCGTATAGATTCTTCATCGAAGGAGAGAAAGGGGCGAAGCGAATCAAATCTTCAATCGGCCAAAATGGATGAATTGAAGCTTCGTCTTAGCAGCTATAAGCTAATAGGAGTGAGCTCCAAGGCGAGGGTTGTGAGGCCATATCTGCTGAGTGGGATGCGACACCTTACCCTCAAAGTTTAAGGCCCGGCTCTGCAAGCTTCGATGTACGGTTAGCCGAATCGGCCGTCTATTACTTCAAGTCCTGGTGGCGATGTAATTTGAGCGATGCTATTTTGAGCCGTCTATTTATTGGCACTCTCAAGGGAGTTGCCTTTGAATGGTTCATGGCTGCGGATCTATTGAAAGTGGGTAGATTTGGAAAGGCTATTTCTAGCTAGATTCTTGAAGATGACACGAAGTATCGTCCCTACCCTCCTGCGCCACTAAACAAAAGCTAGGGAACGATAAAGGCTTTTGTGGAAAGGTTCAGTGTGGCATTGCGATGCCCGGCGGGGATGATACAAACTACTTTGGTGGAAACACATCGGCATAACACTGAGACTCCTCTCTTGGCTCAAATGGGGGTTCTGAGTGCGTTCTGGAAACAACTAGTGTCCCAAGGGAGCAGTGAGGAAGATATTGTCGGCAGTTAAAATTGAAGCAGGGCGACAAAACGGACCCAGCGAGAGTCAAGACAATGCCCTCGGTCAAGGAGGAAGGACATTCATCTTTGCGATACTAGTGTTCGATCTCCACCGGCAAAGCAAGGCAAGCCGTCGAGTCGGCGAGACCGCCTAAGCAATATTCATTCAAAGAAGAGCACATCGATACTCTATTCCGGTATGGCGAGGAAGAATAACAAGTTAAAGCTCGAATCGAAGAGACACGAAAAAGCGGGAAGGTGGATGACCCCAATTCTTGTCGATATCATGGGATGTTGGGACACCCGACAAAGAAGTGCTACATTTTCAAAGACATTCTACAAGCATTGGTTGATGCGAGGTACTCAAGTTGAAACGAGCGAGAAAGCTGTGTCTACTAATATGACATCAGTTCAATTGAGGATTTCTGCTTTGTAATGACTCTAATGGAGCTGTTCCCATTCAAAAGGAGAATTACGTTTGAAGAACACCGATCGACACAATCAAGAAGGAAAAGGTTTGGCACCCATCACAATTTCAAGCGGAGAAGTGATGTGGGTCCATCGACGATTAAAGACCATCAATGGTGAGACATCATCAAAGAAGAAGAAGAACAAAGCGAAAACTTCCAACATGATCAGTCCGTCCATAGCGAAGGCGATACTCATTTGGTCCCTCTCAGGCTTCGAGGAGAAAGAAGATTACGGCGGCCGGCCGAGAAGGGGATCCGGGAGTAGATGCGAGGTCGGGAAAACATGCTTGAAAAAGTATGATCAAGGCCTTGAGTCGGGGAGCGGTTGAGAGCGGGGTTACGGCCTAAAAGTCAATTGATAAAGGAAAGCCAAAGGAGGTTCGATATAATAAAACCTTCTACAGGCGGGAACATCGGAAAACCATTCCGCCGATGTTTTGGCACGGTAGCTAACATTCCCTTGAGAATCACCCTTCGAGCTCTTGAAGTTGTCTAAATCTACAAAGAGGCTCTAGTGGAGGCTTTAGCGGATCTGAGAGAGCTTCATTACACAAGTTCTGTAGTCCCGAAGCTATGGATGAACCCTCTTGTGTCAAATGCCTACACATAATGAAAGGTGCGCCTTGCATATCATTCACACAAGAAGATATGCAAATTAATCATAAGCATGGCGAGGCCCTTGTACTACCACGGGATACATGGGATCTTGAGAGATCGATCGTGTCCAAGTAGATCCGGGTTACACTTTTCGGCATAATGCGTATAGAGTCATGCAAGTTAAGGAATCCGTACCACGGTTGAATTCCACTCAGACAACTATCTTTGGCTTCAATGCCAACAGCACGCGACCCCTGGGAAAAATTAAGCTCAAATGTCAAATTGGAGATCTCAAGTCAGAAGTAACCTGCTACATTATAGATGCGGACACATCTTACAATTTGCTATTGGGACGACCTTGGATTCATGCGAATCGGATTGTCCCATCAACCCTTCATCAGGTAATGAAATATGTCAATGAAGAGGGGGAGGTCAAGACCCTGATAGCTGAGAAACATCCTTTCAAAGGAGTAGAGAGTTATCACACTGATTCGGTCTTTTACCTTGGCCGGGCACGAATGTAGAGACGGCTTGCGGCGTGATGAAGCGGATGCGGAACACGAACACGAAGAAGAGTGTCCATAGGAATTGCATGTAGTGAGCTCTAATAAGCTTAATAATGAGGAAGATGTCTTGAGTGAAGCGAATGGTACATTAATGAAAATTTCAATTTGGCTTACTTGTCGATGTTTCATCGAGGAAATAGATAAAGATCTGAGGGTTGGAGCCATGGCATGCGCTATATGGCGAGATCACTAGATTTGCCACTCAAAACGTCCCTCTCCACCTCGGGGAGGATGGAGGGCGTGAGGAAGGCATTCTTTATGGTCAGATCAAAAGAAGGTCGAAACCAATTTATTTTGGTAAAGTGGACCCTGAAGTTATCAAACCAGAGAGTTCAGAAGAAAGCGAGGCAACTCCTCAATTTCATCATTACGAACTTAAGGCTCGTCACATAATGAAGAGTATGGGCTACAATTTCGATAGTCCAAAAGGGTTAAATTTTGGGAAAGGGGCGAACCACGATTGACACCTTGTCCCTGAAGGTAAATCCCAAGATTATTACCACAAAACCCGGCGGGGGTTAGGGTACTTGTCGACACCATCCCCTTCAGAAGACGAAGCAGGACAATGCTCTGGCAAGGACCATTCATCTGGAACGTCACCATGGGATTCGGCGTAAGTGTAGGATCAATTTTATAAGTATGTCGGTGAACATGACCTGGTCGATCATCAAGTGATGGCGAAGATGACAAGCTGGATTGAACGAGATAGTGACCCTTGGATTAAGCGTCTTGATGTTCTATGGGATATGTGCTTGAGCGAGCAGCGAAGATAAGGTGATCCAAATAAATATGGGGATGAGACCAATCCCAAACCAATCTTAAGTAAGCAAAAGCTTGCAAAATGAGAAAGAAGAACTAGTGTCCCTCGTCAGAAGTATGTTGGCGTCTTATGGAATTATGAAGACATGCGGTCTTGATCTTGAGGTAGCCATGCAGCCTCAATATCGACCGAATCACGAAACTTGTTAAGCAACAGCGAGTTCCGTCCGGAGGTTATGGAGGCAATTGTAGTAGAAATCCAAAGCTCATTGATGCGGGGTTTCATCGAGAGAGGAACAACACGGATTGGGTAGATATCGTTGTTGTACCCAAGAAGAATGGAAAGATCGGATATGCATTGATTTTAGTGATCGAGCGGCATGTCGAAAGATGAATTTCCACTCCCATCACCGATGTCATGATTGATAACACATGTGGATATGAGAGAATGTCTTTCATGGGCGGATTTTAGGGATATAATCAAATCAAAATGTATCACGAAGGCATAAAACATCTGACCTTTAGAACACCGTTGGGGGTGTTACGCTATCTGCGTAATGCCATTTGGGTTGAAGAAACGCTGGAGCAACTTACCAGCGGCGATGAATACTATTTTTCATCAACATCTACGTAAGAAGATCGAATGTTACGTAGATGACATTGTGGTAAAAAGTCGCAAGAAGGAAGATCACCTATCGGACTTGAAGACCATGTTGACATCATGAGAACACATCAAGCGAAGATGAACCCCACAAAATCCTTCCTAGGGGTGTCGATGGTAAATTCACGGGATTCATAGTTACATCCCAAGGAATTTATTTCGATCTGAAAAGGTCGCACCATCGGAAATGTAGCCACCAAAGACCATTAAAGAGCTCGAGAGGCACGCAAGGTAGGTTAAGCGTATATCCAGAAGATTCATATCAAATCTTTGGGCGGTGCCAACCCTTTTCCAAATTAATGAAGAAAGGAGTTTAGTTAGTATGGGATGAAGGTTGCCAAAGGCATTGAAGAAATCAAAACCTATCTTACACAACCACCGGTCCTGCGTGGCCGGTATCGGAAAACCCTTCTGTTATATGTGAGAGCCATGGACCATTCACTTGGAGCCTTGCTAGCTCGAGCGATGACCAAGGACATGAACAAGCAATTTATTACCTCAGTAGGACCATGATGGGAGCGAACCGAATCTGACCAGTGGAAAAGGAATGCTTAGCCTTGATGTTTGCCATCGAGGCTTCGACATTATTTGGTTGGGCAAACAATACATGTCATTTCGAGTAAATCCTCGAGAGTGCTCATGACTAAGCCATCTTCGAATTCCCGTTTAGCCAAATGGGCGATACTTCTCTCACAATATGATATGAAGTTTATGCCCGAAGGCTATTAAGGGACGGTAGTGTGATTTCTTAGCGAACATCGGTCCCGACTCTTCAAACTATCTGAAGGTATACGGATGAAATCCTTGAAGCTTACATGACTCAAGGAGATACTCGGTATGGAAGTTATTCTTTGATGGAGCCTCTAGGCGAATCGGATGGAGGAATTGCGGCGGTGTGGGGGTTGTACTTGTTTCCCCAAACAATCTTGTGATCCCAAGGGGTTTTCCTTAGGTGAGCCATGCACTAACAATGTAGCGGAATATAACACTTTATTACTAGGAATGCGGTGGTAGAAGAAATCAACATCAATACCTCGAAGCTTATGGTGATTCTCGGCTCATCGTGAATCGAGGTTGAGGAGAGTATGAAGTCGCAATGAAGACTTAATCCCATATCACTCGGCGGTTCTAGAATTATACGAAAGTTGAAGGCTTTTCATAGAGTATATTCCACGAGCAGATGCTGTCTGAGATGCCCTTCGTTAGCCACATCACTAGCATTACCTCAAAGGCCGGACAATAATATTTGTCGCGTGAGTTATACTCTGAACTCATCACAAAGAAGATCTAGAAGGACCAGCGAAGAAGCGGTTTGTGAAACTTCCATTGGGCTCGAACCAGGATTGGCGATTCCCTTATATAGACTTCGTCTGTATGGAATCTACGGATGACCCCAAAGCGGCGCCATTAAGCGGAAGGCCCTTCGTTTTTATTATGATGTAACTTCCCGGACTTTGTATCGTAAGTCGCATGGCCGAATTCTACTCGGCTGCCTTTCGAAAGGAGGCAAGAGATGCCTTAAAGAGGCCCATGGAATGTGTGGAGCCCACCAACCGAGGGAGCAAGTTGGGGGATGCGCTCTGGAGAATAGGTTATTATTGGCCAAAGATGTTTGAAGATGCGTGGATTCAGCTAAGCGATGTCATCGCGTGCCAAATTCATGGTGATTTAGTCCATCGGGCACCGGAAATCTACACCCAACATCTTCTTACGTGGCCATTGAAATGTGGGGAATGGATATTGTCGGACCTATCTCCTTAGCGTCCAAGGACATCGATTCATCTTAGCGTAGCTGATTATTTTTCTAAATGGGGCTTGTTCCTTAAAAGTTAAAACTTCAAATGTGATCAAGTTCATTAAGCATCCGTCCTCTATAAGCTTTGGTCTTGGCGGATAGTCCATGATAGCGGTGCACAATTCATTAGCTATGGATTCGAGATTTTGCAATAAGTTCGAGGATCCAAAGTGTTGCGTCGGCGGCATATTATCCCCGACCAATGGTCTAGCGAAGCTTTCAACAAGACCATTGTGAAACTTCTAAAAGTTAGTCTCTAAAAGTCGGCGTGATTGGGATGAGAAGTTGGGCAATTGTTTATGGGCTTATGTACGGCGGTGAGAACCCCAACAAAAGCTACTCCCTTTTCTTTGGTGTGCGGATCGAAGCTGTTCTACCATTGGAGATTCAAATTCCTTCCCTAAAATTAGCTCTATGGCTGGAATGGCGGATGAAGAGCAACATCAACTTCGCCTCTGGGAGCTAGAAATGTTAGGCGACAAGCGACTTGAGCTCAACAACAAATCGAACTATACCAAGCTCGGTTTCTAAAGCCTACAACAAGAAGGTTAAGGAAGGATCTTCAAGAGAAGCGATCTTGTCTTAACAGTTCGCCGACCTATGGTCATGACACATAAGGCGAAGGAAATTCAATCCCAAATGGGAAGGACCTTTAAGTAGTGAGTATCTATTCTACGGACTTATCGACTTATCGATTTGAAAGGTGACATTCTCATGATGCCAATTAGCGGAAAGTTTCTCAAGAAATATTACGTAGGCGGTTAGATCCCTGTCTTGTTCTTAACTAAGCTTAAGAGAAGGCTGAGCAGCTTAAATTTGGGGAGTTGATTTATTGGAATGGATTTCATTCATTTGAGTCTTGAACGATCATTTATGCTATGTTAACATTATACCTCGGCATTTGTAATTGTTTTCATTATTATAAATCAAAATATTGTCAAAAAGAGAAACAAAAGTATCACTTCATTTTTTTTATAGCAAAATAAAAGGTGATCTGATTTGGTGCTAGAAAGATTACGGGCCCATCAAGTGAATAGCGTAGCCGTGACTTAAGCTCGCTTTTGTTCATTTGGTCGCGCTCTTTTGCAACGCACGGAATTGAGTTTGATCGCGCAACCTCCTTTTCATAACCTCGAGGCGTTAAGCTTCTGGCGAAGAGTATCAAGATTCTCGGCACCTCGGCGAAGACCCTCTGTGGCTTTTGTTCACGAGTCAATTGAGCCCTTTTCGAGTTAACTTCGGCCTCTAATTGGGCAATAGACTCTGAATGCGATCCAGGAAGTGATTGAGTCAACTCAAGTTGGAGTTGATCATCTTTGTCTTGCAAGTTGGCAACCAGCCTTCCGGAAAACTTCGTTTGAAGGGTTCCTGTTGAGATGCTTTCGGCTTGGCTAATGAGACTTGGTTATCTCCGCTTCTACATCAACCTGTGAAAGCACCTGGAAGGCCTGCAAGTCCGCCTCCAAACGAGAAACTCTTGCAGCACAATGTTGGAAACAGTCGGCGTCACATGACCGTTTAAGGTATCCCAGATGTTTCATTATATGAGGCCTGTAGACTTCAAAGGAGCCACGACCGCCCATAACAAAGTCAGCTGCGCACGTCAGTATCCCTCGCAGTCGGTTTATATCAGACTCCGCATAGATATCACGTGGAATACGTGTAGTTTCGTCAACCACCATGTCTGGGATAATTGGGGGAAGTACCCGTGGTGAAGGAATCGGTGTGACGAGCAATTTCCCCTCTTCTTCTTCATGCAATGCGGCGGATCTAATAGCCCTTGCATAAGCTTGACTCAGGCGAGAGGATGACCTGCTATTAGTTGGCCGAGCCCTCTTCTCGTATTGGGCGTTTCTTACGGGTGAAAACCCTTTTCCCTGCGCTCTCTCGAAGAGCTTCCACCTCCGGGGTATCTGTTGAATTTGGCCAACTTTGAGTGCTTCACCTTTCGCCAAATCAAATACTCGTCGATTCCTCGGTAGCGTCCTACCAATTTCTTTTCGATTAGTACACCTCCCTAATATCCTTCAGCGGGAAGTGTATCGTCATATTCGGGGAGCTTGAAACTTCACGATACCGGTTGCAAAACCAAGAGCGGTATGGCCAGCGTGGGAGAAAGGTAGCACAAATCTTGCTGGAGCCTCCGGCCATCCGGTTATACCGAACTCGAGCTCCTTCATACAAATTCCCAACGATAGCCAACTTGGGGTTAGGGTTCCCAACATATAGTTGGTCATACCCAAATTGTCGAGCAAACCGGCTAGGCAAGTAAGGCTCGATGATACACCGGTCACCCAAGCGGAAAACTAAATACCCAGGCCTGATGGTGATGAGCCACCAGAAGATGCCCTCCGGCAATGAGGTAAAATTACCAGGTGCCACATCCATGAAAATCTGGCGTCGCTCTTCCACTCCACCAAAATCAGAAGAACAGCAAAAGACTTGATAATTATTCCCCCTCAGCAAAATCTGTCGAGTTGGGACTATGTACCAATGTGCCCATTTGGCCGACCCAAGCCGTTGTATAAAAGGAACGAAAGAAGAGTGGGCATCACTAACCCCCATCATTAATGAGGGGCAGTGCATGATAAACCAGGCCACCAAATAGGAATATGGCACCGGCACGCGCGGCTGAGGAGTTTTCAATCTGCTATCTTCCTCTGACCCAACTTTTCTTACATCCAAGAATTAGAAGTCGACTCAGTAAGCCGTGTGCATGCAACTTACCATAGTTGAAAGAAGGCGTCGGCCTTCCATGAGCCAAAGAAGCTGCGGGATATACCACTGGACGGGATAGACTTCGATGGGTTTGGAAGGAACCACACAACGTTTGACAAATCATCGAAACCGGCTAGCAATGCGTATCGAGAGATAGGAATCTCCGCTTGGCGGAAACTCTCAAATGCGTATTACGGGAGGAAGACATCTTCAGTGCTGCGTTGATGTATTGGCGGTGAAAACTTTGGAAGAGCTCACGGTAGGCGAATCACGAGCACTCTTATTATCAGATTATGAAATAAATATTCAGCCCAAGGCGCATACTTGCTGACCGCCAATCAGTCTCTTGCACCTGAGATATGAAAGTGACACATCACTTCCCGGAAGGTGGCATAGACATCACGGATTCTCCCTCATAAAATAGAAAGTTCAGCGGTGCTAGGAACATACTCCTCATATGGCGGCTCACCAAATGGTAAACCCGATCGCATACATCTCTTGGAGAGCAAAACCTAACTCCCCAGCGGGAGTGAAAAAATACAAGTATCGAGTTATACTTCTCCAAGATGGCAAAGAAACTATAGGAGTTACGGATGACACCGTCTGCGTGGCTCTCCTTTGGAATCTCTAACTTGGATAAGGTGAGTGGCACTTCGCAATTCATTGATAACAAAGTCCACCATACGGACCCACCATCCGTCGTCGGAGAATACACCCACCGGAGTTCTAAATTCTTGGGCAACAAATTAATACAGGCGTGATGAATCGTGAATAAAAGTACTTGCGGAGTAGCCCTCTCTTGATTGGGACTTATGCTATGAAACTTCGCTGGTCTTAGGCCGTCACCTTATAGTCACTCCCCAAAGGATGAATCACCGCGGTGAGTCGAGAACCCCAACCGGCACCTTATCCCTTTCCTCGACTAGGTCCCAATCCAAGCGCTGCGGCGAGGCGCTTTGAAAGTAAGCGGATGCATCCGTTTCATGTTAGGAAGGAAAAAGCGGCCGTTAGCTTGATGTAGCATCTTAGATTCCTCGCCCTGATCCATGTTATCATCGCCTCGATCACGATCTCAGAAGAAACGGCGGCTTCGAGTAAGTCATGACCTCTGAAGCCACAAAATCCATATCATTATAATGGCCTAAAGGTGGAAGGTTCAGCTCGATGGATCATCATCGTTCTTTCCACACAATTGTCGAGTCGATTGGAAGCTCGGCGAAGACACGAAGCCACATTGTGGTCCATCAACGAGTAACGAAGTGATATCTACGGAAGCGTCCTATCGGCATAGAGAGCTGCGGACAAGAGAAGATAAAAGCGTCAAAAGGAAAGTTACAAGAAAGCCTAAGATGGCCCAAGATGAAAATGCAAGGGTGGTCAGCCCGCGTTCTAATTGTAAGGCAGCAGGTCGCGTTCTAATTGTAGGCGAGAGTGATTAGCGTTTTAGCTATAAAGCGAGGATAGCCAGCGTTCAAGCATTAAGCGCAAAGAACAACTATGCGTTCCAAATCTGAAGCGGAGGTAACCCCGGCGTCCTAAATCGAGGCGCCAGAGGTTAGCCCGTCTCCATCGTCAACACCAACTCAGCGTTGAAGCGAGTTCAATTTTGAGTCGGAACCCATTAAAATAAATTCAAGACCACGATATACCTCGATGCGAGGGTTTGGCGGCGGCGTGCTCGAAACCGATGGGTCACTTTCGAGATCTCGGCGGCGTTGGGCTTGGAGTCGTTTGAACAACACTTGATCTTGTGGGCAGTTTTCCTTGGAGCCATTGAAGAAATTTGGCTGTCGAAGATGGAAGAACCCAAGAAGAGTTTGGCCACGAAATCTCTTGAAACCACGAAGGAGATGAAAAATTGTGATTTTTACCGGTGGTAAAATTTCCAAATTTTACCCAAGGGGTTATTTATCTGAGGACTAAGGAAGATCTCCACTTAAGATTCTCCAATCACCTCGATTAAAGGCGGTTAAACACAACCACCGGATAAAGTTCGGCTTTCCAAAGCGAGATTCACCTCGCGTTCTATTTCAAGAGATTCACCTCGCGTTTTATGAAGACTTGCCTCGCGTTCAATCCCTAAGCGAAACACACTATCGTTTCAAGCCCCGGGCGAAGATCGCCTCTGCGTTCTAAAGCCATAGCGAGGCTCACTCAAGCATTCCAAATTTCAAGCGGGGGCCCAGCGTTTAAGTTCTAACCAGCCAACTTTTAGACCTTAGCCTAATAAGCCAAGCAACCACTTATCGGTCCTCTTCAGCGAGATAATAGGTCCTCAAACTTGCTTAAATCGCAACTAATCTATCAATCCTCTTTAATAGAATAATGAATCCACAAATCTAATTAAACCATAATTAGCTTATCAATCGACTTCGGCTCGATAGGGCCAACAAGCCCAAAGCCTTGTTCACAACACAAGCCTAAAGCCTTGTTCACAACACAAGCCCAAAACCTTGTTCACAACACAAGCCTAACAAGCCTTGTTCACAACACAAGCCCAGAACCGTGTTCACAACACAAGCCCAAAACCTTGTTCACAACACAAGCCTAACAAGCCTTGTTTACAACACAAGCCTAACAAGCCTTGTTCACAACACAAACCACAAGCCTTGCTCAAACCATAAGCCGGGTCTAAGTAAAGGTAAGTCTAAAAATATATATATATATATATATGCAACCGGGTGGTCTATTCCCGCAATAAAAGACAAAGTCTACGTATTCAACGTCGTAGCAGTTAGTCTAGAAGAGTTTAATTCTTTTAGCACAGGTGTGTAGAACGGATTTAAATAATCTACATGCTAGCCCAACTCAAGCGGTAGTTGGTAAAGGCTCATCAAACCGTTGAGGTACGGGGGTTGGCGATAAAGCCTAACCGCAGCGTTTAGGAGGTCTCTTGCCGTAAAAAGTACCAAGCCTCGTGTTCAACATCGTAGCATTAAGTCTAAGAGAGTTTCATTCTTTTAGCTCAGCGTTACGTCGCGGAGCGGACTTAGACAATCCATGCGCTAGCGATTCAAGCGGTGTCGGTAAGGTTCATCAAATCCGTTGGGTGAGGGTTTGCCAAAATCCTATAAGTATTATGGTGGGCGTAAGAAATCATAATGAAAGAGCAAATTGGGGTCACTTTTATTCAAATCCTAAAAGGCGATACAAAAGAGTGCCATTCGAAAAAAAAGAAGGAAAAGAAAGTTCAGTTAACACAAGAGTAAGCCTATGATCCTCTAAAGCGTGATGGGTATAGCGGGACTTGGCTTTGCGACTTCTTCCTCATGGCGGCCCGCACCATTCTTTGTGGCTTCATTCCTTAATCCCTCTTTATGCGCGCTATGGTAGCGCCTCTCTAAGCTCCTCAAGAGCACGCAATTCCTCGCGATAATCATTGTATGTTTCTACACTTTTGGGTGAGGTCTTTCACATCGGCTTCCTCTTGAGCGGCAGCCTTGTTGAACCAACTCGCTTGGAGTTGAGCAATGGTTTCCTTAGTGATAATGGCGATTCGCGGTGGCGCATAATGGAGGTAGTGGAAGTCAACTCATGTTGCCAATGATCCCTTGAGTTTTCGAGAGATGCAACTTGTGTTTCTTTCGTTCAAATTCTTACGGCGACTTCATATTGATCACGGCGGGCATAAGGCGTTACAAGGGTTAATTCAATCCGAGCCTCAGTCGTATGATTCAATTCCTCAAAGCTGCAAGCTCTCTTCGAGGCGAGATATCTCCGTCGGTACAACGTTGAATGCATTGATGTTAAGCCCGGATACGATGTTGTTCAAATAGTTCATTAAGATGATAGCTTGAAAGTGCCAAAGTGCTCTTTCGTGACAATGATCCTCATGGCATCCTGCATCTCCGATTCCAAATGGCCGATATATCTGGAAACAAATTGGGCGGCGATTCCATGGAAGCTGAGGGGATAACACCGCTCATCTTTGAATCCGCGAGGCCGAGAAGGGTTATAGGTGATGGTATTTGGCGAGGAGGAAGTACTATCCTTCCAGTCCTAAGAATCCTAAGAGAGTGATCTTGCTCGGAGAGATTCTTCTTCTGCTGAAACTTGGAATAGACTTCCGAGAATGGAAGGCGATGTTGGTGCGTCTCTTGGGCCACTTCTTTGCGCAACCTCTGAATTTGCCCTTACCTGAGCCTCTGAAATAATTTTTGTCAAAAGAAAAAAAGCATTATGAAACAACTATCAAGATTCAAAACAAACAATGTTTACCGAAGGAAATAACTATAGGGCGGTGCCTTGCTCGAAGTGGCAGGTGGGAGGTCGTCAAAAGTCCATCGCACTCTGCGGAATACCCATCACGACACCTCTTCATCATCACGAAGGATGGGGGGCATGGCGTGACGGCTTAGGAAATAGACCAGGTTGTGGGGCTAGGTCTTTGGGCCTACATTGCGGCATAAGCACCGGCGAGGGAGATGAATATCTTGCAGTCTGAAGCTTGACCCTTTCGGCTGGAGCCTCCTCTTGGTCACTTTGGGAGGCGACATCGGAAGTCGGCTGGAATTATCATATCGAGAGCTTCAACAATTGGAATAGACTCCATCTTCACGAAGTGATTCATCTCCTTCTTCCTCCAAAGATCGGTGAGAAGAGAACCCCTTAAGGCTGTTAATGAGCGAAGACCCGTTGGTGGGAAATCCTGCAGGCTCTCGGGTTCTTCTTCCCGAGAAAGTCTTGGAGGAGCCGCTCTAAGCGCATTAGTTTGACCCCACCTTTCGGGGTAGGAGGTTTGGTGGGTGGCTGTTGGCGAACCCGCTTCTTGTGGCGGCGCACATCTTTTGGACGTTTACTGCAGCCCTTTCTCCACGGGTCGGCCAGTGGGCCGATGGGCCCGGCCCTTGGTAGCCGGCTTCTCCCTCAGACACGGCAGTTCACAAGCTAAATATTCGACCCTCTCACAGGTGCTTTGGAATGCCTCTTTGCTTCATACATCTTTACGATCTCTTTTAAACAAGATGAGTTGTCGATATTGAGGAATGGGAAGCTGATTGATACGATTGCGAAAACCCATAGTCATTATAACTATTGAGTCTTGTGAGGAAGCGTAAACTTGGCCCCGATTACTTGACCCGAGAATAATACGGGCCCTAGCACCTTCATATAAGTTCCCAATGGCGCAAGATGAGGTTAGGGTTCCCAACGTCTGATTGATATTAGCCAAAGCTGTCTAGCAAATCGGAAAGAGGCGATAAGGTTCGATGTAACATTTCCACCTTGGCGGAAGATTAAGTAGCCGAGTCTAATGTTGATCGACCAACGAAAAGACACCCGTTCAATTGGGTGAAGGAATGGAGCCTTTAGTATCTGATACATCTCCCGTATCCACCTCCCTCAAAATCGGAAAACATCGAAAATGTGGTAGTTGAGATCCTTTGATAAAATTTGCGGACCATGACCATGTACCAACCCTCCCATCGAGATGGCCATAACCGTTGAACCCACGGAGCGAAAAGAATCGCCAATAGCGTGGTGCGGACATCAAAGAGAATGATACAAAACAAACCAGGCTACCAAATAGGTATCTGGTAAAGGCACTTTCATGGGTTAGGAAATTTGAGTCTTCTTCTCTCGGTACCAAGCTGCTTTGATCAGGTGAAATCATGACATAATTCCCTCAAGCCGCTCGCAAGCGACCGTCATCAGCGAAGAAGGTTAGTGGTCTTCCATGAGCTAAAGAAGCTGGCGGGTAAACAACCTCGGCGACAAGAGAAGTCAATAGGCGGAGGGCACCACACCGCTTGGCCATAACATTAAACCCGGCAAACAAGAGCAACATCGAATAGGAGTCAAAGTTTGGTAATGAAAACTCTCGAACTCTGTGAATGGCGGAAAATGTCCTCTTGAGCTTCATTTGTATAATGAGAGAGGCGTTCCCAATGAGATCTCTAACCGTCGGAGCTGTGACAAAGCGAACAACATCGGTATCCTTGCTATGCAAATTTTTGAATAAATAGTCACCCAAGGCGCTGTGACTCCGCCTCCACGTAACCACATGGTACAGGCACAAGTTTGGAAGTGGCACATCAACTCCCAAAAGTATCAGTAGATGTCGGGCCGGCAGCTCTCAAGATGGCCAACTCTTGATTCAGGAATGAACTCCTCATATGGCTCAAAAGGCAAGCCGAGACTTCGTACATCTCGTGAAGAGCGAAACCTAGTTCTCAAGCGGGTGTAAAGAATGTACAAGTCTCGGGTTATACTTCTCTAGCATAGCAAAAAGGTTATAAGGGTTACGGCGATGCCATATCGTAGCCACGACGGATTACAGACCGAAAGAGTCAATAAGTCTCATGCTTCGTCCATGACAAAGTTCACAAGGCGGGTCCACACATTCCGTCGATGAGTGTACCCATCACAGGGCTCACGAAGTCTTGAGCAGAAATTCCCCTTCTGCTATAAATCTGAGCAAAAATCTTTGGAGTGGGCACCTCGTGGTGGATATTCTCGGTGACCAACCACGGCCTTAAAGCGTCACTTGTCGATGGCAGGACACACCTTGATGAGTCAACATCCCAGCGATACCCACCTTGATTCTTGACAAGGTCCCAATCCATATCTTGGGGATAGAAGCACCGCTAGATAAGAGAGTGGGTACATGCGCTCCATGTTAGGAAGGAAGAGTCGGTCACCAACTTTTAGCGGCATTTTGTAGTCCCGTCATAAAAGATTTTGGCGTCAAGTTCCACGGGGTCTCCAAAGAAGGCGGGCTTCTTGAGAGGCTTTCGGTCAGCGTCTCTATTTTGAGATCCGTGACAATGGCCTAACTCGATGAACTAGCCTCGGTGACAAACTTTAGTGATCTTCATCTTTGTCTTGAGCGATGGGAAGCCTTTGGCGTGGTGAAGTTAACCTCGGGATCATCACCTCCTTCATGGCCAAAGTGGCATTAAAAGTGAGAGCATCACTTGAATAGCGCCTTGCACATGAGAATGAAAAGCGTGATTATTCGGAGGAAAATGAGCGAGGGTAATAAAGTAAAACCTAGGCATAAGGGGTTATCGCGGAGGCCAACTTCGTGTACCATCAAAACGCGAAGCATAGGCCCGCGTTTCATTGCCAGAACGCAGGTGTCAACCCCGTGTTCCATTGCCAAAACGCGAGTGTCAACTCCGCGTTTCGTTGCCAAAACGCGGGTATCAATCCCGCGTTTAATTACAACAGCGGGTGTCAACTCCGCATTTAATTGCCAAAGCGGGTATCAATCCGCGTTTCATTAAAAGCGGTGTCAACTCGGCGTTTCATTGCCAAAAGCGGATATCGATCCGCGTTCCATTTCCAAAACGCGAGCTTCGCTCATCGTTTCCGTTGCTTCACGAAGAGAAAAACTTGACGAAGCAAGTTATGGCCAAAAGTCGAAACTTACCACTGATCAAAGGGGTGTGAGAGGTGAAGGCTCGGCCGAAGCGCGCCCGGCGATCCGGCGGTGCTCGAGAACGAGGCGATCTTCTTGGACTTGTTGTCGATCTCTTGGGAGACATTCGTCGAGAAGAAGCGAAAAAGCTTGTGAAATGATCTGAGATTGGAGATGATCACCGGAGAAAGAAGGAATACAATTTCCTTGAGAAAAAGTCTGTAAGGCTTCGATTTGACCAGTCTATTTATAGGAGGCTAACCCATCAAATCTCCACGAGATTTTAGGCAAAAAAATCCGGATCCCGTCTCTTAACCAAATCGGTTCGACTTCAACCCAGCGTCCAAACTCCAGCGGACCTCATCGCCGCGTCTTAACTCCAAACGGACCTCATCACAGCGTCCAAACTCTAAAGCGGATCTTATCATGCGCTCAAAAATAAAAGCGGAGATCACCCACGTTTCAAGAGGGTATTACCAGCGTTTCAAGCTCCAAAGTTGAGCACAACTTCTTGAAGACAAAATGAAAGCAATACCTCCTCAAGATCAAACAAAGGAGAAGTCAAAGTGTTCCAAAAGCTTCGTCAGCCAAAGCTTTCGAAAACTTTGGAGGTTCGTAGGTACATCAAAATTTTATCAGCGATAAGCCGATTCAAGATATCGTTGAGCGAAGTCCGTTTGAAGGCTTACGAGGAGCGAGGTAGGATCACAAACACAAAGATAAGATCCAACCAAGAGGTTTAACATCATGTCCAAGCTCTAAAGCGCGGAGCTCTTAGCGCGTTCAAGCTCTAGCAGCGGAGCTCTCGGTGCGTCCAAGCTCCAGCCATGAGCTCTCGGCCAGCGTCCAAACTCTAAAGCGGAGCTGAGCCGCGTCCAAGCTCTAGCGCGGAGCTCTCAGCAGCGTCAGCTCCAAGCGCCAGCTCTCAGCTGCGTCCAAACTCTAAGCGGCGGGCGTTAGCCCGTCCAAGCTCTAAGCGAGCTCTCGGCGTCCAGCTCCAAAGCTTGAGAGCTCAGTGCGTCCAAACTCTAAAGCGGGCGTTCAGCCCGTCCCAAGCTCTAGCGGAGCTCTGCGCGTCAAGCTCTAGCCTTGAGCTCTCAGTGCGTCCAAACTCTAAGCGGAGGCGTTCGGCCAGCGTCCCAAGCTCTAAGCGGAGCTCTCAACCGCGTCCAAGTTCTAAGCGAGCTCTGGCCAGCGTCCAAGCTCCAAATCACGGGCCTTTAGCGTCTAAGCCCAAGGCGGCGTCGCTGATCATGCTCAAGCGCGGATCTCAGCCCTGCGCGAGAGCCGAGGTCATCTAAAAATAAAAAGCGAGTCTTGCGTTTCCTATCTGTAAACGATTTAAGCGGTTCCAAAACCGTTTTCCTCGATTGAGGGCCACGAATCCTCATTCTAAGGGATCAGTTACACCTAAAATACCTATAAAAGGGGAGAAAGATCTTCAGCGGGGAGGATCGAAAAAGGGGATTAGAGGCTAGAGAGAAAAGATCCGAGAGGATTGATTCGTTGTGAGAGAGAGAGCTTGAGTGTGGTCAACCCTAGCTCTTCTTCTTCTTGATTTGGCTTGGTTTTCAAACTCGAGAGTTATTAAACTCGTCCTTGAGTTATCAAACTCGTTAGAGTTCTAAAGACTTGCCTGCAAAGTCTCTTTCTCTGATGATCCCGAGAGTCAAGGCGGTCGGATGGTCCCACGGGATACAAGGATCAAGCTCTATCATGGCCGTGAAGAACCGGTTTTAAACAAAGGAAGGATCTCCGTTGACCCTTCCTTCTTTTGTAAATCGGGCAACCGATCGAGGAGTTTTGTAATTTCTTTTACATAAGTCAAAGAGAGAGATTGCATTCGAGAGTTGTATTTATTCTTTCTTTAAAATCAATTGGAAGGAATAATCTTTATTTTCTGACTTTCAAATTTCCTGTGAGCGGTGTCCAGGCAGTTGTCCTCATCAAAATCCTCTATCGAAAAATCTTATATGAGAGAATGTAAGTGAAGGCGGAATCATAAACAACGATCGGCAGTAATGGCTTACCTCCTACGGAGAGTCATCTCTCTAATCTCAATGTCCACGTTTGCTTCTGCGAATTTCTCAAAGAGCAAAAGCATAGAGACAATTAGGAAAACACGATTCGAGTTGTTCAACTCCATCTAAATGGAGTATTGTCAATGATAGATGTACCTAGATTTATTGAATCAGGTCTTACATTGGTGGTCTCACTAATCTTGGCGAGATACCAGACTCTTCTACCATAGACTTCATTACATCTGGCTGAGTGGCGGGTCTACTTGAGCGAAATCGTGATGAGGAAAGTCAAAGGTCTGTCCTCACACAAAAAATAGAGATATGAGTCACGAATTGAGGGAACTACGGAGTGCTTAAGCATTACCTCCGTCGCCAACAAAGTCATCACCGGTTAAGTCCATCACAAAAGCTCGCGGATTTACGTGTGTCTTGTGGGTTAACTTCTTCCGCTTAGCGGCTTGAGTCCCCGCTCAAGAAGTGCAAAGTCCCTCCTCTTCCTTAGCTGACATGCCTGAAGCTTCAAATTGGTGTTAGAACCAATAATTCCAAAGGAGAAAGGAGAAAAAGAGAGAGGAAATACTGGCAAACATGTCCCAAAGTCCTCCTCATGATCGTTGTCATGATCTCCTCCTGAGGCCTCATCGGCAGAATTGAAGGTCCCTTCCTCTTCCTCGTCGGCTTGATGAGTCTTGTGTCGCTTCCTCCGTGACCAAGCGGCCTTCTGAATCTTCTGAGTATCAACCAGGAAAGCCTCTTCGGCCACTAACTCTGCAATGGACTTCACCTGAACGGGTTCATTAGCTGCTAACAACCACGCGGCAAAATGTCGACTCAGCCGTGCCGGCCTTTTCGGAAGGCTAATTCTAGCACCAGTGCACCCCGTCACACTCCATAGCTATGCCCGGACGCCATCCACTAAACCACCGTGAGTCCGAAGCCGCTGATTCGGATTTCCAACATAAAGTTGGTCATAACCAAATCGGCGGCGATCGGCGAGGGTAGATCTGCTCGATGAAGCACTCATCCCTCGAATGTCGGGTAACCGGCGGATGTTCATCAGTCAATTGAAACAACCGACATCGAGAGAAGTCCGGCTCGCCCTCAGCCTCTCCTCATCGAGCGAAGACTCGCCGTACTGACTAGAAAACCACGTGAAGCATCTAGAGAAAACCCAACCTTTGTGAATCTGCAATTGCTTTCTTATCTCCAAGAATCCTCGCCCCTTCCATTTGTAATTTTCTAACGATTACAGCAAGGGGATGGATTGGTTAGCGGTGCTCAGCGTCGACGTTATATCTAAGCGGTGAAGGACGAACCATGCCATCAAGTAAGTATATGGAAGCTCCACCTTGGCAAGAGGAATTTGCGTCGAAGGTTTATCTTCCCCCTAAGTGAAGGCCCTGACTATTTGACGAAGCCCACGGTGAATATTAGCTACCATCGCCGGAAGAAGGGAAAGTTCTTTCTTGTGGGCAAGCTGAACCGCAGGATAGAGCACCTCCAATGGTAAAGCATCACTAGACTGATACGGAACAACGCACTTCTTCAACCAGATCGTGAGGTAACCGGCTAGGAGAGTCGTCGGCTGAATTGGCGTCATTGCATGCCATAGGAATGTCTCAAACTTTGTCCCCGCAAGGAAGCCACTCTCGGTGCTACTAATGGTATAAGAGCGAGCGTTGGATTTCTTGATCAGCTCGTTAACCTCTGAAGGAGTAAGCGGTGCTAATTCACAAATCGCCTCGCCAGAATTACTTTCCAGGTGCTTGAACAGGTAATCCGCAAACTATTTCAGGCTCACCTGTGACTTGGTCCTCATCGCTAGTGGATCAGCCTGTGCCAAAGCAATATGATAATGGCAAGTAAGATCCCATAGAGTGTCATAGCGACCAGGAATGCGATCTTTCAACAGACTCAGCTCGCGATTTGAGGGAAAATACTCGTATAGCATCTTCCCCATGGGTAGACCGGAGACTAGGTGCATCTCATGAAGAGCTAACCCTTATTGAATATCATGTTCCCAAGATGTTGTTTTGATGATAACAATTTATACTATGTGTGTTCTATATATCTGTGCACTAATTTGTCAATGCAGATATCAAATTTAAACATATGTGGACAAGTGCAAGATGAGTTCAAGGCATTGTGAAGTATTGAAAATGAGAGCTCAATATAATTTTTTTATATCTTCTTTACTTAGAATATTTGTGCAAGCCTTGATCACTCACACACACACACACACATTTAGAATACACTAACACATGCTTAGTGTGTTGGTTAACAATAGAAATCCCTATGTTAACCATTAAAATTTATAGTTAATTTACAAGTTTTAAAATATTGCATTCATATCATTTTCATCTCTTACGTATCAACCGGGAAAGCCTCTTGACCACTAACTACTGCAATGGACTTCACGAGCGGGTTCATTGGTACGCTAACAACCGACGCGGCATAAAATGTCGGCTCAAGCCGTGCTTTCGGCGCCGGAAGGCTAATTCTAGCACGGTGCACCCGTCACACTCCATAGCTATGCGGGGCGCCATCCACTAAACCGCAGTGAGTCCGGCGGTGAGTTTCCAACATAAAGTTGGTCATAACCAAATCGTGCCCGAATCGGCGAGTGAATCTGCTTCGATGAAGCACTCATCCCTCACGGAATGTCGGGTAACCCGGTAGGATGTTCATCGATCAATTGAAACAGGCGAGAGGAAATCCGGCTGCCCTCGACCTCTCCTCATCGGCGAAGACTTCGCCCGTCTTGACTAGAAAACCGCGTGAAGCATCTGAAAACCAACCTTTGTGAATGCGCAATTGCTCTTATCTCCAAGAATCTCGCCCCTTCCATTTGTAATTTTCGCTTGATTCTGACAAGGGATGGATTGGTTAGCGGTGCTTTCAGCGTCGGCGTTATATCTAAGCGGTGAAGGGCCGAACCATGCCATCAAGAAGTATAATGGAATGACTCCACCTTGGCAAGAGGAATTGCGTCGAAGGTTTATCTTCCCCTAAGTGAGATACGACTATTTGTGAAGCCCACGGTGAATATGCTACATCGTAGGAAGAAGGAAAGTTCTTTCTTGTGGGCAAAAGGCTGAGCCGCGGATAGAGCACCTCAATGGTAAAGCATCACTAGGCGTCACGGAACAACACTTCTTCAACGGATCATTGAGTAACTTAGGCTAGGAGAGTAAAATCGGTGAATTGGCGTCATTGCATGCCATAGAATGTCTCAAACTTTGTCCCATAAGGAAGCCACTCTCGGTGCTACTAATGGTATAGGCGGCGTTGGATTTCTTGATCAGCTTCGTTAACCTCTGAAGGAGTAGCGGTTGCTAATTCACAAATGCTTCTCGCGGAATTACTTTCAGTGCTTGAGCGGGTAATGTAAACTGTTGAGGCTCACACGGACTTGGTCCTCATCGCTAGTGGATCGGCTGTGCCAAAGCAATATGATAATGGCAAGTAAGATCCCATAGAGTGTCATAGCGACCGGGAATGCGATCTTTCAGAGACTTCATTCATGATTTGAGGGAAAATACTGTATATGCTCTTCCATGGGTAGGAACTAGGTGCATCTCATGAAGAGCTAACCCTTATTGAATATCATGTTCCCAAGATGTTGTTTTGATGATAACAATTTATACTATGTGTTCTATATATCACATGCACTAATTTGTCAATCTGGATATCAAATTTAAACATATGTGGACAAGTGCAAGATAGTTCAAGGCATTGTGAGTATTGAAAATGAGCTCAATATAATTTTTTATATCTTCTTTACTTAGAATATTTGTGCAAGCCTTGATCACTCACACACACACACACACATTTAGAATACACTAACACATGCTTAGTGTGTTGGTTAACAATAGAAATCCCTATGTTAACCATTAAAATTTATAGTTAATTTACAAGTTTTAAAATATTGCATTCATATCATTTTCATCTCTTAATAGTGACTAATTAGAATAGTGAGTGGAGCTATTTAAACTTTAATATTAAAATATAAGTTTACGTTATTTTACGGAATAGTGGTAATATCTGATTGTGAGTGGAGTACTTAGACAGACATTTTTAAGATTACGTAAAATACGGTTTAATTAGAGCTACTATGCATATTATAGTGGAGCTACTAAGAACTTTTACTTAAATTTAGTTTCTCTCAAATTACGGTGTGATGCGACTACATTCTGTTATAGTTGACTACTAAGAAAAACCACAGATTATGAGTTTGTTTTAACAGTGATGGAGCTACTACTTACTTTGTTGACTACATAGGCAGTTTCGACTTTTGGGTTTTGAATTTGTATTTGTTTGCCGTTTATATCGTTTCTTTGGTTGAAAAAGTGTCTTTTCAAGGGATATAAATAGGTTACAAGTTCAGAAATAGTAATATCTTCCACTATCCATAGCTTCTGCTTTTGAACATTCTAAAGAGAGAAAAGTTGAGAAAAAGTATTATGCGATTTTGCCTTTGAAATTAATCCTACATACAAATTACTTGGGCATTTCCAAGATTAAAAAGATTCCTAAGCCGCTACACATCACAATATATCAAGGCTTATAGAATTGTTGTTGATTCAAGAAAGTTTACTCGGGTGTTGAGAGAGGTGTTGATCTCTTAGTCGCGAGAGATTGTTTTAAATTTGCATGGTCTTGCAAATTAGTCGAGGTTTCTTTTAATTTTGTGATTATTTTTCAAAATCATAGTGGAAATCTCAAGCGGGATTTGCTTGGGGACTGGATATACACCGGGGAGGTGGAACCAGTATAAAATCTCTTGTTTGTGTTTGTGATTTTCTGTAATTGTTGCTATCTTTATTGCAATTTATAATCTATATAGCATAATGTTTTAAAGAACACTATTCACCCCCTCCCTCTAGTGTTTTAGTGTGTTATATCAGTGATCCTACAACCCTAACTCCCCATGCTTAGTCAGAAAAGTATTCGAATCCGAGTCATAGAGCTCTGACAACGCAAGGAAGTGATTGGGCCGTGACCCGTCATTGGTGGCACGAATCGCCGCATTATAGACCACAGTACGTAACTCCTCACCCCATCGGCCGAGAATATAAGTCATCATACGAGCCCACCAGTGCTTGTCTGAAGAGTGAAGCCAACCATAAGGTGCGTGGCCATCGGTATCTCGCCCTAGCCTCGCGAGACGGTTCTGCAAAGTATGAGCCACAATGAATAGCTCATCACGGGGTGGTGTGTCTAATCCCAATACACCAGGATGCAATCCAATAATGCGGTTCCTACTCGACGAACCTGGGATCGCCTGGTGGGTAATATACCCGCAATGAACATGGTCGTGCTCCTCCGGTCAAGCGCCGACATCTCCGTGTCAGCGCGACACCTCAACTCGGTCAGCGAGCGATGGCGAGGTATCGGGGTAGATCTGAGTGCCCTCCATCATCCTTATGCAACCATTGCTCACCGGCGATGAAAGCTTCATCTGGGTCTTCAACAGAATCGCCGAACAAGTAATCTATTTTCCTCAAAGACTGAGTGGAATTGGTGTCTCTCACAAGTGGCGCATCTGTAATCAACAGCGGGCGGGCTCCCTCACGCACCACTGGATTGTCTCGCCGATGTACGGGAGCTGGCGAGGAGTAATCGAAATAAGCGAAGAATCATCGGATGTGGCATAGTGCTCGCCACGACGCCCGTCAACTGCATGAGAGGCAAACACTCCGGAGGGGTATTCAACTGAAAATGAGTAATAAATATTAGATTAGATCATGATGAAGAATATCTTTAAAGCAATATAAAGCGTCGAACTCATCTCACAAACCTCTGAGATAGAGTCATGCCTTATAGCAATGAGACGGTTCCAGTACGCATTATGCACTCATAAGGCAATGTATATCATCGCATAGAGAAAAGCGACAATATACCCGCCCTCTGAAGCTAATCTGACATGGAAATGCCCCTCGAGATAGGTGTTGGCAAAACCTATCTTTTAATGATGACCCTCACGGAAGGATAATCGCGGCTCTTCTCAATTGCCTCACGAAGGAGAACAAAGCGGGATGCAATATATGCGAGTTTGAATGCGAGAAGTGGAAAAGCTCACCAAAAGTGATGACTCGGTGGCGGTAGTTGGTAGCTCCTCGGGCGTGATTTCCCCGATGACATCTCGACCTGCAAAAAGGAACCAAACGGGTCAAATCCGAAGTATAAAGGGAAACTATGAGTTTTGAAACAAAAATCCTAGGAAAATATGGGATTTCTTGGTTAAATTCTAGTTAGACCTACAGGGAGGCACATCTGTAGACATGGGTTCAATTTTGCTCGAAAACCCTCGACCAAATTTAGTAAAATGACCAAAAGCATACGAAATCGCTTTGGAAATTCGGCCATCCAAGTCACTTTCAAGCCCAAAATTCTCAGCCATTTAAATCAGCCTCAAATCCGGAGTTTTGGGCTATTTTTACACAAAACCCCCTGAATTTCAGCCTTTTTACATAAAACCCCCTGAATTTCAGCCTTTTTGCACAAAACCCCCTTAATTTCAGCCTTTTTTGAGATTTAACCCCCCAAATCTTGGCCTACACTAAAAACCCTGAAATCTCCAGTGACCATTGGCGCATTAACCCCCAAATTACAGCCCAATTTTTGCAGTAAAACCCCTCAAATTTCAGCCCCCTTTTTCATGACCGAAATCCCTCAAATTTCATGCAATTTTACCCTCGAAAACCCCAATTCGAGGTGTGAAATCAAAACCCTAATTCCTTGCATAACTACCCCCTGATTTGCTTGATGAAATGAAGGTCAAATATACAAGAGTTATGAGGGATTTACCTGAAGAAAAGTGCGAGGACTTGAATCTGAAAAAAGGTTAAGTCAAGCACTCGAGGGGCCTGAGAGAGCTCAAAAAATGTGAGGATTTGGCGGAATTGTTGAGTCCGAGATGTGGAGGAAACTTGGATCTTTATCTGCCTTAGGGTTTGAGAAACAAGAGAGAGAGAGGATCGGCCGGCCAAAACCCTAGGAGGAGGGTTAGTAGAAATAAAAAAGAATAAAAAAAAGGTAATTTGGTTTTATAGGAGAGGTTAGGGGTTGGTTATTTAAACCAGGAAGGAAAAGAAAAAAGAAGGGAGCCGAGTATAAAGAGTTTGACCAAATCAAAATAAAAGAAGGAGAAAGGGAAACCTAATCAAAGGTGGATTCGGCCAAACCTAACCAAAGGAGGATTTGGCTAACCAATACGATTGGGATTTGGAAACGATCAAAGGAGAATTGACAAACGATTCTCATCCGTTCAATTATGCGAGCCTCATGTCTAGTCAAAAAAGTATATGAGTATAAACTATTTCCTATTTTGGTTAGAAGTTCTGAAAATATTTTATATTCTTGGATAACTCGATAACTCCAAAAGGTATATGAGTATAAACTATTTCCTATTTTGGTCGAGAAGTTCTAGAAAATATTTTATATTCTTAAGGATAACTTCGACAATTCCAAAAGGTATATGAGTATAAACTATTTCATATGTTTGTTGAGAAGTTTAAGAATTTTTTAAAATATTCTTAAGGATAACTCGACAACCCCAATTACTCCCATTGTGTTGATTTTCTGACCTTGGGACAACGCGTGCATAATGAAATCGCCGATTGAAGGTTGGATTTCAAGAAAAAATTTCTGATGCCGGTCAACACGTCGCGATAGAGAATTCACCGATTAAGGGATGAATCTCAAAAAAATTCCTCCCGCTGTGATCAGTTCTTTGACAAGTGATGCAATGGAGAATTCGCCGATTAAAGGATGAACCCTCAATCTCCTCCCATTGTGGTTAATCTGGTGGGAGATAAGTGGTTACCTCCTAAGTTGCAAGTATACAACCTTTATCAAGTTATAGTATAAAAGATTATCGATCCCACGAGGAACGGGAAGTAGGGAGGAGTTTTGCTCAAGTTTTGGCTCTCAAATTATGCGCGTGACAATTAGGAGTTTATGTACAAATATAATGAAAGTGAGAAAATGGTGAAAGTGGATGTGGAGAGATAAGAGAGTGGATTGTGGATTATGTGCAAAAGAGGAGAAAATAAAGTTGAGAATGTGGTTGTGATTATGTGCAAATAACAACAAAACTAGGTTTGAGATTATATGCACATGGAGGGACTATGAGATTGAGAGAAGTAAAAATCAATGAAATCAAAAATAAAGGAAAATAACAAACAAATGAAAAACAAGGATAAGAGAAAATAAAGAAGGTAAAGTATGGAGGATTAATTAAAGATATGAGGAATCTAGAGTAGATCTACTTAGCTTATCTCAATCTCATGAAAATGAGTTGGATTTGTTAGCTAGTTTCAAACAATCTCTAGGGATCCCACTAATATTAGCTCCACACTTAGAAAAGGGTAATTCCCTAGAGGGTTCTAGCCTCAAGGTGAATTAAAGAAAAGAAAAATCTATTCTAGAAAGTAAATACAAGAATTAAATACATTGCATGAAAGTAAATTGCAAGAAAGTAAATTGCATGAAAGTAAATTGAGAAAGTAAATTGCATGAAAGTAAATCTATTCTACAAACAAGAAAATAAAGAAGAAAATAAAAAGAAATAAAATAGAAACCAACAACTCGATCTTAATCTAATCCTCCTTTGGTCCTTGGATTAGAAGAAGAGAAAGGAAATTGAAGGTGAAACATTTCATTTATTGTGTAACAAAGTTATAATTTTGGAGGGTCTTCTCAATGAAGAGTGACCCTCCTCTCCAAATGGAGTTTTACAAAATATTTCATACTCAAAACCTCGACCTTCACCCATTTATAGCCCAGCGAGTTGATGTGAACCATGGATCAAACCTAGCCAAAAAGGAAGATCCACCATTAATGAGAATCTGTTGGGAACCGTCGGTTGTGATCGGTTAATACTGATTAATATTTGGTTGGCCAACGGTTGGTCAACCGATTGGTTCCCAACAATTTGTCTTTTCTTGATTTTTCTTCACGAATTTCTCTTGGATCAATTTGGTATCTTGGGCCTTTGTTTGTCTTGAGATTTGGGCTTCAAATATTGGTAGAAATTAGAATTTGAGTCATTTGGGCTTTTATTCATTATTTCTTTATTAGCACGCAAAATAAGATAAAATGATTATTAGTAATATCGTTATTCATATAACATAGGTAATAAGGGTATAAAATGTACTTAAAATGTGATAATCAAATACCCCCACACCTAAACTTTTGCTAGTCCTCTAGCAAAGAAAATAAAAAGAAAACCTAACTCACTTTCGCGAGGAATCGGTTGTATTTAGCACATACAACAAGCCTTTAAACCTAGGTTACCCTAGTGAGCGAGTTGTAGTCTCAGTGGTTTGCAGTGAATATACCCACAAAATTCATCGACTTGCCAAATTAAAGAAGTTAATAAAATAATTAATTCATTTGATATCTTCAAACATTCCAATTGAAGTTGGTTAATACTCAAAAGCGTTTTTATCATAACTCAATGTAATTTTCTTAAGAAAATCCTTCCATTATAGTTATACAAAACCAAGTTTAACTCAAAAATTTAATTTGAAAGTTTTGAAAAGAACATGCTAACTCTTTGTTTTAAACAAACTTCAAGTCTTTAAATCCATTTAATTTTTCAAGAACATATACAAATATAACTATATATAAAACATGATTAGTATGACAATTTTTAACTCTTTATTCCTTGGTGGTTTTGTTCTTTTTAATCGGGCTTTCTAAGTGACCATTTAGCGAGTTTTAATAATGAATCCCAACCCAATTGGGCTTAGGTCATTAAGTATAGAAATACTCCTGCTTAATTACTCACCAACTTAGGCTTAGTAAAATAGAACCACCAATGATTTTAAGAAATTTTTCTTCTTTTTGTTAAGTTAGTATAATATATATATGTGTATATGTATATATATTCTGAACAATATTTGGATCAAGACAACTTGAAAAATTATTTTCAACTCTAAGTTAGGCATGCAAAAATTCCATTACTTTAATTAAAATCTAAGTTAAAACTTAAGTAAAGTATACTACTTGAAAATCATTTATTAAGAAATTTATTTGGAGTTATCATAAAAGGTAAACTTGAGTATAGAACTAACTAAGGATTAGAAGACTTAAATTCTATCAAATAGATCAATTATTAATCAACTCTATTAAGTTGGCAAGTGATTTTTTATGATGAAAAGAGAAAATGACATAAAAATGGTAAGAAAAGAGGAAAAAGATAACTAAGATAAAGATAAAATGACTAATTCCTACCCCCACACCTAAATTTTGCATTGTCCTCAATGCAAATTCTATTATGCACAAAGTAAAAACAGATAAGAATGGAAGCACTTACATTAGTCTGGTCGACTTCAACAATGATAAAATTTAATTACCTTTGGTATGAGAAGGTGAAGTCAAAAATTTATCTCTCTTTTTTTTTTCATATATTTTTTTTTTTGAAAAGAACAAGAAACTCTCACATGAGAGAAGAATAAATTTTTTTATTATTATTGTGGGACAAAAATAAAATGTAGAATAAAAGATGAAACATGAGAAGCTCACATTCTTAAATCCTACCTTATTGTTGAAAATTCTACTCGAAATTTAAAGAATTTCAAAATGATATAATCAATGATGTGCTTAAATTCCAAAAATTTCGTGGTTTTAGTGATGTGTGCAAAGAATGGAAGGTAGGTATTAATGGTTGTATGCTTTTGAACTTAGATTCGTTATTAACAAAAATTTCATCAAAATGAAATCTTGTTGTTTTCTATTTTCTAAAATCTAAGTTCATTGACAAAGGGTTCTTCAAATGTTGGCTTCAAGATGCATGTATTCAACGTAATTCTCTCGTTCTGAAGGACTTGATTATTAACTTGGTTACCTGATTGTTGTGAATGGATTGCATTCACTTGATCTTGGAAAGTTGAACTTGACCCCGCGTTCCTTGGATTGCTCACGGGTTGACTCGGAAATGATCCTTTCTCTCTCTCACTTATAGCGCTAGCTAGTTGACCAAGCTGGGTTTCTAATCTAGCTATGGCTTGAGTGTTGGAGTTGAGAATTTGTCCTGTTGATTGCATAAAGGAGTTCATCGTGTTAGATGTTTTAGTCAACAAGTTCGTAGTCTGTGTAGAGGTTTTAATCAAGGCTTCCAAACCTATTTCCAACACATTAAGACGTTTCTCAACATTTGAAGGAATATGATTTATAGATTGATGATGAGGAAACTGATTTGGAAATGACTGATTTGATTGTGGAAAATTGGTTTGGCGAAAAGCTGCGTTGCCCTAGGGAATTGTTGGTTTGAAGAGGGTGAAATTTTGATTTCTGAGAAATTACCGATTCCATGCAAAATTAGGATGATTTCTCAACACGGATTATAGGTTGGAGAAAATGGATCATGTCGGATCTTTGGAATGCAACATTCATCCGTTCTAGAGATTGAGTATTTCCTAAGAGTGGACATTGCTCGAAGCATGGGTCGTAGAAGGGAGTTATGACAACTTGAAGTGAGAAACTTGATTGATTTGGTAGAATTTCGTTCTTTGGTTTCTAAAGTTTCTAACACAAGTAGAATTGTAGCCATCTTAGCTTGAGAGGCTATGTTTGATTCTAAGGAAGGACCTCTAGAATTGGATTGGGTAATCGATGAATCACAGTGTTCCCCTGCATAGTTTTCTCGGATAAATTCTCTAAGAAGTCCCAAGCTTTCAGTTTTTTCTTCATGAAATCCCTTGACACATTGACTCTAAGGAAGTTTTTGAAGAATAATCCAATCCTTCATAAATGATTTGGCATAATCGCCACTTTTCAAGACCATGGTGAGGACATTGGATAAGAAGATCTTTGAATTTGTCAAAATACTTCCAAAAGATTCTCAGGGACAATTTTAAAATTTTTGAATGTTGTTTCTAAGCTTGATTATTTTGTGGATAGGAAAGAATTTTTTGAGAGAAAAGCTGTTACAAATTCACCCCAAGTTGAGATGGAATCGTGGGCAAGCTATCTGACCATTTTGACTTTGTCCTTAAGGGCAAATGGAATAAATCGGAGTTTGATCGCATCTTCAGTTAAGTCCCTCATCTTGATCATGAGGTAAACTTCTTCAAATTCGGAGATAAAAATATATGCGTCTTCAGATTCTACTCCTAAGAATTTTGGAAGCATGTTTATGAAATGCGGTCGAAGCTCAAAATTAGTTCCATTGACATCGGGGAGCTTAATGCAAGAGGGGATTGCATTCCTAGTTGGATAACACACATCTTGAAGAATGGGTGGATTAAGATTAGCCATTTCTTCAAAAATTGGTTCGAAACGGATTAAGCGATTGGTATTATCCCTAATCCAAACTTGCATACACCAAAATCAATTCTCTTTTTTTTTTTAATTTTTAAGAAAAACACAAGTTAGTTTTTTTTTATAAGAAAAAGAAAACTAAAAGACTAAAAAGATGATGATGAGAAAAGAAAAAAAAAATAAGAAAAAAAACTAACGAAAAACAAATCAAGGCAATCACTTTTCAATCACCCTAACTCTAGGGTTAAGCCTAAACTTGACTTAGACCAGCTCCTAACCAAAAATTCCCTTAATGAAAGATCAAAGTTTACTTGGGTAATTAGCCAGGTAAGGATAGTACTAGAGGGAGATCAAAGATCAATTAAGTACCTCTTCCTGGTTTCACGCAACCCCTAAACCTTGCCTTAGACACCAATTAATCCAAATAAACTTAGACCGTTCACTTAAGGATTTCTTGTTCCTTAATGAGCTCAATCCTTAGGGGCCAACGCCTAATAAGTTTTAAATAGGCTTGGGTTGTGTAGTGAGGAATTAGTGATTTGTAGGCTAAGGAAAGGGTGATGAAATCCCTCACCTTATCTTGATTAATGGGTTTTGCCCTTAAAAATATTTTCAAGTGTGCCAAATCAAGATGCTAAATCACTTTGGTGAATTCCTACTATTATATGAAATGCAACCCTAGGAATTAAAAGCAACTAAAAAGAATGTAAAAATAAAAATCTTTTCATTTTTATTATGGTCGACAATCAAAGAAATGAAGTTTATTAGGGTCGACAAAGATAAAATCTATATTTTTTTAATTAATTTTTTTAAATTTTTTATCCTAATTGTCTCTAATGTGAATGAACTATCTAAAGGATGGAATTGAGAATACTAGAAAGAAGAGTTACCCACGCAATCGCTATCCAAAGCCTCGTTGGAGGCAATTCTTCAATCTTGAGTCTACAACTCTTGATTTTCAAGCTTCAAGTTCCTACACAAAAGAAAACACACAAAATAAGGAACCAAAGTCAATAAAAATCCTACTTATGCACCGTTCCCCGGCAACGGCGCCAAAAACTTGGTGGGAGATAAGTGGTTACCTCCTAAGTTGCAAGTATACAACCTTTATCAAGTTATAGTATAAAAGATTATCGATCCCACGAGGAACGGGAAGTAGAGAGGAGTTTTGCTCAAGTTTTGGCTCTCAAATTATGCGCGTGACAATTAGGAGTTTATGTACAAATAAAATGAAAGTGAGAAAATGGTGAAAGTGGATGTGGAGAGATAAGAGAGTGGATTGTGGATTATGTGCAAAAGAGGAGAAAATAAAGTTGAGAATGTGGTTGTGATTATGTGCAAATAACAACAAAACTAGGTTTGAGATTATATGCACATGGAATATGAGATTGAGAGAAGTAAAAATCAATGAAATCAAAAATAAAGGAAAATAACAAACAAATGAAAAACAAGGATAAGAGAAAAATAAAGAAGGTAAAGTATGGAGGATTAATTAAAGATATGAGGAATCTAGAGTAGATCCACTTAGCTTATCTCAATCTCATGAAAATGAGTTGGATTTGATAGCTAGTGATGGGAAATAAATGATTACCTCCTTAGTTGCAAGTATACAACCTTTATCAAGTTATAGTATAAAGATTATCGATCCCACGAGGAACGGAAAGTAGGGAGGAGTTTTGCTCAAGTTTGGTTCTCAAACATACAATTAGGAGTTTATGTACAAATAAAATGGAAGTAAGAAAATGGTGAAAGTGGATGTGGAGAGATAAAAGAGAGTGGATTGTGGATTATGTGCAAAGGAGGAGAAAATAAAGTTGAAAATGTGGTTGTGGTTATATGCACATAATAACAAAACTAGGTTTGAGATTATATGCACATGGAATATGAGATTGAGAGAAAATAAGTGCAAAATAAAAGAAAGCAAGATTGAGAGAGAGAGAGAGGAAAATCAAAATCAAAAATAAAGGAAAATAACAAACAAATGGAAAACAAGGATAAGAGGAAAATAAAGAAGGTAAAGTATGGAGGATTAATTAAAGATATGAGGAATCTAGAGTAGATCCACTTAGCTTATCTCAATCTCATGAAAATGAGTTGGATTTGTTAGCTAGTGATGGGAAATAAATGATTACCTCCTTAGTTGCAAGTATACAACCTTTATCAAGTTATAGTATAAAAGATTATCGATCCCACGAGGAACGGGAAAGTAGGGAGGAGTTTTGCTCAAGTTTGGTTCTCAAATTATGCGCGACAATTAGGAGTTTATGTACAAATAAAAATGGAAGTAAGAAAATGGTGAAAGTGGATGTGGAGAGATAAAAGAGAGTGGATTGTGGATTATGTGCAAAGGAGGAGAAAATAAAGTTGAAAATGTGGTTGTGGTTATATGCACATAATAACAAAACTAGGTTTGAGATTATATGCACATGGAATATGAGATTGAGAGAAAATAAGTGCAAAATAAAAGAAAGCAAGATTGAGAGAGAGAGAGAGGAAAATCAAAATCAAAAATAAAGGAAAATAACAAACAAATGGAAAACAAGGATAAGAGGAAAATAAAGAAGGTAAAGTATGGAGGATTAATTAAAGATATGAGGAATCTAGAGTAGATCCACTTAGCTTATCTCAATCTCATGAAAATGAGTTGGATTTGTTAGCTAGTTTCAAACAATCTCTAGGGATCCCAGATATTAGCTCCACACTTAGAAAAGGGTAATTCCCTAGAGGGTTCTAGCCTCAAGGTGAATTAAAGAAAAGAAAAATCTATTCTAGAAAGTAAATACAAGAATTAAATACATTGCATGAAAGTAAATTGCAAGGAATTAAATTGCATGAAAGTAAATTGCATGAAAGTAAATTGCATAAAAGTAAATCTAAGCTACAAACAAAAGTAAAGAAGAAAATGAAAAAGAAAGAAAATAGAAACCAACAACTCCTGATCTTAATCTAATCCTCCTTTTGGTCCTTGGATTAGAAGAAGAGAAAGGAAATTGAAGGGTGAAACATTTCATTTATTGTGTAACAAAAGTTACAATTTTGGAAGGCCTTCAATGAAGAGTGACCCTCCTCTCCAAATGGAGTTTTACAAAATATTTCACACTCAAAACACTCACCTTCACCCCTATTTATAGCCCAACGGAGTTGATGTGAACCATTGGATCAAACCTAGCCAAAAGGAAGAGAAATCCACCCTTAATTGAATTGAAACCGACGGTTATCGATGTTAGCTAACCTATTAAAACCTTGGCCAACCGGTTATCAACCGATTGGTTCCCAACCTAATTTGTCTTTTCTTGATTTTTCTTCACGAATTTCTCTTGGATCAATTTGGTATCTTGGGCCTTGGTTTGTCTTGATTTGGGCTTCAAATATTGGTAGAAATTCAGAGAATTTGAGTCATTTGGGCTTTTATTCATTATTTCTTTATTAACCCGCAAAATAAGATAAAAATGATTATTAGTAATATCGTTATTCATATAACATAGGTAATAAGGGTATAAAATGTAATTAAAATGTGATAATCAAATACCCCCACACCTAAACTTTTGCTAGTCCTCTAGCAAAGAAAATAAAAGAAAACCTAACTCACAAGAGAATCATGGTTGTATTTAGCACATACAACAAGCCTTTAAACCCCTAGGTTACCCTAGTGGACGAAGTTGTAGTCTCGTGAGGGTTTGCAAGTGAATATACCCACAAAATTCAGTCAACTTGCCAATTTAAAGGAGTTAATAATTCATTCATTTGATATCTTCAAACATTCCAATTGAAGTTGGTTAATACTCAAGAAAACGCTTTTATCATAACTCCAATGTAATTTTCTTAAGAAAATCCTTTCATTATAGTTATACAAAACCAAGTTTAACTCAAAAATTTAATTTAAAAGTTTTGAAAAGAACATGCTAACTCTTTGTTTTAAACAAACTTCAAGTCTTTTAATCCATTTTATTTTTCAAGAACATATACAAATATAACTATATACAAAAACATGGTTAGTATGATTTTTTATTTTTTATTTTTTATTTTTATTTTTTTAACTCTTTATTCCTTGGTGGTTTTGTTCTTTTAATCGGCTTTCTAAGTGACCATTTAGCGAAGTTTTGGGCCAATGAATCCCAACCCATTGGGCTTAGGTCATTAAGCATAGAAATACTCCTCGGGCTTAATTACTCACCAACTTAGGCTTAGTAAAATAGAACCACCAATGATTTTAAGAGAATTTTTTCTACTTTTTATTAAGTTAGTATATATATGTGTATATGTATATATATTCTGAACAATATTTGATCAAGACAACTTGAAAAATTATTTTCAACTCTAAGTTAGGCATGCCAAATTTCATTACTTTAATTAAAAATCTAAGTTAAAACTTAAGTAAAGTATACTACTTGAAAATCATTTCTAAGAAATTTATTTGAGTTGTCATAAAAGGTAAACTTGAGTATAGAACTAACTAAGGATTAGAAGACTTAAATTCTATCAAATTGATCAATTATTAATCAACTCTATTAAGTTGGCAAGTGACTATTTTTTTATGATGAAAAGAAAAAAATGACATAAAAGAATGGTAAGAAAAAGAAAAATAACTAAGATAAAGATAAAATGACTAATTCCCACCCCCACACCTAAATTTTGCATTGTCCTCAATGCAAATTCTATTATGCACAAAGTAAAACAGATAATAATTGAAGCACTTACATTTGTTCTGGCTAGCTTCAACAATGATAAAAATTCGCAAATACCTTCAAGATAAGGGGGTGAAGCCAAAATTTATTCTCACTTTCTTTTTTCTTTTTTCTTTTTGTCTTTTTTGAAAAGACAAGAAACTCTCACATGAGAGAAGAATAAATTCTTTTATTATTATGAGAAAATAATAATAATAATAATAAAATAAAAATAAAATGTAGAATAAAAGATGAAACATGAGAAGCTCACATTCTACATTAAATCCTACCTTATTGCTGAAAATTCTACCCAAATTTAAAGAATTTCAAGATGATATAATCAATGATGTTCTCAAATTCTGAAAATTCCAAGGTTTGCAATGTGTTTTGCAAAGAAATTGAGGTAGGTCTTATTGGTGTTATGCATTTTGAACTTAGATTTTTGATTAATGAAAATTTGACATTTTGGTTGCTCTTTCAAAATCTAAGCTCATCGAAAAGAGTTCTTCAATGTTGCATTCAAGAGGCATGTATTCAACACGCTTCCTCATTTTGAAAAATAAAACCGAATTTTTAAAATTTCCAGCCTCTTGAAAGATTTCCTCAAAACTAATGTCGATTCATTCTCTACTGCTAAACTTTCTTGGATGTAATTGATTTCGAAGGTCGATTATCAATATTATTTCCTCGATTGAAAATATTAAGTTCAGAATGATTCCCAAAAGACACTTCATGTGACCAGGTTCTACGGTTGATGAGAGCATTAGAAGTGGCTAAGAACGGTCTTCCTAAGATCACGGTATCTGTCCTTTGGGATTGGAAACGGTTGTGTTTCCGTGACTACTTAAATCAACAGAAAAATGAAGTCTCCAACCTTTATCAAGACATCCGTTATTTCACCCATAGGGACCTTAATGATCTATCGCCTAATCAAGTGTGCATCTAGTTGGCTTGAGTTCCCGACACCTAGTTGTTGGTAGATTGAATCTGGAAGCAAGTTGACACCGCCCCTAAGTCTAAAAGCCTTTATCGATATGAGTATTACCAATGATACGGGATAGTAGGACAACACGGATCCTTATGTTTCAATGGTACGGACCTTGAGAGGACTTCAGCGATATTGGCGAAAGACTTTCTTTGGAATATTTATTTGCCTCTTTTTGGTACATAATTCCTTTAGAAATTTGGCATAAGAAGGAATTTGTTCAATGACATCTAAAAGAGGAATGTTGACCCTAACCTGCTTGAAAGTCTCTAGAATTTTCTCCTCCTGAGAGGAGTGCTTCCTAGGCCTGAGTCTATCCGTGTAAGGAGCAACTGGTTTAAATTGATTAGACTCGTCTCGTTCAGTTCTGGTCATCAAGGGTGCGATTTCTAGGAGAGAGAATTTATTCCGTTCGTGGGTTTCACTTAGAGGCATTCTAACCTGATTATCGACTGTCTACCTCGACCGTAGTGAATGGATTGCATTCACTTCACTTGGTAGGTTGAACTTGATCCCGTGTCCTTCGGGTTGGGCACGGGTTGACTCGAAAAGTTCCTTTCTCTCTCACTCATGGCATTAGCTAGTTGACCAAGTTGGGTTTCTAACCTAGCTATGGCTTGAGTGTTGGAGGTGAGGATTTGCCGTTGATTGCATGAAGGAATTGTGTTTGATGTTTGAGTCAATAAGTTCGTGGTCGTAGAGGTTTTAATCAAAGTATCTAGACCCTTTTCGAGAACATTAAGGCGTTTATCATGATCCGCAATTTGAGGAGTGTGATTTGCGATTGGTGATGAGGAGACTGATTTTGAAATGACAGATTTGGTTGTTGAAAATTGAGAGGAGCTGTATTGCCCTAGAGAATTGTTGGGTTGAAGAGGTGAAATTTTGATTTCGAGTAGTTTCCCGGTTCCATGCAAAATTGGATGATTTCTCCAACCCGGATTGTAGGTTGGAGAAAATGGCTCATTCAACCAACAAATGCACGTTTATCCGACCTAGTGGTGACCGATCCTAAAGAGGACATTCCTCCAAACATGAGATGGAGACAGACAGCTATGACAACCGAGGTAGAAACTTGGTTGATTTGAGCTGGAGCTCGTTCTTTGACTTCTAAAGCTTCTAACCTACGCATGATTGTCGCCATCTTTGCTTCAGAGGCTATGTTTGTTTCTAGGACGACCACCGTTTTTGGTTGGGAAACCGATGAAACACGGTCATCACAATTTTCCCCTTGCATGGTTTTCTCGATAAACTCTCTAAAAGTCCCAAGCTTCATCGGCATTTTTCTTCATGAAATCCCCTTGACACATGGACTCTAAGGAAGTTTTGAAGAATAATCCAATCCTTCATAAATGATTTGGCATAATCGCCACTTTTCAAGACCATGGTGAGGACATTGGATAAGAAGATCTTTGAATTTGTCAAAATACTTCCAAAAGGTTCTCCGGGACAATTTTAAAATTTTGAATGCTGTTTCTAAGCTTGATTGTTTTATGGATAGGAAAGAATTTTTCAGAAAACTGCCACAAATTCACCCCAAGTTGAGATGGAATCGTGGGCAAGCTATCTGACCATTTTTGGCTTTGTCCTTAAGGGCAAATGGAATAAATCGGAGTTTGATCGCATCTTCATTAAGTCCCTCATTTTATCATGAGGCAAACTTCTTCAAATTAGGAGATAAAGATGTATGCCTTCGTTTCAATTCTAAGAATTTGGGAAGCATGTTTATGAAATGCGGTCAAGTTCAAAATTGGTTCCATTTACCTCGGGAGTTTTATGCAAGAGGGATTGCATTTCTAGTGGGGTAACAAACATCTTGAAGAACAGGTGGGTTGGTATTAGCCATTTCGTTTGGTTCAAGAGATGAATCAAAACGAATTAAACGATTAGTATTATCCCTAACCCAAGTTTGCATACACCACAATCAAAAAAAAATTTTTTTTTTTATTTGAAAAAGGATAAGAGAAAAAGTTAAGAAGATGAGAAAAACTAACTAAAAATAAATCAAAGCAATCACTTTTCAATCACCCTAACTCTAGGGTTAAGCCTAAACTTGACTTAGACCAGCTCCTAACCAAGAATTCCCTTAATGAAAAGATCAAAGTTTACTTGGGTAATTAGCCAGGTAAGGATAGTACTAGAGGGAGATCAAAGATCAATTAAGTACCTCTTTCCTTTCGGAGCGCCTTACGCAACCCCTAAACCTTGCCTTAGACACCAATTAATCCAAATAAACTTGGACCGGTTCACTTAAGAAATTATTGTTCCTTAATGAGCTCGAATCCTTAGGGGCCAACGTCTAATCAAATTTTAAGAGGCTTGGGTATGTGTAGTGAGGAATTAGTGATTTTGGGCTAAGGAAAGGGTGATGAAATCCCCTTGACACATGGACTCTAAGGAAGTTTTGAAGAATAATCCAATCCTTCATAAATGATTTGGCATAATCGCCACTTTTCAAGACCATGGTGAGGACATTGGATAAGAAGATCTTTGAATTTGTCAAAATACTTCCAAAAGGTTCTCCCGACAATTTTAAAATTTTGAATGCTGTTTCTAAGCTTGATTGTTTTATGGATAGGAAAGAATTTTTCAGAAAAACTGCCACAAATTCACCCCAAGTTGAGATGGAATCGTGGGCAAGCTATCTGACCATTTTTGGCTTTGTCCTTAAGGGCAAATGGAATAAATCGGAGTTTGATCGCATCTTCATTAAGTCCCTCATTTTATCATGAGGCAAACTTCTTCAAATTGAGATAAAGATGTATCGTCTTGGTTTCGACTCCTAAGAATTTGGGAAGCATGTTTATGAAATGCGGTCAAGTTCAAAATTGGTTCCATTTACCTCGGGGAGTTTTATGCGAGGGGATTGCATTTCTAGTGGGGTAACAAACATCTTGAAGAACAGTGGGTTGGTATTAGCCATTTCATTTGGTTCAAGAGATGAATCAAAACGAATTAAACGATTAGTATTATCCCTAACCCAAGTTTGCATACACCACAATCAAAAAAAAAAATTTTTTTATTTGAAAAAGGATAAGAGAAAAAGTTAAGAAGATGAGAAAAACTAACTAAAAATAAATCAAAGCAATCACTTTTCAATCACCCTAACTCTAGGGTTAAGCCTAAACTTGACTTAGACCAGCTCCTAACCAAGAATTCCCTTAATGAAAAGATCAAAGTTTACTTGGGTAATTAGCCAGGTAAGGATAGTACTAGAGGGAGATCAAAGATCAATTAAGTACCTCTTTCCTTTCGGAGCGCCTTACGCAACCCCTAAACCTTGCCTTAGACACCAATTAATCCAAATAAACTTGGACCGGTTCACTTAAGAAATTATTGTTCCTTAATGAGCTCGAATCCTTAGGGGCCAACGTCTAATCAAATTTTAAGAGGCTTGGGTATGTGTAGTGAGGAATTAGTGATTTTGGGCTAAGGAAAGGGTGATGAAATCCCTCACCTTATCTTGATTAATGGGTTTTGCCCTTAAGATATTTTCAAGTGTGTGCCAAATCAAGATGCTCAAATCACTTGGTGAATTCCTACTATTATATGAAATGCAACCCTAAGAATTAAAAGCAACTAAAAGGATGCAAAACAAAAATCTTTTTATTTTTTTTTATGGTCACAATAAAAAAAATGAAGTTTATTAGGGTCGATTAAGGGAAAAATCCTTTTATCTTATTTATTTTTATTTATTTTTTTTATCCTAATTGTCTCTAATGTATATGAACTATCTAAAGGGTGGAATTGAAAATACTAGATGGAGAAGTTACCCACATAAAAGCAATGCAAAGCCTCTTTGGAGGCAATTCTTCAATCTTGAATCTTCAACTCTTGATCTTCAAGCTCCAAGTTCCTACACAAAAGAAAACACACAAAATAAAACCAAACTTAATGAAAATCCTACTTATGCACCGCTCCCCGGAACGGCCAAAAACTTGATGGGAAATAAATGATTACCTCCTTAGTTGCAAGTATACAACCTTTATCAAGTTATAGTATAAAGATTATCGATCCCACGAGGAACGGGAAAGTAGGAGGAGTTTTGCTCAAGTTTGGTTCTCAAATTATGCTGACAATTAGGAGTTTATGTACAAATAAAATGGAAGTAAGAAAATGGTGAAAGTGGATGTGGAGAGATAAAGAGAGTGGATTGTGGATTATGTGCAAAGGAGGAGAAAATAAAGTTGAAAATGTGGTTGTGGTTATATGCACATAATAACAAAACTAGGTTTGAGATTATATGCACATAGGAAAATGAGATTGAGAGAAAATAAGTGCAAAATAAAAAGAAAGCAAGATTGAGAGAGAGGAGAGGAAAATCAAAATCAAAATAAAGGAAAATAACAAACAAATGGAAAACAAGGATAAGAGGAAAATAAAGAAGGTAAAGTATGGAGGATTAATTAAAGATATGAGGAATCTAGAGTAGATCCACTTAGCTTATCTCAATCTCATGAAAATGAGTTGGATTTGTTAGCTAGTTTCAAACAATCTCTAGGATCCCACTAATATTAGCTCCACACTTAGAAAAGGGTAATTCCCTAGAGGGTTCTAGCCTCAAGGTGAATTAAAGAAAAGAAAAATCTATTCTAGAAAGTAAATACAAGAATTAAATACATTGCATGAAAGTAAATTGCAAGGAATTAAATTGCATGAAAGTAAATTAGAGAAAGTAAATTGCATAAAAGTAAATCTAAGCTACAAACAAAAGTAAAGAAGAAAATGAAAAGAAAGAAAATAGAAACCAACAACTCGATCTTAATCTAATCCTCCTTTTGGTCCTTGGATTAGAAGAAGAGGAAGGAAATTGAAGGTGAAACATTTCATTTATTGTGTAACAAAAGTTACAATTTTGGAAGGCCTTCTCAATGAAGAGTGACCCTCCTCTCCAAATGGAGTTTTACAAAATATTTCACACTCAAAACACTCACCTTCACCCCTATTTTTAGCCCAACGGAGTTGATGTGAACCATTGGATCAAACCTAGCCAAAAAGGAAGAGAAATCCACCCTTAATTGAATTGTTGAAACCGATCGGTTGGTCGATCGGTTAGCTAACCTTATTAACCGGTTGGCCAACCGGTTGGTCAACCGATTGGTTCCCAACCTAATTTGTCTTTTCTTGATTTTTCTTCACGAATTTCTCTTGGATCAATTTGGTATCTTGGGCCTTGGTTTGTCTTGATTTGGGCTTCAAATATTGGTAGAAATTCAGAATTTGAGTCATTTGGGCTTTTATTCATTATTTCTTTATTAACCGCAAAATAAGATAAAAATGATTATTAGTAATATCGTTATTCGTATAACATAGGTAATAAGGGTATAAAATATAATTAAAATGTGATAATCAAATAGTTTCAAACAATCTCTAGGATCCCACTAATATTAGCTCCACACTTAGAAAAGGGTAATTCCCTAGAGGGTTCTAGCCTCAAGGTGAATTAAAGAAAAGAAAAATCTATTCTAGAAAGTAAATACAAGAACTAAATACATTGCATGAAAGTAAATTGCAAGAAAGTAAATTGCATGAAAGTAAATTGCGAGAAAGTAAATTGCATAAAAGTAAATCTAAGCTACAAACAAAAGTAAAGAAGAAAATGAAAAAGAAAGAAAATAGAAACCAACAACTCCTGATCTTAATCTAATCCTCCTTTTGGTCCTTGGATTAGAAGAAGAGGAAGGAAATTGAAGGGGTGAAACATTTCATTTATTGTGTAACAAAAGTTACAATTTTGGAAGGCCTTCTCAATGAAGAGTGACCCTCCTCTCCAAATGGAGTTTTTACAAAATATTTCACACTCAAAACACTCAGCCTTCACCCCTATTTTTAGCCCAACGGAGTTGATGTGAACCATTGGATCAAACCTAGCCAAAAAGGAAGAAATCCACCCTTAATTGAATTGTTGAAACCGATCGGTTGGTCGATCGGTTAGCTAACCGTTAGCCAACCGTTGGCCAACCGGTTGGTCAACCGATTGGTTCCCAACCTAATTTGTCTTTTCTTGATTTTTCTTCACGAATTTCTCTTGGATCAATTTGGTATCTTGGGCCTTGGTTTGTCTTGATTTGGGCTTCAAATATTGGTAGAAATTCAGAATTTGAGTCATTTGGGCTTTTATTCATTATTTCTTTATTAACCGCAAAATAAGATAAAAATGATTATTAGTAATATCGTTATTCATATAACATAGGTAATAAGGGTATAAAATATAATTAAAATGTGATAATCAAATAGTTTCAAACAATCTCTAGGGATCCCACTAATATTAGCTCCACACTTAGAAAAGGGTAATTCCCTAGAGGGTTCTAGCCTCAAGGTGAATTAAAGAAAAGAAAAATCTATTCTAGAAAGTAAATACAAGAACTAAATACATTGCATGAAAGTAAATTGCAAGAAAGTAAATTGCATGAAAGTAAATTGCATGAAAGTAAATTGCATGAAAGTAAATCTATTCTACTAACAAGAAAATAAAGAAGAAAATAAAAAGAAATAAAATAGAAACCAACAACTCCGATCTTAATCTAATCCTCCTTTTGGTCCTTGGATTAGAAGAAGAGAAAGGAAATTGAAGGTGAAACATTTCATTTATTGTGTAACAAAGTTATAATTTTGGAGGGTCTTCTCAATGAAGAGTGACCCTCCTCTCCAAATGGAGTTTTTACAAAATATTTCACACTCAAAACCCTCAGCCTTCACCCCTATTTATAGCCCAACGGAGTTGATGTGAACCCTTGGATCAAACCTAGCCAAAAAGGAAGAGAAATCCACCATTAATTCAGAATCTGTTGGGAACCGATCGGTTGGCCGTCGGTTGTAACCGGTTAACAATAGGTTGGCCAACCGTTGGTCAACCGATTGGTTCCCAACCTAATTTGTCTTTTCTTGATTTTTCTTCACGAATTTCTCTTGGATCAATTTGGTATCTTGGGCCTTTGTTTGTCTTGATTTGGGCTTCAAATATTGGTAGAAATTTAGAGAATTTGAGTCATTTGGGCTTTTATTCATTATTTCTTTATTAGCCCGCAAAATAAGATAAAATTGATTATTAGTAATATCGTTATTCATATAACATAGGTAATAAGGGTATAAAATGTACTTAAAATGTGATAATCAAATAGTTTCAAACAATCTCTAGGATCCCAATGAATATTAGCTCCACACTTAGAAAAGGGTAATTCCCTAGAGGGTTCTAGCCTCAAGGTGAATTAAAGAAAAGAAAAATCTATTCTAGAAAGTAAATACAAGAACTAAATACATTGCATGAAAGTAAATTGCATGAAAGTAAATTGCATGAAAGTAAATTGCATGAAAGTAAATTGCATGAAAGTAAATCTATTCTACTAACAAGAAAATAAAGAAGAAAATAAAAAGAAATAAAATAGAAACCAACAACTCCTGATCTTAATCTAATCCTCCTTTTGGTCCTTGGATTAGAAGAAGAGAAAGGAAATTGAAGGTGAAACATTTCATTTATTGTGTAACAAAGTTATAATTTTGGAGGGTCTTCTCAATGAAGAGTGACCCTCCTCTCCAAATGGAGTTTTTACAAAATATTTCACACTCAAAACCCTCACCTTCACCCTATTTATAGCCCAACGGAGTTGATGTGAACCCTTGATCAAACCTAGCCAAAAGGAAGAGAAATCCACCATTAATTCGATTCATTGGGAACCCATCGGTTATCGATAAGAATAACCTTATTAACCCATAACAACCGTTATCAACCGATTGGTTCCCAACCTAATTTGTCTTTTCTTGATTTTTCTTCACTAATTTCTCTTGGATCAATTTGGTATCTTGGGCCTTTGTTTGTCTTCAGATTTGGGCTTCAAATATTGGTAGAAATTTAGAGAATTTGAGTCATTTGGGCTTTTATTCATTATTTCTTTATTAGCCTGCAAAATAAGATAAAATTGATTATTAGTAATATCGTTATTCATATAACATAGGTAATAAGGGTATAAAAATGTACTTAAAATGTGATAATCATAATCCTATGACAAGTGACGCAATGGAGAATTCGCCGATTAGAGGATAAATCTCACGAAGTCGGATGTTTAGTTTGACGACAACTCACCAACATGAGCTAAAGCAAAAAATTCATTCATCAGCTTCGGTTCAAGATTTTAACAACGGACAGACAATAAATGCAGCATCGTGATGCTTTCAGTCATCCTACAAAGCACTGGATAGTCCGAAAAAATTAGAGAAGTCAAGATTCGAAGTCATTTTCAGGTCCCTTTATACCGACTGAAGGTTGGGGCCTATCATATCCAAAGTATTTCGCCTTCTTCTATAAAAGAGCGAGACCGAAATACTTCGGAGGGGGTATCTGTAGGCGTCGAAAATTACCTATAAGTCCCCGAGCCTAGCTCGTGATAATGAGTTGACAAGCGACAAGCTATCCGACCACGTAGCGACAAGTGACCGCGATGCAAACGCATAAAGCGAGTCAACGAAACACATAAAGTGAGTCGATGAAGCGTCAGTCGTGAAGCAAGTCGATGAAGCGTCAGTCGTGAAGCAAGTCGATGAAGCGTCAGTCGTGAAGCAAGTCGATGAAGCGTCAGTCGTGAAGCAAGTCGATGAAGCGTCAGTCGTGAAGCAAGTCGATGAAGCGTCAGTCGTGAAGCAAGTCGATGAAGCGTCAGTCGTGAAGCAAGTCGATGAAGCGTCAGTCGTGAAGCAAGTCGATGAAGCGTCAGTCGTGAAGCAAGTCGATGAAGCGTCAGTCGTGAAGCAAGTCGATGAAGCGTCAGTCGTGAAGCAAGTCGATGAAGCGTCAGTCGTGAAGCAAGTCGATGAAGCGTCAGTCGTGAAGCAAGTCGATGAAGCGTCAGTCGTGAAGCAAGTCGATGAAGCGTCAGTCGTGAAGCAAGTCGATGAAGCGTCAGTCGTGAAGCAAGTCGATGAAGCGTCAGTCGTGAAGCAAGTCGATGAAGCGTCAGTCGTGAAGCAAGTCGATGAAGCGTCAGTCGTGAAGCAAGTCGATGAAGCGTCAGTCGTGAAGCAAGTCGATGAAGCGTCAGTCGTGAAGCAAGTCGATGAAGCGTCAGTCGTGAAGCAAGTCGATGAAGCGTCAGTCGTGAAGCAAGTCGATGAAGCGTCAGTCGTGAAGCAAGTCGATGAAGCGTCAGTCGTGAAGCAAGTCGATGAAGCGTCAGTCGTGAAGCAAGTCGATGAAGCGTCAGTCGTGAAGCAAGTCGATGAAGCGTCAGTCGTGAAGCAAGTCGATGAAGCGTCAGTCGTGAAGCAAGTCGATGAAGCGTCAGTCGTGAAGCAAGTCGATGAAGCGTCAGTCGTGAAGCAAGTCGATGAAGCGTCAGTCGTGAAGCAAGTCGATGAAGCGTCAGTCGTGAAGCAAGTCGATGAAGCGTCAGTCGTGAAGCAAGTCGATGAAGCGTCAGTCGTGAAGCAAGTCGATGAAGCGTCAGTCGTGAAGCAAGTCGATGAAGCGTCAGTCGTGAAGCAAGTCGATGAAGCGTCAGTCGTGAAGCAAGTCGATGAAGCGTCAGTCGTGAAGCAAGTCGATGAAGCGTCAGTCGTGAAGCAAGTCGATGAAGCGTCAGTCGTGAAGCAAGTCGATGAAGCGTCAGTCGTGAAGCAAGTCGATGAAGCGTCAGTCGTGAAGCAAGTCGATGAAGCGTCAGTCGTGAAGCAAGTCGATGAAGCGTCAGTCGTGAAGCAAGTCGATGAAGCGTCAGTCGTGAAGCAAGTCGATGAAGCGTCAGTCGTGAAGCAAGTCGATGAAGCGTCAGTCGTGAAGCAAGTCGATGAAGCGTCAGTCGTGAAGCAAGTCGATGAAGCGTCAGTCGTGAAGCAAGTCGATGAAGCGTCAGTCGTGAAGCAAGTCGATGAAGCGTCAGTCGTGAAGCAAGTCGATGAAGCGTCAGTCGTGAAGCAAGTCGATGAAGCGTCAGTCGTGAAGCAAGTCGATGAAGCGTCAGTCGTGAAGCAAGTCGATGAAGCGTCAGTCGTGAAGCAAGTCGATGAAGCGTCAGTCGTGAAGCAAGTCGATGAAGCGTCAGTCGTGAAGCAAGTCGATGAAGCGTCAGTCGTGAAGCAAGTCGATGAAGCGTCAGTCGTGAAGCAAGTCGATGAAGCGTCAGTCGTGAAGCAAGTCGATGAAGCGTCAGTCGTGAAGCAAGTCGATGAAGCGTCAGTCGTGAAGCAAGTCGATGAAGCGTCAGTCGTGAAGCAAGTCGATGAAGCGTCAGTCGTGAAGCAAGTCGATGAAGCGTCAGTCGTGAAGCAAGTCGATGAAGCGTCAGTCGTGAAGCAAGTCGATGAAGCGTCAGTCGTGAAGCAAGTCGATGAAGCGTCAGTCGTGAAGCAAGTCGATGAAGCGTCAGTCGTGAAGCAAGTCGATGAAGCGTCAGTCGTGAAGCAAGTCGATGAAGCGTCAGTCGTGAAGCAAGTCGATGAAGCGTCAGTCGTGAAGCAAGTCGATGAAGCGTCAGTCGTGAAGCAAGTCGATGAAGCGTCAGTCGTGAAGCAAGTCGATGAAGCGTCAGTCGTGAAGCAAGTCGATGAAGCGTCAGTCGTGAAGCAAGTCGATGAAGCGTCAGTCGTGAAGCAAGTCGATGAAGCGTCAGTCGTGAAGCAAGTCGATGAAGCGTCAGTCGTGAAGCAAGTCGATGAAGCGTCAGTCGTGAAGCAAGTCGATGAAGCGTCAGTCGCTTGGGCTATTATTTCCTTCGTGAAATAACCCCTTTTTACCATGTAGATCTTTCATCGGATCGGATCACGCGGCGGTCCATGGACGGAATAGAGTTCCCGGCATAGGCAAAGACACCCACGCAAGCGAGGACCCGATAAACGGATCCCGCGTTTATTTAGGGAGAAAAGTTGTAATTTTTCCTTGATTTTCATTGTAAGTCTTATAAAAAAGACGACCTCTTTTTATTTTTGTTGGACTTATTTGTAATTCCATAAAGGTTTAATGAGTTCATCAATAATGAAGATCATCCTAACTTTTCCCGCGAAGAGGTGCGAAAGGAGGGAGGTGAAGGGTTGTGTAGGCTGACGGAGAGGGTTAATCGACTCTGGTCCACGTGGCTGAAGAGCAGGGAGAGATTTATTAATTGTAAAGCCGCCATCGGAGAATTTTACCTGCCTCCTCAGGGACGGAGTCACTGCGCCTAATCGCCCGCTTAATGGCCCTCCTAATCCCTCCATTCCCCTTAAATAAAGAGAAATTGGAGATGAATAATAGCTAAATTCTAACAAGTTTGATCCTACATAAAATAACAGACTTGTCCAACTATGTTTGTCCAACTATGTCTAGCTGGACTCTGACACCAACCATATAACTTAATCAACTTTCATTAATTAGTTAATTAAACTTTGATATAATTAATTTTAATATTATTTGAATATCAACTCCTCCTTCTCTGGGCACCAGTATCATTTTTCTCTCTTCAAATCATGTATTACTACAATTCGAACAATATTAAAAATATTTATTTTATGATCAGTTCGTCTTTCTCCGGGCACAACTATCATTTTAACCCTTCAATCCTTTATTACTTAAGATAAATTGATTGTTTTTAAAAAATTAATCATTTAATATAGTGCTCCAATTTCATTCATAGCATATTATGATGGAATAAAATTGAAGGTTTCCTATATATAATTTTAATGTTAAAATAGAAACAACTACTATTTACGTGGTAAATTCAAACTGCCTATAATATGGAGTATAATTATGAGAAAATAGTAAAAATTGCAAAAATTAAAAATGACAACAACACAAAATGAAATTTTTCTTACTGCAATTCCCTTGGAATTTAACTGGTGTTACCGCGCCAGCATCCCTCCAATCAAAATTAGAAGGAATTGAAGAAATATTCTGTTGTTCTATAGTCCTCTCATACTTAACGGACCTAAGTGACTCCTCAACCTCGAGTTCTGGTTTCTTGAATCCACTAGCATAAGTAGCTGAGAACTCTTTAGTGGTGAGATCGGAAAATAGGTTGACACCTAAAGTATACTTGTGATTTCCTGCATTATTGAAATCTTCGATATACTTTACATTCTCTTTGAATATCTCAAACCTGCGTGCTTTCTCTACTTCATCCTTATACACTCGTCCATGCTCCGCCATCCATAGCTCATGTTTTCTAGCCATTTCAGCGTCAAGAATGTTGTAATCATTTGCATAGCATATTCCTGAAATAATAATAATAAAGAAAGGAAAAAGTACATAATAGCATGCAGAAGCCATTTATAGGCAACTTAAAATAAGTATGTCCTGATGAGATTTGAAGATGAGCAGGTAAAGTTTGTGTTTATATAGGCAAGCTGACGTACTGCATGCTCTATTGTGAAGATGGCATAATAATTTTATTATTGTATACAACTAGCATGAATTATTTGACCCCCAATGTGCATGAATAAGACATTTAGTCGTTTATCAAAAAATAGACGTAACAGGTCATTGGTAACTTTAGCCTGCATCTTGGATACTGCTTACAAATCAGGCAAATGGTGTGAAGCATCGGATCCTGATAAAAGATCCAATGTGATATGAAGAATCGGCTTGAGATGGAAATAATTGCCATTTTTGGCTCCGCTATGTTGAATAATTGATTCAAAATTAGTTGCTTATCTTTAGGAGAACGTGGTTAAGTGTTGTTAGTAGTGGTTATTTGGATGTTTTTATTTGTTAGTGGCTAATGTGATTCCTATTTTTAGTATTTTCAGTTTTCTCTTAGTGTTATTTAAGGAGCTGTGTACTTGATATTTTTGTGGGCAATGAAATATTATTCAATTATTAAACTTCCTCTCCTTTTTCCCAACATGGTATCAGAGCCTTTGTGAGGATTTTAAAAAAAAAAATAGAGTGATCAACCTTTGTTATTAATGGCATCCAACAATTTTTCGCCTCCATACCCCATCCTCAATGGAGACAATTATCAATCTTGGTCTATCAAGATGAAATCCCATTCGAAAGCTTTGAGTTTATGGGAGGTTGTTGAGAGTGACTATGAGCCGACCCCTCTTCCACAAAATCCAACCCTAAACCAAATCAAGAAGCACGATGAAGAAAAAGCAAAGAAGCCAAAAGCCCTCACTTGTATCCATTCGGCCTTGTCGAACGGAAGATATGGCACAAGCAGTTGAAGAAGAAATTTTACTCTAGGAATCATGGTGAGATGTGCATCATGGAGTGATTGAAACAAGTACTCTATCAATATTTGTGGAGAGAGGTGCTCCTTTTAAGAGAATATTGATGATTATGTGCATCAACAAGATAGAGATGAGAAGTGCATCACAAAGTGAAGAGAAGTGCTTTACAAGATTATGGAGAGAAGTGCTCTATAAAGATTCAAGAGGAATAATAAGAAATTTTGAATCAAGAGAGAATGTTGAATAATTGATTCAAAATTAGTTGCTTATCTTTAGGAGAACGTGGTTAAGTGTTGTTAGTAGTGGTTATTTGGATGTTTTTATTTGTTAGTGGTTAATGTGATCCCTATTTTCTAGTATTTTCAGTTTTCTCTTAGTGTTATTTAAGGAGCTGTGTACTTGATATTTTTGTGGGCAATGAAATATTATTCAATTATTAAACTTCCTCTCCTTTTTCCCAACTTTTGTGGGCAATGAAATATTATTCAATTATTAAACTTCCTCTCCTTTTTCCCAACACGCTATGCTACACTCTATAGCTGGAGGTGGCATCAAATAATGAAAGTCGCTGTTTGGCAAGCAGAATGTAAAATGTAAAGTGAAAAATAGAGAAGGTACTTTCTCAAGAAGGTATTTTCTTATTACTTCCTCTTTTGCAAAAATCTTGTTTGGATGTTATAAAAAAGAGAAAGTTGAGCTGGCAGATGATGTGGCACTTTCTTCTTCTTCAATTTGATTATGATGAAAGTGATAGCAGAAACTAGACAATTAAACCTAAATAATACGTGAAATTTTAAAATCTATTTTCACTTTCCTCTCTATTTATTTTCTATCCATTTTCTTCAAATTGGTGAAAGAGAAAGTTAAAGTATATCTTACACTTCACAATTAAACCTAAATTATATGATATATGTTTTAATTTAAAACACTTGTCAGACATTTCTTGAATGTATATTTTACACTTCACAATGCTCTCATCCATTTCTTAAAACTCATTAGACATAGTTCGGGTTCGTTTTAGCTCATACCCAAGTTCAAAACTGTGATTTTAAAGGGTCATTTTGAGTGCTTAGTTCAAATCTGAGTAGCTTCCAATTTATAATAATCAACATAATTAAAAAAAAAAAACATAGTAGGAATTCTAATTCTAGTAACACATGAATTGAAAAACAATAATAATCTCATGTAAATTATTAACCTCAATATACATATGTAGCCGTGTCCCCGCAACCGACATTTTACAATTTTGTCATGTCTTGTACCCGTACCCACACCCGTATCGGTACCCGTACCCGTTTTCATGCAACTTAGCTCATCACTTTGCATGCACTTATTTCCAAGTGCCAAACAGGAAAAAAAATGCATAGTGTTGTCATTTTCTAATTTTTGATCCGCATTCCATTACTTTCTAGTTGCCAAACACGTCAGAAGTTTGTTTGGAAAAATGATACCATGTGCATAGTAAGAGTCAAATACTTTCATGTACTTCTCGAGTTTTCTTAGATGAAACTAGCAATTGAAAATTATGTGAGAATGAGTTTCACCACGTAAGATGTAGTGCATAATTCGCTTCCCTTATAAATCCTCCAAGTGATAATGAAAGTTAAAGTGAAGACTACTATTTGTAGAAAGGGATTGTCCTTTAAAATCAAAATTTTACCCAATGTATTTATAAACCTTTCTACTTTTGTAATGCCCTATTTCAGTAACTTTAAATCCAAAATATCAAATACAATATTTTTCCATATGGTATCTATCTACCAAGAACCATAAACCCGTCCACCTCCTATCCTTTTCCGGCATGACATCAACCCCTCTACTCTCCCAAGCTCCTCCTCAACTCCTACCTCGACTCGGTCCTTGGTGACCTGTTCTATTGGACTCAACCCCACTTCTCTACCGCCCATAACCTTCACAGTGTCCAAGAGGATAGATCTGGTTGAGTTTGATTCTTGTGATGTTAAAGAGAAGAGGGTCGAGTTTTGAATGCATGAAGAGTAAGCTAAATGAAGGGGTTACGCTTGTTCAGAGTTTGGTGGTGAATGAGGGAATGAAGGAAGAATATAAGGTGCGAGGTTGGTTTTTTTCTTTTTTTTTCTTTTTTTTTTTTTGGTTGATTTTGGTGTTATCAACTCGTACACTAGGTGATCGATGTAATGCCTCTATGTAAGATACAAAGAGAATGGAGAATGATGAGACAAGTGTGATATAGATCTAAAGTTGCCGATAATGGAATATTGGATGATGGTGCAAGGCATGGGAGTTTATATGAAAGCTATTGAGCATAGTGTCATAGTCTTTCTTCTTATCAAGATACACAGCTATTATTCATTCCACCTCTGTGATGATGATCATCCGACATCTCTAATTCCTCAAGCTTGCCGATGAGTTTATTTTTGCAAGGCTAACTATTTAAAAGTTGGTTTCTTTCTGTTTCTAGTTGTGCTCACTTTGAGCTTGTGAAAATGCTTGTGATGCAACTTCCTGTCTTTTAGATTTTTTTTCATTGTGATCTGCATATGGAAATGTATATGTAACAACATCATGAGTCGGTAGTTTCCCTTAGGATAATTTGCATTTTGGATGTCTCCTTGTTGGATGAAATTGTATCGGATATTCTTGTACAGAATATCATTTGTACCAATGTTTAATTTTTATCTACATTTGCCTACTTGTTTATTTGTATAACTTGGATCATCTATCCTCTTGTATCACCCTGAATGTTGCTTCACTTATAGCCTTGTAAGGTAATATACACAATCAAATAAGTTGCTATATATACCATGTCTATAAGTTGTACACTCTGAAAGAAGTCGTTATACCATGTCTGTAAGTTGCTATAAATTGTGGAGTTATAAGCTGCTATAAACTATGAAGTAAGTTTTTATATTATGTGTGTACATTGCTATAAACTATAAATTAAGTTGCCAGATCATGTCTGTATGTTGTTAAACTATGTCTGTAAGTTGTTATATATATACTATGATGTAAGTTGTTATACAATGCCTGTAAGTTGCTATACACTATGAAATAAGTTATTATATCATGTCTGTCAAGTTGCTATACACTATGAAGTAAGTTATTATATTATGTCTGTCAAGTTGCTATACCTGACACAATAAGGCGTTGTATACCATGAAGTCTAAAACTGCTATAACATACACAAAGTCTATAGACCTCTCAATTACTGCATAGAGCAACATACATACAAGTGTAGCGACAGAATAACATTAGCACCGAACATAACAATACGCCGACTAGGTATAGCAACATAAGCATCAAGTGTTGCGATATACAGACTAGGTATAACAACATAGTAACTAGTTAGAGCAAAATAACCATTGAACATAGCAGCATAAACTGTATATACATTTTCAAGAATTCCAACAGTTGTTTACATGTAAGATAATATATCGAACTACAAAATGGGGTCTGATTAAAGAAACCGCCACCCTTCACATTTCCAATAGGAATCCAATACAATTCATGAAGCAAAAGCCTGAAATTATACCATTCTATGCCACGGCATCACTTTTCTTCTTCTTCTTATCCAACATGATGCAAGAGTCTTCAATGATGTAAAAATCACCTAATGCAACAAGACCCGAACATGGCTTGAGAACAAAGGAGAAAGTGAACTTATTAGGGGGCAACACCCATTTCTATCATGTGATAGTGCAAATGGTGGACTTTATCAAAGGGTTCATTCCAAGAATAAGATCAGATCGTTGTGTTCCAGAGGAAAATATTTGGACGGGGAAATTTGCCAATTATAAGGCGGGCATGGGTGGTTTTGCACGAAGGAGAGGTTAATGGAGCAGAGGGAGGAGAAGAAGGAGGGCTGGTTGGGGAGTTTCGTCGAACATAAGGTGACATGGATAGTTTAGTTGCGCAAAGAACCGGTAGACAGAGGAAGGATTGTGGGTGGAGTAGAAGGTAGGTAGGCCACTGAAAGGGGTTGGCGAGAACGGAGTCGAGTTGGGAATTGAGGAGGGAAGGGCCGAGGATGAGCCAGGAGAGGAGGATGAGAGAAGTAGAGTGTGAGGAAAAGGACATGAGTGGTGGATCTTGAAGAAGTGATTAGTGAATTGGTGAGCGTTAACAGGAGGAGAGAATGAAGAGGACAAAATTCTATTTTGAGATTTCAAGCCACCTTGTTGGATGAAGGATGTAGGAGACGGGAAGGGAGGAACAAAGGTTAGGGTTAGTTTTTAGGAGGTTTTTTATCTTTAGGCCTAATGGTTTACCCTATTTTAATCTCTAAACCCAACGTTTTTTTTTTTTTTTTGTCTTTGAACTCAATTGTCTTTATGTATTTGCCTTTAAACCCAAATGATATAAATTAGATTAATTATATATTGTATTTATACTTTTAGGTGACAAAAACCCTTAAATACCGCCCTCAATCTACTAGAAAACTCTCCGTGCTCTCTCATATATATATATATATATATATATATATATATATATATATATATATATATATATATATATATATATCTCCCTCATCTATCTAATGACTCCCTCTCGCTTCGATCTCTTTCTGCAACCCAAGGAAAATACCTTAAAACCCTAACAACTCTCAAATTCTCGGCTCAATTGATTCTCAAGAAAACCCTAACCGACCCCTCCTTCACTCCTCTTTCAATTTGGTAAATTTGGCCGAAAATCAGCCCCCAAGAAAACCACAAAATTTCCACAAACCCTAGCCGTCCACCCGTCACCTCCTCAACTACATCGTTCCAACTCTACTACTGTCGAGCTCCTCTATCGTTGTCACTAGCACTCTCATCGTCAACTCTACCTGCGATGCTGACAACCACTAGAAAACCCTAGAAACCTCAACTCCACCACCTCCTTCTCCTCCAGCGCTTTCCCTGACCGTCGCTATCAGCTCCTTTATAAGTAATCTCTCTGCTGTTATCAATACCCTATTCCTATATTTTGTAATTGGGTTTTTTCTTTGGTTTAAGGATACTTTTTTGGGTTTTAGTTTCAATTACAACTTTTGATCAGCTTAAAGTAGTTAATCAGTATAAATCTCCTTCTCATTTTGGTCCATCTCCTTCCCTGTTTATTTCCAGTACAAATATCCTTCTAATTTTGGTCCTTCAATTACAACTTATGTCCTATGGCATCATCCATAACAATGTAAAGAAATGATATTGCAAAGGGACTTCTTAGAATGCTATCATTCTTAAGTTTCCATGGAGTTGGACTCTATTTCCCTTCAATTTATGTTTTTCGATTTATGTGTACTTATGAGCTCATATGCACGTTAACCAAAATTTTTACAGTTTTCAATAGATTGCATAGGAAGGTAGTATGTAGGTTATAGCAACACTGCATAGAAAGGTAAATGAGCTAGGTAGTCTTATGTACAGAAATTTATATAGATCTTACTGGGAGATTCTAAAAACTCCAAGGCTGTCTTAAGTCATACTAATAAAATCGCAGTTCTTTGAGAGGTTTGGAATAGAAGTGAGAAAAATTCGGACTGTGAAACATGTTTATTCTCATAATAATGTTTCAAACTCTTTAGATTTCTGAAACATGCATATGACCCAATGATAAAATGAGATTCTCAAATCAATTATACTTTCAAGTAATGCATCTTTTATTGTGTTTTTACATAGCTTATTTTTTACTTTCCTTGATATTAATGTTGGCTTATGTTTTCTTGTATTTGCAGCAAAGCAATTGAAGTTAGACCGCATCAAATTTAGCCTACTTACGCCACCAATGTTGAAAATAACAAAATTGGGTTATGTAACCTTGACCTCCTATTAAGGGTTAAGGAAAAAGCATAAAAAAGCGTAGCATAACGTAGGTTATATTGTTTATTAATTATTTAGATATTTTATAAATACTAATTCATAATAACTTTAATACTTAGAATCATCAAAATTTTCAACATAACAACACAATTATCAAATATAAAAATACAAGATCACAAATTCTAAACAAAAGTTAGTCATATTTGACTAACAACCATCCCAAAAGTATCATCAAATGATCAAATATGTTAATGTCAGTCAAGTTTAAGGCAATAAAATATGTCTAAATTAAACCAAACACTTCCAACACTCAAGTTCTTAACTTTACAAAAATATTCTAATTCCTAATCAAGTTCACTAAATCAACCAAACTAAACATGACTATGTAACAATAGTAAGAAATTATATCTGAGATTGTGTACAAACTTAATTTCACAAAATTTAGTATTAGTTTAAACCGAAAACTAAAACCTAATCAAAATCAAGAAATAACTGAAAGTAATTATCTCACCAACACAATTAACCCACTAATTAATTCTTGTACTCTAATTCGTGGTAGATCTTAAAAATTATGTTGAATGGTAAAGTAATGGAGCAATAAGTTTGATATGATTTAGGGTAAATTGGCAATAGAAAATATTAGAATTTGGAAGATAATTTTAAAATCACTATTTATTTAAAGGATATAATCTGAGATGCCCAATACATAACTGAAAAATAAAAAATTTATCTCACCGGAGTAGCAGAAGCCGCGCGCGGATAATCGGTGGAGTTTCAGAGGAGGCAAGGAGTTGAGGTTTGGGTTGGAGGAGGCGAAGAGATCGCATAATCGCAAGAAGAGAATAGGATGATCTGGACTAAAAGGGGTAAGGTTTAAATGATTTGGATGGTGGAGATGCATCCACGCGTCCTAGTTAGAGATACAATTTAACCTAAAAAAACTCATGTTAACTGGTTATATAACGAAACACACAATTAACGCAATATAACGTGTTTTTTCTGGGTTAAATGGTTTTACCATTAAATGCGTGCGTTACATAACAAGAGGGCACCATTAAGTCACAAAACGGGTTATAACGGGTTATGTAACGGGTTTTTTCAACTATGTCTGCCACCTAGTTCACAATCGCATTACATTGTTGGATGGCCATCGGGAGGCCCTTCGGGATATCACTTTTTATAGGCTTCTTACTTGTAAGGATCCTACCTTGCTATGAATAAATTTCTACGGTAGATTCCGATCGAATAATTTTGAACCGTCCGATTTTATTAAATCCTTGATTTTTGACATGTGTCATCTACTTTCTTTGAGTGGAAAAGTCACAAATATTGTTTTATGTTTGTCAATTAAAGTCTTTGGTTTTTAATTTAATTTCTTGGGTTTTCATAATGGCTTGGTTTAAGAGAGAGATAAATGAGTTTTATGATAAATTAGCTTATTGGGTTGGATCTAATAGAAATGATACCCATTGACCCAAACCCTCTACTTACTCCCTTATATAAAAGCCCCAAATCATCTCCCTCATGAGATTAGGGTGAGATTGGAGAGCTTGGAGACCAAGAGAGGATTGCTTCTGCACCCAATGCAAGTGTTTTCCTGTTCAAGGATTTTCTTTTTAAAATTATAACTCACAGGTTTTGGAGATCTCACTCTCCTCTTGCTATTGATACAAGTTTGATTTTAAAAGGATATATTTTGTATTTTTATGAGATTGATCAAGGGGAGGAATTCTCTAAGAGGCAGATCTCAATCCAGAATCACTTTCAGAGAGAACGGCTCATTATTATAGATAGACGTTAACTTTGCAAGATAGAGTCTTTAATCCATGCTCTAATGAGATTTTCATGGGTTTTTGAGTATTATGAGATCTCTGCAGTTCTATGATATGTTTGGATAGTTTTGAGTATATTGGATAAGGGGTGTCCCTATTTTTGGTTGGATTGCGTGCCCTCGAGCTCTATTGGTGAATTTGGAATTACTTGAATATATGATGTGAAAATTAATGGAATAGATTTTTCATGGTAGTAGAAAACTTGGGTTGGATTGCGTGAGTGCATGCGCTAGACCTGTCCAGCGCACACACTCAGTGAAAACTTGAGAGTAGTTTCATTTACAGGGCTTGCTTGCATGCACCCTAACAATGAGCGCACACATTCAAGTGGAGTTTTCAAATATAATTTTTTTTGGATTTTTCGGTCTACTCTAGAACTTGGCTAACATGGCATCAGGGTGAGCGCATGCGCCCAACCTCCGAGCACACGTGCTTACTAGAAGAAAAAAGATTCTTTCGATTTTGAGAAATTGATCTGCTTGAGCTTGTTTTTCATGATTCTTTGGTTTTTACTCATGGATTATGATATTTGTTATGCAGTTAAGATTGTTCTTTCTATCTTTAGATTAAGTATATTATAAAGTAGTTGCTTGGTTATAGTTTCTTGTTTATGATCATTTATTTTAAATCATGATACATCCATGTTTATATATGTAAGTAGAGCTTGTTGTGCTATGTTATCGAACAGTACTTTATCATATATTTTTGCCCTGCTATGCTATGTTATGCCATGACCTAGAATCCACAGACATTATGCATGTTAGTCTAGATATACCTTGGAGTTTTATTTTATCAGTTTGTTATCATGAGACTTGGCCCTAGAGGTATACAAGATTAGACATCATGATGTGGTATATACATAATGATAATAATTGCTTATGTTTGGATATTAGACGTATTCCTCGTGACACTAAATCAATAATATTTTTTGTTTGAATCAAGAAAGTTCTCGGTTTGGTATACATTGTGACCGTGAGTGGAGGCTCATGATTCTCCAACACCAAAAACTTGATCAAGTATAAAGCATGATAAACTAAGAAAGACAAAACTCAAAAAGAGATCAACTATCTGCATGTATCAAGTCATGAATAACGTGCTTTGATATTTGATGGGCATGTTTCATTTTCTTTGAAAACCCAGTCGGAGAGGGCACCTACATGATGGATGTTCTCTATGGATTGAGTTATTCGAGCCTGGTGCATAATATATCATATATAACCAAGTAATAAAAATGTTCATCTAGCTAATTAATGGGAGGGAATTTGACATCTCATAGATAATGTATGGCCCAGGGTTATGTTCGAACACTTGTGCCAGATGAGTCTGTGCACATAAACTACGTAAAAAAAGAAACCAAGTAACATTCCCAGTAGGTACACCAAACACACATTATCCCGTGAGTGCTTTTTCTAAATAAGATTAAGTAAAATCTAAGAATAGTTAGATGCACATAACATTTGCATCACGCTCAAGGTTTTGGGCACCCTTCCATTGTGATCTCTGTGTGGTTGCATATCTGGTTTATTCGCTAGTTTTGTTTTATGATCTGGTTTTCAAGATGCATGTTTCTTACTCATAAAAGTAAGTAAAGTGATACAATTATATAATCATTCTTACGTTTATACAAGTCATGCAATCATGTTATATGTTACATGTGCACAAACCATTTCTTTATTTTACCACTTGTTAGACGGCTTTCTGACGGTCCTGGTTTGCACAACATTGGAGAACCCGGACACTTCACCCCTACTTTCAAGCACCATGGAGTCTAGTGATCTTCAGTAGATAGGGTTCTACCAACCACCATATCTATCTATTTATCCAGTTTCTGTTCCAGGTTGCTTATTACCAGACTTTGTTATCTATGTTTACTTTTTCACTATTACGTAGTGACTCTGATGTACCTAGTTGTTTCAGTTATTATTCCAAACTTGTATGGCCCTACGGCCTTGTTATTACATTTTCAGTAAGGAAGACACTGATATCAGACTTATGATATCCTTTATGTTATTCAATATCTCTTGGGCTTGTTGTTTACTTTTGTTTTGTATCTTTGCTTCCACTGAGTATTTGTGATGCATACTTGCTATTTCTTGTATATCAATTTTTTGGTATTTGTGTTTATGTATGATTTTTTGAATCTGTTCCGGATATGTTAGGTGAGATATACGTACTGATCTTTCTAATAGGATTAAGTATATACTTTCAGATGGTGTTTGGTTTGATTGTATATGATGCCTAGTTTAGTCACGTGCCCATCAGGCATTTCTAGGACAAGGGTAGTGACATTAACATTCGCGATATTCTAAATCAGTGTCTTTTGATTGACTATTTGTTGGAAGTCTTTAATTTTGAAAAGCGTTCTTTTGAAATTAGAGGTAAATGGATTAATTTTGGTGTTGAGAATGTTCGACGGATTATGGCGCTTCTGATGGATGGAGTACTATAAATACGAGTTTTAGAAGAAGCGATTGTGATATAATTTATAAACATGTGCTTTCATTAACACGAAGGCGATATTTGAGGCAGATCGAAAGTGTCGGACTATAACCATGAAGAGAAAAATTAATGAGGGAAAGAAGATCGTGGCTTCTAGACGGGTTAGGATGGCAGAGCTTATCATGGGAATGGCCAGGCGGGAAGATTCTATTTTCCCATAGTTGCTTGTGGCATTCATGATTAGCTTTATATTATGCCCCCAAATTAGTTGCAATTGCTCTTTGTTTGCATTTAGATATGTTGAGAAATTGATAACTTTAAGGAATATAATTGGGATGAAGTTGTGTATAGTGTCTTGTATAAAGAAATGAATAAGGCTAAAATGTCCATCACTAAGAGGTCAGAGGGAAAGCGAGATAAAGCAGGTAACATGAGCGGTTTTGCTTTGGTGTTGGTTGTAAGAAAAGATTTTGTATATTTTTGTTATATAGTTATAAGCATTATTGCGCTAACTTTTTTATGATTTGACAGGCTCGATTTTATGAACATGGAGGAAAGTTGAGCACTCGAAAAGGAGATGAAAGTCTACCACTCATCCTAAGCTTCAAGAAGTGTTCGAATCTATAGAGGAACACATTGAAGGAACTAATTAAAGACCCGATTTATTTTTGACCGTCTGTTGCTCAATCTGCTATAACAAAATACAATGGAAGGGATACTCAATCTGCTATGACTAAATACAATGGAAGGGTATAAATATATTCAGCTTGTTTAATTTTAATATATTTCTTAATTATGTATATCACATTTGAACGTTAGCTTTGTTGTTGTTAATATGCAGGTAATCATTAAAGTTGATTTGGATAAAATAATACATGATAAAAGAGTACAATTAGACCTTTTGTTGAAGATGAAGATAGAAAATTTAGCACAGTGAGAGAATGATGATGAGAATGGAGATTCAGGCAATAATGACTATGACGATGATGGTGGAGATAGTGGAGAGGAGGGTGAAAATAGGGAGGCCCATGTTGATGGTGATGATGGATATAGAGAGGACAATAAAGTCCTCGACAACCTTTGGAAGTAAAAAAAATGACCATGTAAGTTATCAATTTTTTTTCCCTTTTTATGACTTATTACAACTTTTCATTAACATGTGTGTTGCATAATATAGGGGCAAATGTGTGTGGAAGTGTGATGAAACTTGGTAACACGCTCGGATGCATATAACCTACTTACGGGAACTGCAATTGGTTGTGATGTAAGTATCATTTTTTCACGCTTCACACAAGTATTTTATCTCTTATCTTCTAACAAAAAGCTTGTAAATCTTGCAAAAAGGTACTTCTATAGTTGTTTATCGTTTGTGTGACTAGGTTCATATTAAGTTGTTAAATATAAGAGGCATTTTAGTTGTTTGTTTATTTTTATTAAGGTGATTTATCTTTTGCTATCAAGGGGATATTGGGGAGTGCATGGCATGCTTTGCACGATAACAAAGAAAATAAAAGAGAAGTGTGACTTCTCTTGGTGACTAGTTTCAAATTTACTATACTGGATGAGTATAAGTAGGTGTAAGTATCATTTTCCATGGAAAAAGTGTAATGTTAATATATTCTTGCTATGTATGTTTTAGGTTATAGCCTCTATGCTTGTACGGAGGAATATGATGTCTAAGCCTAAATATTTAAAAGACATACGCATTTATAGTCTATGGTTAACGGTAACCATTTGGAGATGATAAGTAGTATTCATATGTTATATTAAGTATTCAAATTAATGATTTCAAAAAATAAAAGGTATTCAAATTAAGCCTATTTGTTTGGAGAGGTGAATTCTTGATGATAATGTGACAAGTTTCAATTGTATGTTAAAGAAATTATCGAGAAGCGTTTTCTTGAGTTGGATAAGATAATTTTTCCAATTTTAAGTTTGTTTCATTGGCACATGTTGATTTTAAGTGTAAGGGAAATGAGACTCAGTCACTACTTCTCTATCAATGGATATATGTCTGTTGCTATTCAATTCAGAGAGAAACTTAGGTCCTCTATACATGAAAATTAGAAATTGGATATTGGCGCTTTTCAAGGGATAGAAAGTGTCAAAGTACCTCAGCAATATTGGTATGCATTCAACTTCTTCGTATATTCCTTTCTTTTTTTGTATGTTCTAAGAAATAGAAATTTTTGACAGTAACATTTCACAATTGTACTTGCAGCTACTTAGACTTTGGGGTGTTCTTGAAGGCATACATATCGTGCGTCATATTCAATAATCTGGTTTCAATAGAATAAAAGGATTGTGTGAAACATAGAGCAAATCTCGTAGTCATGTTTCTCTCTGGAGGGGGAGCATCTAAACAGGGGGAGACATCCAAATTAGCTTGTTGATAGAATTGTTATGTATTTTTGTTTATATAGGTAGTACTTTGTGTACCCAATGAAGTTTGATATGATGTGTATGCGATGTTAATTATGTAGATGTGAAAGTATGGCAATTTTTTTTGAAAGTATATGTACTCGTGAAAGTATAGCGATTTTTGTGAAAGTATAGTAGGTTTGGGTGAGAGTACAAGAGGGTTTTGATGAAAGTATAGCGAGATATTTACGTATGTATAGCATGTTGGTGAAAGTATAACAAATATTTCTACAAGTATAGCATGTTCTGGATAAAGATGAGCAGCTATTTCGACAATCATAATAGATTTTTCTATAAGTATTAGCAGAATTTGATGAAAGTATAGTAGATATTTCGTAAGTATAGCGAGTTTTCTATAAGTACAACATTTTTGATGAAAGTACAATAGATATTTCTGTAAGTGTAGTAGGTTCAAGCGAAAGCATAATAGAGTATAGTAGGTTTTTCGTAAGTATAGTAGGCTTTGATAAAAGTATAGCAGATATTTTCATAAGTATAACATGTTCGGAAAAATATAGCGGATATTTCTACAAGTATAGCAGCTTTTTCTACAAGTATAGCAAGTTCGATGAATGTAAAGTAGATATCTCTGTAAGTATAGCAGGTTTTGGAGAAAGTATAAAAGATATGTCTATAAGTATAACATGTATTTTTGTAAGTATAGTAGGTTTTGATGAAACTATACCATATATTTCTAGAAGTATAGCAAATTTTGTTTGATAGTTTCTTCGATAGTAGCAACAATAATATAAAAATTTTTGGAGGCTAATCAATATTTTCTCACATGCTCTTTGATCGGTAATTTTTTCACCATAACTTTTCATTTGATTAACTATCCCCATAATTTTTTGGAAAAGTAATATTTCATGCTCTCATTCTCTTTCATTTTCAAGTTCTCTAACTCACTTATAAAAGCTTGAAATTTGATGGTTCTCATCTTGGTATTTCCATGAACAATTTTAGATTGTTCTATGCCTCCTTATAAGAGGCTCTAATGATCGTTGCAAAAAATTTCTCCGACACAGCTTGTTGAATGAAGAAGAGGGTTTTTACGTCTTTCTTCTTGTTCTCTTTTTCATTGTTAGTTAAAGTTGTAGATGTAGTGGGTCTTCAAACCCATCCTCTATCAAATTCCAAATCTCTTGCGAGATGAAGAAGATTTTCATCTTGTTATTCCAATAATTATTATTTTCATCATAAAAATAGGAATAGAGGGTTGATTGATGTTTATACCCATGTTTAAGGAAGTTGTCATGAAAATCCCTCTCTAGGGTTTCTTCTTCTTCTTGAATGGGACTTGTTTTTCCACGTCTTTTGCTCAAATCTAATGGATATGATCTTACTTAGCTCTAATACTACTTATATCGGTCTTGATTTAGCCAATGATGGAGATTTGAGGGATTTGTAGAGAGGTAGGAGAAGAGGGTTTAGAGGATTTGGGGAGAAATTGTTTTTTCTCTATTTTTTTTTTCATTGGACAAAAGATACAAAGAAAACTCATTTAATATCATCTTATTTGGGGATCTACTCTTGGTCAGCCTTGTGGCATCATGACAACTTTTTTGTTATAATTCAGCTTGAAATTGAACTAGGACCATGGGAGCCGTATTGGAATCTCCTAACTGTCCGGATCACCTGCTGTAGGAGGCATCATGCCAACTTAAATGCATGTAACTCTCATATGACCCAACTACTACATATAATTTAAAGACACAAGATAGGCACAAATTACATTAAAAAAGATACCTAATGAAGCATTAATTTTAGGGGTTTTTGTTTATGAACCAAAGGTCTTACCCTGATTTATGTTTAAACTCACTGCCTTACAGATTTACCTTTAAACTGAAATACACAAAACCCATTTATGTCTAAGCCCAAGCTATGTAGTTTACTCATTTTATACAATTTATTTCCTAAAAATAACCTAAATTCCTAAACTACTCCTATAATCTTCATCTTCAACCTAAATCCCTAAATCCATCCAACCCATCAGCTTCATCTTGCAAAGTTTGTTTTCTTTATTTTGATTCTCTTTTGGAATAGTAATGTTCTTTCTCCTGAAATTATTCTTAAATTGCATTTTAATGATGTATCGATGTCCTATTCAATAAATTATTGTTAAGCAAAGTAAATAATTAAAGAATATCAATGAAAGAAAAAAGATATGAAATGTTTGGACCCCTTTCTTTCTCGCTATCACTAGGGTTTTTATCAAAAGGGTTTTCCTCATTCTTTTTTCTATCATAGGATGAAATCGTGTAAATCCATTGCATTGAAATGTTGAGGGAGCGATGGATTTTTTTTTTTTTTTTTTTTTGGGTAACTGAACAAAACTTTCATTTACCAAGTATGGAAGTTTATGTACACATATTATCCTGAGCATACCCAGGAGCACCACAAACCAACTATCAATAACAAAACAAGAATTAGGTCAACTCCTAACAACCGATACAAAATAAAACAAGACAAACTCACAAACAAACCTTCAAGCCATGCTTTCACATCGGGGGACCTCACTCTTGCAATTATCTCCACCATGATTCGTTTAACCAACACTGAAGGATCAATAGTAGTTTGTTGAAACACCCTCAGGTTCGTCTCCCTCCAGAGTGCAGAGCAGCACGCAACACTTTCCATTTTGGATTTCTACCTCTTCCATTCACACAAAACCAATTTAACTCCATACTCCAAGTCATAGGTTCCCTACTTTGACATAACCACACAAGTATCTACTTCCACACGCTAGCAGAGAAAGAACAATGAAAAATTAGATGCTCCAGACTCCCTCCAACCTGACCACAAAGCACACATGAGTTACTTCCATGCACAATCCCCAAATGTTGCAACCTATCATATGTAAGCAGCCTTCCACACACCACAAGCCACAACACAAACGAGTGTCTAGGCATAGAAAGATTGCACCATCCCACAGAAGCCCAGAGCACCATATTTTGAGTATAGTATATATCTCTATAGGCTTGAGAGAGTTTAAATTTTCCCCTCTACTCTAGCTTCCTGCTTGCAATATCAAGTTTGTAGCAGATCCCCATTTAACTAGAATCAAGTCCCTTACTTGCAAGATCTTTCTCCAAAACCAAGAATCCACTCCCCTAACATTCACTTGCCAAATTGAGTCATGCTTGAGATATTGTTCATGTATCCATTTAATCCATAACTGATTCTCTTTTGTATGAATAACCCATATAACTTTGATCATTGTCACCGTATTCCAAAACTCAGCTTTTATAAGCCCCAATCCCCCTTGTTTCTTTGGCATACACATTTGGTCCCACGCAATCAAATGAATCTTATGCAAACCAGGCCTTTTACCCCAAATGAAATTACTACAAACTCTATCAATTTTTTTGAGAGTTCTATTAGGCAATATATATACACCAGTCCAAAATATATGCATGCTAAGGATAATTGATCTTACCAATTCAATCCTTCCTGCATAAGAAAGCTTATAGGACCCCCTTGCTTTTATTTTTGCTTCAATTTTTCTCTAAACGCTCCCTGCAATGATTATGTGAAATTCTAGTGCTTCACAAAGGGACAGCAAGATACCTCACAGGCAACTCCCCTTCAACATATCCCACATTCTGACAAATAGACCTCTGAATCTCATTAGAAACTCCAACAAGAAAAATATTGCTTTTGTTTGGATTGACATGAAGTCCAGAGGCAACTGCGATGGATTACGATAGGAGACTAGAACTAACTTGCTAATCTGAGCAGCGACCCATTAGAGAGCTCGCAATCGGACGGTGACAGGGAGTGGTCAATGGTGGGTAGGTCAGATGGCTGCAGGGGTAGATGGATTTAGAGATTTAGAGATTTAGATTGAAGATGAAGATGATGGGGGTAGTTTTGGAATTTAGCTTATTTTTAGAAAATTCATTGTATAAAAGCATGAAATGCACAACTTGGACTTGGACATAAATGAGTTTTGTGTATTTGGGGTTTAAAGGTAATTCTAAAAATTAGTGCGTTGAAACATAAATCGGGGCAAAAGTTTGGGTTTAGAAACAAAAACCCGTTAATTTTAACATGGAGCTCCTTTTCGTTTAGTTCAGTAGGTTCAAGTGGATCCCTAGCCATTTTGAGTTCCTTTTTTTTTTCTTTTTGCTCTCTCTCTATATATTTAATATTCTTGGTTTTTTATGGGATAGAAAAATGTGAAGGATGCTTCCATTTATAAAGCCATGATTGTTTACTGGTCTATTTTTATATGTACAACCTTCTTCAATAGGGCTGTCTACAACATTTGATTACGAGCTAGTGAGGCAGGAAAGGAACACTCAGTCTTTTCTAATGTTTTTTATTTGAACTCTTTAATTATGTTAATTAGTTGTAAATTTTTTTAACTTTATCATTAAGTTTGACTGGACTTGTTTTATATGTACAGCCTACGTCAATAGGATTTCCCTATAGCATTTGAGTACTAATGAGACACGGGTAAGGGTTAATTTCACAAAACCCTACTGAACTTTGGAGGGTGTTGCCTATAATCCCTATGAACTTTATTTATCTCACATAACCCCCTTGAACTACGAGGTGTCTCACAAAACCTCTCTGAACTTTAGTTTATCTCACCTAACCCCCCGTCTATAGTTTACAAATAACTAAAATTTTCTTGAGAGGAAAAGCTCACGCTTTAAGGAAATGAGTATGTTGCCTATAAATGACAGGTGATAAAGTTTAGAAGTTTTTCATTCAAAGACATTTTAGTTATTTATAAATTACAGTGATGGGGTTAGGTGAGATAAGCTAAAGTTCATGGGGGTTTGTGAGAACCTCATAATTCGGAAGGGTTGTGTGAGATAAACAAAGTTTAGGGGGTTATGTGCAACAACCCTAAAGTTCAGGGAGTTTTGTGAAATTAACAACCGGATAAACGACAACTACGGTCATTCTTAATGTTTTTCTTTATAACCTTTTTACCGCATTTTACCTTTTAACTATGTTTCTTCACTGGTCTTTTGTATATTTACAATCTTCACTAGGATTGATGTTTCGCGCACTAATGACTAATGAGACTGGAAACGAAAAATCCGGTCCTTTTTAATGGATTTTTTTAATTTACCTTTTTCACCTTTAAGTTGCGACTGTTTAATTAGTTGATTTCCTAGAAAAGCTATATAATAGCTTTCCAAAAAAACAAAACAAGAAATGGTTTAAGACCGTTTCCTCAAAAACAAAATGTGGGTGAAATCAATTTCCTTAAATGAGAGTCAAATCAACCAATATTTGATTAACACCTCATCTTCTTTAACATTCCCTCTTGTTTTCATGGTTGAACCAAATGCTCAAAATAGAAAAATAAGATGAGGCTCTCACATTTGTAGGGGTTTCCACTCTTTTCCATGACCAACCAAACAGCCCCTACATGATTTTTACTGTATGTCCTTAATTTAAACCTCTGCTCCATTTCAAAATTTAAACGCAAGAATTTATCTTTTAAAAAAAAAATCTCATTGTTATGGATCTGATTGGGATGGAAATAATTTCTATGTTTGGCTCCTCTGTGCTACACTTTTTGCACGGAGGTGACATCATGTAATTAAAGTCCATCTGTGATACATAGGGGTTAATGTGAGAAAACCCCCTGAACTTTGAGAATTTTCTTGATAACACCCTATTGATTTTAATTCCACAAAATTAAGCTTTGACAATCTTCTTCCACAAATAATTAAACAAATAAAAAACTTTATAATTAAACGGTGAAAAGCACATATACTTCAACATAATTAACAAAAGGGTAATAAGAAACCCATTGAAAAGGACTCTTCCTTATTTACGTGAAAACCAAGAATTAAAAAATTAAAAAAAAACCAAAATTAAACGAAGAAGAAGAGAAGAAATCGGTGGTGGTAGTGGTTGGAGGTTTTTCCTTTTTCTTTTCTTTTTTTTTTTTTCTGGTTGGGGTTGGAGGGTTTTTTGGTGTGTGTGTTTTGGGGGGTGTCGGGGCAATTAAAAAGAGAGGAACTGAAAGTAATCCGGTAGAAGCTGTTGAACTGAACAAAGAGCAGCTCCCTGTAGAAAATATGAGACATATATAATATTTGACAGAAGAAGTAAAGTGAGAGAGCTATGGATGGCTTGTGCAGCAATATTATGGCACTGCACTCTGTTACTTTTCTTGCTTACTGCAAATCTACGTGCTGCATCTGATCATCACGAAGTTGGTGATCACGCAATAGCTTGAATGCACGAGCTATGGATGGCTGAGCATGGACGATATTTAATAGGCAATCTGATTTTCTAAGGACAGGGCTTTCACTCAGACAAAGTATCTTGGATTCTCACTAAGGACAGAGCTTTCACAGTCAAATCATTATACTCCTTCCTCAATTCAAGATGGACCAACTCTCCTCTCTTTAAAATTGCGTGGAATCCTATTCTTCCTAGCAAACACTAGTAGAAAATCAACTTTTAGTGACGGGGCAATCCGTCACCAATGATCATTGGTGGCGGCAATGTCGCCGTCACCAATGCACATTGGCGGCGGCGTCATTCGTCGCAAATGTATATACATTGGCGACGGATGGCCCGTCACCAATGTTAATTAGCGGCGGGCAATCCGTCGCCAATGATCATTGGTGGCGGCAATGTCGCCGTCACCAATGCACATTGGCGGCGGCGTCATTCGTCGCAAATGTATATACATTGGCGACGGACAACATTGGTGGCGGCAATGTCGCCGTCACCAATGCACATTGGCGGCGGCGTCATTCGTCGCAAATGTATATACATTGGCGACGGACAACATTGGTGGCGGCAATGTCGCCGTCACCAATGATCATTGGTGGCGGCAATGTCGCCGTCACCAATGATCATTGGTGGCGGCAATGTCGCCGTCACCAATGAGCATTGGCAGCGACTATGTCTCCGCCGCCAATGATCATTGGTGGCGGCTCGTCGCCGTCGTCAATCGCATTGGCGGCGGCGTCATTCGTCGCAAATGTATATACATTGGCGACGGACAACATTGGTGGCGGCAATGTCGCCGTCACCAATGCACATTGGCGGCGGCGTCATTCGTCGCAAATGTATATACATTGGCGACGGATGGCCCGTCACCAATGTTAATTAGCGGCGGGCAATCCGTCGCCAATGATTATAATTCAAAAAATAATTTCACCGCTTTTGAGCCCCCAATTGGGAATATATACGGTAATACCAATATTCACATTTATCAATTCACATTCAACAATATTCGCACTCATTGATTCATATTCATCTAGTATTCCAAATCAATTCAAACACAATACATGTCCATCCTCAAACAATATTTGTACATATTCAACCACAAATCAATAAAACTAGAAATCAGAAATATAAAACATATATATAATCCAGAGGTCGTAATATGTTCAACACAATCCAGAAGTCCACAAAAGTAACAAAAAAGTCTAACTCACAACTCACTCATGCTGGTCCCTATCATCATGATCCCTATCGTCGATGGCGGTTGCATCAGAATGACGCATCGCATTCATCGCTTCCTACGGGAGTACCTCCTCTAGCCTGAAAAAAATGTAAATCAACATGAGAATATATTCCAAAATATTCATAATAAATCCAAAAATAATATGACATATATACCTCTCCACCACTTGCAGCTGAATGCTCATCAAATGCCAACTCCATGATATCCCCGTATATAGGCTGCGGAAGTAACTCCTTTAAGGGTTGAGAATCGATGAGTCGCTGAACGACATCCCAAGTCGTTTGTGTACCGCCTAACTCTTGCTTAATAGTGGGAAGAAAACTTAAAGCCAAAGGAAGTTCAACATTCTTCATCAAGTATTTTCCAATCTTACCCACGACGTATGATGTGTCACATGGTCGCGTCGAGGTCACAGATGGGCTGCTAGGCTTAATGGTGGTGGTGAATGTCTTAACTCTAGCACTTGACAAAGGCACTCTTCCTTTCTTTCTTGGTTTTAAACCGTAAACTCCGTCAATGACTTCCATCCAATCGTCTCGTCATGCGGTTAGGTTCTCTGAGTGTCCTCTATACCACGAGGCGCATGACTGGGTCAAGACAACATTTTGAGAAGCTTCTAGCGCCGTCTGTATATCACATATCAAAAAAATTAGGAACTATGATGAGAAATCATTAAGTATATACAAATCTAAAATTCAAAATATACTTACGTGCAATTCATTAATTTTCTCCACATTTTGGCATTCTCATCTACATCTTCATAGCAGGGGTGTATAAGCTCTTCGGCAAGAAGAGTGGGGACATAGTCAAAGCGTCTGTGATATATTAAATTCCAAATTAAAGGTATGAAACTAATCACATGATATCAATTTTAATAATATGATCATACGGGTTTTCACTCAAATACTTATGCTCGATCCGGTATAAGGAGTAGATCCTAAAAGTGATCGTAAAGCTTCGATCTGCGATTCACGATGCCGTCTCACATATTTTCTACAAAATAAAGTACTTTATTAGTATCGATGATAGTATATAAATGAAAAATAATTCCAAGATAATATTATAAATTAAAATAATCCACCTTCTTCTCGCCCTCCCACTCGATAATGAGAGTCATCCAATTAAATGGAGGAACTCTCTTATCAAGCTCATAGATCCTCTTCCAATCAATAGATATTATTGTAAAATATCTTTTCTTGAGATCACTTTTCCAACACCGAATAAGCTTGGCCATTCTGGGGATAACATAATCCCAAGACTCTGGGTTGTCCTCAAGACAATAATGATCCTGCAAGTTACATGGCCAAAAAATTACACTATAAGAACAATCATTGTGAATTGTAAACAAAATAAGTAGTATAATAAATAATTACCATGAGCTTATCCCAAATTTTCTTTATGCCTTTAAATTCTTGCTCGTCAAAGTTATGAGCAATGTTAATGGAGCGTGGGTCTCTTATTAAGCAGCCGATCAAGTTATTAAATTTGACGGCCCAATCCCCAACAGGAATGTTGCCCTTCCACTCCAAAATGGCCCGGTACCCTTTCGGAGGTACTTTAGTCTTTTCCTCACTCCCATGCCTACCAGGTTTCTCATAATCTTTGTCGCCTATGAAGACAAAGAGAAATAAATTTCTTATAAACTTAAATAAATAAATAAATATGAAATCTCAAAACTTTACATGGATTTATTACCCTTTTCCCTCATTATATCTGCTATAGCTTTATCTAGTCTCTGCATTATGGCACGCTCCTTTCTTTTAATATATTCTCTCTTCATTTTGTAGTTCCTATCGCATTTTTTTTGTAATGCAATAGCTTTTTCTGGCAGAGGAATGTGAGATACTGACGGAGTCCATGGGCGGAGACATGCCATCTCTCGAGAAGATCCGGACATCATCTCGTGCTCGATCTCGTCATCACCGGATCCATCACAAGCATTATCTGCAAATATATAATAGGAATATAAAATATCAATACATTACAAATGTATATTAAGAATATAATATAAAAATAAAAATTGGAAAATAATACCTAGATCGGCGATCGTCTCGATGCAGCGATGGACCCATTTGAGATGTCCCCAATATCTAACAAAGTGTTAAATACGATATGAGCATATAAATTTATCAATTGACATAATACAATTAAAAAAATTTATACCTTCAATGGGGGAGGATCCATATGGAGATAATGGACTCCGAGATGGCAGTGAGGACGATCCTAGATAATAAATACGATATGAGCATATAAATTTATCAATTGACATAATACAATTAAAAAAATTTATACTTTCAATGGGGGAGGATCCATATGGAGATAATGGACTCCGAGATGGCAGTGAGGACGATCCTAGATAATAAATACGATATGAGCATATAAATTTATCAACTGACATAATACAATTAAATAAATTTATACCTTCAATAGGTGAGGATCCATGTGGAGATAATGAACTCCGAGATGGTCGCGAGGATGATCCTAGAAAAATAAACAAAACTCCAAAATTTATAATCTTCATCAAATCCCCATCTTTCTAGGTGTCTTCGTATAGCAACTTTATCCACCAGACCCCTATTCCTGCACTTACTACATGGACAACACAACAAATCGTTCTCTATCTTCCTCGGATTAGCATACGCATACTCAAGGAACGCTTCCCATCCGTCTCGATATCGAGTATCACCTTTTACTTTTCTTTTCAATATAGGAATATCAATCCACGACTTATCAGGAACTTCTCTCATCTGTATAATAGGTACACTTATTAATTAATTGTATATCTCATAAATCATCTTAAGTTTAATAGTCTTTATTTTAGTTGATTTGAACAAATAATCAAGCGGATGAAATTACTCTTCTATAATGTTCATTGTCGTTTGAAATAAAAGCTAACACTCTATGATGAGTAATCATGATTTGAACCAACATTCTCGGCTGTCATAGGAAGGCTTCTATCCCATTAAGAATATAGTAGTGCTTACATCTAACTTTGAATACTTTGTGTATTTTATTTCTAGAAAATTTTGGCAGCACCTACCCGCTGTTCTCCAAGTACATTGTGCGGATGTTATTATGCATACTGGTAATAGACTGAAATCGGTGAGTAATAGCCCGATACGCATAACAACATACGCTTATTGTACCCAGAGAACAATAAGTACGTGCGACCAAAATTTTCTAGAAATGAAAATGCACAAAGGATACTGATTAGATGTATGCACAACTATATTCCTAACCCGTCGAACTAGACGATCCAATAGTTACATTCAATTCTTTCTACTTATAATATAAATTAGGCGATCCTTTTCGGTATAAAAATAAATATCATACCCAAAGTGGAATCGTCCATTTATATTATAAGTCTAAATAATTGGTAGTAATTATTGGACGGGAATCTACGGCTAACGTTAACTTTTTTATTCACCTAAAATCAATATATAACACATTATTGTGTTATATATCACACTAATAATTTTTTAAAAATATAAATGTTTGATTAATTCACATATTTTAGGGTATTAGGGTTTTATGTCTAAAATTAATAAAATAGTTATTTGGGTAATTACTATTATTAGGCGGTATTAGTTAGATTTAGTACCAAGTGTTGTAATTAAGGGTAAAATCAAGTTTAGGGTAATAAGCACTCTACAATATTCAAAAGATAACAACAAGAAATGAAAAATATTTGAAGAAATTAATAAAAATTCAAAAATTTGAAAATATATACCTCTCTAAGGAGGGAGCTTGGGCTCTTATGCACTAAGGAGCACGCGGAGGATCTAGGAAGACGACTCAGACCAGACCACGGAGGGAATGACGATGACCAGAAGCAAGGACGGTGAGGAGAGGAGGACAATGAAGGGGAAGAGGCGGTGGAGGAGTTAGAGGGTGGAGGGAGGAGGTCATGCGGCGAATGAAGGAAGGAAGGAGGGAAGGTGGTGGAGGAGGTGAGGAGGCGATAGGTGTGCAGTGGCGTGAGAGGGGGCGGGTGGAGGAAAGGAGGTGGGTGGCGCGGCGCAGGTGGAGCCAGAGAGTGGGCGGCCGGAGAGAGAGCCGGGTTTAGATCTAGATGGAGAGAGAGAGAGAGAGAGAGAGAGAGAAAAGAAACTGGCGGCTAGGGTTTTCCAAAATTATTTTGGGTTATTTTCATTTTAGTCTCTCACATTTTTTACATTTGCAAATTAGTCCTCTAAATCATGGAAATTGTAATTACAGCCTTCAAATAATCACATTGATTAAAATCAGGTCCCCCTAATTAACACCAACTAGATTCCTTCAAATCTAACTATTATTACCAATTTTCCTTTTATATCCTTGAGTTTAGCGTTAATTTTTGGGTTTTTTCAATATTAGTCTCTTAAATCTTCAATATTTCCAAATTGGTCCCTCAAATCATCACATTGTTTACAATCGGGTCCCCTAAGTAGCAGTTAGATTTAAAGGAATATTCAATCTAACTCAATTTTTAAAATTGGTCCATTAAAAATGCAACCCGTTTAGACCTGGTTGCCCTATTAAAACATGAAAACCAAATCTATTAAAACTCCTTTTTCTCCAACGGATCTCATCTACACTCTAACTCAATTTCGATAGCTCTTTTCCTCTCAACCTTATAAACTCCAAGAGAACTTTATCCAAACTATTATCATACATTTCTTTAGTAATTAAATCTCATTTAGCTCCTCTCAACTTCATTAATGAATATAGTAGACTCAAGTTCATCTCAGAAATGAAGAGAGTGGAGGTCATCGAATCTGCTAGCATAAAGAATTAACATAGAATTCTAATTAATTGAAAAGGACTATTATAAGTTACGGTATATCATTAGTAAAACAATTTATGGTTACATGTTAATAACACATATAACTAAAAATGACATATCTTTTAAATATTAAAATCCAACCCGTTTAGACCGGTTGACCCGTTATACCATGAAAAATCAAATCCATTAAAACTTCTTTTTCTCCAACGACACTTTCTCCTATCAATCTTATAAAAACTCCAAGACAACTTTTTCCAAACCATTTTCATCCATTTCATTAGTGATTGAATTTCATTTAGCTCATTTCAAGTTCATTAATGATGCTTGCAAGCTCAAGTTCATTTGTAAATTTAAACCGAGTAGTGGAGGTCATCGAATATTCTATTTTTGCATTTTAATATTAATATAAAATTCATAATTAATTGAAAAGGATTATGATAATTTCTGGAATATCATTAGTAAGAACAATATGATCACATGTTAATAACACATATAACTAAAACATCTCTCTCAAAGTTTTAATAGAAGATAAACTGAGATCTTTTTAAATATTAAATCAAAAAATATATATTGTTCACAATTTATTCAAATCCAAGAGAATCCATTTAACTATTTGTCCATATTTTTATCATGGATAAATATAATAAATTATTCATATCTATCCAATGTCAAATTCAATGAAGCCTAATATCTAAAAATCAAGCAATCCTTTACCTAGATAATAAATTGTTAGATTAAAACACATTAGGCCTCTCACCAATTAAATAGGAGTTAACTAATACAGAGGAACCCGATTGTAAACAATAATATGGTGATTTGAGGGATGTGATAGCAATTTCCATGCTTTGGGGACTAATTTTGAATTATTGAATATTTGAGGGACTAATATTGAAAACGCATATTTTTATGTGGGGGCCACTCATTGGCGACGGGTAACCGTCACTAATAAGAATTGGAGACGGTTGTAGACCCTTCACCAAAGAACATTGGCGACGGGTAGCCATTCTTCACCAATGTTCATTGGCGACGTAACGATACCCCTCATCAATGGTGACGGGTAACACCCGTTGCCAATGGTTACCCATCGCTAATAAGACTTGGCGACGGCTGTAGATCCGTCGCCACAAAACATTGGCGACGGGTTATTGGTGACGGACCGTAATCCGTCGCCAATGTTCATTGGCGACGAAACAATACCCGTCATCAATGGTCAATGGCAGCGGGTAACAATCGTCGCCAATGGTTACCATCGCTAATAAGACTTGGCGACGGTAGATCCGTCGCCACAAAACATTGGCGACGGGTTATTGGTGACGGACCGTAATCCGTCGCCAATGTTCATTGACGACGGCACTATACCCGTCGTCAATGGACATTGACGACGGGGCAACACCCGTCGCCAATGTGTACCCGTCGCCAAAGCATATTGGCGACGGGAAAGCATTGGCGACGGGTGTTGCCCCGTCGCCAATGCGAACATTGGCGACGGGTTATTGGTGACGGACCGTAATCCGTCGCCAATGCATACATTGGTGACGGATTTGGAATTCGTCACCAATGCCCCGTCGCCAAAAGCCGATTTTCTACTAGTGAAAGTGAAGTTATTTACATGGCTTCTATCTAAAAACAGACTGCATACCAAGGACAATCTCATGAAGAAAGGATGGGAAGGAGATTATACATGTTCTTTATGTGGCCTTCAACCTGAAACTAGAGAACATCTCTTCTTTTCCTGCATAGTGAAACAACAAATTTTGGTGCATTTTACCAATTACTACATCTCGTTCCAGTGGCCGACCTATTTTGATGAATTAATGTCAACTCTGGAAAATCTGCATTTACCAAGATCAAAGGCTCTCTTATGGCAAACCATTTTCTCATCTGTATGTTGGACAATCTGGAAATCGAGAAATAGTTGCATTTTCAACAAATCTCCCATTTCTATTTTATCTATCATCAATTCATCTATCTGTACTATTACTGAATGGACAGGTTCAGCAAGTGGAGCGGCAGCCAGCAACGTTGCCTCAGGACTTGCGGCTAAACCCATTCCAAACTTTAGAGACTGAGGAGAAGCTATTGGTACAGAAGTGGGAATTAACAAGTTCAGTTTTGGGCTGAAATAAGAAATGTTCTCCTAGTTTTCTTTTGGCTTTACACCAGTTCACTTGACTGGTTGATTGGACTATTTTGTAATGCATGTTTCTGGTTCTAAGTTAAAACATAGAAATCATAGTTTATGTAATTATATGCATGGCTGGCTTTGGTTCTTCTCTGTATCTGTGCATGTGGTGAATGACACAAGGCCCTCTCTTCACCCTCATGGATGCTTAGAAGAAGAAGGTTATGTATCTCTAATCACATAAACTTTACTTTCTATCTTTTAACTGTTTGGATACAGTTCGTATCCTTCTTTTGTAAGTATCTTTTGTAAATACTCTTTTAATCTTAATTTAATGAACGGGGAGGGTTTCCCCTGTTTTAACTTCAAAAAAAATTATGTCTTTTAATTGTCATTAAAGGTGCTCCCTTAAATGTGGGATATTTCTTTTCTCAAGGAAATTTTGTTTATTTTAAAATGAGATGGGGTATGAGGGGTCCGCTGAGAAACACTCAAAGTTCAAGGGGCTTTTTCTGAGACACCCCAAATTTTCGAGGTATTTTGTGAGAAAATCAAAGTTCAAAGGGGTTATGTGAAAACCCCTAAAATTTAGGGGGCTTTGTTAAATTAACTCAGTCCTTTTTGTTTTATAAGAAAAATTAAAAAAACACCCCATTTTTGTAATCATTTTCAACAAATCCTCTCATGTAAAAAAAGTTCAACAAAAAATCTACTCATTTATGATCATGAAAAAAAGTTAGTTTTTGCAAGGAGTTTGGTTGTCAAAGAAATCTACTCCATCATTTATGATCATGTTATGGGTGATTCAAATACTAATCCTTGAATAGGATATGCAATCTAATTAGACTTTCTATTAGCTATGTCTAGTATTAAGATAAGGACAAAAGAATTTGTTTATTCTATTAAGATTAAAATTCTTATCTTGTAGAATTTGTGGATAGCAACAATTCTTATCCTTAGTCTCTATAAATATGACAAAAGATCTTTGATGAGGATTTACCCAACCTAGGGTCGCAGCATCAAGGGAAAGAACGGATGGTTCTTTATTAAGGCTGTAGATAGTTGATCCACTCGACGGCAGCAGTAAGCATTGAGAAGGGCTCTGCAGGCTAAAGCAATAGATTCAAGAGGTTCTTGATTTAGCTCTCTATTTGGTTCGCTCTACAGGTGTTAGAGATTGTTAGAGATTAAGTGCTTTCAGGGGTGTGATTTGGGATTGCGTGATTGAGAGACTCCACTTTGTATTCCTCACAATTTAGTAAAGCTATTCTCCTCCTTCGACCGTGGACATAGCCTACAAGCCGAACCACGTATATTTTTATGTTCGTGTGTTCTCGATATTTTTCGTGCTTTCATGAGATTGATATTAGTTTATCCTGGAGTTTGTCATAACAAATTGGTATCAGAGCCCTCAGCTATCGATCGGACGAGAAGATGACGACAACCACTACGAAGTGGGATATCGAGAAGTTTGACGGCAACTTAAGTTTCAGCCTTTGACAAGTTAGGATGATCACCGTGTTGACACAGAGCGGATTGAAGAAGGATTTGTTCAGAAGTCGAAGAAGTCGGCTGCCACGTGTGAGGATGATTGGATTTGATCACAATGGAGATTTGAAGATACAGTAGCCTATGTATCATCAGTTGATGATTATGTGCCTTTCTGCTATTTGGGAGCTACTTCAGGTTATGGCTCTGCGGAGTGGTTCATTAATCATGCGGATTATTTAGTCGGTATGTTGTCGATGTCTCTTACAGTTAGCAAGTTCAAGCGATGCTTGGACTTGATCGATATGTGCCGCACTTGATGCCTTATGGAGCTATTGGAGAAGGTAGAGTAAGTAAACTAGCTTATTTGGTGTGAGGTATTCTTCGATGTATTTGAATCAAGGTGGAGATTTGTTATGGTTGATTCAAATACTAATCCTTGAATAGGATATGCAATATAATTAGACTTTCTATTAGCTATGTCTAGTATTAAGATAAGGACAAAAGAGTTTGTTTATTCTATTGAGATTAAAATTCTTATCTTGTAGAATTTGTGAATAGCAACAACTCTTATCCTTAGTCTCTATAAATATGACAGAAAGATCTTTGATGAGAATTTACCCAACCTAGGGTCGCAGCATCAAGGGAAAGAACGGATGGTTCTTTATTAAAATCGGAGATAGTTGATCCACCGACGGCAGCATAGTAGTATTGAGAAGGGCTCTGCGGTGAAGCAATAGATTCAAGAGGTTCTTGATTTAGCTCTCTATTTGGTTCGCTCTACAGGTGTTAGAGATTGTTAGAGAGATTAAGTGCTTTCAGGGGTGTGATTTGGGATTGCGTGATTGAGAGACTCCACTTTGTATTCCTCACAATTTAGTAAAGCTATTCTCCTCCTTCATCCGTGGGCGTAGGCTACAAGCCGAACCACGTATATTTTTATGTTCGTGTGTTCTCGATATTTTCGTGCTTTCATGAGATTGATATTAGTTTATCACGGAGTTTGTCATAACAAATTGGTATCGAGCCCTCGGCTATCAATCGGACGAGAAGATGGCGACAACCACTCTGAAGTGGGATATCGAGAAGTTTGACGGCAACTTAAGTTTCAGCCTTTGACAAGTTAGGATGATCACCGTGTTGACACAGGCGGATTGAAGAAGGATTTGTTCAGAAGTCGAAGAAGTCGGCTGCCGTGTGAGGATGATTGGATTTGATCACAATGGAGATTTGAAGATGATAGCCTATGTATCATCGGTTGATGATTATGTGCCTTCGCTATTTGGGAGCTACTTGGGTTATGGCTCTGCGGAGTGGTTCATTAATCATGCGGATTATTTAGTCGGTATGTTGTCGATGTCTCTTACAGTTAGCAAGTTCAAGCGATGCTTGGACTTGATCGATATGTGCCGCACTTGATGCCTTATGGAGCTATTGGAGAAGGTAGAGTAAGTAAACTAGCTTATTTGGTGTGAGGTATTCTTCGATGTATTTGAATCAAGGTGGAGATTTGTTATGGTTGATTCAAATACTAATCCTTGAATAGGATATGCAATCTAATTAGAGTTTTTATTAGCTATGTCTAGTATTAAGATAAAGATAAAAGAGTTTGTTTATTCTATTGAGATTAAAATTCTTATCTTGTAGAATTTGTGGATAGCAACAACTCTTATCCTTAGTCTCTATAAATATGACAGAAAGATCTTTGATGAGAATTTACCCAACCTAGGGTCGCAGCATCAAGGGAAAGAACGGATGGTTCTTTATTAAGGCTGCAAATAGTTGATCCACCCGACGGCAGCAGTAAGCATTGAGAAGGGCTCTGCAGGCTGAAGCAATAGATTCAAGAGGTTCTTGATTTAGCTCTCTATTTGGTTAGCTCTCTAGGTGTTAGAGATTGTTAGAGAGATTAAGTGCTTTCAGGGGTGTGATTTGAGATTGAGTATTTGGGAGATCTTCACATTGTATTCCTCACAATTTAGTAAAGCTATTCTCCTCCTTCATCCGTGGACGTAGGCTACAAGCCGAACCACATATATATTTGTGTTCGTGTGTTCTCGATTTATTCGTGCTTTCATTTGATTGATATTAGTTTATCCTGGGGTTTATCATAACAAATTGGTATCAGAGCCCTCAGCTATCAATCGGACGAGAAAAATGACGACAACCACTACGAAGTGGGATATTAAGAAGTTTGACGGCAACATCAGTTTCAGTCTTTGGCAAGTTAGGATGATCACCGTGTTGACACAGAGCGGATTGAAGAAGGCTTTGATCGGGAAGTCGAAGAAACCGGCTACAATGACAGAGGAAGATTGGGACGTGCTTGGACTTGATCGATATGTGCCGCACTTGATGCCCTATGGGGCTATTGGAGAAGGTGGAGTAAGTAAACTAGCTTATTTGGTGTGAGGTATTCTTCGTTGTATTTGAATCAATGTGGAGATTTGTTATGGGTAAATCAAATACTAATACTTGAATTGGATATGCAATCTAATTAGAGTTTCTATTAGTTATGTCTAGTATTAAGATAAGGACAAAAGAGTTTGTTTATTCTATTAAAATTAAAATTCTTATCTTGTAGAATTTGTGGATAGCAACAACTCTTATCCTTAGTCTCTATAAATATGACAGAAGATTTTTGATGAGAATTTACCCAACCTAGGGTCGTAGCATCAAGGAAAAGAACGGATGGTTCTTTATTAAGGCTGCAAATAGTTGATCCACTTGACGGCAACAGTAAGCATTGAGAAGGGCTCTGCAGGCTGAAGCAATAGATTCAAGAGGTTCTTGATTTGGCTCTCTATTTGGTTCGCTCTACAGGTGTTAGGGATTGTTAGAGAGATTAAGTCCTTTCAGGGGTGTGATTTGGGATTGCGTGATTGAGACACTCCACTTTGTATTCCTCACAATTTAGTAAAGCTATTCTCCTCCTTCGACCGTGGACGTAGGCTACAAGCCGAACCACGTATATCTTTGTGTTCGTGTGTTCTCGATATTTTTCGTGCTTTCGTGTGATTGATATTAGTTTATCCTAAGGTTTGTCATAACAGATCATAATAAAAAATTTACTTTAGTAGTCGAGTTTTGTAATGACAAGTCTACTTGTTTATGATCATAAAATAGTTACTTTTGTAATCGAATTTGTTTTTTGGATGGTTAGACAAACAACACTTTATTCTAGATACTTTAGACGTCGATTCAAATGCAAACATCTGCCAAAACATCAGCGAAAAAAAAAACCTGCATACAAAATTTAGTATTTCATTTACGAATATAAACAAGGGAGGTTTCAATTTGTTAAGTAAAGAGAGATTGAAGAGAGCTTGGTAATCTTGTTCATTGAATTAATGAGTTTATTTATATAGCATATAGAAGAGTTCGAATATCCTAAGTGATGTAGGACTTCGAACTCTAATAAAACAAAATAAAAGAGTCTAACTAATATATTCAACAGCCCCTCTCAAACTGTATTTGGGTACTAAAAGTAGGTTGCCGAGAAGAAATGTGCATGACGTTTTGCTTTTAGGTAGGAGATAGTGTGGTGTTGTCTTGTGAGGACTTGGATAAAGACGGTGAGGGCGTAGCTGTCTGGTGAGAGGTTGGACATAGGGAACTGGCCCAGAGTGCTGGTCGGTGAAGCTTGGCTGGTGGGAGCTTAGCCAGGGGTGCTTGGCTTGAGGTGCTGGCTGAGGGCTGAAGGGAAAGCGTGACCGGGAATGCTGGACGGGGAAATGCGTGGCCGAGGGTGTTGGCCAATGGCCTTCAATGGTGGTGGTTCAGTTGCTGAGATGTTTCCTCGAACAGTTGGTGATCAAGAGCAATTTGTGTGGATGCTGAGAGTAGCGGTGGGCTCTTGGGAATTCAGTGTTAGCGGTGTTGCGTTAGGTGAGGCGGCGGTGGATCGGGCGAGAGGGCATTGGTTCGCAGCGGAGTTGGTTTGTGGTCAGGACTGTGGACGGCGAAGTAGGGGTTGGCGCAGGTCGGGCGGCGTGACGGCAGAGCGAGGTTTTACCGGAGCAGGGGCTGAGATGACTGCAGGTTGGGTGCGGTTCTCCCGACTGATGATGACCGGCGGTTGAGCAAGAGCGTCGAGTGAGGGCTGGCGGAGTTGGAGCATCTCTTCTATTAAACAAGTCGAGGGCATCTTTGTTAGCCGGTGTGGTTGATTGGCCGCTGCTGGTTGGTGGATGGGCATTTGAGCTTAATGTATGGTCGGCGGTTGCGAAGATGGGAGAGCTTGGTCTAGGTGGATATTATCGAGGTATGCTTATGGGTTTGTGGCGTAGTTGTGGGCAGAGGTGCTGCTGCCAAAAAGGTGTTGCCACTGAGGGAAGATCGACGGGATGTTGTTGCTGCCTGAGAGGTAGGGTCACCGCCGGTGAGGCTACCGGAGTTGAGGGCTTCAAGAGAGGAGGCTGCTTGTCATGGTGAGAGGCGTTGGCGGCTAGATTAATTGCCAGGGTCGAAGCTCATCTCGAAGGTAGGGGAAGCACGGTTGGCAGCTATCAGGACGAGGAAGAGCTCCTTCTAGGATGAAAAAGATGGTTCTGTTACGTACAGAGAGATTGTGAGAACTCGATAATCTTACTCATTGCATTGAAAAGTTTATATACCGCACTAAGTAGAAGAGTTTGAATATCCTAAGCGATGTACGATTGAAATAAAGCAAAATAGGAGAGCTTAGCTACTATAGTTTAACAAAGTAAAAGATTTTTGCACATCACGTAGATTCCTGAAAAGATAAAGTAAAATTGGGATGGGAGTTTATCATTAAGATGTCGCGTGCATTCTCGAGAATAACCATTTAAAAGGCATACAAACTTAATTTTTGATTTGATTTTCCACTTGCACCATTTTTGAAAGCTCGATTTTTTTTTATTTATTAGAAACCACCTTTAAAGGAGGATCATTCTATAGAAACCACCTTTGATTTTCAATTTATATATAAATGACCTTTGAAGTATTTTTGTTCCAATCAACCATCTAGGCTCACTTTTATTTTTTTTTTTTTTGATATTGCTGTAATAATTATGTGCCAAAAATCAAGTATATTAGAGTGATGATCCTTAATATATGTTATGTGGAATCATTTACCGAAAAAAAAATTAGACTAAAAATGAGTCCAGGTGGTTGATTGCAACAAAAAGGACTTTAAATGTGGTTGATGTATAAATTGAAAATCGAAGGTGATTCCTATAGAATGACCTTATTTTAAAGATGGTTTCTAGGAAAAAAAAACCCTTGAAAATTTAATATATACATACTCAAACGTCTTTAAAATCCAAACCTAGTATATTTTCTTGCTCTCTCCCGGTAGTCATCTCTTCCCACAAACCCGTTTTCTCTTTTTTCAACATGGGGAATAACCGACTAAGAGAGAGATGGACAATTTGTGAGTGAGGGTAAATTACTAATTTCTGGTGCTGGGTTACTTACTAACCCGGCCACGATTAAGGAATTGGACAGAAAGACTAAATAGCAATTTCAATTACTTGGAGGATTAATTTACAAATATGAAAAATTTAATGAACCAATAACTAAAAACAAGATCAAGAAAGATGTACTCCTCTACTTCATCTGCACACCAACTTCTCGAAGTAACTATCCATACAAGAGATATCAACAAACATTGTGTGATCATAAGAAGTCCAAAAACCCCGTGGCAAACATCACTGGTTACTCAGAAGTTCCTGCCATGAACGAGACGACGCAGTAATTAGTAGCGAGATAGCCCATGCGTCGCCGCTATAAACCAATATGAGTCCTTGCATCAAATTTGGCCCCTAGGAATTAACTTTCAGCCATTGGATGCAAGGCTAGAAAACTTTGCATTGGATTTCAGGATATTTACGATTCTATCACTAGTTCACTAAAATGGTCATATCGTAAGTTCTACAACTCCGATTAAACTCAAACTTGATTCGTTGGATTCAGTAATTGAAAGATGGAAAATCTTATAAGATTTTTAGCTTGATCAAATAAAATTATCCTATATATTTTCACTCAAAATACATTACAGTATCTCCAACGATGAGCTATAATGGTCATTTTGTTTGGTTTTTTTTTTGGCTTTACTTGGGCTTTTCTTGGGCTTCATTGGCTTCAATTGGACTTAAGATATCTTTATTTGAGCTCTTATTTATTTTTCTTTATTTTTCTACAAAATAGGATAAAAACATAATAGTAATTATTTATTTGGATGAAACTTATTTGAAATAGAGGTATGAAAATGCAATAAAGCATGATAATCAAATATCCTCACACCTAAACTTTGCTAGTCCTCTAGCCAAAAAAATAAAATAAAAAAGAAAGAAAGAAAAATCTTAACTCATTTTTGCAAGAATTGTAGTTCTATTAAGCATACAACAAGTCTTCATACCCTAGGTTATCCTACAAGATGAGTTATAGTCTAGTGAGGGTTTTGAGTAAATATACCCACAAAATTCGGTCACTTGCCAATTAAAAAATAATATAGAAATGATTTACTTGGAATTTTTAAACAATCTAATTTAAGTTAGTTTTACACAAGAAAATATTTTTATGCATAATTCCAAAGTAAACCTTCTTAAAAAATATTTATTGTAGTTATACAAAACCAAGTCTAACTTAGAAATATTTACTTAAAATTCTAAAAAATATGCTAACTCTTTGCTTCAATAAATTTCCAAGCCTCTTGATCAATTTTATTTTCCAGGAAAATATATATATAGTGATGATATTGTAAGTTGGTGAGCTCAAACCTTATCGTGAGCTAGACTAATCAGCTCATCAAATTCAAAATAGGCACCATACATCTTGTTGAAAACGTCATCAAATGTAGATTATAAAATTTTATAAAGTTTGGAGCCCTAAAGAATAGGAATCAACCTAGTTTAATATATTAATTTTTCAAACTTCTTAATAGCCGTCCCTTTTACACATAGCTAAAGCAATGATTAAAATTTTAAAACAATATAATTTTTCTTCTCTTTTTATTTTTTCTCTCTTTTCCCCTCTTTTTTTTTCTTTTTCTTTTTTATTTTCTATTTTTTAATAAAAGAAAAAGAAGCTCTTTAAACAAGAGACAAGTAAATTCTTTATTCTTATAATTATTTTTATTGCTAGCTTTTTCTCATAATCCTTGATGCAACCTAGAATAAAGAATTAGAGATAAAATGCTCACATTCTACATCGGTTTATACCTTGTTGCTGAGAATTATGCCTCGAATTTTAAAGAAGTCTAAAATGATAAACTCTACGATGTGCTTGAATACTGTACTCTCCAAGGTTTTCAATAATTTCTACAGTATTTGATGGTAGGTTAAAAGAGGATCATCTGTCAAATCAGATTTATTACGCATCTTGGTTTTTCGATGCTGGTCAATCAAAAAGCTAATCTCAAATTTGAACTCAGGTACCATATAAATGAAAGTTTGTCCTAACAAAACTAGCTCTTTTTTAAAAAAAAATCTTAAATCTAAGGTTCATGGTTGAGGCATGATACGCTAGTTGCTCCATATCTTTTAGGAAATTAAGTTCATCAGCAAAGAGTTGTTTGAAGCGAAGATCTAAGAAAGTTGTGTTTAACTCAGGCCTTTTATTCTTAAAGACTTGTTCTAATTCTAACTCATATATATATCTAATCTCTTCGTCATAAATTTCTTTAGGTCAATTCGGCTAAGGTCTGACTCATAAACTCTTTTTCTGACTGCTCGCTAGACATTTTCTGAATGAAGTTCACTTCTAAAGATTTATCTGATGGATCACTCAGTTGTTTTTTAGATTAAAGATGTTGAGATCTATGGTCATATTCCTAAAGGACATCTTCATTTGACTAGTTCTGCAATTACTTAGAGCATTTGAAGTGGCTAAGACGGTCTTCCAAAAATAATAGGTATCTGACCCTTGAGATTATAACCGCTTGCATTTCTAAGACTATGAAATCAACTAGAAATATGAACTCACCTACCTTAATCAGGACATCTTCTATTTCTCCTTTGGTATTTTGGCAGATCTATCAACTAGTTACAGGGTGCATCTAGTTAGTTTTAACTCTTCTACTCTAAGTTGTTGGTGGACCGAAAATATGAGAAGGTTAGCATTAGCCTTTAAGTCTAAGAGTGTCTTATCAATAATAGTATTTCATATGGTGCATAAAATTATAGGACAAGCTGGGTCCTTATATTTCGAAGGTATTGACTTGAATATGATCTCATTAATGTTGGCAGCTAAGAAAACTTTCTTAGGGACTTGGGTTGACCTCTTCATTTTACATAGGTCTTTTAAAAACTTGGCATATGAGGGGATCTATTCTATGACAATTAAAAGATGAATGTTAACTTTGACCAGCTCAAACGTGTCTAAGATCTTCTCCATCTGAGGAGAGTTCTTCCTATGTCTAAGTCTATATGGGAAGGGTGCAACAGGTTTGAACTTATCTTTAAATTTAATTTCTTGTTCATGGTCATCAGAAGAAGAGAAAGGTTGCCCAAATTATCAGAAGGAGGGGATGATTATTCAGGTTCAGATGATTGGTTTAGAGAAGAAAAGAGGAAATTTGATCAAGAGGCAATCAAACTTGATTATCAATCTATTTGTCTGATCTTAAGGTATGAATTATATTGACATGGGCTAAATTGGATGGACCTAGTCTTGTGTCCTTAGGATTGACAGCCGGTTGACTCAAAAATATTTCTTTTTTCTCTAATTTTTACATAATAAAAATTTTCTCAAACTTAGATATAAAAATGTAAGCATTTTCACACTCATTCCCTAAAAATCCGGAAAGTATACTTATGAAATGAGGTCTAAGCTCAAATTTTACACCATTAACATATGAAAGTCTATTACAAAATGGGATTGCATTCGTAGTAGGATAACACATATCCTGAAGAACAAGTGGATTAGGATTAACCATTTCTTTTGATTCAACGTCAACATGAATTAAACATTTTCTATTATCCTTAATCCAAACTTGCATACACTAATGAAACCTCCTTTTGTAATATGCTTTTATAAAACTTAAGAAAAAAATATATTATTTTGGAGTAATCTAAAAAAATCTAAAAGTTTTTTGAGAAAGAAAAAAGAAAATCCTAACAAACAAAGCAAAAGACAAGCTACTCAATTACTTTCCTAACTCTCTGGGTTTTATCCTAAACTTCACTAGAACAGCTCCTAACCAAAGACCCATTAAGGTCATACTAAATCCCAATTCACTTAATCAGTTGGTCAAGTAAGAGTAATGATTATCACATTTTAATTACATTTTATACCCTTATTACCTATGTTATATGAATAACGATATTACTAATAATCATTTTTATCTTATTTTGCGGCTAATAAAGAAATAATGAATAAAAGCCCAAATGACTCAAATTCTCGAATTTCTACCAATATTTAAAGCCCAAATCGAGACAAACCAAGGCCCAAGATACCAAATTGATCCAAGAGAAATTCGTGAAGAAAAATCAAGAAAAGACAAATTCGGTTGGGAACCAATCGGTTGACCAACGGTTGGCCAACGAGTTAGCTAAGGTTATAACCGATAACCGATCGGTTTCAACAGTTCGATTAATGGTGGATTTCTCTTCCTTTTGGCTAGGTTTGATCCAATGGTTCACATCAACTCCGTTGGGCTATAAATAGGAATTGAAGGTGTTTTGAGTGTGAAATATTTTGTAAAACTCCATTTGGAGAGGAGGTCACTCTTAATTGAGAGGACCTTCCAAATATTGTAACTTTGTTACACAATAAATGAAATGTTTCACCTTCAATTTCCTTTCTCTTCTTCTAATCCAAGGACCAAAGGAGGATTAGATTAAGATCGAGGAGTTGTTGGTTTCTATTTTATTTTATTTTCATTTTCTTCTTTATTTTCTTGTTTATAGAATAGATTTACTTTCATGCAATTTACTTTCTTGCAATTTACTTCCATGCAATTTAATTCCTTGCAATTTACTTTCATGCAATATATTTAATTCTTGTATTTACTTTCTAGAATAGATTTTCCTTTTCTTTAATTCACCTTGAGGCTAGAACCCTTTAGAATTACCCTTTTCTAAGTGTGGAGCTAATATTTGTGGGATCCTAGAGATTGTTTGAAACTAGCTAACAAATCCAACTCATTTTCATGAGATTGAGATAAGCTAAGTGGATCTACTCTAGATTCCTCATATCTTTAATTAATCCTCCATACTTTACCTTCTTTATTTTCCTCTTATCCTTGTTTTCCATTTGTTTGTTATTTTCCTTTATTTAGGATAAAGAAAACAAAAGTGAAATTTTTATTATTTTTATCTTATTTAATATTGTGATAAGTTGATGGTGGATTTAATTAAGTTCAATAAAAAGGAAAATTTTGTTAATTTTTTATTAACCTAAATTGCTAATTTGTGAGAAAATTAACTAAGAGAGAAAAATGAACATGAAAGTGAAGAAAACTTATCCCCTCGACAAAAAACAAGGTTAGCCTCCTTTTTCAAATTTCTTCAATCCTAGTTAAGAATCCTACACAAAGTGATAATGAACCTCAAGATGCTTCAATTTTGTATTGAAGACTGGGTGCTTAGCCAAATAAATTGCACTTTGTCTATCACAATGAACAAAAGTAATTTTCTGGTCAACTCCCAATTCACCAAGAAAACCTCTCAATCATATTGCTTCCTTCATAGCTTTTGTAGCCGCCATGAACTCCACCACTATAGTAGACAAAGCAATAATAGGTTATAGCATTGACCTCCAACAGATAGAACCTCCCGAAAGAGTAAAAACATAACATGTAGTCAATCTACGCTTATCCATATCACCCGCAAAATCTAAATCAACATATATGGTAGCAATGCAATCTATGCTACTATCTCCACCAAATACCAAGCCAACACCCGAAGTTCCTTCAAGTATCTAAGGACCCATTTTACTGCATACTAGTGCTTTTTTTCGAGATTTGCCATATACTTACTAACAACACCGACTGTTTGTGAAAGATCCGGTCGAGTACATACCATCACATACATGATGCTCCCAACTGCACTTGCATAAGGTACCTGAGACATGTAGTCACAATCCACATATGTGCTAGTGATAATAATGTCGATAGCCTGAAGTGAGTTGCAAGAGTAGTGTTGACCGGTTTCGATTTATGCATACTGATGTGAGCGAGGACTTTCTCCATGTAGCTTTTATGTGGCAACCAAAATTTTTTTCTTTCCCATTTTTGAAGATTTCCATGTCAAGAATTTTCTTTGCTGCTCCCTGTTCGCGGTAAAAGTCGGGATGATTGTCATTGATTTGAATTTGTTTACAGCTTCTTTTGCCTACAACAAAATTCAAAAAGAAATTGCCTTTTATTTTAAGGCGCACAATGAAAATCAAAAAGATGCGACTTCTTCCTAAACAAACACGAGGATCTGTTATGTCGAGGTCCTCGCTATGCTGGTTCTTTGCTCGTCGGACTTTTGTGTCCGTGGACCACCGCCAATTCGATCCAGTAGAGACCCGGTTTCGAACTACGATGTGAAGGGGCTTGTTTCATAAGGAAACGGCTGAGGGATCACACTCACGGGAGAGGATCACCGAGCGGGTGAGATCTACTAGGAGAAATCACCATATCCCCCGAGATTAAGAAGCTTAATCTAGAGGGTATTCAGAGTTCGACCCAATTGTTACCTTTGCTTATAGATCGACGCCGACCGGACTTGAGCCTGTGCTCTGGAATCAGTCGCCGATTACTGTGAGATCTCGCAAGAATTCTTCAAGTCCGAGCTCTTCCAAATCACCAAAATCCAAGCCTCCTAAGCCTTGAAATCCCCAAATCCTGATCTCCCAATCAAGTCCGACCTCTCCGAAGAAGACCCCTCCCCATTTATACAAAATGGGGGAGTGGCTCTCCACTGTCGAGCCACCTCGCCACTGGCGAGGTACCCTACTGTCAATGAGGTGGCTCCTGCCAGCCTCCAGCCCTCCTCACCAGGCACTCTGGCCAAGTTGTCGGAGCCTCCCTACCATTTGCGCTTGCCGGAGGTGGTTTCGGCCAGGTCGAGCCACCTTGGCCACTTGGTCGGTGTCGCCGGCCGATTCTTCCGTTTCGCTGCCGCTCTCGCTGCCGCTTTCGCTTCGTGCTCGGGTTCCGCTCAGATTTGATTCCGAACTAATCCTTGGTTCGCTTCGGCAACGGTCCCGAACCGATCATCCGCTCGAGTCCGGCTTAAGTCGTGCTTGTGACGCTATGAGTTTGTTGGTTCGCCTCAACCGTTTGATGTCCAGATCATTCGATGTCGCCATTCGACTCACGAAGTTGGTTTCGGGACCTTTGTAAGCATTTTCAACGCCAGATACCCTCCAAAGCGTCTCGTCTCGATTCTTAATGAGTCCGGGATGCTTTGACATGATGGTTCTACCTTTACCGAGGGTCCCAAAGATAGCTTCAAATCTTGATTCTTTCGGATCATCCAGCTTTGTAGGATTCGATAAGATCACGGTGCTGCATTTATTGTCGACCGCTTGTTATCTTGACTCAAGCCGGTGGGTGAGTTTTGTTTGTAACTCGCTCTGGTTGGTCGTTGTTTGACTAACCATCGATTTTGGACTTCTCCGTATGTCGCTAACTCCTTGTTGGCAACTCCTTGTTATCGCGTCGAATACATGGAATTTCATAACCATCATTCTCGGCTAATTCCTCCATCATGACGTGGCAGCCGTTGGTTTAACTACGGAGGATATGATTATCCGATGTCAACATGACTTCACTCCTCATCGATTATCCTTCTTGGAGATTATGGTGGGAGGAAATTAAGGGCTACCGAAGTTATCCTTAAGAATATGGATTTATTCTCCGTGAACTCCTCGCTTGAAATTTTGGAAATAGTTTATACTCGTAATCCTAGTTGGAGTAGGATTAGGCGACGCTGATCGGCGATGATAATCCGACGATCGAAGTTATCCCTAAGAATATTTTTGTGAAAATATTCTTCGAACTTCTCGATAAATTAGGAAACGGTTTATACTCGTAATCCTAGTTGGAGTAGGATTAGGCGATTTCGATCGCCGATGCATCCGCATCGATCATATCCCTAAGAATATTTTTGTGAAAATATTCTTCCGAACTTCTCGATAAATTAGGAAACGGTTTATACTCGTAATCCTAGTTGGAGTAGGATTAGGCGCACGCTACACGGCGTGCCGAACATCACGATCGAAGTTATCCCTAAGAATATTTTTGTGAAAATATTCTTCCGAACTTCTCGATAAATTAGGAAACGGTTTATACTCGTAATCCTAGTTGGAGTAGGATTAGGCGACGCGTTGATCGGGCTGCCGATGCATCCGCGACGATCGAGTTATCCCTAAGAATATTTTTGTGAAAATATTCTTAGGAACTTCGATAAATTAGGAAACGGTTTATACTCGTAATCCTAGTTGGAGTAGGATTAGGCGACGCTGATCGACGCTCGATGCAATCCGCCCGATCGAGTTATCCCTAAGAATATTTTTGTGAAAATATTCTTAGGAACTTCGATAAATTAGGAAACGGTTTATACTCGTAATCCTAGTTGGAGTAGGATTAGGCGACGCGTGATCGGCGTCGATGCAATCCATGCGATCGAGTTATCCCTAAGAATATTTTTGTGAAAATATTCTTAGGAACTTCTCGATAAATTAGGAAACGGTTTATACTCGTAATCCTAGTTGGAGTAGGATTAGGCCGATGCTGATCGCCGATGATCCAAGACGATCGAAGTTATCCCTAAGAATATTTTTGTGAAAATATTCTTAGGAACTTCGATAAATTAGGAAACGGTTTATACTCGTAATCCTAGTTGGAGTAGGATTAGGCGACGCTGATCGGCCGATGCATCCGCGACGATCGAGTTATCCCTAAGAATATTTTTGTGAAAATATTCTTAGGAACTTCTCGATAAATTAGGAAACGGTTTATACTCGTAATCCTAGTTGGAGTAGGATTAGGCGGCGTTGATGTCGATGCAATCCGCGCGATCGAGTTATCCCTAAGAATATTTTTGTGAAAATATTCTTAGGAACTTCGATAAATTAGGAAACGGTTTATACTCGTAATCCTAGTTGGAGTAGGATTAGGCGACGCTGATCGGCCGATGCATCCGCAGACGATCGAAGTTATCCCTAAGAATATTTTTGTGAAAATATTCTTAGGAACTTCTCGATAAATTAGGAAACGGTTTATACTCGTAATCCTAGTTGGAGTAGGATTAGGCGACGCGCTGATCGGCCGATAACCGCGACGATCGAAATATCCCTAAGAATATTTTTGTGAAAATATTCTTCCCGAACTCTCGATAAATTAGGAAACGGCTATACTGTAATCCTAGTTGGAGTAGGATTAGGCGACGCGCTGATCGGCCGATGCAATCCGCCGATCGAGTTATCCCTAAGAATATTTTTGTGAAAATATTCTTAGGAACTTCTCGATAAATTAGGAAGCGGTTTATACTCGTAATCCTAGTTGGAGTAGGATTAGGCGACGCTGATCGGCGGCCGATGCATCCGCTCGATCGAGTTATCCCTAAGAATATTTTTGTGAAAATATTCTTAGGAACTTCTCGATAAATTAGGAAACAGCTTATACTCATAATCCTAGTTGGAGTAGGATTAGGCGACGCTGATCGGCCGATGCAATCCATGGGTGTTATCCTGCCGAATAAATCCTCAGAATTTTTCCAAATATAGCGGAGGGAGTAGGGGTCAATCAACGGACTGATTTGGCATTATTTTGGCATCCAATTAGGGTTCTAATTAGGACTCCTAATTAGGGGCTGATTAGAGTCCTAATTGGAATTGATTTGGGCCCCAATTAGAATTCCTACTTCTTGCCAAATAAGAGTCCTTGTTCAAAGAGGATTGGGTTCATATGGGATTGTTATAAATACCCATACTCCTCCTCCTTGATGACCTAGGCCGGCCCCCCCCTTCTCTGTGGTTTGCTCTTGTTTTCATCTTGCTTCTCGCCGTCTTTTTCTTCCTCGATCAACAAGGTATGCATACGAGTACTTTTTTCTCTCTTTTTTTTTCTTCTTTTTCTTGTGCATGCAGGTGTCGTGGTCGGAGACGGACCGAGGCGGCGGGCGGCCATACTGGCGGCGGTCCACGGCGGCGGCGGGCGGGTTGATACAGCAGCGCCATACCATGCCGGCACGGGCATGCTACAGCCATTATGCTTAGGTACATGGCCATTGATTGTTACATAACACAAGGCTGGCTTACGGGAGCAGTACAAGGCTCATACGGCTACTGGGCCAGGTCCATACGGGCGCCGGACACTCGCTTGCTTCTTGCATCGGATTGTGTATCTTTTGGCGCTTTATTTGCTGATTTTTGGCCATGTATCGACTTTTTATTGTATTGTTGCAGCCCGATGTCGCCGGGAGATCATTTCGAGGAGTCGATCAACTCGCGACGGCGCTGCGGAATGCACGCCTTCTTTCTCGTGGTGCGCCGCCATCATATTCTCGCACATATATGCTTGTATCCCCGTTTCCTTGTGAGGCGATTGGGAAGAGCCGAGGTTCTCCTTCGAGGATTGAGGCTTCAAATTGTGCACGCTCGCTATGACCCCGCTTCGCTCTCCTTTGTGAGGCGATTGGGAAGAGCCAGATTCTCCTTCGTGAGGATTGAGGCTTCAAAGATCACCCGCCTCGATGTTTTGACGGAGCGATTTCACACCGCATTTTGCCCTCAGAGAACGGAATATATATTGTCGCTTGTTTACACGACTATATTTATCGCTCTCCCGTATTTAATACGGTGAAATCGTTGCACTGCTATAAGGTCGTGACTGATCTCATGGGTTTCTAGAAGAGTTCTACGCCTATACCGCTTCCTTTTTCAAGATATTCCTCCTAAATGATCTGTTGACCTTTGTTCTCTTGTGGTAGGCGGATGCTCTGATTATTGCCTAATTCGGCTCCAAATGTCAAGTCTCGATTCTTAAGGTCATCCGAGAAGACTCTTTCCACCGAGGAAGCGAACCAAGTAGTGGCTAACACCGCAGAAGAAACCCGCTAAGCCCGAGCCTACTATCATAATTTCGATGACGAAGTTTGAGGGATCGCTTCATCATCCGCCCACCGCCTCCCTTGCGCCTCTTGGCCGAACCGGATTTCCGACCCTTCGAGTATAGGGCGCTGGTGAGGCCCTGTGTTAATCTTGACGGACCACTTCCACGAATTCAACCTATTGCCGATTGCCCCGCCAAAATCACCGCTCCCCGACTCAGCCTGATGGGTCTCCTTCACTGTTGGAGAATGGTTTGAAGCAGCGATCTCTATTATCGAGGTTAGATGGGCTAATTTTATGGTCTTCTCCCATTCATATTGAGTATCTTGGAGGAAATTCGCGGTTGGTGGCCCTCACTTAGTTAATCGCTAGAGCAAAGCTCACTAGCCGGCTAACTCTTGCATACCGTGTGGATGATTTAGCCTTTTGAACCGTGACGATGAGGTGACATACTCGCCGACGAAGCTCTAAGGCTTCGTGAACGCCGCCTTCGCGAGAGGAGAATATCGAGCAAGAGGTCATCTTTGGGAACTCATATGAGCGATGTTCGCTGTAGCCAAGAAGATAAATGCGCACTAACGCCGTCGAACGCATGTGAATCGACTGCTCAAGGGAGAAGACGCGAAGGATTTCACGCGCGGAGCGCCAGAGTCCGTGACGCCATCGGCCTGAAACAAGTCCTCGGTGATGCGCCGGAACATGTAGCCGCAATTGCCGCACTCGAAGAGGAACTGAGAAGGAAGCCAAAGCTCAGTTCAAGTGAAGCGTAAGGAAAAACTAGCCGCTGACCTCGCCTTCACAAGATTAGATTGCGCCATCGGTCCGATGTGTTGCTTTGGTTTCGAGATTTCTCTGCTTTCTTTGTTCGCCACGCCATTGTGATCATCACAATTTTGCTTGAATTGATTGTCTCGACAATTGTAGCTCCTTTATATTTGCTTCAAATGAAATAAGATTTATTGCTTTCATTATTTATTATGATTCTCTTATTTCAGAGAGATAATTAACCATAATACTTATAGGATTTTTGGCAAATCCTCACCATCAACGGGTTTGATTAGCCTTTACCAACCACCGCTTGAGTTGGCTAGCGTATGGATTATCTAGATCCGCTCCTCAAGACGCGTTGTGCTAAAAGAATGAGACTCTTAGACTTAATGCTACGATGTTGAATACGAGGCTTCGCATCTTTACCGCAAGAGACCACCCCAACGCTGTTACATCGAGACTCGCCCCTCCTTAGGCTCTCGGACCTAAATACCCCGTAATCAACTCGTGTCTTCTTCAATCTAAAGACTAAACCGCAACGCGGTGAGGCGCTGGCTTTATCCCTTCTTAGGCTTCTCGATAAAATGCCCTTAATCGAACTCGTGTCTTCAATCGAAAAGACTAAACCGCAACGCTGCGTGAGGCGGTGGCTTTATCCCTTCTTAGGCTTCGGGAAAATACCCCGAATCGAACTCGTGTCTTCTTCAATCGGAGAAAGACTAAACCGCAACGCTGCGGTGAGGCTGACTTTAGGGTTATTGCCAACCCCACTCTCAACGGGTTTGATGAGCCTTTACCAACTACCGCTTGAGTTGGGCTAGCATGTAGATTGTCTAAACCGCTCTACACACAACGCTGTGCTAAAAGAATGAAACTCTTAGACTTAATGCTACGATGTTGAATAATGAGGCTTCGCTTTGTCACGGAATTGACTACCCGCAACGCTGCGGTAGGCGCTGGCTTTATCCCTTCTTAGGCTTCGTGATAAAATGCCCTTAATCAACTCGTGTCTTCTTCAATCGGAGAAAGACTAAACCGCAACGCGTGTGAGGCGCTGGCTATATCCCTCTTAGGCTTCGGATAAAATGCCCTTAATCAACTCGTGTCTTCTTCAATCGGAGAAAGACTAAACCGCAACGCCGTGAGTATGCTGGCTTTATCCCTTCTTAGGCTTCGATAAAATGCCCCAAGATGAATCTTGGTGTCTTTGACCGGAGAATGATCGAACCGAGAAGATTGATTGAGGTGGGAAAGGAAGAATTTGTTCTATTTCCTAATGAGTACAAGCAGATTCCTTGTCAGAGGAATCGAAAAGACCGTGACCTTCACCGAAAATCTCAAGATACCTTCACGGCTACCTAAGATAAGAGGGGAACTAAGAGGATCTCCACCGAGAACCGAAGAGACTCGTGACCTTCACGGACAACTCGTCTCGAAAATCCCTACAAGATACCCCTCGGCCACCGAGATGAAGATGGAACTAAGAGTGGGATCTCCACCGAGAACCGAAGAGACTCGTGACCTTCACCGGACAACCCGTTCTGAAAATCCCTACAAGATACCTTCACCGGCGCTACCTAAGATGAAGATGGAACTAAGAGTGGATCTCCACCCAGAACCGAAGACTCAGCGACCTTCACGGACAACCTGGTCTCGAAAATCCCAAGATACCTTCAATCGGCGCTACCTAAGATGAAGATGGAACTAAGAGGGATCTCCACCAGAACCTAAAAGACTGTGTGACCTTCACCGGACAACCCGGTTCGAAAATCCCTACAAGATACCTTCACCGGCTACCTAAGATGAAGATGGAACTAAGAGTGGATCTCCACCGAGAACCGAAAGACTCAAAGACCTTCACCGGACAACCCGTCCGAAAATCCCACAAGATACCTTCAATCGCCGCTACCTAAGATGAAGATGAAACCCTTCCGCTTGACACGGGGATTTTACGCTTGGAGAGGAAGGATTTTATATTCTCTCCAAATAAGGAAAGGAATTTTGAGTGGGCCTCTTGTTCATAGAAGGAATCAAGAGGGATTTTGGTAATGTACCGTAGGTTTTAGTAGACCCACCGCCAAGGAATTTGATCGGTGGGGAAATTGTGATGGAGGATAAATCTAGGTTATCCTCGCAAAAGCGGTGAGACATCCCACGAGGAACTTCCCGTCGAACGGTTATCCCAAGATACTATGGGTAGTATTTCTTCAGAACTTCCCATTTATCTAAGATTAATTGCCTGGCCGCCATTTTGGGTAATTAGGCGATATGCACCATTGAGTAAACCGCTTCTATTACAAACGGCCCTCCCATTTAGGTTCAATTTACCCTTCTTTTTGAAGTGAGGATTATCGCCGCCAGCATGAGGACCAAATCTCCTTCTAAAGGTTCTCTCGTCGAACTTTCTTGTTGAAAGCCTTCACATCCTAGCTTGGTAGAACTCAATGCATTGTTGAGCCTCCAGCGCCATCTAACATCTCTGCTCTTCGAGACGCTGATGTTGTTCTTCGGCCGCATCTCTCATGGAAAGGGCGCGCGGCGACGGATCTGAATTTCAATGGGAGAACCGCCACACCCAGACCGTAGAGTACGGGTCGCCCGCTGGCGTATGCATCAAGCAGCGATACGCCTGTGAGTGCTTCTCCGAAGTTTATCATCCTCGCTTGTTACTTTTCACAAGCTTTGATGCAATTTTGATAATCGCCTTGTTGAATGCCTCGCTAATCCATTTGTAACGGATTATAGGCCGCCGACAGACGCCTTGTATCTTGAATTTCTCGCAAAACCCGAAGGAAACCGATGAACTGGGACCGCTTGTCATGCACGATCCGTTTTGGGACACCATGTCGATAGATGACATGGTGTTTGATAAACTTGATGATCTGATTTCGCTACTTCTTTTAGCTGGATTGCTTCACCACTTGAGAAGTAGTCGGTGATCGCTAGAACAAACCGACGCTTTGACAGACGGAGGAAAAATGGGACCTACAATGTCCATTCCCCATGTCTCAATGGCCGTGATGTGGCCGGCGATGCAGCTTGCTCGGGCGGATGATATATAATTGGAATTTGACACGCTGCATTTCCGAAGCCGCATCGACCAGGCCATTAACCATTGTTGGCCAAAAGTAGCCCATTCTCCGATTCGATCAGAGTTTGGGACCAGTGGTGGGCACCACATTCACCGTGCTTCCAAGGACCTCTTCGCCTCTGTTTGAAAGGCATCGGAGTAAAAGACCACGCACCGCGATATAGCATCCGGGTTTCGTGGTCGTAAAAGAATCGGGAGCTCTTCACGATTGATTCTTCTCCTTCACGCCTTCCTGTAATACGGTAAGACGAATCGATGATAGGAAAGCGCCAATCTCGGCTCCAACTTGGTTTGGGTTGCATGTACCTCTTGGTAACTACCCTTTGTCTTCTTGTACCCCATCATATATTGGTAATTAAGAGTCGGTGAGTCCCGACCGCGACTAGTTGCTCGGCTCTAAGATGAAGATGGAACTAAGAGTGGATCTCCACCGAGAACCGAAAGACTCAGCGACCTTCACGGACAACAACTGTCCAAAATCCTACAAGATACCTTCAATCTACGCTACCTAAGATGAAGATGAAACCCTTCCCTTGACATTTAAGGATTTTACGCTTTGAGAGGAAGGATTTTATATCTCTCCATGGAAAGGAATTTTGAGTGGGCCTCTTGTTCATAGAAGGAATCAAGGGGATTTTGGTAATGTACCGTAGGTTTTAGACCCAATCGCCAAGGAATTTGATCGGTGGGGAAATGATGATAAATCTAGGGTTATCCTCATAAAAGCCGGAGACATCCCACGAACTTCCCGTCGAACGTTATCCCAAGATACTATGGGTAGTATTTCTTCGTGAACTTCCCATTTATCTAAGATTAATTGCCTGGCCGCCATTTTGGGTAATTAGGCGATATGCACCATTGAGTAAACCGCTTTATTACAAACGGCCCTCCCATTTAGGTTCAATTTACCCTTCTTTTGGAAGTGAGGATTATCGTCGCCGAAAGGACCAAATCTCCTTCTAAAGGTTCTCTGTCGAACTTTCTTGTTGAAAGCCTTCACATCCTAGCTTGTAGAACTCAATGCATTGTTGAGCCTCCAGCGCTCATCTAACATCTCAAGCTCTTCGGTGACGCTGATGTTGTTCTTCGGCCGCCATCTCGCTGAAAGGGCTGGCGCGGCGGACGATCTGAATTTCCAATGGGAGAACCGCACACCAGGACCAGAGTACCTGGTTCCAGCCATGGCGTATGCATCAGCAGCGATACCTGTAGTGCTTCTCCGAAGTTTATCATCCCAGCCTCGCTTGTTACTTTTCACAAGCTTTGACGTAATTTTGATAATCGCCTTGTTGAATGCCCTCACAATCCATTTGCAAATGATTATAGGTCAATTTAGACGCCTTGTATCTTGAATTTCTCGAAAACCCGATGAAGGAATTGTTGATGAACTGGGACCGCTTGTCATGCACGATCCGGTTTGGGACACCATGCGTCGATGATGACACGGTGATAAACTTGATGAACGTGACTCGCTTTACTTCTTTTAGCTGGATTGCTTCATTCACTTGAGAAGTAGTCGGTGATCGCTAGAACAAACCGACGCTTCGGATGACGGAGGAAAATGGGGATACAATGTCCATTCCCATGTCTCAATGGCCGTGATGTGGCCGGTTGATGCAGCTTGCTTCGCCGATGCATATAAGGTGGAATTTGACACGCGGCATTTCCGAGTGCATCGATCAAGGCCATTAACCATTGTTGGCCAAAAGTAGCCCATTCTCCCCGATTCGATCAGAGTTTGGGACCAGTCAGGGCACCACATTCACCCTCGTGGTGCTTCCCCGGTTCTTCCTCTCCTTGTTTGAAAGGCATCGGAGTAAAGACCATCGCACTTCACGATATAGCATCCGGGTTTCGTGGTCGTAAAGAATCGGGAGCTCTTCACGGATTGATTCTCCTTCACGCCTTCCCAAGCAGTAATACCGTAAGACGAATCGATAGGAAAGCGCCAACTTCGGCCCAACTTGGTTTGGGTTGCATGTACTTTGGTAACTACCCTTTGTCTTCTTGTACCCCATCATATATCGGTATGAAGAGTCGGTGAGTCCCAACGGACTAGTTGCTCGCCTCTAGGTTGTGCTAACGACACGCCTAATGCCGCCACAAGATCCGTAGTTTGGAGGCGCTGGATATATTCGATGAAAACTCTTCAATGAGTCCGCCATTTCCACGCACCGATGATAGGGGACTGCATCGTGGTTCCTAACTTCGTAGTCACCACGGACCGCTTAATTATCGCCAGAATCACCATACGCCAGATATTCACTTCTGCCCTTACGGCTAAGTCCGATAAGTAGCGCTATTCCCGCTACTATTGGAACAGGTTCCGGAGTGAATAAGCACGGGCATGACATGATTCCTGGAAATCAAGACAACTCCGACTCAAATGAGATTTTAGAACATCCGGGTACTCGCCACATTGGCCCGAAGCTCCATCAAAATACAATCGCCATATTTGTTGGTGCGACGAGTGTTGACTTCCGAACTTCATCCGATCATCATATAGCTCAATCGCATCCATTGTCGGGTCCGCGTACCAAGAGATCACAAATCGCTTGTCCTTTGACCGACTTCGTTTTGAAATACAAGTCATATTGAGACAAGAGCAAGGCCCATTTCGCCAAACGCCAACTCATCGAGGCCGGCCAATATAAATATTCGACCGATTTACATTAGAGATAACATAAATCGCCCGTCCGACTAAATAGTGCCGCATTTTTCAATTGCGAACACTAATGCAAGGCACCGCTTCACCATTGATATCGAGACTCGACCACTAATGTTCGCCTCGTAATACATCACTCGCTCGCGGATCGCCGCTGCCGCCTTGGCGCGTAAAGCGCTTTAACGAAAGTGATCCGCTGCCTTGATCAAATGGTTTTCCGGAGCGCAACAACGAGGTTTGGCAGATACGACTTGATCTCTTCAATGCTTTCGGCAAGCGCCGCCCCAAATATATGACACTTCTTATTCAACTTAGAGAACGGTTGGCACTTCCTGATAGGTTCGATATAAACCGCCGGATGTACGCCAATCGCCCTTGTAACCCCCGAAGTTCTCTCGATTTCTGAGGTTGCAACTCTTGAATCGCTTCACTTTGTCGATCGACGGGATTCCTTTGTTGGTGACGACGGCCAAGGAACTTGCATCGACATCCCAAGGAAGGACTTGGCAGATTCATCTTTAGCCGATGAGTTCGCATGAGTTCAATACCGCTCTAAGATCTTTGATGTGATCTCCTTTGTCACGCTTTTCACCACCAAGTCGCCGACGAGCATTCGACCGCTTTTCCGAGATGGTCCCGAAAATTTCCGCCATTGCTCGTATGTTGCGCAGATTTTGAGGCCGAACGGCATGACCGTAGCAATATATGCCGATGGGCGCTCAACGCTGTGGTTTGATGCCATCGGTACATCTTGATCTCGATTATACCTCAAAAGCCATCCATAAAGGACATCCTCTAATCCACATGTATTGTCAACTATGACGCCGGTGATTGGCGAGGGAAATCATCCTTTGGGCAGCACCTTAGGTCTCAGAGTCATTACGCATCCTAATCAACCATTCTTCTTCATGACCGACTATATTCGCCACCCAATCCGGATGTTGAATTTCCTCGACTAATCCCGATTCTATGAGTTTCTTCACTTCACAACAATTGCCTCCAATATTTGTGGATCTAAACCGCTCTTTGCCGTTGTTTGACAGTTTGACATCCGCCTTGATGTTGAGGCTGATGTGTTGCCACATTAGGGTCGAGTCCCGCATGTCCTCGTAACTCCGTGCTAATACATCGATATACTCCCCGATTAGGGTAATCAACTCTTCCTTTTCTCAGGGAGAGTATTGTGATGTTTATGAGTTTAGGATGCTCTTCATCACCCATATTAACCTCGACTACCTCATCCTTAGTGGGGGTTCTTTGTTCAACCTATCCCTAAACCGCCTTCAGTTGATGGATCCATGGGTCTTCCCATGTTGGCATATCTTCATCACCCTCAATAGTAGCAGGATCGATCGTGGCCACATTCGACATCGTGAGCCTTGAAAGCTTCCCGAGGTCGGGTGTCGTAATCCCAAGTCAAGAGTCGACGTATCGTCCGCCCTCACCGGTGGATTATTATCAATCACCACGCAGCATTCATCTTCCGAGGAGGATTCGATCCCAATCCCTTCTAAATGCATAGTAATTATCCTTTCCTCTTGGGACATATGCCGCTTAGGAGGGTTCGAGGGCCTCGTCCAAACATAGACCTTCCCTCGTGTCAAGTCATACCCCCATCTTTTCATGATATCCGTGTTTCGACTATATCCAATGTGGAGGATAGGCCCATTGTCATCTTCACCTTCTTCAAAGAAACGATTCGGCTTGAACCGTGATTCTTTTTCCGAAACCAAGTCTTTTCACTACTTGATCTTCGTGGATGACAAGTGTTGTCCCAAAGGAATCCCGAATCTTGTGTGAAGTAAGATGATCGAAGTTAGGTGTGCAACTCGATCATTGTATAATCCCCGCTATCACATCATTCAAAGATAAAGGATACTCTAAATCGCCATTTATTGATTCATCGGCAATTTGCCATAATGTTCATCCGACGCATTCTTCATCGCCAAGATTGATTACAAGGGGTACAATGTCATTTAAAACAAAACCTCCACTATAACCAAGCCCGCTTCGTGACGCTTCTTCACCGCTGTCCGTATTTGGGCCGATGATCAGCCGACTCATTACCGTAGGAGAGAATCGCTGAAATAATTCTCCATCCCCTTAAACGGTTGTTTGTCCACCACCGCCTTGACTCATTATTCGTGTTCACATATTTGAGACATCGATGAAGAGTAGATGGGACTATAACATTACCGTGGATCCAAGGTAATCTAACAAGAAGTTATAGGAAGTCTCAGATCAATCACATAGGTGTGACTTCGACTTTAAGTCTCCCATTTGGCACTTTATCCGATTTTACCAAGTGGGTCAGACTACCGTGTTAAACCCGTGAGATTACCGGGTTCGTTGACGCCACCATCGCAGGGATTCCAAGGTGATACATGAGGCGCAGGGCATGATGCTCACGGGAACCCGGACGACTCGATCCTGCTAACTTCACTAGAGCCAATATACCCTGAAGTATAGCGCCTCATCGCTTGAATTCCTCGCCGTGATATCCTCCTTGTAAAGGTGATGGGGAAGTGCTTAGTCGCAAGGTTGCATTGTTGGGTCACTTTTCCGACTCGCCTAATCTGGTCAGAAGACTTCAATCGGCGAGGGCTTTGAAGAGCTTCGCCTCTTTGATAACCGCAGAACTCATAGAGAGTGATCCTTGCGGATATGGCCAATTGTGCCATTACATCAAAGCGCATGGAGAGTTCGGTTCCCGCTTATCTCTTCCAATCGGGCGATCGAATCGACCGCTCGAGTTGAACTTCATGCGTCGCTTGTCAGAGCTTCTTTGGCGCCTACCGCTGGCGCTTTCTCCGGCGAAAGTGAGGGGATTTGTTGGTACCCCCAGCCCGAGCGCTCTGGCATTAGGGTCGGGACTTCCTGATACTTGTATTTGTACTGCGGTCCACTCGTGGCGTTCGTGTTCCTTCGACAAATTGAATGTTACCACTGCTCATCGCCCTCCGAATTGCTGGGTACCATGACATGCCTTTCCCTTCGCTCGCTTTTTCTTCAAGAAGAGGCTACCCATTGCTCGCCTTCCAAGAAGTTCGGTGGACCTGACAAGACCGCCATTCGGGTCAGATACCATACAAGTCCTTTCTCGGCGCTGTTTGTGCGGGTCGCCATTCACCCTTTCATCGCAACTTTGACCACCGGTTCAGTTCAAACCATGTCAACGCAACCGACCAAACTTATGGATACCGTGATTCGCCCGACCTTCTTTCTTTGGACGGTTCATAGTAATGACCCTACATCAATTAAAGCCCGGATTTTGTCCTAAGGCCGAACAGATTTAGTGGGTGATGAACTCTATGGTACGCATCTTATTCATTCGTGTTCATCGCCTCCTCTTGATTCCGAATCGAGGGAGCTTGATCTTGTTATTTTCCACAAGATATTTGAAGAGACCGGAATCTCGCCGCCCCTAAAGGAATAGGACTTCGAATCTCGCCTAAGACCTTTCTCGCTGTGGCCTGTTGCCACGCTTGATCGGCTCGCGGCGCCTTGCTGTTGCTGGCCGCTGCCGCCGCCGGTGGAGTTGAACGCTTTGTTCGCGAACCGCCTGGCTTTGTTTTCCCTTTGCCACGGGACAAAGTTACGCCGGAGCTTCCGCGTCACCACCCTCTCTCGCTTTTTCCTTTGAGGAATCTCGCTTGCTCCACGAACCTTCAAGTCCTTCCATCGCTATCGATGGTGCCGTACTCCATTGCTTCAAGCACATCTATTGATAAGTTGCCGCGGCAGGTTTGGAGGATGAACTCCTCTCATATTGATCCCGGCAGCTCATTGCCTTGTTCCGAATCGCTTAACAAAGATGTCCACGGTTTCTCCGCCTTTCGCTTCGCCGAAAGTTAACGCTCCGGATCGATACCGGTATCGCTATCAAAGAAATTGGTAAGGAAGCTAGACTCCATGTCGCCCCACCGTGAATGCTCCCGGCTTGAGACGCGGTACCATTCGGCGTTTCAATGGCGGGTGCTAACGATGACCGAACCATCTCGTCTGCCGTAAATAACTCCAGGTGTGACTTGAAATAAATCGCGTCGCCTGGGAACCCTTCCACAAATGGTGTGAAGTTTATTAAGTTAAACTTTGATCCGCACGGATCGATTCCCACTCTGTATGGGCAAGGAATACCCGCCTTCTTTACTTCTTGAGCGGAAATCAATGAGTTGATTTTGCTTCCAAGTCTTTGATCTTCTCGCCTCCCCGAAAGCAATCAGCAGCCGCGGTTCGGGGGTTATCATCGTGCTTCCTCCTCGATCCAATCCGCTATCATCTTCATCGCCGCTGACGCTACTGACTCGATTCACCTTGATGTTTTGTCGGCTTGATCTTGGTCGGCATTTCTCTATCGTCGCATGGCCAACTCCATCTCTAATTTGAAGTTTTCCCGCTGTTTATTCAACGCCGTCCTAGCATTTTGGCCACTTGATCTCAGATGATCATAAGCGCTTTTGGGGCTCCTTCGCTAGATACAAGATGATCGGGATGCGCATTATGAGCCAATATCTGACGATCATCCTCCGCTGTAACCCTTCGCTTATCGATCTGACCGGTTTGATAGTCCCGACCGCAAACGAAGTTAGCCGCTATGGGCTGAATAGCCCGTGACGATGATTCTTTGTGGTCATATTATTAGTGACTCGGCAACTCATCCTCCTGGTTGTCATCCTTACGAATCGCTTTGACCTAGGTCTCAGATTCCTCCGCTGTGAGTCTCTCGAAGACCACACCCTTCGAGCTTCTTGATGGTAATTGCATTCGAGAGCATCGCCTTAATGAGCTTGGAGCACAAGCATGACTGTCAATTTGGGGAATTCTTTCGAGATTTTCTCGATTCCTCACCGGTAAGTACCATCGTGTGGTACCGAGCGACCAGATGTCGGTTTGATCTCTGCATAACATCCTCATCATCGATGAAAACGTCTCTTCCGAGGACGGATCAACCCATCGAAACTTCCAGTGACTCGCTTAGACTTTCGCCGATGTGAGCGGTTCTGGACACTCTCGACTTCGATTTTCAACCGGGATGGAGGTCAGAGGAATCTTCTTGTCCTTGTTGGAACGGGTGCTACTTCATGGATGAGAGGACCGTGATTCTCTCCGAGGACCAAGACGCATCCTTGATAGTCGGTTTGGTAGTGGTGACGAGTTGGCTCCACCACCGATTCGTGATGCACGCCACTTTGGGCGCCGCCTATCTGGGCTCATGCTGGAGCCAACGCCAGATCCTTCGCTTAGGTGCCGAGATCAGAGTGTGGACAACCGAGGTTGGGGCACCATTAGACTTTGGCCTCCAAACTCGGCAGTACGCTGCGGCTTCTTTACCACCTCCTTCTTCAACGCACGGTGCCGCGACCAAAGCTCGCGGCTCAAGAAGGAGGCGCCGGCGGACAAGCCCGGCGGTGGAGCGTTCCGCTTGACACGATCCACTGCTGGTTGACGCTTGATGGACCGTTGATCACTTGAGGTCAAGCTCGAGTAAGCCTAGATCTTAGATCCGCTTCAGAAGCGACCCCATCTATTGCATGGCTGGCAAGCTTGGCGCGCCATGCTTTGTCGCCGCTTTGAAGCTCGCTAGAGAGCCACAAGATCGTCGGCGCTCATCTCGCACCATCCGACTTCAGCGCCGGTAGATTTCATACCATGGGCAATGGGGTTGGACTCGCGGCCCCGGGCTCTACATCGGAGGCCCATCGGGTTCTCTGCACGAGACCTTCGAGCGCGGGGAACTGGATCTCGAGGAGGGTGAGGACGTACCTCAACTTCTCCGGTCGAACTCAACTCGACTCTTCTTCCACCGGATAGGGATCCGCTGGTTATGCACGACACCTCCCGATTCGAGGCCGGTGGTTCCCACCGTGGTCGCCACTTTGTTCGCGTAAAAGTCGGATGATTGTCATTGATTTGAATTTGTTTACGTTTCTTTTGCCTACAACAAAATTCAAAAAGAAATTGCCTTTTATTTTAAGGCGCATAAATGAAAATCAAAAAGATTGCGATTCTTTTCCTAAACAAACACGAGGATCTCTGTTATGTCGAGGTCCTCGCTATGCGGGTTCTTTGCCCGTACGGACTTTTTGTGTCCGTGGAACAAGTCTCGGATCCGTAGAGACCCTGCTCGAACTACAGATGTGAAGGGGCTTTTTTAATAAGGAAACGGCTCGAGGGGATCACACTCACGAAGGAGAGGATCACCGAGGGTGAGATCTACTAGGAGAAATCATAAGTATCCTCGAGATTAAGACGGCTTAATCTAGAGGGTATCAGAGTTCAACCAATTCGTTACCTTTGCTTATAGATCCTGACACGACTGACTGAGTCACCGGAACTCATATACCGATTACTGTGAGATCTCGCAAGAATTCTTCAAGTCCCAGCTCTTCCAAATCACCAAAATCCAAGCCTCCCAAGCCTTGAAATCCCCCAAACCGTGATCTCCCAACCAAGTCCCACCTCTCCGAAGAAGACCCCTCCCCATTTATACAAAATGCAGGAGCCCACTTACTCGCCAGCCCTCGCCACTGTCGGTAATTCTACCAAGTCGTCGAGGCCACTTCAGTGGAAGTCGGCCTCCTCGCACACTTGCCGAGGCACTCTACCAAGTTGTCGAGCCCTCGCCATTTGTGACCTCGCCGTTGTCGAGGTGGTCGGCCAGTGGTCGAGCCACCTGGCCACTCTGGCCGAGGTGTCGCTTCTCGCTTCGGCCGCTGCCTGCTCGCTATTGCTCGGGCTTCGGTTTCTCGCCGTCTGTCAGATTTGATTCGAACTAACTTGGTCGCTCCGCTCAACGGTCCCAACCGATCATCCGCTCGAAGTCCGCTTTGTCGTCGCTTGTGACGCTTTGGCGAGTTTGCCGCTGGTTCGCGCCTCAACCGCTTGATGTCCAGATTATTCGATGGGTCGCCATTCACGACTCGCCACGAAGTTGGTTTCGGGACCTTGTAAGCATTTTTCAACGCCTACACTCCCAGATCTTTTATCTCAAATTCTGCACCAAGTAGAATCTTTAACATATTCACCTCGGATTTATCCTTATCTGAGATTAAGATATTATCGACATACAATAGAAGATAAATGAAAGGACCATCATTCAATCTCCTTAAGTAAACACAAGTATCATATTTGCTCCTACTGAACCCATGTGTGATCATGAAAGAATCAAAGTTTTCATACCATTGACGAGGAGATTGCTTCAAGCCATATAAAGATCTTTCAGCAAACAAACATGATTTTCTCTTCCTTCAATTACAAAACCCTCAGGTTGCTGCAAAAAAAAATTGCTCTTCAGGTTCACCATGCAAGAAAGCTATTTTGACATCTAATTGCTTTAATTCCAAATCATATACTACAACTAGTGATAGTAAAATATGAATAGAAGTATGTTTAACAGCAGGCAAGAAAATATCATTATAATCAATACCTTCAACTTGATTGTAGCCTTTTGCAACTAGCTAAGCCATATATCTTACATCTGAAGCATCTGTAGTGCCTATCTTTTTCTTAAACACCCACTTACAGCCGATGATTCTTTGTCATTTCAGAGGAACTACCAAATCCCATGTCTGATTTTTATGGAGAGATTTTATCTCCTCATTCATAGCAATCAACAAATTTGCAAAATCATGTGATGAAGTGGCTTCTAAAGAACTGCTCGGTTCTCCTGCAGCACCTATCTCTTGAATTACTGACAATGCATATACAATGACTAAATCTGCATATCTCTAAGGCGGCTTTATCAATCTCTTTAATTTGCCTTTTTGCAATGCTATAAGTGGCTTTATGATTTTTCCTTTTTGAAATTTCTTTCAATTTTTTAAGAAACTAAAAAGAAAGAAAGAAAATTTTTATTTTAACTTCATATAAGAAAGAAACACAAAAGAAAAAGAAAAAGAAAAATTATTTATTATTTTAAAAGACAACAAAACGAAAACAAGAAAGGGAAAAAATATACATACAATAAATGAGGTTATATAATATACTTTTACTTATCCCTTTGAGAAGAATTACTAAAATAACCGTTTATGCAAGCACAGCGTATCTTCACAATGAATCCTTGCTCGCATAATGAGACTCATTTTGTAACATATCAGCAACTTCTCATCCTTCACACAAACATTTTACACTTTTAAAATAAATATGAAGAAAATACTAAGTATAAATATTTGCATGTCTATTAACATTCAAATTAATTGAATCAATGTGAAATAATCTAAGTTGCATGTGTAGGTTCAAAAACTAATAGAAATATCTTTGTCCAATACTCTTCTAATGGACATGAGATTATCACTAAACTCTCAATAAAAATATATTAAGGAGTTCAAAAAGAAATTACCTATCTCATAAACTCCAACAATTTTACCTTGTTTGTTGTACTCAAAAAGTCACATACCCATTCATCTTCTTGGTCAGGCTAAAGAACATATTTATATTTCATATCCCTTGCTTTGCGCAACCAAATCAAGATATTGTCTTGTTCCTTAGCCTGCCTACACATCTACAAAAAAGCAAAAAGATGTGACGTAGGTATCCACATAGGTTCATATTGGTTAATAATTATACGTTTAGGTACCCAGATCTGCTAAATTGTCTTAACTCTATATTGCATACGACAATTCATTGAGATATGACATATTCTACCACATAAAGTGTAAATAGTTGAAGATACATTTGAAATGAGTGCAAATAGAGTTAAGTTACTTACTTTCACCAATAAATGTTGAAACTTTTTATGTTTTTCTATATGAATAACCAAATCCAGTTTTAGCTTTTGCAAAACGTTAATTGGAAAGGACCATGTTTAAACGTTTAGAACCAAATGAAAATCAGAAAGTTCCTTAGTGATGAAGACTGAGATTGAAATGTTTGACAGTAAGAGCGATTTGGGCCTTTGGCAGAAAAGGATGGAGGCGGTCTTCGCTCAACACGACCTAGATCACACTTTGCTAGGAGTGGACAAGAAGCTAGAGAAGATGACAAGTGATGCACAATTGAGGTTGCGAAAGACGCGTGGTGCAATTCTACTCTCTCTTTCATATGAAGTGAGGTACCACGTAATCAAGGAGAAAATTGCACTTGATATGTAGAAAAAACTCGAGGAGTATACATGGCTATTATCAATCCAGCAACTTGTACTGGAAGTAGCAATTATATGGATTGTGGATGAAGAAAGGTACGACAATGTTGGAGCATTTGAGCAACTACAACAGATAGTGACCGAGTTAGCGATGATGGGATCAAAACTTAAAGATGATGACAGAGTGTAATCTTGCTGAGTTCCCTTCCAACGAGTTACCAATATCTAGAGACATCTCTAACCATAGGCAAGGCGATAATCACTATGGATGAAGTCAAAGCGGGGCTGCACACAAATGATTTTTAGCAGAGATAGGGTATTCGAGGGCCGGTGCTAGGTCAGTAGCACATGCGTGAGGGACGAAACATTCAAGCAAGACATGTGGACGGGCTAAATGGTTTTCTTTTTCTTTTTTTTTTTTGATAAGGGAAGGTTCATGTGAAGAAAAACTACTTCAAATGAGTAGAGTGGTCAAAGGGACAAAAGGTGGAGGATAGAACAATGGCCTAATCTTCATATGCATCGGGTATTGAGGAAAGTCAAGGAGTGGACGCATTGGCGTTTCGAAGGATGAATGTCAATGTGTTGAGGTGTTAATAGTTTTTGTGAACAACACTTTTTGGGGTGGTTGGGTATTATATTCTAAAATATCGGCTCATATATGTTCCCAAGCAAGCCTATTTGACTCCCTGGTGCAAAGAGTCATGGAGACTATCTACATGGTGGATGTTACAAGGTGCAATATCGCAGGTGCACAAGCAATCTTGGTGGTGGGAAGAAGGGGAAGCATGATTGCCTCGAATAATGTTCAGGTAATCCCGAAGGCGAGGGAGAATCTAATATCTATTAATGTGCTTGACTCTATGGAGTACCGAACCCAAGTGCAGGGAGGAGTCATCATGATATACCACGGAATGAATATCTATGTGGTTGGAAAGAAGTGTGAAGATGATTTGTATCGAGTGTCTAAAAGAGCTGGTATTCAAGGTGGAACTTCATTTTCAGAAGGGCTTTGGCCATAAGGAAGAGGGGCGTGCTTCAAACTTGGGTTCCAAGGGAGAGCCGAAATGGGTGTTCGACTCCAAGTGGAAAAGTCAAGGAGAAGATTGCAACAAGTCTAAAGCCGAGCTTAGATAATGCAGCAATAGGGATTGATGTCAAGTTGATAGCGGACGTAACCTCAAACAGCGAGCGATGATCGCTCTAGAACCTTTTGGGAGAGGGAGCTTAAGGGGATTTCTCGAAGGTGTCTGTTCTCTAAAGTTTTACAAGATTACTATAAAAGGTACAAGGAAGGATCGATATCTTCGAAGGTGTCTTCATACAAGACTAAGGTGGAACTTGTTGGGAATAGTCTTGGCTTTCAACCCTAGAAGACATCGAAAGAGTTAGAAACAAAGCGGGAAGCGAAACGAGGAGAAATGAAGGGAAGTGGTGGCAATGGGACCGATCAGTCTGACTGGTAGGACCCCCTGCTGGTTTATCGGCCAGTCAGACAGGTCTGACCGATTATGGCTGGTTCAAAGATGTTTCGTGTTTTGGCTTGTTTTTTAATTCTATTCGGCTTAGAACTCTTATTGGGTTATGTATCCGGTTTTGGAGGCTGTAAAAGAGGCCTTCCATGTCTAGGGTTAGATGATGTAAGCCAATGAGAGTTGCATATTGTAAAAGAAAGGTAGAGAGAACCAAGGAGAGAAATCTAAAATTTTGAGAGATATTTTGGTGAGATGGAAAGGGTTTCTTGTCGAATATTTAGAGATCACAAGAAAGATTGTATATTTGTGATCACAGATATCAAGAAGACACAAATCTCTTTTTGTGGATGTAGGCGATTGTCGAACCATGTAAGTCCTGTGTTTTTGTGCTCTTGTTCTATTTTCTGCAGCATATTGCTCTTTCTCTTTAGTTCGAACACAAGTTTCTCGGTGTTTCCACATTGCCCAGTGATCGATTGGTCTACGAATAAGAGGATATCTAATCGGATGTTTGGTGACGCTTCCGCAGCTACACTTCCGCATTGAACGCCGGTTGGTGGCTAGATTGGTGTCAGGTTGCGGGTGGCGTGTGCCAATAATGTAGTCCCATTCGTTTAGGCTAAGAATTGTCAACGCTCACCAAACACATAGTTTCCATGCCAACCTAGAGCATCATTTTGCATCAACAGATACCTAACCATTAATTAAATGTTCGCCCTAAGATGCGACAATTAAAATTATATTGTCTCCCTGTACAATTGATCTATTCTGGTTGGTTGTCTAGCCGTCGGGGAGTTATTATGTTGTCTACATATGTTCCGAGCTTGGGCACACACGCACAGGCAGCTAGGTCATAGTGAATCTCACATGAAACTGAGTAAGAGCCAAGTATTTGTAATAAACAAATGAAAAGTGGGGGAAAAAGTAAGGCAAAGTGCCATTCAAAAGCATGGCACCTGTGTGCTACTACAGTCTACTTTTGTTCTCGTTTATTGCAGGGTTATGTGAAGTAGCTGACAGCAACATTCTAGATCATGAACTAGCAAGCGAGCATGAGTTATGGATGGTCGAGTATAGGTGAGTCTATAAAGATGAAAAGGAGAAAGAAAGAAGGTTAGAGATATTTCAGAACAACGTCAAGTTCATAGATGATTTCAACAAGGCTGGAGGGCATAACTCTGGGTGTGAATCAATTTGCCGATCTCACCAGTGAAGAGTTCTACTATTTACACTGACCGGAGAGTATACCCCAGAGCAGAGCTTGAGGAGTCATTCAGGTCAATCAAGTATGAGACAACTACGGAGACGGTAGTAAATGCATCCGCCCCTTCTAATGTTGATTGGAGGCGTGAGGGTGCAAGCATCGCCATCAAGAATCAAGGCCCATGTGCGGGCGATCCAAACTTTGCCAGTGGGCAAGATTACTAGTATATGATACTTTAATTAAGTAGTAATAATATTTCTAAGTATATGATTACTAGTATACTAAATATTTCTAAGTATCTAAGTTACTAACAAGCACACAACCGCCAAATTCATGAAAATTGAACAATATTTCATGAAAATTGAACAATATTAAACTAAAATTAACTAAATTAAATAAAATTCATTAAAATTAACTGAATTGGAATAGGATTAAACTAAAATTAACTAAAATTGAATAAGATTAAACTAAAATTAAATTTAATAAACTAAAATTCACTAAAATTAACTAAATTAACTAAAGTTCACTAAAATTAACTTAATTAACTAAAGTTCACTAAAATTAACTTAATTAACTAAAATTCACTAAAATTAACTAAATTAGCTAAAGTTCACTAAAATTAACTCATTTGAACAAAGATTACAATAAAATCAACTAAATTAACTAAAATTGAACAAGATTAAATAAAAATTAACTTGAACTACTTAATTAAACTAAATTGAACAAATTAACTATTTAAAGATTAAAAATAATTTATAAGTGCTAAAACAATAAATAAATTAATTAAGTTGCTTTAAATTTAAAAAATTAAAAATTTACCTTTACTTTGAGGAGGACCTACCTGCGAGATTAGGTGATCGATGGCGGTCAACGGCGAGTCTGACCTCCGGGAGAGAATGAGCTGAGAGTGAGATTGAGATTTGAGAGTGTGATTGAGAGAGAGTTTGTGAGAGAGAGAGGACAGTGAGTTGACTCAGTTGAGACTTGAGGCTTGAGGCTTGAGAGAGAGAGAGAGAGAGATGAGCTTGAGAGTTGAGAGAGAGAGAGAGAGCAGAATTGAGATGGGGGCTGTGAGGTGAGTGATTGAATGAGAGACTTTAGAATTAGGGTTGTGTGGGTAATGTGTAATGGGTAATGAGTATTGGGTTTGAGGAATTTATTTTGATTTTGGGCCTATTAGTAATTAAAATTTTGTTGGGGTCAGTATTGGGGCACCGCCCTCCACCCTAGATCCGCCAGTGCCCATGTGGTAACTAAAATTGCTCATCTTGAAGTACATTATTGCATATGTTAGTATAATTATTCTCAACAATTAACCATTTAATATCGAAGAACCAAGGATCTTGCTGGGCATTTGCCACGGTGGGAGCAGTGGAAAGCATTACTAAAATCTCGAGAAGTAGACTCTTCGTTTTATCAGAACAAGCGCTCGATTACAATCAACATGGCTATAATTGCAGGGGAGGTCGCGTTGAAGAAGCCTTGAGATACGTGAGAGATCAAGGCGTCACAGGCCAAATTAACTATCCGTATACAGCAGTTAAAGGCCGCTGCTACATGTACACGGAACGCTCTCCCTATATATACATTCGCGGTTATGCAAGTGTACCAAGAAACAGTGAGGCGTCACTTATGTATGCAGTGGTAAGGCAGCTTATCCCGGTTTTAATCGAAGCTTCACAACGTTGGCAATTTGATCAAAGCGGTGTTTTCGATGGGCCCTGTGGAACTAGACTCAATCACGCAGTTCTTACTGTGAGATATGAGAACCTGGGTTCCAACAAGTTTTGGATTGTAAAGAACTCGTATGGTCCACAATGGGGCGAGAGGACACATCAGGATGAAGAAGCTGGATGTCGGTGGAGTTGAAGGGTTATGCCGTCTTGCTACGTTTCCATTCTACCCGATTCCATAGTTATGCCGTTTGCTTGAGAGAGAAAATAAAAAGAAGCAGATCTTAGCTCACCGGCCCTTCAATTAATTATCTAAGTACCTACTTGTGTACTATATGTTGTATTTGTTTTGCTTGGCACACACGCACAGGCAGCTAGGTCATAGTGAATCTCACATGAAACTGTGTAAGAGCCAAGTATTTGTAATAAACAAGTGAAAAGTGGGGAAAAAGTAAGGCAAAGTGCCATTCAAAAGCATGGCACCTGTGTGCTACTACAGTCTACTTTTGTTCTCGTTTATTGCAGGGTTATGTGAAGTAGCTGACAGCAACATTCTAGATCATGAACTAGCAAGCGAGCATGAGTTATGGATGGTCGAGTATAGGTGAGTCTAGAAAGATGAATACGAGAAAGAAAGAAGGTTAGAGATATTTCAGAACAACGTCAAGTTCATAGATGATTTCAACAAGGCTGGAGGGCATAACTCTGGGTGTGAATCAATTCGCCAATCTCACCAGTGAAGAGTTCTTAACTACTTACACTGACGGAGTATACCGGAGGCGAGGAGTCATTCAGGTCAATCAAGTATGAGACAACTACGGAGACGGTAGTAAATGCATCCGTCCCTTCTAATGTTGATTGGAGGCGTGAGGGTGCAGTTACTGCCGTCAAGAATCAAGGCCCATGTGGTAACTAAAATTGCTCATCTTGAAGTACATTATTGCATATGTTAGTATAATTATTCTCAACAATTAACCATTTAATATCGAAGAACCAAGGATCTTGCTGGGCATTTGCCACGGTGGGAGCAGTGGAAAGCATTACTAAAATCTCGAAAAGTAGACTCTTCGTTTTATCAGAACAAGTGCTCGATTGCAATCGACGTGGCTATAATTGTTGGGAAAAAGGAGAGGAAGTTTAATAATTGAATAATATTTCATTGCCCACCAAAATATCAAGGACACAGCTCCTTAAATAACACTAAGAGAAAACTGAAAAATACTAGAAAATAGGGATCACATTAACCACTAACAAATAAAAACATCCAAATAACCACTACTAACAACACTTAACCACGTTCTCCTAAAGATAAACAACGAATTTTGAATCAATTATTCAACATTCTCCCTTGATTCAAAATTTCTTATTATTCCTCTTGAATCTTCATAGAGCACTTCTCTCCATAATCTTGTAAAGCACTTCTCTTCACTTTGTGATGCTTCTCATCTCTATCTTGTTGATGCACATAATCATCAATATTCTCTTAAAGGAGCACCTCTCTCCACAAATATTGATAGAGCACTTGTCTCAATCACTCCATGATGTACATCTCACCATGATTCCTAGAGTAAAATTTCTTCTTTTGCTTGTGCCATATTTGCTTGTTCTTCATCGTGCTTCTTGATTTGGTTTAGGATTGATTTTGTGGAAGAGGGTCACCATAGTCACTCTCAACAACCTCCCATAAACTCAAAACTTTCAAATGGGATTTCATCTTGATAGACCAAGATTGATAATTGTCTCCATTGAGGATGGGGTATGGCTGAAAAATTATTGGATGCCATTAATAACAAAGGTTGATCACTCTATTTTTTTTTTTAAAATCCTCACAAAGGCTCTGATACCATGTTGGGAAAAAGGAGAGGAAGTTTAATAATTGAATAATATTTCATTGCCTGTAGAACATGCACAAAAACATGCACAAGACAGTTTTCAGGTTGAGTAGTCGACTACTAGGCATTGTAGTCGACTAATCTGCGGACGACGGGGTTTGGTGGGAGCAGTAGTCGACTAATCTGAGTTTGTAGTCGACTAATCTGCGTGGCGAGTTTTGTGGGAGCGAGTAGTCGACTAATCTGCGGTAGTAGTCGACTAATAAGCGGATTTCGGGTTGGTTTTAAACCGGTTCGTTTAGAGTTTATATATAACCCTAAACCCGATTGTTTGAGAAGCAAAACGCGTTTTGGAGCGACCTTTGAGAGGGTTTGTGCATCTTTGGAGAGGAGATCTTTGAGAGATTGAGAGGTTTGTTTTAGGGTTTCTTTGTGAGAACTTGTAATCCTAATTTGTATTCTCTCTTCTATTAGTGAAAATCCCCTCCTTACCCGTGGGCGTAGGCAACTTGCAGAACCACGTAAATCTCGTGTCTTTACTCTTTTATTGTGTTTGGCTTTTACGTTTTGCGGTGGTTTCTCTCGACGGTTCACGGTCCGCTACCAACAATTGGTATCGAGCTATTGTTCGATTGAAAGTGGTGTAATTTCTAATTTGAGGGGTGTTCGGTGATTCTCGAGAGAAGCGGATTAATGAAGACAAACAGAGGATGGCGCCAACCAAGAATCACCAAAGTGGGAAAATTCGAGATTGAAAGGTTCAATGGGAAAACGACTTTTCCTATTGGAGGATGCGATGAAAAACTTTCTAATTTCGCAAAATTGCACAAGGCTTTGGATGGAAAGGAGAAGAAGAACAAGGATATGTCCGATGAGGATTGGGAGGAGTTGGATCTCGAAGCACGGGCCGACATCCTATGCCTTGAGAGGGATGTAGCTTTCTTGGTAGATGGAGAGGAAACGGTCACATGTGGAAGAAGTTAGAGGGTACCTTCATGACTAAGAGTCTAACTAACCGGATCTACTTAAAATCCAAATTGTATACTTGCAAGATGGATGAGGGCTCATCAATCAGGAACACATCAACAAGTTTGATAGGATCATATCGATTTGAAAGACATAGATGTTAAAGTAGAAGACGAGGATCAGCGCTTCTACTACTGTCAAGTCTTATGAGAACCCGTGCAAACACTGATGCTTGTGGGAGAAAAATTGAAGATGGATGAGACTAGAACGGCACTTCTAGCGGACGATCTTCGGAAGATTGCAACTAGTGACATGGCCACTGGTGGTAACAAGGAACAAGCGCAGGGATTGTTTGCAAGAGGAAGGAGCAATGAGCGAGGAAAAGGCAAGGGAGGAAAGTCTAGATCTAAATCAAGACCTCTTGCGGGAAAAGGATGTTTCAAGTGCGGTGAAGCTGGGCATTTCAAAGTCGACTGTCCAAATAAGAGAGTAGGTGGAAAGAAGAACAACAACAAGACCGAGAGGAGAGGGCAAGGAAGAAGCGAAGCCACGCTTCAGAGGAAGGGAGCGATAAGGAGTGCTATGTCGCCGGTGGCGAGGATATCTCCGGAAGTGGATACTTGATTCGGTTGCTCTTACCATATATGTCCAAATAGGAAGTGGTTTACTACCTACAGAGGCATTGATGGTGGAAGCTGTATTGATGGGGAATAACCATGCTTGTAAAACAAGGGGGTAATATCAAAATCAAGATGCATGATGGAGTGGTTCGAACCTTGGCGGATGTGAGGCATGTTCCCGACTTGCGGAAGAATCTTATCTCAGTTGGTGCTTTGGACTCCGGTGGTTGCGGGATTGTGACGAAAACGGAGTGAAGAAGGTTGTTCGTGGTTCCTTAGTAGTGATGAAGGGTGTTCGCCACGGTAATCTATATACTCTGCACGACGGTGATGTGGAGATGCAGCGGTTGGAACAAGGAAGTGGTGGAGACCCATGTGAGCACACACGGTTATGGCATAGGCGGCTTGGGCATATGTCGAGAAGGGTCTAGTTCTCGCTTGGTAAAGAGGGTCTGGCGAAGAATCAAGGAACCTAGCATGGATTTTTGCGAGGATTGTGTGTATGGAAAGTCACACGTGGTTCGTTTCCGAGAAGCAAGTCTAAGAGCAGAGGATACTAGATTATGTGCACACGGATGTTTAACCGCTCAAACCACTTCTAAGGGTGGTTCCGTGTATTATGTCTCGCTTATAGATGATTATTCTAGGTATGCTTGGATTTATTTTACGAAGCACAAGAATGAGGTGTTCGAGACATTCAAGAAGTGGAGAACAATGGTTGAGAACAGACAGAAAGAAATTGAAGACGCCGAGATCCGATAACGGCATGCAGTATACGATGGTGCTTTCAAGGAGTTCGTGATCGGAGGGAATTGTTCGACACCGACAAATGTGTCTACACCACGCCAGTAATGGGGTCGCGAGAGATCGAACCAACACCGCGAGAAAGCAAAGGAGTATGCGATCTTATGCGTGATTGGGCAACGAATGGTGGGCGGGTGGCTACAGCTTGTTACATTGTGAACCGCTCACCACATTCGACATTGATGGTGATACACCCTATAGGGTGTGGTCATGAGAAGACGCAGATATGATAGGCTGAACTTTCGGATGTAATGCTTACTATCACCAACGGGAAAGCTTGACGCGAGGGCCAAGAAGGCAATATTCTTGGGATATGCAGTATGCAAAGGCTATCGCCTTTGGTGTACGGAAGATTCAAAGTTCGTGGTCACAGGATGTTACCTTTGATGAGAAATCCATGATTGCTAGGGCCCAAGGATAATGGTGTTATGACCGGGAGACTTCTAAGTCTCGTGTTATTGAAATAGAACCTAAAGACCAACTAGGTTCTAATCGTGCTCAAGTGGGAAGTCGTAGATGATGAGCTTGAGGTGGGGGAGGTTCAGCAGAAAATACACAGCAATCACTACAACAAAGAAATGAGGATAATTTGGCTTCCACTAGGCCAAAGCGAGCATACAAGCAGGTAATCGGGTCAATGATCAACCCCTCAAGCACTATGTAAGGTGCTAATATGGTTGAATACGCACTCCTGGAGGAGGACGATCCGGTCTCCTTCAAAGAAGCTATTCCGACAAGGATAGTGAGAGGTTATCATGATGGAGGAAGAGATGGAATCTTCGATCCTCACCATAACTTCGGAGTTTTGTGTAATAGTTAGAAAGACTTAATTTAGGATGGAATTAGAGCAAACTAGGTTCAAATCCCACCAGCCACAACGTTAAAGCGGATTTTCTAAAAATTAACACCGCTACGTGAGTCTAGATTTTGACCCATAAAAAAAGACACTGAACCTGCGGGGCCATATTAGAATTAGTATAAAACTATAATTCTCGGTCATCACCATAAATTCGGAGTTTTGGTCTAATGCTTTGAGGGACTCAATTTAAAAATCCTCTTTGCAAATTCAAAACAAACTAAAATTGGTGTATAGGAGGTAAATTCAAAATTTCTAAAGCATACAAAACAATTCTCTCCTTCTATCATTTGCCCTCCTACTTGGTCCAATACTGTTTGGGGGATATTAAATTTTCCCAAACATGCATACATCTTGTGGGTCACCATCCATCAAAAATTACCGACATTTGACAGATTGAGCAGAATGTGGGTCCCCGTAACAAAACTCTACTAACTTTGTAAAAACAGTATTGAGAGCCATCATCATCTATGTTTTGAATGCGTATCCTCTGCTGAGATATGAAATTCTATTATGAGTTGGCTCGACTTGAATGGAAAGAGCTGCAATTATAATGTTGTAGTAGGGAGGTCTGACAATAATTAGCAGATGGAAATTAAATCTTCGTCGTGATGTACATTGATCTTGAACTTATCCATACGTATTATGCATGGATTTATCCCTTGCAGTGCAAATATTTCGACCAGTGATTGCCATAGCCTGAACGCAAACTTCTCTCGAGCAAATTATTGATAAGTTATATGCACAAGAGAATCCCTAATGTATAGAACTCTGAAATAGTAACTAAAGTCTACATATACCAAATGCATCACAGGCTGTTGCCTTCAAGTAGTTTTCCAGTCATTTGCACAACAAAGAGGAGAGATTGTGTGCAGTTAAAAGTCGCAAGATTTATTAATAAGTATTGCATACGGTAAAAGCAATTGATCAAAATCACTCGATATTTTGTAAAAATAGCTCTTTTTCTATAGAAGCATGTTCATTTTAAAGTACATTGCATTACTATTATTATGCTTAAATACCATTCTAATTCCGAAAACTATAGGATTGTGCTGGGCATTTGCTGCGGTGGGAGCAGTTGTAAGTTTTATTCATCTCACCGAAGGTCCACTCTATAGGTTATCGGAACAACAAGTACTATACTGCAATTCTCCACGGTTGCCGTAGAGGTACCCTTGAAGAAGCCTTCAGATACACCGCATCCCCCAGTAGCCTCACACTCGAATCTTACTATGCATATAAAGGAGTGAAAGGTCGTTGTGATGAAAGCAAGATAAACTGGGTTCAAACTCGTGGTATTAGTACTACATTAGGCTATACTTAGAGGTTGCTTATGCACATGATGTCAAGACAGCCTATCGTCATTTCCATCGAAGCTTCAAAGCAGTTTTAGTTTTATCAAAGGGGCGTTTTCGATGGACCTTGCGAGACTGGACATGTTAAATTAGATAGTTATTAAATCATGTTTAGTTAATGGGTTAGTGGGTAATTAACCTGTGACCGTATCCACTTTTGTACACTATATACTCTGCTCCTCATGAATAAAATTATCGGTCTATTTCCTAACATGGTATCAGAGCACAGGTTATGAAATAGATATTAATCTCAGCCCTCCATCTAAAAGTCAATCTCATATCCATGTCCAATACAAACCCTAACCCTAATCTACTCCAAACCCTAATCCTAGCCTCACTGGTCCAGCAACACCACCAAGGCTTGTCGTTGCCACCGACAACCCTCCCTGCCAGCGTCACCGGCTCCTGCCACCGGCCATCAGCCCTTCGCCGCTAACCGGAGGGACAAGATTTGCACTACTCATTTGTTTCTGTCTAGATTGCAACTGGCCTTTCGCTTTTTGCGGATCGCCAAAATCGGTGTCTTTTCGCGCTGTGAACGTTTCCGTTTCCTTTGTTTTAGAGTTGCTGTTTTGTTGGCACCACGTATTCTTGATACCATCATACCGCGTGTCCCAACGTTTTGCTCTGCCGCTTCTTTGTTTGAGGTGGTTCATGCGCAGCCATGCTGATTTTTGAGGATCCAGTCGACTGAACCGATTTCGATTGCTTTATGGAGTCAACTTGATGCTTATGAGATCAACATGCTAATCTAATTTATCGGCTATCTAACACCGATTCTACCTGTCTATCATTTAATTATTTAATTGGTTGTCATGACTTCCTCGTAGAACTTAAGTGTGCTTATTACTTCTCCTGCTATGGAGACTATGGCTCTCAAGACTTTGTTGGGAACAACTGTAAAGCTAGATGGATCTAACTACTTGCTGTGGTCTCAATCTTTTCAAATTTTTATTGGTGCGCAAAACGAGTTGAAGCACCTATTGGAGGATCCACCAGCTTCTACAGAATCCGGCTATACTTGATTGGAGATCCGAGAATACTATGTTATGACCTGGCTTCTATACAACAAGGAGGAGAAAATCAGTTGCGACGTTATGTTCTTGAAAACTGCTAAGGAGATGTGGGATACCCTCAAGAAGATGTATGGAAATGAGAAGAATATGTCGAGGGTATATGAGCTTTATGAGAAGCTATTCACTTCTGCGAGGAGATAGGTCTATTCTCAAGTTCTATGCTAAGTTGTAGGGTTGATGGATGAGCTAGAAATTCATCAACCCTGGAGTTAATGATCCAAAGACCTTAAGGGATATTGTCGGGACTTAGCTATGTCGAGGTTCCTCTTTGGTTTGGATCCTCCTTAGCATCTCGGTGCTAGCATCTCAAGTGCGAGGGCATTCTTGGAGGTGATAGTACCCCATCATTGTCTTCCACCTTAGCAAGAGTGATGAGAGTCTCTATCGGGATTGGAGCACCTTCTACTCCTTGAGAGCGTTTGCTATGGTTGCTAGGCGTGGCGGAGGACGTGGTCGGTGGTCAGCTTGCCATTCGGGGAGGATGCACCTTAGGGTGGTCGACGAGTGTGTTTGATAAGGAATCACGCTACTACACATATTGTGGCGAAATAACCATGTATCAGTCTTGTGGTTGAAAAATCTAATTGGGCACGAGATGGTTACAACTAATTCTACCACCTCCATGACACTACTCCTTCATCCTTAGCGGCTCCTTTAGGGCTTTCCACTATTCAGATATCACAAGTCTAGTATGACAGTTGATGCAACTCCGTCTACCAAAGCGCCATTCAAAGAACTCATGCATCCGCTTTAGCTATAGCTACTTATATTGCCTCCTCAGTGATCCTAGATACTAGATTCGGAGCTTCATCCCACATGACAAGTATCAAAGAAAAGTTTGATTCTTTACACATTTCGAACAAATTTCATTCTCTCAAGGTTGTTGATGGTACACTTTCATCTACTCTTAGCGATGGGGTAGTTCAGCTACTCCATCCTTGACTCTTTGCCGATGTCCTAGATGTTACTAAATTTCATGTTAGTCTTTTGGCAATAAGTCAATTTACCAAGAATAACAAGCGTAAAATAACCTTTTTCCCTTCACATTGTGTCTTTCGGGATCCGCAAATTAAAATGAGGATTAGTTCAGTCATGAGCGATGAGGCATGTACTACTTGGACGACAAGCAGGCACCCGGTCTTGTTGCAAGTCTTTCCGATACTACTCTACAATGATACTTGCATCTAGGACATCCTTCTCTCGAAGCTTCGATCGATAGTTCTGTTGAGTTTTCTATTTCATCATTAGATTGTGAGTCACAAAGTTAGGAAAGCATCGTCGTGCTTCTTATCGTCGAGTCAATAAATGTTGTAATCGCCTTTGAGTTAGTTCATTCTAATGTCCGGGGTCCATGTGGTGTTTCTTAGTTAAAGGATTTAGATATTTTATTATTTTTATTGATGACTTCTCTCGCATGACTTGGATGTATTTGTTAAAAGAGAGGTCTGAAGTTGTGTAATAGAACTTTTTTATAATGAAATAAAGACCCAGTTTTCTACTACCATTCGTGTGCTTCGTCCTGATAATGCATTAGAATATGTGAAAAATGATGTTTCTAGATTTTGTGCCACTAATGGCATCATTCCCCAGACATCATGTTCTCACACTTCTCAACAAAATGGTGTTCCTGAACGAAAACACAGACACATTCTAAATGCAGCTAGAACTCTGATGATATACATGCAAGTTTCAAAATATTTATTGTCTGATGCTATTTTATGTGCTTGCCATTCGATTAATAGAAAGCCATCTTCTATTCTCAATGAGAAAATTTCTTTCCAATACCCTTATCCTACTAAGAGCAAGTTTTCTGTTGTTCCTAGAATGTTTAGGTGCACATGTTTTGTTCAGGATTTGAGACCTGGTCTCGACAAGTTATCTGCTAAGTCTATTAAGTGTCTTTGTTGGGTATTCTAGAACTCAAAAAGAATATATGTGTTATAATCCAGTGTTTAGGAAGTATATTACATTTATGGATGTCATCTTTCTTGAGTTTGTACCATGTTTCTCAGCCTTGTACAGAGCCTCCACAAGCATCTGCTCCTTCCTCACCAAGTTCGAGTTGAAACTAAACCCGCAACAAAACCTCTACTAGTGTATATTCAAGACCGAAAGTTCTTGCTTCCTCCTAACCCTCAGCCGAATCTCTACCTATAGGTGCAGATCCTACACATCATCAATTCTTTGTTCCTTCTGACCTTGGTCCTCCCATTGCCCTCAAAAAGGTAAACGATCTACTATTGCTCATTCATCTCTCATTTTGTTTCTTTGGTGGAGAAACATGTGATTGACGGGTTTGTGAACTCGATTATCTTGGCGATCTAGATAGGCGGCGATCTACTAGGTTATGTATTTAAGATACATGGAGCTCGGTTAGTTGGCGTCGATGTTGCGACTCTGATGGCACTTTCTACTCTGATGAGTACATGGCCATGGCGAGGAGTGAAAGAGCGTGGTTATGGGGTCTTTTAGGCGATTTAGGGTGAAGCGTGAACGTGAACTTGTGGCGATCGAGTGCAATTCATTTGAAAGAATCGGGTTCATCATGCTCGTACCAAGCATATCGATGTCGTATCATTTTGTGCGGGATGTCATAGAGGAAGGTGATATTTCTCTCATGAAGGTGCACACGAATGAGAATCCCGCGACATGTTAACCAAGGTGGTCACAGTAGTAAGTTTAAGCATTGCTTAGACTTGCTTCATATCAACCGTGTTGATTTGCCCAAGAGGGCATGGCCCTTGGCGGTAATGGGTAAGGTGGAGATGATTTGAGGTGAACTACGATGAGCTTGATCGGTGGAGATGCGTGGCGACAGCGGTGTAGTGGCCTTGTTGGATTAGCTGGATTGGTGATGGAGATCTCTAGATGTTCTTGGTGTTCTTACGGTGTTAGTCCAAAATTTGAGGTAAATCAAATGATGCGAGGTGGAGAATTGTAGAACATGCACAAAACATGCACAAAGGCGGTTTTGGGTTGAGTAGTCGACTACTAGGCATTGTAGTCGACTAATCTAAATGAACGACGAGTTTTGGTTGAAGCAGTAGTCGACTAATCGAGTTTGTAGCTAATCTGCCAACGACGAGTTTTCGTGTTTTGGAGAACGAGTAGTCGACTAATCTGCGGTAGTAGTCGACTAATCACAGGCGATTCGAATCACGGGTTTGGTTTTAAACCGGTTCGTTTAGAGTTTATATATAACCCTAAACGATTGTTTGAGAAGCAAGAAGCACGCTTTGGAGCGCCTTTGAGAGGGTTTTGTGCATCTTTGGAGAGGAGATCTTTTGAGAGATTGAGAGGTTTGTTTTAGGGTTTCTTTGTGAGAACTTGTAATCCTAATTTGTATTCTCTCTTTCTATTAGTGAAAATCCCCTCCTTACCCGTGGGCGTAGGCAACTTGCAGAACCACGTAAATCTCGTGTCTTTACTCTTTTATTGTGTTTGGCTTTTACGTTTGCGGTGGTTTCTCTCGGCGGTTCAGCGGTCATGGCGCTTAACATGCCCACCAAAATATCAAGTTACCACGGCTCCTTAAATAACACTAAGAGCGAAAATACTAGAAAATAGGGATCACATTAACCACTAATAAATAAAAACATCAAATAACCACTACTAACAACACTTAACCACGTTCTCCTAAAGATAAGCAACTAATTTTGAATCAATTATTCAACAATAATTGCAGGGGAGGTCGCGATTGAAGAAGCCTTGAGATACGTGAGAGATCAAGGCGTCACAGGCCAAATTAACTATCCGTATACAGCAGTTAAAGGCCGCTGCTACATGTACACGGAACGCTCTCCCTATATATACATTCGCGGTTATGCAAGCGTACCAAGAAACAGTGAGGCGTCACTTATGTATGCAGTGGTAAGGCAGCTTATCCCGGTTTTAATCGAAGCTTCACAACGTTGGCAATTTTATCAAAGCGGTGTTTTCGATGGGCCCTGTGGAACTAGACTCAATCACGCAGTTCTTACTGTGAGATATGAGAACCTGGGTTCCAACAAGTTTTGGATTGTAAAGAACTCGTATGGTCCACAATGAGGCGAGAGGATATATCAGGATGAAGAAGCTGGATGTCGGTGGAGTTGAAGGGTTATGCCGTCTTGCTACGTTTCCATTCTACCCGATTCCTTAGTTATGCCGTCTGCTTGAGAGAAAAAAATAAAAAGAAGCAGTTCTTAGCTCACCGGCCCTTCAATTAATTATCTAAGTGCCTACCTGTGTACTATATGTTGTATTTGTTTTGCTGGGCACAGCATACCTGTGTATTTGAATTAGGGGTATGATGAGCGGCATGAGCCGCATCAGTGGCTTGTATGTTAGCATAAGTTTAAGATTTATGGACTGCTTGATTTAGTATCATCCACATTGTTTATTTTTGGATTTATATTGTGTTTATTTATTTGTAAGCAACAACAATATTTCTAGTACTGTTTAGTAAACTTACAAACTTTAGCTCATATGAAGTCTAGTGGCTCATTGGTTTGGAGTCAACTTCTCAAACTTAGAGATATGGCCATTCTTCATTGGGGGAGTCCTTGTTAGAATTAATATAAAACTATAATCATCGATCATCACCATAACTTCGGAGTTTTTGTGTAATAGTTAGAAAGACTTAATTTAGGATGGAATTAGAGCAAACTAGGTTCAAATCCCACCAGCCACGACTTTAAAGCGGATTTTCTAAAAATTAACACCGCTACGTGAGTCTAGATTTTGACGTAAAAAACTATTTGCACTTGGTATATAGAATTAGTATAAAACTATAATCCTCGGTCATCACCATAAATTCGGAGTTTTGGTCTAATGCTTTGAGGGACTCAATTTAAAAATCCTCTTTGCAAATTCAAAACAAACTAAAATTGGTGTATTGGAGGTAAATTCAAAATTTCTAAAGCATACAAAACAATTCTCTCCTTCTATCATTTCCCCTCCTACTTGGTCCAATACTGTTTGGGGGATATTAAATTTTCCCAAACATGCATACATCTTGTGGGTCACCATCCATCAAAAATTACCGACATTTGACAGATTGAGCAGAATGTGGGTCCCCGTAACAAAACTCTACTAACTTTGTAAAATCAGTATTGAGAGCCATCATCATCTATGTTTTGAATGCGTATCCTCTGCTGAGATATGAAATTCTATTATGAGTTGGCTCGACTGGAATGGAAAGAGCTGCAATTATAATGTTGTAGTAGGGAGGTCTGACAATAATTTGCAGATGGAAATTAAATCGTCGTCGTGATGTACATTGATCTTGGGCTTATCCATACGTATTATGCATGGATTTATCCCTTGCAGTGCAAATATTTCGACCAGTGATTGCCATAGCCTGAACGCAAACTTCTCTCGAGCAAATTATTGATAAGTTATATGCACAAGAGAATCCCTAACGTATAGAACTCTGAAATAGTAACTACATATACCAAATGCATCACAGGCTGTTGCGTTCAAGTAGTTTTCCAGTCATTTGCACAACAAAGAGGAGAGATTGTGTGCAGTTAAAAGTCGCAAGATTTATTAATAAGTATTGCATACGGTAAAAGCAATTGATCGAAATCACTCGAAATTTTGTAAAAATTGCTCTTTTTCTATAGAAGCATGCTCATTTTAAAGTGCATTGCATTACTATTATTATGCTTAAATACCATTCTAATTCCGAAAACTATACGATTGTGCTGGGCATTTGCTGCGGTGGGAGCAGTTGTAAGTTTTATTCATCTCACCGAAGGTCCACTCTATAGGTTATCGGAACAACAAGTACTATACTGCAATTCTCTACGGTTGCCGTAGAGGTACCCTTGAAGAAGCCTTCAGATACGCCGCATCCCCCAGTAGCCTCACTCGAATCTTACTATGCATATAAAGGAGTGAAAGGTCGTTGCGATGAAAGCAAGATAAACTGGGTTCAAACTCGTGGTATTTGTACTACATTAGGCTATACTGAGAGGTTGCTTATGCACATGATGTCAAGACAGCCTATCGTCATTTCCATCGAAGCTTCAAAGCAGTTTTAGTTTTATCAAAGGGCGCTGATGGACCTTATGTAGACTGGACATGTTAAATTAGATAGTTATTAAATCATGTTTAGTTAATAGGTTAGTGGGTAATTAACCTGTGACTATATCCACTCTTGTACACTATATACTCTGCTCCTTCTCATGAATAAAATTATCGGTCTATTTCCTAACATGGTATCAGAGCACAGGTTATGAAATAGATATTAATCTCAGCCCTCCATCTAAAAGTCAATCTAATATCCATGTCCAATACAAACCCTAACCCTAATTTACTCCAAACCCTAACCCTAGCCTCACTGGTCCAGCAACACCACCAAGGCTTGTCGTTGCCGCCGCAGAACCATCCCTCGCCACACTAGCCCCGCGACCGGGCCATCATTCCTTCACACGGACCGGATGGACAAGATTTGCACTACTGCCGCCGTTTAGATCTCATACTGCTATCGCACCTGTGATTCCGCCAAAACTGGTGTTGAGCCGTCACTTATAGTCGTTTACGCTTGTTGCCGCTTCAGTTGTTGTCATTGCTTCGGGTCATATCGCTTTTAATCAAGCACGATGTCTTCCGCCTAATACGCCGTCACCGCCGCTATCGCTTGAGGTGGTCGGCCGCTATTGCTTGCTGTTGACCTTTATTTTTTGAGGATCTGAAGTCGACTCGAACCTCTGATTTCTGATTTTAGTTGCTTTATGGAGTCAACTTGATGCTCCTTATGAGATCAACATGCTAATCTAAATTTATCTGGCTATCTAACTACTGATTCTACCTGTCTATCATTTAATTATTTAATTGGTTGTCATGACTTCCTCAGAGAACTTAAGTGTGCTTATTACTTCTCCTGCTATGGAGACTATGGCTCCCAAGACTTTATTGGGAACAACTATAAAGCTAGATGGATCTAACTACTTGCTGTGGTCTCAATCTTTTTAAATTTTTATTGGTGCGCAAAACAAGTTGAAGCACCTGCTGGAGGATCCACCAGCTTCTACAGAATCCGGCTATACTAATTGGAGATCTGGAGAATACTATGTTATGACCTGGCTTCTAAACAACAAGGAGGAGAAAATCAGTTGCGACGTTATGTTCTTGAAAACTGCTAAGAAGATGTGGGATACCCTCAAGAAGATGTATGGGAATGAGAAGAATATGTCGAGGGTATATGAGCTTTATGAGAAGCTATTCACTTTACAGCAGGGAGATAGGTCTATTCCCAAGTTCTATGCTAAGTTGTAGGGGTTGATGGATGAGCTAGAAATTCATCAACCTGCAGTTAATGATCCGAAGACCTTAAGGGGATATTGTCAGGACTTAGCTATGTCGAGGTTCCTCTTTGGTTTGGATCCCTCCTTAGCATCTCAGGTGCTAGCATCTTAGGTGCGAGGACAGATTCTTAGAGGTGATAGTATCCCATCATTGTCTTCCACCTTAGCAAGAGTGATGAGAGTCTCTATCGGGATTGGAGCACCTTCTACTCCTTGAGAGCAGCTTGCTGGTTGGCCGGACGTATGAGGACATGGTCGGTCGCAGCTTATTCGTGGGGAGGATGCAGTGCAAATATTTCGACCAGTGATTGCCATAGCCTGAACGCAAACTTCTCTCGAGCAAATTATTGATAAGTTATATGCACAAGAGAATCCCTAATGTATAGAACTCTGAAATAGTAACTAAAGTCTACATATACCAAATGCATCACAGGCTGTTGCCTTCAAGTAGTTTTCCAGTCATTTGCACAACAAAGAGGAGAGATTGTGTGCAGTTAAAAGTCGCAAGATTTATTAATAAGTATTGCATACGGTAAAAGCAATTGATCAAAATCACTCGATATTTTGTAAAATAGCTCTTTTCTATAGAAGCATGTTCATTTTAAAGTACATTGCATTACTATTATTATGCTTAAATACCATTCTAATTCCGAAAACTATAGGATTGTGCTGGGCATTTGCTGCGGTGGGAGCAGTTGTAAGTTTTATTCATCTCACCGAAGGTCCACTCTATAGGTTATCGGAACAACAAGTACTATACTGCAATTCTCCACGGTTGCCGTAGAGGTACCCTTGAAGAAGCCTTCAGATACACCGCATCCCCCAGTAGCCTCACACTCGAATCTTACTATGCATATAAAGGAGTGAAAGGTCGTTGTGATGAAAGCAAGATAAACTGGGTTCAAACTCGTGGTATTAGTACTACATTAGGCTATACTTAGAGGTTGCTTATGCACATGATGTCAAGACAGCCTATCGTCATTTCCATCGAAGCTTCAAAGCAGTTTTAGTTTTATCAAAGGGGCGTTTTCGATGGACCTTGCGAGACTGGACATGTTAAATTAGATAGTTATTAAATCATGTTTAGTTAATGGGTTAGTGGGTAATTAACCTGTGACCGTATCCACTTTTGTACACTATATACTCTGCTCCTCATGAATAAAATTATCGGTCTATTTCCTAACATGGTATCAGAGCACAGGTTATGAAATAGATATTAATCTCAGCCCTCCATCTAAAAGTCAATCTCATATCCATGTCCAATACAAACCCTAACCCTAATCTACTCCAAACCCTAATCCTAGCCTCACTGGTCCAGCAACACCACCAAGGCTTGTCGTTGCCGCCGCAGAACCATCCCTCGCCAACGCCATCGGCTCGCCATCGCCATCATTCCTACCGTGACGGATGGACAAGATTTGCACTACTCATTTGTTTCTGTCTAGATTGCAACTGGCCTTTCGCTTTTTGCGGATCGCCAAAATCGGTGTCTTTTCGCGCTGTGAACGTTTCCGTTTCCTTTGTTTTAGAGTTGCTGTTTTGTTGGCACCACGTATTCTTGATACCATCATACCGCGTGTCCCAACGTTTTGCTCTGCCGCTTCTTTGTTTGAGGTGGTTGCTGCTATTGCATGCTGCTGACCTTTATTTTTTGAGGATCTGAAGTCGACTCGAACCTCTGATTTCTGATTTTGGTTGCTTTATGGAGTCAACTTGATGCTCCTTATGAGATCAACATGCTAATCTGAATTTATCTGGCTATCTAACTACTGATTCTACCTGTCTATCATTTAATTATTTAATTGGTTGTCATGACTTCCTCAGAGAACTTAAGTGTGCTTATTACTTCTCCTGCTATGGAGACTATGGCTCTCAAGACTTTGTTGGGAACAACTGTAAAGCTAGATGGATCTAACTACTTGCTGTGGTCTCAATCTTTTCAAATTTTTATTGGTGCGCAAAACGAGTTGAAGCACCTATTGGAGGATCCACCAGCTTCTACAGAATCCGGCTATACTGATTGGAGATCTGGAGAATACTATGTTATGACCTGGCTTCTATACAACAAGGAGGAGAAAATCGCCATGACGCTATGTTCTTGAAAACTGCTAAGGAGATGTGGGATACCCTCAAGAAGATGTATGGAAATGAGAAGAATATGTCGAGGGTATATGAGCTTTATGAGAAGCTATTCACTTTACAGCAGGGAGATAGGTCTATTCTCAAGTTCTATGCTAAGTTGTAGGGGTTGATGGATGAGCTAGAAATTCATCAACCTGCAGTTAATGATCCGAAGACCTTAAGGGGATATTGTCAGGACTTAGCTATGTCGAGGTTCCTCTTTGGTTTGGATCCCTCCTTAGCATCTCAGGTGCTAGCATCTTAGGTGCGAGGACAGATTCTTGGAGGTGATAGTACCCCATCATTGTCTTCCACCTTAGCAAGAGTGATGAGAGTCTCTATCGGGATTGGAGCACCTTCTACTCCTTGAGAGCAGTTTGCTATGGTTGCTAGACGTGGCGGAGGACATGGTCGTGGTCGCAGTTGCCATTCAGGGGGAGGATGCACCCCTTAGGGTGGTCGACAGAGTGTGTTTGATAAGGAATCACGCTACTACACATATTGTGGCAGAAATAACCATGTATCGGAGAAGTGCTGACAGAAGTTCGAAAAATCTAATTGGGCACAGATGGTTACAACTAATTCTACCACCTCCACTGACACTACTCCTTCATCCTTAGCTGCTCCTTTAGGGCTTTCCACTATTCAGATATCACAAGTCTAGTATGACAGGTTGATGCAACTCCAGTCTACCCAAAGCAGTCATTCAGCAACTCATGCATCCGTTTTAGCTATAGCTACTTATATTGCCTCCTCAGGCAGATCCTAGATACTAGATTCAGGAGCTTCATCCCACATGACAAGTATCAAAGAAAAGTTTGATTCTTTACACATTTCGAACAAATTTCATTCTCTCAAGGTTGTTGATGGTACACTTTCATCTACTCTTAGCGATGGGGTAGTTCAGGCTACTCCATCCTTGACTCTTGCTGATGTCCTAGATGTTACTAAATTTCATGTTAGTCTTTTGGCAATAAGTCAATTTACCAAGAATAACAACTGTAAAATAACCTTTTTTCCTTCACATTGTGTCTTTTAGGATCTGCAAATTAAAATGAGGATTAGTTCAGGTCATGAGCGATGAGGCATGTACTACTTGGACGACAGTGTGCTACAGTCTGGTCTTGTTGCAAGTCTTTCTGATACTACTCTACAATGATACTTGCATCTAGGACATCCTTCTCTTTAGAAGCTTCGATCGATAGTTCTGTTGAGTTTTCTATTTCATCATTAGATTGTGAGTCACGAAAGTTAGGAAAGCATCGTCGTGCTTCTTATCAGCGTCGAGTCAATAAATGTTGTAGTACCGCCTTTGAGTTAGTTCATTCTAATGTCTGGGGTCCATGTGGTGTTTCTTTAGTTAAAGGATTTAGATATTTTATTATTTTTATTGATGACTTCTCTCGCATGACTTGGATGTATTTGTTAAAAGAGAGGTCTGAAGTTGTGTAATAGAACTTTTTTATAATGAAATAAAGACCCAGTTTTCTACTACCATTCGTGTGCTTCGTCCTGATAATGCATTAGAATATGTGAAAATGATGTTTCTAGATTTTGTGCCACTAATGGCATCATTCACCAAATATCATGTTCTCACACTTCTCAACAAAATGGTGTTCCTAAACGAAAACACAAACACATTTTAGATGTAGCTAGAACTCTGATGATATACATGCAAGTTTCAAAATATTTATTGTCTGATGCTATTTTGTGTGCTTGCCATTCGATTAATAGAAAGCCATCTTCTGTTCTTAATGAGAAAATTTCTTTCCAATACTGTTATCCTACCAAGAGCAAGTTTTCTGTTGTTCCTAGAATATTTAGGTGCACATGTTTTGTTCAGGATTTGAGACCTGGTCTCGACAAGTTACCTGCTAAGTCTATTAAGTGTCTTTGTTGGATATTCTAGAACTCAAAAAGAATATATGTGTTATAATCCAGTGTTTAGGAAGTATATTACATTTATGGATGTCATCTTTCTTGAGTTTGTACCATGTTTCTCTTCAGCTTGTACAGAGCCTCCACAAGCATCTGTTCCCCTTCCTCAGCCAGTGCCAAGTTCTGGAGTTGAAACTAAACCTGCAACAAAACCTCTACTAGTGTATATTCGAAGACCGAAAGTTCTTGCTTCCTCCTAACCCTCAGCCGAATCTCTACCTATAGGTGCAGATCCTACACATCATCAATTCTTTGTTCCTTCTGACCTTGGTCCTCCCATTGCCCTCAAAAAAAGGTAAACGATCTACTATTGCTCATTCAGTCTCTCATTTTGTTTCTTATGATCGTCTTACCCCGTAATTTCACCAGTTTGCTTTGTCCTTGTCTTCTGTATCTATACTAGGTCTTATGAAGAGACAATGTTAGTTTCTGCTTGGAAGCAAGCTATGGATGAGGAGATAGATGCACTTGTTTCTAGAGCGATTGCGATTTGGTGCTTGCTCCTGAAGGGGCTGATGTAGTTGGTTGTCGCTGGGTTTATACTTTGAAGTATCGGCCGGATAGTTCTATGGATAGATATAAAGTCAGGCTGGTTACTAAAGGCTATACACAGACGTATGGAATGGACTACTTTGACAACTTCTCACCTGTTGCTTGGCTGAATTCTACCCGTATCTATTCTCCATTGTTGTTAATATGGAATGGCCCATGTTCCAACTGGATGTCAAGAATGTCTTTCTATATGATAATCTGCAGGAGGTTTACTTGGAGCAACCTCCAGGGTATGTTGCTCAGGGGAGGATATTGTTTGCAAGCTGAAAAAGGCAATTTATGGGCTCAAACAGAGTCCAAGGGCATGGTTCAACAAGTTTAGTAAGGTAGTTTCTGGTGTTGATTTTCAGACATGCAATTCAGATCACTTTGTCTTCATTCGTCATACTACTTCTGGATTAGTGGTCTTAGTTATATATGTTGATGACATCTTACAAACAGGAGTAATAGAGTGGCCTAGCAAAACCAAGGAGTATATGAAGAACCACTTTGTGACAAAGGATATGGGCAAGTCGAAATACTTTTTGGGATTGAAGTAGCTCACAAAAACATGGGTTACTTATTTCTCAAATAAAGTACTTGGATCTTCTAGAGGAGACTGATCTAATGGGGTGCAAGCTTGCAAGTACCCTAATGGAAGCAGAAGATTTTGGTGTGAAGATATCAAGCTCTTTGAAGACACTAAACAGTATAGGAGATTGATTGCAAGCTAATATACCTTACAGTTACTAGGCCTGATATATCTTATATTGTTGGAGTTCTGAGTTGTTTCATGCACAAACCAAGAGAGGTTCACTGGTACGGCTTCAAGGATCCTTGCTTATATAAAAAGTTCACCAAAGGGGTTATTGTATAAGAAGCATGAAAACGTACATATCTCAGCCTATTCGGACTCGGGCTATGCAGAAGATAAGGGAGATAGGAAGTCTACTAACGGATATTGTACCATTGTTGGAGGAAATCCGGTGACTTGGAGAAGCAAGAAATAGGATGTAGTGTCTCGGTCTGGTGCGAAGGCCGAGTATAGAGCAATGGCACATACTGCATGTGAGATGATGTGGTTGAGAAATCTGATGCTAGAACTTGGCTTTGTACAGCCTGGACCCATGCCCATGCACTGTGGTAATCAATCTACTATCTACATTGTCAAGAGTCCTATTTTTCATGAAAAGAAGCATATCCAGATTGACTGTCATTTTATTAGAGATGCAGTGATGAAAATGTGATTTGTACTCCCTTTACACCTACTTCTGAGCAATTGGCGGATATTCTCACTAAGGCGGCGTCATCCCAAGTTTTTTTCTATGTTGTGTAGCAAGCTGGGCATGATTGATATCTATGCTCCAGCTTGAGGGAGAGTGTTAAATTAGATAGTTATTAAATTATGTTTAGTTATTAGGCTAGTGGGTAATTAACTTATGACCGTATCCACTCTTGTACCCTAAATACTCTGCTCCTTCTCATGAATAAAATTATCGGTCTATTACATAACAGTACATTTTAGGAAAATTGCTTTTGGTTCTCCAAGTTTAAAAAGTTGCTCTTTCACCTCTTCCACATTTTTTAATCAAGCTTCTACTTTCCTTGACCCAAAAGTTCATGCATTCATCCCCTCCATGTTTGAATGTACTTTAATACACCCTCACCCTCATCCTCTCATCTCCCTCATCTCTCTCATCAACCCATGAATTAACTCTCCTCCCCCTCCTCCTCCTCCTCCTCGCTCACAAATCCATGTACTATCATTGTTTTCAGCTTACTACCTCTATACTTTTATTGTTGCAAATAGACCCCTAGGCTAAATAAAGTATTAACCAGCAATCCCCCAAAAAAATGGAGTTAATCTACTCAAAACTAATAAGAATACCACATTAATCTAAACAGTAATCTATATCACCAGAAAATTTCTTAAAACCATTATTATGGCCAATATCTCATTGGAATGAAGAAAACTTAACGTATATTGGCTCCATGCTTAAAGGCAAAAGAAAAAGCTCCCTGCTAAAATACATTTTATCTCAAACCTAGGAACATGGCCAAAATTTTCAATCAAAACAAAAGATCTCTACTAATATCCATTTCTAAAGCTAAAATGATAGAAGGCCATAAGCCCAATGTTAAGCCAGACTGAGGGCATTCCAGCCTATTATTAAATTAAATGTCTTTTATAGGTATAATTGCAGCAACTTTACCTTCAGGCTTAGGTATTTTTGCCGCTCTGCTATTTTTGATTTACAGAAGCTCCCATCCTGAATCAATGGATTCTTGATTTGACGATAAATTAAGATTAAAATCTCCACTAGAAGCAAATGAAGCAGAACTCATCTGTTTGATTTGCGCTCCTGAGTCATCACTCCTGTACTGATAATTTGCCAAGCTGTATCCCTTCCGAGAAGAAAATATACTCCTGAGTTTTTCTGATGATAGTAGAAGAATGTCAGTTGCCAGATATTAACAACTGGACAGAAAAAGGCATCAAACTGGTAAGATGTCAGAAAGTAAAGTTCTTAAATTTTATCTTATAAAATTATAATTCCCTTCTATCTATCAATTCCGTCCATATAATCTAGTATATCTATCTAATCAACTTTAGTATCTAATTCCACAATGCACATAATATTATGTTATGGAGAAGGAAGAAAATAAGTAATATGCCAATATGGCTATTAATTAACAATCAAAAAGAATATTTCTTTGGGAATAAGATATCTCTTAGCCCTCTTGCTATGCAGGTGTCTATGAGAAAATGTTGCCATTTCAATTAATTGCATAATGCAATTATATACTAAGTACCCTCTGCTATCCGGAACCAATTATGCAGCAGCACTTTAGCCACCTTATGAATCCAGCAATATTCAAGCCATATGGGTCCCCTCAAAAACTTGGAAAGAAATATTAAATGTTTATGAGAAACCTTAATCAGGTTCATAAATTAATTTGCACATGAATAGTAATTTTTCTCCAATTGAAAATCATCAAATGTCAATTGTGTCTACTATTCTTGTAATTTAGTATTTTTCAATTTTAAAGCATCAATACCCAAAATATTATAACTCCGATTCGGAAAAAATGAATATCCTGAAACTAACAAAACAAAACTGCAACATACAGCAAGATTTAAAGCCTCGCTTGCTATATTCTAGAACTCAAAAGAATATATGTGTTATAATCTAGTGTCTAGGAAGTATATTACATTTACGGATGTCATCTTTTTTGAGTTTGTACCATGTTTCTCTTCAGCTTGTACAGAGCCTCCACAAGCATCTGTGCCCCTTCCTCAACCAGTGCCGAGTTCTGGAGTTGAAACTAAACCAGCAACAAAACCTCTACTAGTGTATATTCAAAGACCGAAAGTTCTTGCTTCCTCCTAACCCTCAGCCGAATCTCTACCTATAAGTGCAGATCCTACACATCATCAATTCTTTGTTCCTTCTGACCTTGGTCTTCCCATTGCCCTCGATAAAAGGTAAACGATCTACTATTGCTCATTCAATCTCTCATTTTGTTTCTTATGATCGTCTTACCCCGTAATTTCACCAGTTTGCTTTGTCCTTGTCTTCTGTATCTATACTAGGTCTTATGAAGAGACAATGTTAGTTCCTGCTTGGAAGCAAGCTATGGATGAGGAGATAGATGCACTTGTTTCTAGAGCGATTGCGATTTGGTGCTTGCTCCTGAGGGGGCTGATGTAGTTGGTTGTCATTTGGGTTTATACTTTGAAGTATCGTAGGATAGTTCTATGGATAGATATAAAGTAAGGCTGGTTACTAAATGCTATACACAGACGTATGGAATGGACTACTTTGACAACTTCTCACCTGTTGCTTGGCTGAATTCTACCCGTATCCTATTCTCCATTGTTCTTAATATGGAATGGTCCATGTTCCAACTGGATGTTAAGAATATCTTTCTATATGATAATCTATAGGAGGTTTATATGGAACAACCTCCATGGTATGTTGCTCAGGGGAGGATATTGTTTGCAAGCTGAAAAAGGCAATTTATGGGCTCAAACAGAGCCCAAGGGCATGGTTCAACAAGTTTAGTAAGGTAGTTTCTGGTGTTGATTTTCAAAGATGCAATTCAGATCACTCTGTCTTCATTCGTCATACTACTTCTGGATTAGTGGTCTTAGTTGTATATGTTGATGACATCTTACAAACAGGGAGTAATAGAGTTGGCCTAGCAAAAACCAAGGAGTATATGAAGAACCACTTTGTGACAAAGGATATGGGCAAGCCGAAATACTTTTTTGGGATTGAAGTAGCTCACAAAAAACATGGGTTACTTATTTCTCAAATAAAGTACGCCTTGGATCTTCTAGAGGAGACTGATCTAATGGGGTGCAAGCTTGCAAGTACCCTAATGGAAGCAGAAGATTTTTGGTGTGAAGATATCAAGCTCTTTGAAGACACTAAACAGTATAGGAGATTGATTGCAAGCTAATATACCTTACAGTTACTAGGCCTAATATATCTTATATTGTTGGAGTTCTGAGTTGTTTCATGCACAAACCAAGAGAGGTTCACTGGTACGGCTTCAAGGATCCTTACTTATATAAAAAGTTCACCTGGAAAGGGGTTATTGTATAAGCATGAAAACGTACATATCTCAGCCTATTCGGACTCGGGCTATGCAGAAGATAAGGGAGACAGGACATCTACTAACGGATATTGTACCATTGTTGGAGGAAATCCGGTGACTTGGAGAAGCAAGAAATAGGATGTAGTGTCTCGGTCTGATGCGAAGGCCGAGTATAGGGCAATGGCACATACTGCATGTGAGATGATGTGGTTAAGAAATATGATGTTAAAACTTGGCTTTGTACAGCCTAGACCCATGCCCATGCACTGTGGTAATCAATCTACTATCTAAATTGTCAAAAATCCTATTTTTCATGAAAAGAAGCATATCCAGATTGACTGTCATTTTATTAGAGATGCAGTGATGAAAATGCGATTTGTACTCCCTTTACACCTACTTCTGAGCAATTAGCGGATATTCTCACTAAGGCGGCGCCATCCCAAGTTTTTTTCTATGTTGTGTAGCAAGCTGGGCATGATTGATATCTATGCTTGAGCTTGAGGGAGAGTGTTAAATTAGATAGTTATTAAATTATGTTTAGTTATTAGGTTAGTGGGTAATTAACTTATGACTGTATCCACTCTTGTACCCTAAATACTCTGCTCCTTCTCATGAATAAAATTATCGGTCTATTTCATAACAGAACATTTTAGGAAAATTGCTTTTGGTTCTCCAAGTTTAAAAAGTTGCTCTTTCACCTCTTCCACATTTTTTATTCAAGCTTCTACTTTCCTTGACCCAAAAGTTCATGCATTCATCCCCTCCATGTTTGAATGTAATTTAATACACCCTCACCCTCATCCTCTCATCTCCCTCATCTCTCTCATCAACCCATGAATTAACTCTCCTCCCCCTCCTCCTCCTCCTCCTCCTCCTCCTCGCTCACAGATCCATGTACTATCATTGTTTTCAGCTTACTACCTCTATAGTTTTATTGTTGCAAATAGACCCCTAGGTTAAATAAAGTATTAACCAGCAATCTCCCAAAAAAAATGGAGTTAATCTACTCAAAACTAATAAGCATACCACATTAATCTAAACAGTAATCTATATCACCAGAAAATTTCTTAAAACCATTATGATGGCCAATATCTCATTGGAATGAAGAAAACTTAACGTATATTGGCTCCATGCTTAAAGGCAAAAAGAAAAAGCTCCCTGCTAAAATACATTTTATCTCAAACCTAGGAACATGGCCAAAATTTTCAATCAAAACAAAAGATCTCTACTAATATCCATTTCTAAAGCTAAAATGATAGAAGAAGGCCATAAGCCCAATGTTAAGCCAGACTGAGGGCATTCCAGCCTATTATTAAATTAAATGTCTTTTATAGGTATAATTGCAGCAACTTTACCTTCAGGCTTAGGTATTTTTGCCGCTCTGCTATTTTTGATTTACAGAAGCTCCCATCCTGAATCAATGGATTCTTGATTTGACGATAAATTAAGATTAAAATCTCCACTAGAAGCAAATGAAGCAGAACTCATCTGTTTGATTTGCGCTCCTGAGTCATCACTCCTGTACTGATAATTTGCCAAGCTGTATCCCTTCCGAGAAGAAAATATACTCCTGAGTTTTTTCTGATGATAGTAGAAGAATGTCAGTTGCCAGATATTAACAACTGGACAGAAAAAGGCATCAAACTGGTAAGATGTCAGAAAGTAAAGTTCTTAAATTTTATCTTATAAAATTATAATTCCCTTCTATCTATCAATTCCGTCCATATAATCTAGTATATCTATCTAATCAACTTTAGTATCTAATTCCACAATGCACATAATATTATGTTATGGAGAAGGAAGAAAATAAGTAATATGCCAATATGGCTATTAATTAACAATCAAAAAGAATATTTCTTTGGGAATAAGATATCTCTTAGCCCTCTTGCTATGCAGGTGTCTATGAGAAAATGTTGCCATTTCAATTAATTGCATAATGCAATTATATACTAAGTACCCTCTGCTATCCGGAACCAATTATGCAGCAGCACTTCAGCCACCTTATGAATCCAGCAAGATTCAAGCCATATAGGTCCCCTCAAAAACTTGGAAAGATATATTAAATGTTTATGAGAAACCTTAATCAGGTTCGCAAATTTATTTGCACCTGAATAGTAATTTTTCTCCAATTGAAAATCATCAAATGTCAATTGTGTCTATTATTCTTGTAATTTAGTATTTTTCAATTTTTAGAGCATCAATACCCAGAATATTATAACTCCGATTCGGAAAAAATGAATATCCTGAAACTAACAAAACAAAACTGCAACATACAGCAAGATTTAAAGCCTCGCTTGCTATATTCTAGAACTATTTTCCAGTGCATGTCATCTGAAAACGCTAGTCACATGCTAGGCTTATAAGAAGGCGAGGTTAATTGGCCCTTCGAGAGACTACATGAATAAACCACGTCATGAAACACAACAGGAATTAAATGGGGTTTTTTTTTTAATGACAGATTCTAAAAATAATTACGCTTATTTCAATGTTAGTCCCTTAAATCTTTTATATTTATAAATTAGTCTCTAAATCATTGACACTGCTATTATGTCCCTCAATTCCTAAGTTATATTGAAATTAGACCCGCAAATCAGTAAAATTGCTATTACGTCTCCCAATTATCATAAGATGTTTCAAATTAATCCTGCAAATTGCTACTACTCATGATTCAAGGGACTAATTTCAAACTATATTTAGCATTGGGGGACTTAATATTAATATTAATATTAATTTCAATGATTTGAGAGAGTAATTTCAAAATACCTTAAGAATTGGGGACCTAATAACAAGTTCAATGATTTGAGAACTAATTTCAAAATATAAAAGATCTCAAGGGCTAATATCCAAAACCAACATCTATCTATCTATCTATCTATTCTATATACTAAAGTAAGGCCCTAGATTGCCACTTGGCAACTTCTGGCTATTTTGGCTTTAGTTTGGTTTTTTTATTTTCTTTCTTCTTCCCTTTTCAACCTATTTACTCATAAAAAATAATTAATAAGTAATTAGCAACTAAACTTTTCATCTCTACCACCGTTGTTGAATCCCTTCAAATTCTTTAACCTCACTCATTTAAATGCCTCTTAATTTAGTAGCCCTTTAACACCTATTAATCCTATCAATTTCTTGGATCATAAACTCATTCATATCCCATTACATAACCCCTCCCTCTATTATGTATATACATAATCTCATTTTCATCCGATAGGCCCCCCTATCAACATGTTTCATTAGTTACCTTTTTTATTTCTATTGCGGAGAGAAGCTTTCTACATTTAGTTCTCTTTTGTATTTCTATGGCGGAGAGAAGCTTTCTACTCTTAGCAATGAACACAACGAGTTGCAAGTAAGTTGTCTCAAATTATCATATACTTTCTTACTTGGGCAGTTTATTTCACTTTATTCTCTTTTTTCATTCTACTTTGCCACTCATTATGAATATAATTTATTTAATAAATTTAAATCATAATTCAAGTACTAATGGCTAAAAGAAAACACTTTGAGTAAAAGGATTATCTCAACAATAAAATTGTTGTTGTCTTTTTCAATATAAATAACTATATTTGGAATCATCTTCTTTTGATTAAAAAAATGTGCCTTAAAAAATCCCACAGCAATCCCCAGGTACAAGACTAGTTAACATATACTAAAATGGAGCCCTTTATGGTATACCCATGGACAACTGAGCAAGTATTAGCAGGCGGTTTAAGAAAACGCATGTTGGCAACAAAAAATACTTAATATGAAATACAAACATATCTCAGGTTACCTTGAACGGCATATTCTTTTCATTATTTTTAGCAATATAGAAAAATTCTTCATCCTTTATGGACTCAAATACTTCTGTTTCTGAATTCTGATTAAGCATACTAGAGGTACCGGATGCCAAATCGTCCCTGCCATCAGAACCAGAAAATTCTGCAACATCTGCAACTACAAATGCCATAAGTATATTTAGTGAAGGTTAAGTATAATAAAAGGTTAAGGATACCAAATATCCGAAGGTTGGCTTTTATGCCAGATAGAAAGAAAACAATTCAGATATATTCTACCAATATTTGCATGTACTGTTACATATGAAGAATTTCAGAAGGCCAGGAGTATGAGCAAGAAAAAAAGGATAGTGCTTGCCAATAATAAAGTACACAACTGTAGAATAAAAACTCAGCACAGAGTATCAATGGAATGTAAAATATAGTGTTTACTTTCAATCAAACAGTCTAAAATTGTGAAATAATGGTTTAATCTACAAGTTGTCTGATAAATATAATACAGAAAAATATGCTTACATTAATAACAAAAACATGCACATATAAAACAGAGAGATAAGATCACAAGCTGGATATAAGTTGTGTCAATTCCCTCAATTCTTATGGTAAAAGATCCAAGTTTTAGTGATAGGAGGGTTCTCTCCATCTGTTCCTTTCGGTTGGTACTTTGTTGTTCTTACAGTCTTTTTTTCCCTTTTGCTATTATTTGATTTTTTTTTTTTTTTTTTTTTTTTTTTTGGGGTTGGGGGGGGTGTTTCTTCAGGTGGGGAGGGGGATTGTGCCCTCACCCTGGCATGTAGCCACATTTTCTTAGTAGAAACTGGTCTCCTAAGATTTAAAATAGCAGGATTTTATTGGAACACAAATAGAAACTAAGATACTTAAGCCATAGATGAAATGAAGCCATGGATATAGGCTACCATTTGCGAAATAGTGGTTCTCTGGAGAAAACATATAATACCATTTGATGCTTTTAGAAAACTTATTCAAAAGACAGTTTCTATTAGTTAACCTGTGATGTTTAAAGTTAGAGATGAATTGAAGCCGGGGATGAAGGGTACCATTTGTGGAATAGCAGTTCTTCTCTGTAGAAAATTTCTATACCTTTTGGATGCTTTAGAAAACTTATTCATGAGCAAAACTCTATGTGTTTAATTTGATTTCAGAAAAACTTTTATGCCTTCATCATCTTCATGTCCTTATCCTTTCATATATGAAAGCTTAGTCCCGCATTCCATTTAATGCCACACCTAAGTTAAACAGATACGGGTACGGTACGGATGTGGGCACGTGTATAGGATACACCAAATTTGTAAAAGGTAGGGCATGTGGATACTGCTATACGTACATATATACATATCTATTTATATATAAATGTATATCTATCTATGTGTATGTGTATGTGCATGTGTATGTGTATGTGTTATGTGTGCGTGTATGTATATATAATAATTTACATGAGATCATTGTTAATTTCGCATTCATATGTTATGAACATTAAAATTTCTAGAACAGTTTTATATTTATTTTATTTTTATTTTTGTACAATAAATAAGAAAACTGATTATTTTTTAACCTGATACCCAAAACACCCTTTAAATCATAGTTTTGAACTGGTACAGGCTGAAACAAACCCGACCTGTGTCCAATGAGTTTCAAGATGTGTATGGTATGTGTGTGATATACATCCAAGAAGTGCATGACAAGTATTTTAAATTAAAACATGTATTATATAATTGAGTACACATGAATAAGTGTATGTATATATCCAAGGAAGGGTATTTAAATTACAACATGTACTGTATAATTGAGTACACTTTCTTTTCGCTCTGTTGGTGAATATACAGTATGGGCGACAAATTCCGACTATAGTATAGATTATGTGCATGTAATACACCATTATGTACTGTCATAAATGTATATATATTCAAGCTCTATTTTCAATCCTAATCTATGACGTTTGGTCTTGGAATTCCTGAGTGCTTCAATTATCTGCTTCTAGTGCAGATTTATTCACCTTCTTTACAAACTCTGGACACTCAAAACTAAAGTAGCATATATCCTTTATGTTCTCACCACCTCACAACAGGTGGAGATAAGTTTCTGACTGTCAAAACTATATTCCTAATACTGTCTATAACCGATTCAAAAACTCACGTCTTACGTGGGAGGCAATGAAAATGCATATCCATTTTCTTATTTATTTATTGGTTCTTACATTTATGCTATATTAGTTTCATTAGGGAAGTAGCCTACCTCAGCTGGGTTCATCTCCTCTCCTTTCAGTCGAGTAATTTTTTCTCCTTTTCTTCTTTTATAGCAATTGCAAACAAGAACAGATCGCCTGCAGGTCTTCCAACGGGCTCAGACATAAACCTTAATTATTCTGAGGCGATAAGAGACTGCAGCAAAGGAGTTATTTCTGCATGACAAGATCAAACCGAAAGGAGGGACCTCCCCTAAAAGCTACCTGACGAGCACAACAGACAAATGGCTCTTTCATGACTCTATAACACACTACCTTATCCTTCTCAATTTGGTGATCTCTTTTTAATGTGAGGCCCCAATTCCAATAACTACCTTCGCTGTTCAAGCTGCAGCTATTGTTTGTGCTTGGGAATAGGCAATACCTTCAGGATATACTCACAGATTCAAAAAGCTACAGCGTACTTCCCTGCCTTGATAACACGGAATTTATCTTTCTTAAGACTGTTTCAGCGGAGCTTGCTCTGTTTGGTTGAACAACGACAAGAACCTAAGACTTGGCCCTTAGATTTTACCATAGAACCAACTGATAAGTTCTAAAGGGCAATAAAAAGATTCAGGAGTGACTTTCACTTCCTTAAACCTGATTTTGATGAAATTTGATACTAGATGCAATGCTTTCCTTAAGATGCCCACGTAGTTTCTTATATTTATTCTATATGAATTTTGTTAGTCGCTTATGTTCCCACAAGCTAGGCGCCATCTCTAGATTTGTGAGATCAATTCTACACAGATTTTCTTGGACAAATTTGACGTAGGAAATTGAGATCATCCACCAACATATCATTATCCAGATTGTTTTCCCTTAAAAAGCCTTAATAGACAGTACAAAAAGACAACTCCTTGTACCCCAATATCGTGTGTATGCACCATGACATATAGCAATATTCCTAATCAAAATGCAAAAACGCAACTGCAGAGATGAATTTGAAATGTCATCCAATTCTTCTGTGGACAAGGCATATGTGGAGAGCTAGGACCAACAAACATTAAAAAAAAAGGTGAGAATGTAAATAAAGAAAGTACCATTTTCCTCAAATTGCCCAGAAGTGTCAAATTTGTAAGGCCTGACCTGCGGCACATAGTCATTTTCACAAAATCCCATTGTGTGCAGAGAGGTGCCTGCTATTTTATTAAAATATAAAACAAGAGGTGAGAAATAGCAACAGAGGAAATGAAAAAGGGATATTTTGTATAGATACTCCTTAAATTATGTATATTTGAAAAGAAATAGCCCTCAAAGAGACAAATCGTCAACTTTGATGGGCTAATTTGTAACTGCAATGTAAAAATATCAACAAAATAATCAAATTTTTACTCATCATATCGAACAAAGTTGATTTGTTGATTTGGGGTGTGTTTTTTTCCAAAGTTGATGATTTGCAGGGTAGCTTAGCAAATACTCATGATTTAAGGGGTAAATACACACAAAAAACCCAGAAAATCATGGTTTCAACTCATGTTCCTTGTTAAAAACAATACCATTATCTTCTGCTGGTGGAGCAAGGACTGAAACAGTTAATGGTCCTCCATCAAGCTGGAGCTTAAGTTGGATGCTATCTTGTCTATGTGGGCTTGTGGGATCATCTAAAGATTCCTTGCAATTTTCCTCTGTGTCATCTAAAGATTCCTTGCGATTTTTCTCTGAGTCATCTGAATATTCTTTGCAATTTTTCTCTGTGTCGTCTGAAGATTCCTTGCAATTTTCCTCGGTCTGATCATCTGGAAGTTCCTTGCAATTTACCTCAGTGGCATCAGAACAATGTACAACTCCATTTGAAAGTGGCTCCTCGTTGATTCCATCACAAGAACTTCCTTGAACTTGTACTTGAGCTTTAGACTCAGAAGAAAGTTCTACTAGATCTGAATCTTTTGACAGTGAAACAATTGGTTGCTTCTGACAGCTAGCTGGTAGATTTTCACTAGAAGAACTCTTCAGAAGCTCTACTGACAACTCACTGGGAACCTTACTGATCGTAACATGCTTCGAATCTAAATCAGACATTGGCCCTTCATCGTCATACAAACTTTCATTTTCCCAATCACATACTTCTTCGTATATCTTTTTTATATGTTCACCAGCAGTATTGACATATTTATTGCAGGTGTCAACATAAATGTTGCAAGATGTCTGTGTATAAAATATATAATTATTCAAAAGAAAAAATTGATTAAGATCCTTTCAAAATCAGTGTAAAAGAAATTTACTGAAACTTTAGAAATTTAGGATAGTACCCAAATCAAGTACCATCTTACAAACATAACTTACTTAAGTACCAAAAGTGTAATAATTAAATGCTTTGTAAGGTTCAGAAACTAAACAAACCTCGAGTGATTGACATATGCCTTTAACCCAGGATAATCCATCACTTGCAAAACCCATAGTGAAGAGAGAAGATTCTTCTTCAAGCAAATCACAGCTTGTGTTCTTCACCTCCTTTGTCATTTATTATATCTACCTATATTATAATCACAATGGATAACCTCAGCTGTTCAAATAAAATGGTTGTTAGTTCTTAAAAAGCTACAATATAAACAATCACTGTTCTCCAAGGAAGGTGAAAGTTTTCTATGAAAGTTGCTCTAGGATTGACAACTGTAGTAAATCTAGATCTTAAAACTTTTCACCAGTCAGACTTTTAAATTAAAGGCTCATATACCATGGAAACAATTCAAGCTGGAAACAAATTTTAATCGATAAAGAAATGAATGATAAGAAATCTTGTGAATGAACTTAGATTGTGTAATACTTTTGCTGCCCAAGAATCAATTGGACTTGACTTGAGCCAGATTCAAACATTTTACAAAGAGTGTGTAGGTTGTACCTATTAACAGTAACAGTCATCCAATACAATCAATGAATTTCACTGGATTACATGAAATAGACATATCTGTAGGATACGTGCGTAGATCATGATTCTGAGATGTTGTATTATGCCGCTAGGTGCACGGGGTATTGTATATGGATACAGCACTATATATTTATATGTGTTCGTGGATGCAGCAGATTTCAAACTTACAAAAATAGTGCATGGTGAATATGACAGTAATATAATAATATGTGTGTAAATCAACATTACTTCTTGTAGCATTTAAGGCTATCATAGCTACAGGAACAGAATAACCCAACAATATAAAAGATTCCAAGATATACAAATCAATAGCTATGGGAATAGTCAAAATGTTTAGTTAAGTGGACAATACATTTTTTAGGAAAACAGTAGACAAAATACATAAATGCACGTCTACAAGTAAAATGAAATTGCACTAGGTTTAAATTCTCTTAGTCTTCAAACATCTCTATACATTCTATCAATGGAAAGATGACATGTCTTGAATACCTTAAGAAATTTTTAGGTATATAATAGGAGTATCTATCAGCTATCCAGGTAACCAAGTACCAAGTAAAAATAGATACAGATATCTCGCCCATACCCATGCAACATAGTCTGTATTTGTTGATGTAGTTTCGGACTGAATGCTTAGAGTACAACCAACACAAAAAGAACATATTTATTTATTGTGGAAGATTTATTGTGGCCCTTTTATCTTTATAGAACATTTGAACCGGTAATCCAAGTGCAGCTCGTTGTAAACATTGTGTTATATCAGATTAGTCAGTTGACCTTCTTCATTTTGACCATTAACTTTTGGTTTGGATCCTATACTGATTGATTTCCACAATAAATAGTATAAAAGGGAAACCATTTCATGAGTACTTCACAAAAATTCTCAATTAACAGAGTTTACAGAGATTAAAAAACTAAAATTATAATCAGACATTGAAACCATGTCATAGAAAACCTTCTAGTACAATGAATCCAATCCTTCAAGTAAGTCTAAAGTACCAAAAAACCAACTTAGTTACAGTAAACTACTGGGAGCTTAGGACCCAAGCATTGAATATGCTACTCTTGGTTTCAATTATAGAAATTTGGTGAAGAAGAAAGGTAAATTTAGCTCTAGTAAACAGAAGGAAAATTGCATCATTACTTCAATAATATCAATAAGTATGCAAATGTGGCAAGTAAACTTGTACTATACAAAATAAACTATACCTATTTCACTTATTAGCATATATCATGTTACCATTACCATTAGAATACAATAGAAATCAGGATGAAGCAATTTTGCTTCAAATTTATTACATGTAATATCCAATCAATTACAATATATAATTAGCACGCTAAAAGACAACAATTGTAATTATACCACATTGGATATAAATTCCAAAATTATTGAAAAAAATTAAATCCTATAAGCAGCAGCTACCCAGTTACATGTTTTCTCAAAGTAAGAATCTCCTTCTGGGTTTTCTCTTTCATGTAATCCAAGGAACATTATACATGAAATTTCAATATGGCATGTTTACTCTAAAACAACAAAATACAGAAATTATAATTCTATGGCCAAATATTAGAGCAATAGAATGAAACTTCATACTATGTAAATTCCAAAATTATGAAGAAATTTAGAATCCTATGTTCCAAAAACAATAACCATAATTGCTTGAAAATAGTTAAAATCTCCATCTGGGTTTCTTGTTTCCGTAATTTATAAGTAATACAGTAAATTTTCAAGTTGATATGTTTACTCTCGAACTAAACGCATTCACAAGTGGCAATTCTAGAACCAAAACATAAGAATTATTCCTCTACAAACTCAAACAAATTATTGAACAAAATTATACAGACAAATCCACAAACAAAACCCACTTAGAAAAACTGAAACAATCTACATGAACATAGAGGATTAGCAACAATTCAAACCCATCAAGTGAAAAAGTAAAACTTTTATGAAGTGCACAGTATATTGTTTATTGAAAAGAGAAAAAAATTACCTCCCAAATTTCCAGAGGAAGAACAGAATCGCTGAAGAAATTCAATCCAATTATACGAAAATAAAGAAAACAAAGCGAGAGAGATCATACAATTGGGGACCTGATAAAGACGAGTCCTGAAAACTGGAAGAAAATACTGGTGCTAGAAAAAAGAGAACCTTGGAAGTGGTGGCAAGTGGGGTCCACCAGTACATATATGGGTGGGTCCAATAATAAAATTGTTTTTCTATTTTCCTTTTATATTTTTCATATATTGACAAGTTATAGATTTGAAATTTAAGTTGCCCATTACATGTATTTAGATAACGAGTAGTAGTTTGTTTTCAATTAAATAAACTCTTATCAAATAAGTTCTATTTCTATTTTTAGAAAAACTTTGTTGTTTTGTTGATATAACAATAAGGAGGAGTTCGAGAAGGGTTTAGGGTTTTCGTAATTGAATAGTTTATTTTAAAGAAATAAAAATTTGTTGATATTTTCACTCTTCTTTATGCACTCACTTTGTAGAGTGTCAAGGGCATGACTTTTTTTTTAATGGAAGGGCAGGACTTATTTGAGTATTTGATTTTCTAACATTTGCAACTAAATATAGAAAATTTAAATCTTATTGTAATCTTGGTATAAGATATATATATCAAATATTAAACTTTCTTGTCTATGCAAATGCATCTAAATAATATTAAACTTAACATAAAGTTTTGTTCTTTACTGTACATTCAATTTGTAAAAGGTTCTGAGAAGGTTTAATTTCAAAATTCAAATCACTATGATTATTCTTCTAAAAATATCTTCATTTAGAAAAATTATGATAAAGGGAAGATTTCTGTTCATTTAAAATAATTAAAAAATGAAGATTGCTCTTCATTTTTTTTCTCTTCCTATTATTCAATCAATTTTATTTTGTTACTTTGGAAATATATTTTAGAATTTTGCATTATTCGATTTTTGCTAATAACTATTGAAAAAATCAATTGAGAGCTGTTTATGCTGAGAAAAACTGGATGTGTTGACTTTGTGAGATTGGATTCAAATTGACAGCCAAAATTGAGGGTTGCTCGATCTTCTTCTTTGACTGAATGTGATCTTTATTGTGAATAATCTCAGGATAAGACAGAAAAGTGTTGGATTGACAAAGGTAGCAAGTCCATCAACCTCTCTAATGCCTATGTTAGCCTCTTAGTGAAGAAGACTAAGCAATGAAAAATAAGCTATGGTTTAGAGAGGGATCATCAATTAAATCGGCGGAGATAAAATTGGATTAGATCCTTCTACACGTGCATTAGATTGTATATTTATAATGATATGTTTGGGCAAATCCAGTGTTCTAACTCATTGGCCGAGGAAAGTTCCTCTAACTTTGTATAAATCGAGGCAGTTATGGGAGCTGCCAATTAAAAAATTGATTATCAATTAATATCCATTAACATTTGAGTTAAGATATTGTTTGATTTGATTATGAATTTGATGTTTCTAAAATTGGTATTGAAGTTTTGTTGCACATGACAATATCAAACCCCCTCCACATCACCCAATAGTTGTCAAATATTCAAAGTAAACAATTCACGGGCGTGATGATTGCTTGTACACGTAGACGGAAGCAGCAATAGTGGACGACCCAACTATTTTAGCTTTCAAAGGAAAGTGAACTTTTTTGTTTCTTTATCGGATGATCCACGTATGTGTTGTTTGTACCTTACGTTTTTAAGCACTTTGCCTTAGATAACTAATAACATTGTTAGTGATCAAATATAATCCTAAAAGTTGATTAGTAACTTAACGTATGAAATTTGCAGAGCTCCCCTCTAAAGTGGTTCTCATTTTCATTTGAGTGAATGATTATGAAAATATATTGTAGTCATATCATGATTGTATAACTGACATATAAATATGAAGATGCCTTCACTTGGAAAAAATAATATATGAAAATGCCCTTACACCAGGGAAAAAAATATAGAAACACTCTCACACTCGCAAAAACATACAAAAAGTCTTACAAATCATTCATTTCCTTGACAATTTGACTATGACACTCATCCATGTTCTGTGTCACACGATCACGTGCACCGGGATAGTAGTATCTTATAATGCGAAAGACGGACAAAAACATGCACATTGAGACTGAACAACATACAACAAAAAAGAAATCCCCATACGCTGCAATAAGTTTCCTTTTTCAAACAGATGTTAGAGAACAAAAGCTCAAAAACTGTGGAACTCCTATTGCAAAAAGATTTTGAGAAGCCAATATGTGAACTGTAATGATTTTTGCATGGTTACTGATGCTCCAAAACAAAGTAATTCCTATCATAGCAAATATAGCACGGATGGTCGGCACTGCATAACTAAGTTCAAGCAAAATCAGAAAAAAAATCGAAAAACAAAAACTTGCAGTCGCAATTTTCTCCGGCAAAAACCATCGCAAAGCAATTGAACATTTAAATGAAGTAAATTTTTTCTGGCGATATTAAAAGAAGTGCAATCTGAGAATGTGATGACCATAGGAACTGATTTTGGGCTAACCATTCAAATGGAGCATTCCCAAAATAAAACAATACTGTAGATCAATATCATCAAACACTTTTTTAGAGCAATATATATGCCCAAGATCCTGAACAGAGAAAGAGTATTTGCTCAATTCAAAGAAAGTAAATGTCCACCTAAGTGGACAGTATCAAATCAAAGAATATATTTCTTATTTACGACAGAAGAAATTTCGTGCATAAACTCTGAGCAAGAACTTAAACCAAACACAAGGAGAGTGATACCTCAAGGTTGAAGACTATGAAGGATTGAAGCTACTTGTATTCTTTTCAGTTGACTAAAATACTGGTGCACTGAGGATATATTACATGCCGAGAAACATGCAAATAGACAATAACATCATACGTAAAATAAGTATATCGACATGACAAAAATCATGCAAATGCAACCAATCGGAAAGAGAATCAACTAATTGATATCTACGTCCTATATAATTAGTTTACACATTTTACACTAATTGACATGCAATTGTAACAAATCAAATTCAGGAGTTATTAGTTTAATAATTGTAGGGTTAATTTGAAAGAGTATTTTCGTCTTTTAACATTAACCACTAACTCTGTTTGGGGGTCCTTCAGGGAAAATTGAAAGTACAAGGGCTTTAGTGGCACACCCCAAGGTTCACCGTGGGATGTCTAATTGCGAAAGTTCACACGGTAAAGCCCCAAGTTCACGAGTGTTTAGTGAACTTTACCCTAAAACAAACGAGCGCCTCCATTTGAAAGAGAGAAGAGGAACAACCTCTAACAGTAGCATCCAAATCTTGCTCTTGTCCTCTGCCCTCAAGAAGCAAAGAATTATGGTTTCATATTCAATCTAGAACATGTTTTCCATTTTTTGGTAAATTGAGGAGCAAGTCCATACCAGCCTTCAACCAAACATAAAACTAACAAGTTTGAGAGTCCCAGTTCAAAGAGAGATGCTGCAAGCTAAATTCAATCCTGGGGGGGGAAAAAAAGGCTAAATGTCAGTTATCAAAAACATGCATGCATCTTTAAAAGGAATAACACTAAAAACAATATGTTGTCTGGCAGGTTCAATAAAAATTCATAATATCAGTCATAAACAAAAGTTATGTTAATACAAGTCAATTGCAACGGAAAACACAAACTTGAGGTGAAATAAAGATTGTCAGCAATTCCCAACGTAAAGGGAAGTGAAATCCTTGAAATTGTAAGTCTTCTTCCTAAACAATACTAGAGATCTAATAGACGTTAAGCAACATGACACAAGACTTGTAAACAGAAGTTTAGGGAAATGAAATTTCCAATCCAGGTAGAGGAAAGAAATAGTATCTGCTCTTTTTGTTCCTAAAATTAGAGAAACAAACAGAAAAATAGAAAATAGAGAAACAAGGAGCAAGATGCTCTGAGCGTACAGAACAAAAGGAGTGCCAGGTACAGCAAGAAGTTCATGTAAAGCAAAGAAAGATACCCAACCAGAAATAGAATCTCTATGGCTCAACGGTTGTCACCTGCTGCCACTCCCCATCGACAGCCTCCTTCCACAAGGTCACGTTGTTGTTCCCATCAGCAACAGCCAATATATTCCCTGTCAAAGACCATGATACCCTCCAAACAGGAGTCTTGAAATCATTCAAAATCCTACCTTCCCACTGATCGCCTTCTTTTGCCACAGTCCATATAACCACCGTTCCATCCTGCGACGAACTGGCAATCGTTGATATAGGAAGACCGAGGTTTGGTGCCCAAGCAACATCCCTTACCCAATCACTGTGCATCTGGAGTGCAGGAAAACAATCCATCTTCCAACTTCCATTAAATAACTTCCACACTTTAACTGTGTTATCACAGCCACCAGAAACAAGCTTATGGACAGGATCAAGCAGTCCTGAACCGACTAAGGCACCAGGAGCTGTAGATGGGGCCCACGAGACAGAAGTCACTCCAACTTGGTGTGCCTGATCGATCTTTGTGGTATCCCAGCCGCCATCAGGTCGAGCTGTGAAGACCGAAATGTTTCCATCAGAGGATCCACATGCTAAGGAGAGCCAAGCTCATGAGGAGCCCATGCAATAGAATTTACAGAAGATTTGTGCTCGGTAAAAATGTGGGCCTGAATCCACTCTTCTGGTTTATTTCCTTCCTTCCATATGATCACACGGCCATCATAACTGCAAATCCAGTGTTCTAACTCATTGGCCGAGGAAAGCTCCTCTAACTTTGTATAAATCGAGGCAGTTATGGGAGCTGCCAATTAAAAATTGATTATCAATTAATATCCATTAACATTTGAGTTAAGATATTGTATGATTTGATTATGAATTTGACGTTTCTAAAATTGGTATTGCAGTTTTGTTGCACGTGACAATATCAAACCCCCTCCACATCACCCAATAGTTGTCAAATATTCAAAGTAAACAATTCACGGGAGTGATGATTGCTTGTACACGTAGACGGAAGCAGCAATAGTGGACGACCAAACTATTTTAGCTTTCAAAGGAAAGTGAACTTTTGTTTCTTTATCGGATGATCCACGTATGTGTTGTTTGTACCTTACGTTTTTAAGCACTTTGCCTTAGATAACTAATAACATTGTTAGTGATCAAATATAATCCTAAAAGTTGATTAGTAACTTAACGTATGAAATTTGCAGAGCTCCTCTAAAGTGGTTCTCATTTTCATTTGAGTGAATGATTATGAAAATATATTGTAGTCATATCATGATTGTATAACTGACATATAAATATGAAGATGCCTTCACTTGGAAAAAATAATATATGAAAATGCCCTTACACCAGGGAAAAAAATATAGAAACACTCTCACACTCGCAAAAACATACAAAAAGTCTTACAAATCATTCATTTCCTTGACAATTTGACTATGACACTCATCCATGTTCTGTGTCACACGATCACGCACCGGATAGTAGTATCTTATAATGCGAAAGACGGACAAAAACATGCACATTGAGACTGAACAACATACAACAAAAAAGAAATCCTCCATACGCTGCAATAAGTTTCCTTTTTCAAACAGATGTTAGAGAACAAAAGCTCAAAAACTGTGGAACTCCTATTGCAAAAAGATTTTGAGAAGCCAATATGTGAACTGTAATGATTTTTGCATGGTTACTGATGCTCCAAAACAAAGTAATTCCTATCATAGCAAATATAGCACGGATGGTCGGCACTGCATAACTAAGTTCAAGCAAAATCAGAAAAAAAATCGAAAAACAAAAACTTGCAGTCGCAATTTTCTCCGGCAAAAACCATCGCAAAGCAATTGAACATTTAAATGAAGTAAATTTTTTCTGGCGATATTAAAAGAAGTGCAATCTGAGAATGTGATGACCATAGGAACTGTTTTGGGCTAAACATTCAAATGGAGCATTCCCAAAATAAAACAATACTGTAGATCAATATCATCAAACACTTTTTAGAGCAATATATATGCCCAAGATCCTGAACAGAGAAAGAGTATTTGCTCAATTCAAAGAAAGTAAATGTCCACCTAAGTGGACAGTATCAAATCAAAGAATATATTTCTTATTTACGACAGAAGAAATTTCGTGCATAAACTCTGAGCAAGAACTTAAACCAAACACAAGGAGAGTGATACCTCAAGGTTGAAGACTATGAAGGATTGAAGCTACTTGTATTCTTTTCAGTTGACTAAAATACTGGTGCACTGAGGATATATTACATGCCGAGAAACATGCAAATAGACAATAACATCATACGTAAAATAAGTATATCGACATGACAAAAATCATGCAAATGCAACCAATCGGAAAGAGAATCAACTAATTGATATCTACGTCCTATATAATTAGTTTACACATTTTACACTAATTGACATGCAATTGTAACAAATCAAATTCAGGAGTTATTAGTTTAATAATTGTAGGGTTAATTTGAAAGAGTATTTTCGTCTTTTAACATTAACCACTAACTCTGTTTGGGGGTCCTTCAGGGAAAATTGAAAGTACAAGGGCTTTAGTGGCACACCCCAAGGTTCACCGTGGGATGTCTAATTGCGAAAGTTCACACGGTAAAGCCCCAAGTTCACGAGTGTTTAGTGAACTTTACCCTAAAACAAACGAGCGCCTCCATTTGAAAGAGAGAAGAGGAACAACCTCTAACAGTAGCATCCAAATCTTGCTCTTGTCCTCTGCCCTCAAGAAGCAAAGAATTATGGTTTCATATTCAATCTAGAACATGTTTTCCATTTTTTGGTAAATTGAGGAGCAAGTCCATACCAGCCTTCAACCAAACATAAAACTAACAAGTTTGAGAGTCCCAGTTCAAAGAGAGATGCTGCAAGCTAAATTCAATCCTGGGGGGAAAAAAAGGCTAAATGTCAGTTATCAAAAACATGCATGCATCTTTAAAAGGAATAACACTAAAAACAATATGTTGTCTGGCAGGTTCAATAAAAATTCATAATATCAGTCATAAACAAAAGTTATGTTAATACAAGTCAATTGCAACGGAAAACACAAACTTGAGGTGAAATAAAGATTGTCAGCAATTCCCAACGTAAAGGGAAGTGAAATCCTTGAAATTGAAAGTCTTCTTCCTAAACAATACTAGAGATCTAATAGACGTTAAGCAACATGACACAAGACTTGTAAACAGAAGTTTAGGGAAATGAAATTTCCAATCCAGGTAGAGGAAAGAAATAGTATCTGCTCTTTTTGTTCCTAAAATTAGAGAAACAAACAGAAAAATAGAAAATAGAGAAACAAGGAGCAAGATGCTCTGAGCGTACAGAACCAAGGGAGTGCCAGGTACAGCAAGAAGTTCATGTAAAGCAAAGAAAGATACCCAACCAGAAATAGAATCTCTATGGCTCAACGGTTGTCACCTGCTGCCACTCCCCATCGACAGCCTCCTTCCACAAGGTCACGTTGTTGTTCCCATCAGCAACAGCCAATATATTCCCTGTCAAAGACCATGATACCCTCCAAACAGGAGTCTTGAAATCATTCAAAATCCTACCTTCCCACTGATCGCCTTCTTTGCCACAGTCCATATAACCACCGCTCCATCCTGCGACGAACTGGCAATCGTTGATATAGGAAGACCGAGGTTTGGTGCCCAAGCAACATCCCTTACCCAATCACTGTGCATCTGGAGTGCAGGAAAACAATCCATCTTCCAACTTCCATTAAATAACTTCCACACTTTAACTGTGTTATCACAGCCACCAGAAACAAGCTTATGGACAGGATCAAGCAGTCCTGAACCGACTAAGGCACCAGGAGCTGTAGATGGGGCCCACGAGACAGAAGTCACTCCAACTTGGTGTGCCTGATCGATCTTTGTGGTATCCCAGCCGCCATCAGGTCGAGCTGTGAAGACCGAAATGTTTCCATCAGAGGATCCACATGCTAAGGAGAGGCCAAGCTCATGAGGAGCCCATGCAATAGAATTTACAGAAGATTTGTGCTCGGTAAAAATGTGGGCCTGAATCCACTCTTCTGGTTTATTTCCTTCCTTCCATATGATCACACGGCCATCATAACTGCAAGAAGCAAGCATGGTTCCGAACTTTGGATGGGCCCAGGCAACCTGCCAGACAGGTCCTTGGTGTCCACTCAGGACGGCGAGATGCTGACTCGAGGAGCCACTAACACCAATTATCTTAATAGTAGCATCAGATGAGGCAGTTGCAAGTCTCTTGCCATAGTAATCCATACAAACATCGTGAACGACATCTTGGTGGCCTGTCTCTATCTTCTGAGAAGGCATTTCTCAACTCTGTAGAAGTGATAAAGTTTAAAGGAAGTGAAGAGTGAAAAAAGCATCCAACAAGATATTTCATCACAGGGCTATCAAAAAGTAACATCATCCATCCATATGATTTGTTTAGGTTAAAATTTTCCTTCATGAAGTCATCATGGAAAAGAAAATTAGCTACATATATCAGATAATGACTCCAAACGAAAATGAAAAGAGTTCATGATCCAAGTTAATTGTCAGGCCATTAGATGCCAACCCATAAATATGTAGCAGTTAACAGAAGACTGAACATCCACAATATCGATTTAAGCATGAAAGATTAGTGTTCTAACTGAAGCACTAGAAAACAATCCAAAAAGAAGAAAGAACCAATAAACTGTCGACTGTCTCAGAAACTCTAGCATCTATTTAACCTGGGTGAGCTGACAAAGGCCACCAAGCCAAACAAGTGCAACCCTATAGCTATTATAAAGAAAAAAAATAAGCAAATACTAGTTGCTAGGAACATACTACTTTTTTAACAGAACAAGTACCATATACTAAAATGAATTTCAACCAGCACCAATCTGCAATAGATACCTTTCTTACCTTATGGAAACAGGAAAATATCATTTGTGGAACCTTCTAGCCTGAAAATTCCTTGCACATGATGGGACCTTCCTTTGGTCATTTGACTTGCAGTCTATTTCCCTGGACTTGAATCAATGACTTTCCCCGAACGGAAAACAGTTTACATATCAATTCCTCATTTAAAAAACATTTTGAAACCTATTAACCTAGGAATTCACATTAAGGCTTAATGCTAAGGAAAATGAAAGCTTATATACATCACAGAATCATTCAGCAAAGTTAGGTGTAAGCCTTGGAGCAAAAACAAAGGATCATGAATGTTTTATTTCCGCTTTTAAGATTGTGTGTACATTAATTTCCAATTGCCCCAATAGACCATTCAACAATTTACAAGTTACCACTATGCTTTAAACCCTGTGTTGCTTAGACAGCATCCATGGATAGAGATACAACACAAAATACAACACACCGACAAACAATGAATTCTAAAGAAATAGATAACAGAAGTACTGAATCCAATATGCCCAACACACTGAAATGTTCAACATCACGGCATCGTGTTTGAAATGCCTGTGTTAGCTAGTTTGAAGTGCATGAAAACAATCCATCTTCCAACTTCCATTAAATAACTTCCACACTTTAACTGTGTTATCACAGCCACCAGAAACAAGCTTTTGGACAGGATCAAGCACTCCTGAACCGACTAAGGCACCAGGAGCTGTAGATGGGGCCCACGACAGAAGTCACTCCAACTTGGTGTGCCTGATCGATCTTTGTGGTATCCCAGCCGCCATCAGGTCGAGCTGTGAAGACCGAAATGTTTCCATCAGAGGATCCACATGCTAAGGAGAGGCCAAGCTCATGAGGAGCCCATGCAATAGAATTAACAGAAGATTTGTGCTCGGTAAAAATGTGGGCCTGAATCCACTCTTCTGGTTTATTTCCTTCCTTCCATATGATCACACGGCCATCATAACTGCAAGAAGCAAGCATGGTTCCGAACTTTGGATGGGCCCAGGCAACCTGCCAGACAGGTCCTTGGTGTCCACTCAGGACGGCGAGATGCTGACTCGAGGAGCCACTAACACCAATTATCTTAATAGTAGCATCAGATGAGGCAGTTGCAAGTCTCTTGCCATAGTAATCCATACAAACATCGTGAACGACATCTTGGTGGCCTGTCTCTATCTTCTGAGAAGGCATTTCTCAACTCTGTAGAAGTGATAAAGTTTAAAGGAAGTGAAGAGTGAAAAAAGCATCCAACAAGATATTTCATCACAGGGCTATCAAAAAGTAACATCATCCATCCATATGATTTGTTTAGGTTAAAATTTTCCTTCAAAAAGTCATCATGGAAAAGAAAATTAGCTACATATATCAGATAATGACTCCAAACGAAAATGAAAAGAGTTCATGATCCAAGTTAATTGTCAGGCCATTAGATGCCAACCCATAAATATGTAGCAGTTAACAGAAGACTGAACATCCACAATATCGATTTAAGCATGAAAGATTAGTGTTCTAACTGAAGCACTAGAAAACAATCCAAAAAGAAGAAAGAACCAATAAACTGTCGACTGTCTCAGAAACTCTAGCATCTATTTAACCTGGGTGAGCTGACAAAGGCCACCAAGCCAAACAAGTGCAACCCTATAGCTATTATAAAGAAAAAAAATAAGCAAATACTAGTTGCTAGGAACATACTACTTTTTTAACAGAACAAGTACCATATACTAAAATGAATTTCAACCAGCACCAATCTGCAATAGATACCTTTCTTACCTTATGGAAACAGGAAAATATCATTTGTGGAACCTTCTAGCCTGAAAATTCCTTGTACATGATGGGACCTTCCTTTTGGTCATTTGACTTGCAGTCTATTTCCCTGGACTTGAATCAATGACTTTCCCCGAACGGAAAACAGTTTACATATCAATTCCTCATTTAAAAAACATTTTGAAACCTATTAACCTAGGAATTCACATTAAGGCGCTAATGCTAAGGAAAATGAAAGCGATATGCACATCACAGAATCATTCAGCAAAGTTAGGTGTAAGCCTTGGAGCAAAAAACAAAGGATCATGAATGTTTTATTTCCGTTTTAAGATTGTGTGTACATTAATTTCCAATTGCCCCAATAGACCATTCAACAATTTACAAGTTACAACTATGCTTTAAACCCTGTGTTGCTTAGACAGCATCCATGGATAGAGATACAACACAAAATACAACACACCGACAAACAATGAATTCTAAAGAAATAGATAACAGAAGTACTGAATCCAATATGCCCAACACACTGAAATGTTCAACATCACGCGGCATCGTGTTTGAAATGCCTGTGTTAGCTAGTTTGAAGTGCATGAAACTTCACAATTAGCTTTGGAGTATTCCAAAGGCATAGGCCACTATTTCCTACATTTAACTCAGCCAGTCAGCTTATTATGATGACAACACCAATCAATTCAAATGTTACATCACCACCTTAAACCAAAAAACTAATTCCTATAACATTGGACACCAGTAGGCAACGAAACACCCTTTCTCAAATTCTGAAACCTTGTCACAATCTTTTCTTTTTTGGGATGGAGGTGGCAGTGATGATTGAAAGGGAAGAGATGCACATTCTTTATCCTCATTTTGTCTTCGAGATCTCATGCCTATGAGCTTACTTCAGTGCAAAGAGCTTAATAATTTTATTCAACAATTGCACATAATTTATAATGAAGATAAACCAGGAATTCTCTGTGGAACAAATGTCACTCTTCTGCATTTAAATCTAACTACAGTCTCACCCCCCAGCAAACAAACACATCATAACCATCATACCAGTTAGAACAAGGGACATTTTCATATTTTGCATACATAAAAACTTAATTTAAATTAAAGTTTAGATCCGATAGAACGTTCAAACCACAATACATACAATAATAAAATTAGTAAAATTCTGTTGTACTTTTGCATTTACAACATTGTTTCACTTGCATGCCACCTACAAAGATTGTGCAAGTTCATCAAAATAGTCTTTTAACAGGTCATCCATGATGAATGAACGATCACATAAATAATTATTCACCATCCAATGGTGTAGATGGCAAACTTGCTGCCTGTAAGATATATTCAATAGGATGAATACAACAGATTTTCTCGTCACTTATGATAACCCCACACCCCCCCCCCCCCCCCCCCCCCCCAAAAAAAGAAAAAAAAGAACAGAATGATTTGACATGAAGTAGCATAGCGTAGCGGTGAGGCACCGCTAAGGCTATTTGGGGCTATAGCGGCAAAAAGCGCAAAGTCAAATAGCAGTCCAATTTAAATATGTATAAATATTCAAAAAATAAGAAAAATTAAAGAAAATCTAAAAATTCTAGAAATGCATATTTGATGATTTATAGAGATCCTAAGCATGAAATAGACGTGTAACAATCACATAATATTAACAAAAGTATTGTACAGAATAAAAAGGCGTACATGTTTATCAAAACGACCGTTATTTGTCTCATTCTTTCATCTTTCAAGTCTCTAATAGAAAAATTCTCAACAATAGAAAAACATTGATTAGTAGTAACTTAATTGAATTAACTATTTGAAACTTGACATAAAAATGAAGTCTTCAAGCATAGCTAAATGGCACTATTTACCGCTATTTGCCGCTATTTATCGCTATTTTGTGCTTTCGAGCGCTTTGGCAAGCAAAAAGCACTCACAAGCACTATTGTTCACTACAATCAATGAAATCGTAGCGGTAGCGGCCGCAACCGCTATTTGCGCCACAATAGCGCCGCTTCGGCCGCTATTTACAACAGTGGCAATAGCTATAGCCTTCATATCTATAAAGCATTTTGCTTTGTCTACGAAGGTCCAATTTTGTATGAATAGATGAAGGTGGTCTATGAAAAACAAGAGGCTGATCTAGGCAAACCACTAATGGGTAATTTAGGTGGCTGACTAGGTCATTTTTTATGATGTTGGAAAAAGTTTACAAGTTTTAAGCTAAAGAAGTACAACAGTTACTTCACATATTTAATTCTTATTTACTAATCAGGATGAATTTATCTATTTGTAAATTATTATTTCACTATATATTGTATGTTCATAATATTTATAAATCTTAAAATTAAAATATACTAACTCATGAGGCTTACGCCTCACACTTTGAAGCTTACGTCTCGCTTCATAAAAGGGTCTAACACTTTGCCTTGCGCTTTCGCTTTTTTTAACATTGCATTTTACCAACTATATAATTTAGCCTACTGGTGAAGAATTCCACCTTAGAATACAATTAACTAGATGGCCTCATAAAAAAAATTAAAATGTGTCTGCTTTTATATTATGAATAAAAATACACAGTCATTTGAAACCAACTACTATAATGTGTCAATAACTTATGTGCATTCTTCAAGATGATAAAATAATCCAACTAGATGTCTCTCCTTTGCAAAACCTAATCATTTCAGTCAATATGCTACATCCATTCTCCTGACATATAAAATTACATAACTCATACATTATTTTGTTAATCCAAAACAATAAAACTGTAGCGAGATGCCTTTCATTCCTTCATTCCTTGATTCCTACGATACTCATTGATCTAGAACTATCATCACTTTGAACAAAGAAACTACCCATTCCATCCATCTCTCAAGAAAGTGGTAGCAACCTTACTAACATTATACTAGTTATTTGCTATCATTTCAAATTAAAATCACAAAACACGAAATTTGACAGTCTTTTCCACGTCTCCACATTACAAAATGTCAATTTTCCATCTTCCTCATGGGAAAAGTTGTAATAAATACAGGGTTCTGGACACTTCCATACATGAGATCAAGTTCCCTCTATTTCCATTACGTACTACATCAAAAGTTCAGCTACAACCTTTACTAGCCCATCAAATGAACGTCGCACTCAAAATTTCTGATCTCAGAAATTACCTTCACAAACCCCACAATTTCCAATCTCAGAAGTAAATACCTCTGGGCATCATCAAATTCAAAAATAAATAAATAAATAAATATCTCATCATTCTCAAAGATGAAAAGAAATCTGTATGTATCATCAAAAGTACTTGCTGAAAATTTTCGATACTAGTTTATTCTATTGATCCAGAAAATTTCGAGCATCGTATACATATGAGCTGATCTAAAAACCCTAGGATCTGTAAAAGGCATCGACCAGAAAAATCAATAATGCCGATTTAGAAACTAGAGAGGCCAAATCGAGAATTGAGAAAAATTTCAGAGACTTACTCGTGAGATCTGAAGATAAGAGGACCACGCGAGGAGAAAATTCTTTATAAATAAAAAGAAAAATAAAAAAACTCCGACTTTGTTGAAGTCGCGGTTGGTATTTCTCTCTTAAAGCGAGGAAGTTTTTACACGAGAAATAGCTAATGGTTCTTAGTTACGAAGCGGGTTTAGTTCCGATTAATTCAAACCCGTTAAACTAATCGGGTTGATTTGATGCGAATAGGAGCACCGACCCGCTAGCTCAATGTGCTTGATTGATAATGGTTGTCTTTCTCCTGTTTTCTTTTCACTATTTATAGCAAGAATTGTTGTCTCAATCTTAGGATTTTTCACAATAAAATTCTACGCTTTTAATAAATTCTATCACCGTTATGTCTTAAGGTGTCGTTTGGCAAGGGTTTAAGAAAGGAGGGTTAAGTAAAAAGATTAAATTAGTTAACCAATCATGAGGGATTAAAACGATTGAATTCTATTTGGATTAGATGATTAAGATGAAGGGTTAGCTTTGTCACGTTTGGCAATTAAAGAAGGGTTAAGATGGTTAATACTAATAATTTTTAAAAATATTAACTTTAACCTTATCAAGAGTATATAAAATGATTACTGATTGCTCTCAAAAATATATTCTGACTCCAGGTCCAAAATGCAATTATACCATAAATTAGTGATCGTGCACATTCATAATAAATAGAGGAATGTTTTTGGTCTAAACTTTCACCAGGCACCCCGGAGATTTATAATGCAATTGTTCAAGTAAACTCAATATTCATCTCCAATTGAAAAATGGAACAATATATGAACATGTCCTAAAGAAGAGAGCAGCCTGTGAGAATTGAAAATTAAAGTATTAAAACAGTCGCAACTAAGTGTATATTAAAGTATTAAAAAATTAGGGGTTGGAATTTTTCCAAGTATTAAAATAGTCACTACTCAAATAATGAATTAAATACTCTATGTTGCCATACAACCAACTAGGGTTGAGCATGTGATGGAATGACCACGGCCTGACCTACCAAACCCGGCATGGGTCACGATCCCGCTTGGCCCATATAGCGGCCCGACCCACCAGGATATATCCGGAGTACGGGCTAGACTGGGTCCGTTCTAGACCTCGACCTAAGAAATAGGATTGGTCCACCATTGACTCTACCACCATTGACCCACCACCCAAATTTCATCATCATTGACCTGCTCAATTAAGAACGGTCACAAGAACAGCAAACAAGACCTTTCCTTGAAGAATTTGACGAATATAATTTAAAGGAATTCGGCTCCTTTAACATTAATGGTTAACATTTTTTTTTCTTTTTTCCTCTTGTATTTGTAATTTAAATTTAAACTAAAGTTATTAACTTCCCGTGGACGTAGATGTTCTTTCGAAGTTCGAACCACGTATATCTTTGTGTTTACGATGTTTATATATATATATAGAAAGCAAGCTCTATAAACTTAAGTTCATAATAATAATACAAGACCAACTTTTTATCCACTCATCTTGCTTGAGATTTGTGATGACAAATATCAAAGTGGCCTTTATATCTTCACGGATCCCAAAGCAGATTTGATTTGAAAAGTTGAGCATCTATTCATTATGAACTTAAGTTCAGGAGCTTTCATATATATATATATATATATATATATATATATATATAGATAGAAGAAAGCTCTATAAACTTGTTTTAGGAATAGATACACCAAATTTTTATCCATTGATGTTGTTTTAGATTTGTGCCATCAAGAGATGTACAAATCTCAAAATAGGCTTCATATCTTCATGGATCCCAAACAATATCAATGGATAAGTTTGTATGACTATTCCCTATACACTTAAGTTTACGTATTTCTATATATATATATATATATATATATATATATATATATATATATATATATATATATATATATTATTTTAAATAAATAGTGAAATAGGAAAAAATAATTTAAATATAATTTAATAGATACGAATACAAAGTTAATATAGTTTAGAAATTAGAAATAAAAAATTAGGAAAAAGTTAAAAATCCAACGCCACCCACTACCCATGGGTCGGGAGTCGGCCCATCCGCCCAGCGCTTAAGCCGTCATGGGCTAGGCGGGTCCAATCCTGCACTGAGATCGAGAAGTAGGTCTAACCCACTGACCCTGGACAAGCCTCGGGTCAAACTCTACCACCATGAACCCGACGGGCCGCATACTGCCCGAATCACGGCCATGCCCACCCCTACAACCAACCGGATGCGAATGGAGTACAAAATATTAAATTCAACCAACTCAATTGCTCTTACAACTAAAATTTTAAATTACATGATGTGCCCTCTCACTTGAGGCGCCTACCTTGACGAAATTGTAAACTCGATAAAATGACGGGTTAAGGATAATTACCGTTTATCAAGGGTTAACAAATCCTTTAATCGTAAACTAGTATTTGACAAGTTAATGAATGGTTAACCACCTTTAAACCTTCCACTAACCCTTTGCCAAACAGAGCCTTAATATTTATTTTTTTAACGTCCATCGAAATCTGATTTAAAAGAAAAGGAATGTGTTAGACAGCAAATCGCTAGCGCATAGGACTGATCTGACCCTAGGTTAGGAGGAAAAAAAAGTATGGGCGAATTAGCCTAGTTTTCTAATGCCAAATTTGTGCTTTTTTTAACTGGATTTTTGGTTCACTTAAACCAAAATAAAACTAGTTCAATTTAAAATTTGGTCTGGATCAATCCTAATTCGGTTTAAGGTGTTGTCAAATACTCAAAGACACAAGCTGGGATAGAAATTTTCTTTCGACATAAGAGGTTGTGAGCTAGGTTTTTTATTTATTATAATGGTAAGTTATAACAGGCTTTCAATTTAAAAAAAATAATTATAATGACCCGTTTGTTTTACTGAGACTACATATGAAGATACCTCGTAGCAAATAATCCTGGCTAATAAAATTTACTAATTTTGAAGGAATATTGTTCATTTCCTTGTTTGTTTCATACTCAACGAGAGAGTATCGGTTGCAACGCAGATTTGGTGTATCTGATGCGACGAGATTTGGGAAGCATGTTTCCAATGAGAGTGTGATGAGTTGGATGCCCCGAGTGGGAGTCTGGAATTGTAAAAATGACGCGTCGAGGAATCAGCCTTGTCTAAGGTTCTCCTCTTCATGTAAAAGATACTTCTGGGGAGTCTTAACTCATCAAGGGCCAGGACAGGGGCCTGGCCAAAACCTGTTCGCTGCTCAAGTCAAAAGATTATAGTTAAAAGCAACAAGATATGATAAAATGAGCTTTGAACTTAGACAAATTAGTATTATGAGGGGTTCAAAGAGCTTCCTCTCCTCATTTCTCTCACAGCGCTGGGCTCCTTGTCATAAGAAATTGGATCGCCCTAAATAGAAAGAGGATCCGGAGAGAGGGAGTAAACAGAGCTACACATTCCCTTGCGGGAACACACACCTAACTGACGAGGTAGACAGATATTGCTTTGACAGGTGAAGATCTTCTCTGCTTCCTCCTTTGAGGACGTGGTTTGAATCATTCCTTTTCTTTTCTTTTCTTTTCTTTTTTTCCCCCCTAAGGATCAGTAGCAGTTCCAATGCATAACGTCTAGTAGAAATAGGCTCATTCGTGACGATTCATTTGTGACGGGAGAATTGGCATCAATGATGTATACATTACTGACGGAAAATGCCGTCACAAATAGATCGTCACAAATATTGTACATTGGTGACCGGTTTTCACATTTTGACGGATACCGAATAGTTTAGGCCCCATTTTAAGTAAATTACCCGAGCTTTACTTACAAGTTATCTTTGCCGAAAACTTCAGGACCCATCGAAATAATGGAGAAGTTTCTCCAATTAATTTGGCCCCAAATAGAATAGAACCCAAAATGCCCTTCGTGTTCCTAAACGAAAGAGCGGCCCCGAGCCTCCCTCCTTCGACAAAGCCAACGTGAACCAAACCCTCTCCTGTGTCACCGCTCATTCCCGCTGCCCTCCATCTCACGACTTCCACGACATTCTTGCCGCCGCCATCGCCAAAATCAACTCCTCCTCGCCCCTAATTTCAGAAGTCTTTAGTGACGACTTTTTTCACAAGAATGTTTATACATGCTTGATCTGATCCCGTTTAATATGTATTATCGACAATGGGTCATCACCAATGTTTGTACCTTTGGGACGGAATTTTATCACCAATGCACATCCGACGACTTTTCCGTCAAGAATAAAGCCATCACCAATAACCCGCAATAATGTATTTAGATTTAAATCCCACAACAATAGAGGCATTTTTGAGCGATATTTCCGATGCCGTATTCGATTCGCACCTCGCCGTAAATGCATATTTTGACGGATTGGTATTCGTGGATCATCCGCCACTTAATGGGCCTATTTCTACTAGTTAACCTCTTTCGTTGTTCTTCTAGCCTTCATGTACGTGAGAAGCGGACGCCAAGGTGTGTCTTGATGTAACATTTGCCCGCCGTTCATAGGGTAATCTTGTTGGTGGCTCGAGTAGGATAGTGGAGAAATCCATCTACACTTTTGCTTCAATTAGGGAATGACCAAATACGTTATCCAATCTTCATGCATTGGCTCTTCGAGTGGCAAAGAAGTTATTTGTGTGATGGACAGCACTGCAGGTCTCATAACCCATCATTAGGTAGGAAGTAGGGATGTTAAATGGGTGGGTATGCCATAACAGGCAAGCCATAAATGGGCGGTAGATTTTGTCCATTTACCCATTTATGGTCTATTTAGTAATCAAAATGTGGGTTTTGCCCGCCCATTTAATAAACAAATATTTCATTTAATGCGAATAGGAGCACCGACCCGCTAGCTCAATGTGCTTGATTGATAATGGTTGTCTTTCTCCTGTTTTCTTTTCACTATTTATAGCAAGAATTGTTGTCTCAATCTTAGGATTTTTCACAATAAAATTCTACGCTTTTAATAAATTCTATCACCGTTATGCCTTAAGGTGTCGTTTGGCAAGGGTTTAAGAAAGGAGGGTTAAGTAAAAAGATTAAATTAGTTAACCAATCATGAGGGATTAAAACAATTGAATTCTATTTGGATTAGATGATTAAGATGAAGGGTTAGCTTTGTCACGTTTGGCAATTAAAGAAGGGTTAAGATGGTTAATACTAATAATTTTTAAAAAATATTAACTTTAACCTTATCAAGAGTATATAAAATGATTACTGATTGCTCAAAAAATATATTCTGACTCCAGGTCCAAAATGCAATTATACCATAAATTAGTGATCGTGCACATTCATAATAAATAGAGGAATGTTTTTGGTCTAAACTTTCACAAGGCACCCCGGAGATTTATAATGCAATTGTTCAAGTAAACTCAATATTCATCTCCAATTGAAAAATGGAACAATATATGAACATGTCCTAAAGAAGAGAGCAGCCTGTGAGAATTGAAAATTAAAGTATTAAAACAGTCGCAACTAAGTGTATATTAAAGTATTAAAAAATTAGGGGTTGGAATTTTTCCAAGTATTAAAATAGTCACTACTCAAATAATGAATTAAATACTCTATGTTGCCATACAACCAACTAGGGTTGAGCATGAGTCGACCAGCTGACCTGACCAGATCATGGGTCCGATTCTTCGGCCCATAGTGGGCCGGGCCCGATCCGGCCCGTGATATACCCGGGTGGGGCTAGGCTGAGTCCGACCACAGGCAGGGACCTAAAAATAGGGCCCACCATTGACTCGGCCCACCATTGACCCGGCCCGACCCAGCCCGGTTCACCATTGACCAGGCTCAATGCAGAAGAATGGTCACAAGAACAACAAACAAGACCTTTCCTTGAAGAATTTGACGAATATAACTTGAAGGAATTCGACTCCTTGAACATTAATGGTTAACATTTTTTTCTTTTTTCCTCTTGTATTTGTAATATAATTTAAACTAAAGTTATTAACTTCCCGTGGACGTAGATCTTCTTTCGAAGTCCGAACCACGTATATCTTTGTGTTTACGATGTTTATATATATATATATATATATATATATATATATATATATATATATATATATATATATATATATATATATATATATATATATATATATATATATATAGCAAAGCTTCTACAAACTTAAGTTTATAGGAATAGTATACACCAACTTTTTATCCATTGATGTTGCCTTTAGATTTGTGCCATCAAGAGATGCACAAATCTCAAAATAGGCTTCATATCTTCATGGATCCCAAAACAATATCAATGGATAGAAAAGTTGGTGTATGACTATTCCCTATACATTAAAGTTTACGTAAGCTATATATATATATATATATATATATATATATATATATATATATATATATATATATATATATATATATAGAGAGAGAGAGACCTCATGAACAAGTTCATAATGAATAGTGGTGCACAAACTTTTACAACAAATCTTTTATCAGTGAAGTATGCTCACTTTAGAGATTTGTGCATCACAAATCTCAAGACAAAATGATGGATAAAAAGTTGGTGCACCATATTCATTATGAACTTAAGTTCATAGGAGCTTTGCTATATATATATATATATATATATATATATATATATATATATATATATATATATATATATATATATATATATATATATATATATATATATATATATATATATATATATATATATATATATATATATATATATATATATATATATATATATATATATATATCATTTTAAATAAATAGTGAAATAGGAAAAAATAATTTAAATATAATTTAATAGATACGAATACAAAGTTAATATAGTTTAGAAATGAAAAAATTAGGAAAAAGTTAAAAAAATCCACGGGCCGACCCACTACCCATGGGCAGTGAGCCGGGCCCAATCCGGCCCGCGCCTAAGCGGGTCATGGGCTAGGCCGGGTCCAATCCCAGACCAGAGATCAGAGAAGTAGGTCTAACCCACTCTGACCCGGGCAAGCCTGGGTCAAACTCGGCCCGACCATGAACCCGACGGGCCGGGTCACGGGCCTGAACCGGCCTGACTCATGCCCACCCCTACAACCAACCGGATGCGAATGGAGTACAAAATATTAAATTCAACCAACTCGAATTGCAGCTCTTACAACTAAAATTTTAAATTACATGATGTGCCCTCTCACTTGAGGCGCCTACCTTGACGAAATTGTAAATTCGCTAAAATGACGGGTTAAGTGATGTTAATTACCGTTTATCAAGGGTTAACAAATCCTTTAATCGTAAACTAGTATTTGACAAGTTAATGAATGGTTAACCACCTTTAAACCTTCCACTAACCCTTTGCCAAACAGAGCCTTAATATTTATCTTTTTTAATCCGCCGAAATCTGATTTAAAAGAAAGGAATGTGTTTGACAGCACTGCAGGTCTCATAACCCATCATTAGGTAGGAAGTAGGGATGTTAAATGGGTGGGTATGCCATAACAGGCAAGCCATAAATGGGCGGTAGATTTTGTCCATTTACCCATTTATGGTCTATTTAGTAATTGCTAAATGGGTGGGTTTTGCCCGCCCATTTAATAAACAAATATTTCATTTAACTATAATAGTGTTGTATATATAAACTTTCAAGGGCTCTTTATAAACTTTCAAGGGCTCTTTATAAACTTTCAAGGGCTCTTTATAAACTTTTGGGTGGCTTTTTGCAAATTTTTGGGGGGTCTTTGCAATTTGGAAGCAATCCCTAATAAATTTAAAATTTAAAATTTGTAAAAACACTCTCAAAGTTTTAAAAGGCAAAAACCCTCAAGTGTTTAAAATTACAAAACCACTCTGAAACTTCAAAACTTACAAATGACATATGAAATTTGAAAACTAACAATGACCCTATAAATTTAAAATTGCAAAAACACCCTTTAAAATTGCAAAAACATTGAAATTTATGGAACACAACTCAGAAGATGTTTATAATTTCTAGATTTGTAGTGTGTTTTCTGCATGTTTTGGATTTTTTGCTATTTTATGCAATTTTTGAAATTTTAAGGGTGTTTTTTGCAAATTTTGAAACTTTGAGGGTATTTTTGAAATTACAAATTTAAAAAGGGCTACTGAAAATTTTCAGATTTCATGTGTCATTTTTAAGTTTAGAAAATTCTCGGTCATTGTTTTGATAATTTTGAACTCTTGAGGGTGTTGTTTGCAATTTTTAAACTTTAAGGGTATTTTTTGTAAATTCTAAATTTACAGCGGGCTGCTGGTAATTTCCAGATTTCATGTGTCATTTGTAGGTTTTGAAATTTCAGGGTGGTTTTTGTAATGCTAAATTCTTGCGAGTGTTTTTCGCACTTTTTAAAACTTTGAGGGTGTTTTTTGCAAATATAAAATTTATAGGAGGCTGCTGCAAATTTTCAGATTTCATGTGCATTTTGTAAGTTTAAAATTTTCTTGGAGTTCTTTTTTATAATTTTGAACTCTTGAGGGCATTTTTTCAAATTTTTAAACTTTGAGGGTGTTTTTTACAAATTCCAAATTTACAGGGGGTTGCTGGCAATTTCTTGATTTCATATGTCCTTTGTAGGTTGTGAAATGTCAGGGTGGTTTTACTAATTTTAGACCCTTGAGGGTGTTTTTCGCATTTTCTAAAACTTTAAGGGTGTTATTTGCAAATTTTAAATTTTTAGGGTCCTACTATAAATTTCCTGATTTCATGTGTCATTTGTGAAGTTAGAAATTTTTAGAGTTTTTTTTGTAATTTTAAACTTTTGAGGGTATTTTTGAAATTTTTAACTTTAGGGTTTTTTGTAAATGTTAAATTGTTAAGGGGTTGATAATTTTATATTTTATGTGTGTTAGTTGTTAGTTTACCTTTACAGTGTTTAATGTAATTTTATATTTTTAAAATGTTTTTGCAATTGTTAAAACTTTAAGGGTGTTATTTGCAAATTTTAAATTTTTAGGGTCCTACTATAAATTTCCTGATTTAATGTGTCATTTGTGAAGTTAGAAATTTTTAGAGTTTTTTTGTAATTTTAAACTTTTGAGGGTATTTTTGAAATTTTTAACTTTAGGGTTTTTTGTAAATGTTAAATTGTTAAGGGGTTCTTGATAATTTTTATATTTTATGTGTGTTAGTTGTTAGTTTACCTTTACAGTGTTTAATGTAATTTTATATTTTATGTGTGTTAGTTGTTAGTTTACCTTTACAGTGTTTAATGTAATTTTATATTTTTAAAATGTTTTTGCAATTGTTAAAACTTTAAGGGTGTTTTGAAAGAATACTCATCTAAATGGGCAAATGGGCAGGTTAGAGCCCGCCTATTTTTGACCCATTTATCTTTAATAGAAATAATACCTACCTATTTATGACTCATTTAACTAAATGGGTAGGTTTAGATAGGTCATTTAGTGGATGGGTATGGGTGAGCAAATGGATTTGGGTTAATTTTGCCATCCCTAGCAGGGAGCCAAGGATTTTGGAAGAATCATTCAGTGACCAAGACAATGGATGAGACATCTCAGAGCTAAGGTGGAGTGTGTCCAATCTTCAGGTGTATACACAATGACGGAGCTAGAAATTCATAAGAGTTGTGTCATAATGTATATAAAATGATGACATCACTAAATTTTCTCTCCCATTCAATATAATTTAGACCTTTTATGAGATACAAAAGATATTTAACAAAATATAATTACAATTGACCCGTACTTGTCTTTATATTTTGAAATTGTTGCATAATAGTCGATTCAAAATACTATTAAATACATTCTTTTCAATATACTAATGTATCTTTTTTCTTTTTCAAAATTATGATATTTATAGCTCATTGATATATGATGAATTGGGTCATTTAAGTTTATGATCCTAGGATAACTTTATTTTTAAGCATGGCCCATTAACAGTTTATGGGTCACTACTTACTATCTAAATGTTTTCTTTTTTTTTCTTTTATTATTATTATTATTATTTTATTTTTTTTGGGGGTGTGTCACTTGTGATTGAGGGTGGTGTCACTTCAAACCTCTCTATGCTAGGTCCACCCGTGTATGCATGTCAGACTCGTTAAGAAAAATATATCAACATCATAGACATTGGTTTAATATTTTTTAATCAATGATCTAATAGATTATTTGTACTTATGATGTTATCTACATTATCGCAACAAATTGATGTAAGAAACTAAGATGACAATTTGAGCAAGTTCAAGCATACAGTAACACACTGATACATGTTGATTGGTGTGATTATGTAATTTGGTGGACGATTTTGTTACTTTATGACATTTTAAAACATAAGAGTGCCATAGAAATGGTGAAATTTTGAAAACAATTAAAAAACTAGACTTAAAATGACGGTGATCAAATAACATTATCTTAAAATATGGTCAAAGACAAACGCAGACATAAAATTGCAGAAGAGAGTAGGGACCATATTATTCTTTACAGTTTAAGGGAAAGACAACATTAATTAAGGAATACTCAAGATTTTCAAAACATAATTAAGAAATATTCTAGATGTTCATGTTAGAATTTCTTGTATTCACCTAAATCATGATCTTCTCGCGATTTCACGGGAACCAAACTCCCTGCGAACTCCAAACACTGACCCAGTGACTTCGCGATTTCACGGGTTGTGGATTGATGTCAACAACCCTGCAAATCCGCAATACACATGACGTACATTCTTCATTTTTCGCCTCTGCCGGAGCCATCATAGTTGCGCGAGTAATCACCAGGGCACGTCCTATACGATTACTTAGTTGCATTGATGCTCGAAAACAAAACTTCTCTACTCGTGGATCACCTGCATTAGCATTACCCCACGCAACACCAAGATCACCACGAATCCTCGGGTCAAAGAGCTTCCTTTCCTCACTTCTCTCACAGCGCTGGGCTCCTTGTCATAAGAAATTGGATCGCCCTAAATAGAAAGAGGATCCGGAGAGAGGGAGTAAACAGAGCTACACATTCCCTTGCGGGAACACACACCTAACTGACGAGGTAGACAGATATTGCTTTGACAGGTGAAGATCTTCTCCGCTTCCTCCTTTGAGGACGTGGTTTGAATCATTCCTCTTCTTTTCTTTTCTTTTCTTTTTTCCCCCCCTAAGGATCAGTAGCAGTTCCAATGCATAACGTCTAGTAGAAATAGGCTCATTCGTGACGATTCATTTGTGACGGGAGAATTGGCATCAATGATGTATACATTACTGACGGAAAATGCCGTCACAAATAGATCGTCACAAATATTGTACATTGGTGACGGGGTTTTCACATTTTTGACGGATACGCCGAAGCAATAGTTTAGGCCCCATTTTAAGTAAATTACCCGTGAGCTTTACTTACAAGTTATGCTGTCAGAAAACTCGTGGACCCACTGAAATAATGGAGGGAAGTTTCCCTCCAATTAATTTGGCCCCCAAATAGAATAGAACCCAAAACAGCCCTCCACCTTCGTGTTCCTAAACGAAAGAGCCGCTCCCTGAGCCTCAGCTCTCCTTCGACAAAGCCAACGTGGCCAAACCCTCTCCTGTGTCACCGCTCTCATTCCTGTCGTCCTCCATCTCACCTGACTTCCACGACACTTGCTGTCGCTGCCATCGCCAAAATCAACTCCTCCTGCCCTAATTTCAGCAAGTCTTTAGTGACGACTTTTTCGTCAGCAATGTTTATACATGCTTGACGGCGATCCGTCGGTAATATGTATTACTGACGAATGGGCTGTCACCAATGTTTGTACCTTTGGTGACTGAATTTTGCGTCACCAATGCACATCCCTGACGACTTTCCGTCAAGAATAAAGCCATCACCAATAACCCGTCAATAATGTGTATTTCTAACGAAATCCTGTCAGCAATAGAGGCATTTTTGACGGCATATTTCCTGATGTCGTATTCGTGACGGCACCTCGTCAGAAATGCATATTTTTGACGAGTGGGGGTATTCGTGGCGGGATCCGCCGTCACGAATGGGCCTATTTCTACTAGTTAACCTCTTTCTGTTGTTCTTCTAGCCTTCATGTACAGGAGAAGCTGGACGCGAAGGTGTGTCTTGATGTAGCATTTGCCTGCCGTTCATAGGGTAATCTTGTTGGTGGCTCGAGTAGGATAGTGGAGAAATCCATCTACACTTTTGCTTCAATTAGGGAATGACCAAATACGTTATCCAATCTTCATGCATTGGCCTCTTCGAGTGGCAAAGAAGGTATTTGTGTGATGGACCAGACCAGAGGTCTCATAACCCATCATTAGGTAGGAAGTAGGGATATTAAATGGGTGGGTATGCGCCATAAACGGGCGGGCCATAAATGGGCGGGTAGATTTTGTCCATTTGCCCATTTATGGCCTATTTAGTAATTGCTAAATGAGTGGGTTTTTGCCCGCCCATTTAATAAGTGGGCCGCCCATTTGCCCATTTAACTATAATAGTCTTGTATATATAAACTTTCAAGGGTCTTTTTGCAAACTTTCAGGGGCTCTTTATAAACTTTCAAGGGCTCTTTATAAATTTTTGGGTGGCTTTTTGCAAATTTTTGGGGGGTCTTTGCAATTTGGAAGCAATCCCTAATAAATTTAAAATTTAAAATTTGTAAAAAACACTCTCAAAGTTTTAAAAAAGGCAAAAACCCTCAAGTGTTTAAAATTACAAAAACCACTCTGAAACTTCAAAACTTACAAATGACATATGAAATTTGAAAACTAACAGCAGTCCCCTATAAATTTAAAAATTGCAAAAACACCCTTTAAAAATTGCAAAAAACATTGAAATTTATGGAACACAACTCGCAGAAGATGTTTATAATTTCTAGATTTGTAGTGTGTTTTTCTGCATGTTTTGGATTTTTGCTATTTTATGCAATTTTGAAATTTTAAGGGTGTTTTTGCAAATTTTGAAACTTTGAGGGTATTTTTGAAATTACAAATTTAAAAGGGCTACTGAAAATTTTCAGATTTCATGTGTCATTTTAAGTTTAGAAAATTCTCGGTCATTGTTTTGATAATTTTGAACTCTTGAGGGTGTTGTTTGCAATTTTAAACTTTAAGGGTATTTTTGTAATTCTAAATTTACAGGGTGTTGCTGGCAATTTCTTGATTTCATATGTCCTTTGTAGGTTGTGAAATGTTAGGGTGGTTTTACTAATTTTAGACCCTTGAGGGTGTTTTTGCATTTTCTAAAACTTTAAGGGTGTTTTTGCAAATATAAAATTTATAGGAGGCTGCTGCAAATTTTCAGATTTCATGTGCATTTTGTAAGTTTAAAATTTTCTTGGAGTTCTTTTTATAATTTTGAACTCTTGAGGGCATTTTTTACAAATTTTTAAACTTTGAGGGTGTTTTTTGCAAATTCTAAATTTACAGGGGGCTGCTGACAATTTCTTGATTTCATATGTCCTTTGTAGGTTGTGAAATGTCAGGGTGGTTTTACTAATTTTAGACCCTTGAGGGTGTTTTTTGCATTTTCTAAAACTTTAAGGGTGTTATTTGCAAATTTTAAATTTTTAGGGGCCTACTATAAATTTCCTGATTTCATGTGTCATTTGTGAAGTTAGAAATTTTTTAGAGTTTTTTTTGTAATTTTAAACTTTTGAGGGTATTTTTGAAATTTTTAACTTTAGGGTTTTTGTAATTTTAAATTGTTAAGGGGTTGCTGATAATTTTATATTTTATGTGTGTTAGTTGTTAGTTTATCTTTACAGTGTTTAATGTAATTTTAAATTTTTAAAAATGTTTTTTGCAATTGTTAAAACTTTAAGGGTGTTTTTGAAAGAATACTCATCTAAATGGGCAAATGGACAGGTTAGAGCCCGCCCATTTTTGACACATTTATCTTTAATGGAAATAATACTTACTCATTTATGACTCATTTAACTAAATGGGTAGGTTTAGATAGGTCATTTAGTGGATGGGTATGGGTGAGCAAATGGATTTGGGTTAATTTTGCCATCCCTAGCAGGGAGCCAAGGATTTTGGAAGAATCATTCAGTGACCAAGACGATGGATGAGACATCTCAGAGCTAAGGTGGAGTGTGTCCAATCTTCAGGTGTATACACAATGACGGAGCTAGAAATTCATAAGAGTTGTGTCATAATGTATATAAATTATGACATCACTAAATTTTCTCTCCCATTCAATATAATTTAGACCTTTCCCTAAGTTTCCACTCACATATGAAGCAAACACATGCAATGCACGCCTACTTACTATATATATCTTTATATCTCTATCTCATTGTTCACCGCCACAAAACACCTTTAAATTAACACATTTATAGAAAACACCTTTAACTTATTAAAATTACAACCAACATCAAATTCAAGGAGATTTCATATCTGAAATAAATTTAAGGAGATATAAACAACCCCAAAAATTTATAATTTACAAAAAATCCCCTAAAAAGTTTTAACTTTGCAAAAACACCCAAAACTTTTAAAATTTAAGAAAAATAAGCTCAAAATTTTAATACTTACAAAAAAGCTTAAAATTTTCAAACCTACACTAAAATCTATAAATTACAAGCAGCCCCTAAAATTTTAGATTCTGTAAAAACACCCAAAACTTTCAAATTTGCAACAAACATCCTCAAAAATTCAAAATTTACCCCAACACCCTAAAAACTAAGTTTAAAAATAAATTGAAGATTTAAATCTGAACATTACAATAAAATTCAAGAAGATACAAACAACCCCAACAGATTTAGAATATACTGAAAACACCCTAAAACTATAAATACTTGTAAAATCACCATAAAATTATAAATTTATAAAAAAATAAGAGTTTCAAACAGAAATCAATAAACTGAAAACCAACATCCCGCTAAAAGTTTTAACTTTGCAAAAACACCCAAAACTTTTAAAATTTAAGAAAAATAAGCTCAAAATTTTAAAACTTATAGAAAAAGCTTGAAAATTTCAAACCTACACTAAAATCTATAAATTACAAGCATCAAACCTACACTAAAATCTATAAATTACAAGCAACCCCTAAAGTTTTATATTCCGTAAAACACCCAAAACTTTTAAATTTGCAACAAACACCCTCAAAACTTAAAATTTATCCCAACACCCTTAAAAACTAAGTTTAAAAATAAATTGAAGATTTCATATCTGAAACATTATAATGAAATTCAAGGAGAAACAAACAACCCCAAAGATTTAGAATTCTGAGAAAACACCCTAAAACTATAAATACTTGTAAAATCACCATAAAATTATAAATTTCTAAAAAAATTAGAGTTTCAAACGAAACCAATAAAAGTTTTAACTTTGCAAAAACACCCAAAACTTTTAAAATTTAAGAAAAATAAGCTCAAAATTTAAAACTTATAGAAAAATCATTAAAATTTCAAACCTACAATGGAAATATATAAATTGCAAGAAGCCCCTAAAATTTAAAGCTTGAAAATTTCAAACCTACACTAAAATCTATAAATTACAAGCAGCCCCTAAAATTTTAGATTCTGTAAAAACACCCAAAACTTTTAAATTTGTAATAAACACCCTCAAAATTCAAAAGGACATTCAAAATCTTAGAATTACAAATAGCCCACTAAAATCAATAGAAACTTTAAAATTTGCAATAAACACCCTCAAAATTCAAAATTAATAAGAAAATATCAATATTTACAAATAGTCCCTAAAATCAATACTTACCACAACTCCTGTGCTTTTATGAATTTACTTGGACAACTTTGCCCCGAAGTTTCCACTCACATATGAAGCAAACACATGCAATGCACGTTCCTACTTACTATATATATCTCTATATCTCTATCTCTATATATCGATTTATAGAAAGCCTTTACCTTTTTAAAATTACAACCAACACCCTCAACCAAAACATTTAGATTTTATAAAAAACATCCCAAAATAAGCTCAATAATTTTATACTTACAGAAAAAGCTTGAAAATTTCAAACCTACACTAAAATCTATAAATTACAAGCAGCCCCTAAAATTTTAGATTCTAAAAAATAATTCGAAACTTTTAAATTTGCAACAAACACCCTCAATTTTTAAAATTTACTCCAACACCCTCAAAACTAAGTTTAAAAATAAATTGAAGATTTCATATCTGAAACATTATAATGAAATTCAAGGAGAAACAAACAACCCCAAAGATTTAGAATTCTGAGAAAACACCCTAAAACTATAAATACTTTAAAAAACAATAAAAATTATAAATTTCTAAAAAAATTAGAGTGCCATAGAAATGGTGAAATTTTGAAAACAATTAAAAACTAGACTTAAAATGACGGTGATCAAATAACATTATCTTAAAATATGGTCAAAGACAAACGCAGACATAAAATTGCAGAAGAGAGTAGGGACCATATTATTCTTTACAGTTTAAGGGAAAGACAACATTAATTAAGGAATACTCAAGATTTTCAAAACATAATTAAGAAATATTCTAGATGTTCATGTTAGAATTTCTTGTATTCACCTAAATCATGATCTTCTCGCGATTTCACGGGAACCAAACTCCCTGCGAACTCCAAACACTGACCCAGTGACTTCGCGATTTCACGGGTTGTGGATTGATGTCAACAACCCTGCAAATCCGCAATACACATGACGTACATTCTTCATTTTTCGCCTCTGCCGGAGCCATCATAGTTGCGCGAGTAATCACCAGGGCACGTCCTATACGATTACTTAGTTGCATTGATGCTCGAAAACAAAACTTCTCTACTCGTGGATCACCTGCATTAGCATTACCCCACGCAACACCAAGATCACCACGAATCCTCGAACCGAGGTCTAATACCACTTGTTGGAATTTTACTCGCCTGAAGGCGATATAGAAGATCACAAATCCTCTATATATAAAAAGCCCTAGAGGTGTTACTGTTCACCTTTTACTGTTCATTTTCGTCTGAGATCACTGTTCACATTTCAATCGCTTCATCGCTTTCACTTAAACATCTTCAACTTAACACATTTATGGAAAACACCTTTAACTTTTTAAAATTACAACCAATATCAAATTCAAGGAGATTTCATATCTAAAACAAATTCAATGAGATATAAACAACCCCAAAAAATTTATAATTTATAAAAAACATCCCCCTAAAAAGTTTTAACTTTGCAAAAACACCCAAAACTTTTAAAATTTAACAAAACGAGCTAAAAAGTTAATACTTACAGAAAAAGCTTGAAAATTTCAAACCCACAATAAAAATCTATAAATTGCAACCAGCCCCTAAAATTTTAGATTCGTAAAAACACCCAAAACTTTTCAAATTTGCAACAAACACCCTCAAAATTTTAAATTTACCCCAACACCCTAAAACTAAGTTTAAAAATAAATTGAAGATTTCATATCTGAAACATTATAATGAAATTCAAGGAGAAACAAACAACCCCAAAGATTTAAAATTCTGAGAAAACACCCAAAACTATAAATACTTGTAAAAACACCATAAAATTATAAATTTATAAAAAATAAGAGTTTTAAACAGAAACCAATAAACTGAAAATCAACATCCCTAAAAAGTTTTAACTTTAAAAAACAATACAAAACTTTTCAAAATTAGCAAAACTAAGTTCAAAATTTAAAACTTATAGAAAAAGCTTGAAAATTTCAAACCTACAATGGAAATATATAAATTGCAAGAAGCCCCTAAAATTTTAGATTCGCAAAAACACCCAAAGTTTTAAATTTGCAACAAACACCCTCAAAAATTCAAAATTAATAGAAATATATGTGAATATTTACAAATAGTCCCCTAAAATCAATAGTTACCACAACTATTGTACTTTTTATGAACTTTACTTGGACAACTTTGCCCCGAAGTTTCCACTCACATATGAAGCAAACACATGCAATGCACGCCTACTTACTATATATATCTTTATATCTCTATCTCATTGTTCACCGCTTTCACAAAACACCTTTAAATTAACACATTTATAGAAAACACCTTTAACTTATTAAAATTACAACCAACATCAAATTCAAGGAGATTTCATATCTGAAATAAATTTAAGGAGATATAAACAACCCCAAAAATTTATAATTTACAAAAAATCCCCTAAAAAGTTTTAACTTTGCAAAAACACCCAAAACTTTTAAAATTTAAGAAAAATAAGCTCAAAATTTTAATACTTACAAAAAAGCTTAAAATTTCAAACCTACACTGAAAACTATAAATTGCAAGCAGCCCCTAAAATTTTAGATTCGTAAAAACACCCAAAACTTTCAAATTTGCAACAAACATCCTCAAAAATTCAAAATTTACCCCAACACCCTAAAACTAAGTTTAAAAATAAATTGAAGATTTAAATCTGAACATTACAATAAAATTCAAGAAGATACAAACAACCCCAAAGATTTAGAATTTACGAAAACACCCTAAAACTATAAATACTTGTAAAATCACCATAAAATTATAAATTTATAAAAAATAAGAGTTTCAAACAGAATCAATAAACTGAAAACCAACATCCCGCTAAAAAGTTTTAACTTTGCAAAAACACCCAAAACTTTTAAAATTTAACAAAACGAGCTAAAAAGTTAATACTTACAGAAAAAGCTTGAAAATTTCAAACCTACACTAAAATCTATAAATTACAAGCATCAAACCTACACTGAAAATCTATAAATTACAAGCAACCCCTAAAGTTTTATATTCGTAAAAACACCCAAAACTTTTAAATTTGCAACAAACACCCTCAAAACTTAAAATTTATCCCAACACCCTTAAAAACTAAGTTTAAAAAGTAAACTAAAGATTTCATTCGAAACATTACAATGAAATTCAACAAGATGCAAACAACCCCAAAGATTTAGAATTCTGAGAAAACACCCTAAAACTATAAATACTTGTAAAAACATAAAATTATAAATTTCTAAAAAAATTAGAGTTTCAAACTGAAACCAATAAAAGTTTTAACTTTGAAAAACACACCACAAAACTTTTCAAATTTAGAAAATACAAGCTCAAAATTTTAAAACTTATAGAAAAATCATTAAAATTTCAAACCTACAATGGAAATATATAAATTGCAAGAAGCCCCTAAAATTTAAAGCTTCAAAATTTCAAACTTACACTGATAATCTATAAATTCCAAGTAACCCCTAGAATTTTAAATTTTATAAAAACACCCAAAACTTTTAAATTTGTAATAAACACCCTCAAAAATTCAAAAGGACATTCAAAATCTTAGAATTACAAATAGCCCACTAAAAATCAATAGAAACTTTAAAATTTGCAATAAACACCCTCAAAAATTCAAAATTAATAAGAAAATATCAATATTTACAAATAGTCCCCTAAAATCAATACTTACCACAACTCCTGCTTTTATGCATCTCTTTCTGGACAACTTTGCCCCGAAGTTTCCACTCACATATGAAGCAAACACATGCAATGCGTTCCTACTTACTATATATATCTCTATATCTCTATCTCTATATATCGATTTATAGAAAGCCTTTACCTTTTTAAAATTACAACCAACACCCTCAACCAAAACATTTAGATTTTATAAAAAACATCCCCAAAATAAGCTCAATAATTTTATACTTACAGAAAAAGCTTGAAAATTTTAAACCTACACTGAAAATCTATAAATTACAAGCAGCCCCTAAAATTTAAAGCTTCAAAATTTCAAACTTACACTGATAATCTATAAATTCCAAGTAACCCCTAGAATTTTAAATTTTATAAAAACACCCAAAACTTTTCAAATTTGCAACAAACACCCTCAAAACTAAGTTTAAAAATAAATTGAAGATTTCATATCTGAAACATTATAATGAAATTCAAGGAGAAACAAACAACCCCAAAGATTTAGAATTTACGAAAACACCCTAAAACTATAAATACTTTAAAAAACAATAAAATTATAAATTTCTAAAAAAATTAGAGTTTCAAACGAAACCAATAAAAGTTTTAATTTTGAAAAGCACACCATAAAGCTGCTCAAAAATTTAAAACTTATAGAAAAAGCTTGAAAATTTCAAACCTAAAATAAAAATATATAAATTGCAAGAGGCCCCTAAAATTTAAAGCTTGAAAATTTTAAACCTACACTGAAAATCTATAAATTACAAGCAGCCCCTAAAATTTTAGATTCGTAAAAACACCCAAAACTTTTCAAATTTGTAATAAACACTCTCAAAAATTTAAAAGTTATAAATTCAAATCTACAAATAGTAGATTCAAAATCTTAGAATTACAAATAACCCTCTAAAAATCAGTAGTTATAATAAAAAGCACGTGCAACGCACGTGCCTATGTACTAGTATTATGAGAAGAGCCAATTTTCTTTCTTGACTAAGAAAACTTACACGTTCAACCCTAACCTATTGTTTCAAGATTCTGCCCTGATCTGTCCAATAAACTTTGACTTACAACAATAGAAGACCTTATATAGAGACACTACAAAACCCTATCATTAGCCCTTAAGTTCACCTAGTTTGAATTGGATACAACCTCTTTTAATGATAAGACTCAACCTCATCGTGACAGATCTCTAACATTATCAACTTACATAGAAGTTATAAATAATCAAAGATACGGTCCTGACAATCTTGACCTTAGCTTTGATTCTCAAGCCACCTTGAAAATTTACCATTGTTGTATTGAATCTTTGTTGCTACCATCTTCTATTGCTTTGCACTTCAAACCGAAGTATCCGGACTCCAAGCCAGAATGCTGACATCCCCACGACTTTTGCTGTCACGCGCATCTTGGTGGATCCACCTCTTGCATGCCTAGACAGATCCTCACCACAGAAACTTAGCCCGACTATAGGTTGATCTACCTGCCATTCATATGATCTACCTGCATCGCCGCCTGTTACCAAATATGTACACTTGTCCTCCTCCCTACGAACCGGCTATGGCCATAGCCTGCATCACTTGGCCGGGGACCAGATAGGAGCGCTACCTGTTCTACACCTTTCCACAAGTCTAATATCATCATTTCCTGCATTGCTTGCCTGAGATTGACCGGAGAATTACCTTTACTACACCTCTCTACAAAGCTGAATACATCAATTTCCTACACCACTTGACTGGAACCAGAAAGAAAAGCTATCTATTCTACACCTTCCCACAAGCTGAATGAAGTCGCCTCCATGCGCATCATTCACCCATGTCTGCTCTTGCGCTCTACCTCCCCCTGCAATATCCTCGAGGCAACACACCTTATCTTTCACATGCTCTTGCATGTACAAGGAAAATCCTAACAATTCAGGTTATAAGGTAAGAGCCCAGGGGATCGTTGGGTTTATACCATGCATCTAGTTAAAAGCATCGGAATGTGGTCCCCACCAAAAATAAGGTGCAGTTAAAAGATAGGCTATTCCATATATCCTACAAGATATTCCATGTCTGGCATTTTCTCTATCTTGCAACAATCTCCAACATTGCCGTCAACATTTTTGCACTTCTTGCACTACAGTATATACGATCGATATATGTTCTTACAACGACTCTTAAATATACTCATTGTGACCAAAGCAGAAATACAATTTAAGTAAAACTTCTTTATCATTTTCATACCACCATATACAATTTACATGCCACTCTTTTTACAGTTAATGACTTTCCACTATAGCCACTATAACCTATAAAGAGCACTAAGTAATACTGTATCAACTTCCCATGAAAAAACCTGGAAGGCATCATCTTGCATCATTCAATCATCAGCTAGAACCAGTTCAAATATCTGTAGGAAGGACCATTCCTTGACGAAACCATAAACAACGAAGCTACAAGCAGACCGATAAAATACTCATGAAGACGAACACGAGGATTCAAAAGATGAAAGTCTTGGCCTCTTGCTAGTAAAAGAGGTCCTTGGCACAAACTCAGGTGAAGTCACCTTATCAAGAACAGACTTCAAAGCCTGTTGAACATTGTTTATAAATATATGATTCTCCATATCATTAGGATTTCCATCACAAGTTATCACAAAAGCAATTTTGATTCTGCCACCCAACGTGCAGATCTCAGCTTGGACAGTCTTCAGATGTAGAGAGTGAAGAGTTTGTCTAACATCTGTAAGGAGATCTGGCCGGTCCTCGCAACAGAGTGATGCCTTGATTAAAAAGCTTTCGGTTTTTGTTCCATCTCTGTCAACTTCTACTCTCACTTCATCAGCATCGGATGGGATGGAAAGACCTTTGCTTATCTCCGTTGCGTTGCTCTTCAATTTATTTACGTGGGTGATTACTTCGGCAAGCAATGCAGCTTTGTCCAACTGCAATAAAACAGCTAAATTAGCCACGCTAAATATTCTTTTTCTTTGAAACTACAAAGGTTACAGTTAAGCGTCGGATTAGAGGATTGTTCAAATCACTCTAATAGACAAGGTAACAAGCGGCAAAGTAACATACAAGATGAACAAGAAATTGAAAGAAAATCGATGTGTACTTGGATCAATAGCATAACAAGTATGCATAAGGTACTAGGGAACAGACAGAAAACAGGAGATGTTATTTTAGGTACAATAAATGCCCATATAACTAGCAGTGAGCAAAAATATACAAATAGAATGCCAACATATCAAAGTTAGAGCATATTATCATCTAATAGTATCTAAGTTGCATGGAAACGGGTGCCGGTATGGGGTAGACATGGAAAATTTGTAAAAGGTAGGGTACAGGAACACGGCTATGTAAATATTTATATACACATATATTATATACTGAAATTAATATTTTACATGAGATCAATATTGTTCTCATTCACATGTTATCGAATTAAAATTTCTATAATATTTTTATGTTTCTTATATTATGTAGATGATAAATTGGAAAATTATAATTTTTGAACTAGACACTAAACAATGCTTTAAAATAATAGTTCAAACTAGACCTATATCCAAAGTGTTTTAGGAATTAGGAAGTGGATGTGTAGGATATGCATCCAAGAAGTGTGTGAGAAGTGTTTTAACTTTTAACTTAAAACATATATTGCATAAGTGAATACATGCCCCAATAAATGTATTCATATATGCAAGGAGTGTTATTCTCATTCACATGTTATCGAATTAAAATTTCTATAATATTTTTATGTTTCTTATATTATGTAGATTATAAATTGAAAATTATAATTTTTGAACTAGACACGCAAACAATGCTTTAAAATAATAGTTCGAAACTAGACCTATATCCAAAGTGTTCTAGGAATTAGGAAGTGGATGTGTAGGATATGCATCCAAGAAGTGTGTGAGAAGTGTTTTAACTTTTAACTTAAAACATATATTGCATAAGTGAATACATGCCCCAATAAATGTATTCATATATGCAAGGAGTGTTAGAGGAGTATGGGTACGGATAGGGTACAGGTATGTGTCGGGTATGGGTACGGCTTTAGTTTGGAGTACCCAGGTAACATAGAATAGTATTGTCTAAAATGCTTCAGGGAAGGATAAGCAACACAATCAACAAACATGTCTTTTAACTGTTTTACTGCTTCATCCAATATATCATACTATACATAAAAAGAGGCTAACAGCCTCCTGTGTGCTTCCTGCTTCGTAATTTCATGCTCAGCCACAACCATTTACCTCAATTTCTTAATTGTAAATAGATGCTACTACTTAATAATTATACTTCTATTAGGGAAACAATAAGGATACAAATTAATAATAAACTAAAGGATGAATGACACATAAACCTCTCCTCTATATCTCCAGTTACTATTAACTCCCTCAGCTCATTTTCCCCTCTCAATTCTAGAAGGGAACAGGTCTAATGTGCAACTTATTTTTATAAATGAAATTAGATAAGTGAAACATCCACTTGGGTAAATTATCTCAAGAATATAATTTGAGATTTGCTTAGACATACGTTTAAGTGTGCAAATAGTAGACAATAATATTTAATATTTATAATGTTTTATTAGTATGATTGGACACAGAACAATAATATAATTTTAAAATCTCCAATAAAAGATAAGAATACAAAGATATATACAAAGGTCACACTGCACATAACCCTCTCATCTATACTTTTGTTGCACTTAACCCCAATAGATCATTTAGCCCTCGGGCAAGGGTGCAACTTGCAGTTTATCTTTCTCAGTTGAAATTAGATAAATAAAACATCTGCTTAGATAAATTATCTCTAGAATATTTTTAAGGCAAAAATAGGACAAGATGCCCTACTCAGACTTTAGAATATTATTTGAGATTCATTCATGTATGCTTTTGATATCATTATATATATATATATATATATATATATATATATATATATATATATATATATATATATATATATATATATATATATATATATATGAGAAAATGGAGAACTTGGTACCAAGTTTCTCAATGGGACTTAGTAGTGATGTGGACAAATGTGGTCCACATATGAAGGGGTTGAGTGAATTTTATAAAAACCTTCACTTTTAGCCAAATCCAAACCCCTTGATATGTGGACCAAATTTGTCCACATCACTACCAAGTCCCATCGGTAAACTCGGCACCGCTCTCCATATCTCTCTCTCTCTCTATATATATATATATATATATATATATATATATATATATATATATATATATATATATATATATATATATATATATATATATATATATATATATATATATATATATATATATATATATATATATATATGAGAAAAACCCCAAAGATTTAGAATTTCTGAGAAAACACCCTAAAACTATAAATACTTTAAAAAACAATAAAAATTATAAATTTCTAAAAAATTAGAGTTTCAAACGAAACCAATAAAAGTTTAATTTTGAAAAGCACACCATAAAAGCTCAAAAATTTAAAACTTATAGAAAAAGCTTGAAAATTTCAAACCTAAAATAAAAATATATAAATTGCAAGAGGCCCCTAAAATTTAAAGCTTGAAAATTTTAAACCTACTGCGATAATGTAAATTCAAAGCTTATTAAATTTTAGATTTTGTAAAAACACCGAAACTTTCAAATTTGTAATAAACACTCTCAAAATTTAAAAGTTATAAATTCAAATCTACAAATAGTAGATTCAAAATCTTAGAATTACAAATAACCCTCTAAAAATCAGTAGTTATAATAAAAGCACGTTACAACTCGTGCCTATATAGTATTATGAGAAGAGCCAATTTTCTTTCTTGACTAAGAAAACTTACACGTTCAACCCTAACCTATTGTTTCAAGATTGCACGATCGTCCAATAAACTTTGACTTACAACAATAGAAGACCTTATATAGAGACACTACAAAACCCTATCATTAGCCCTTAAGTTCACCTAGTTTGAATTGGATACAACCTCTTTTAATGATAAGACTCAACCTCATCGTGACAGATCTCTTAACATTATCAACTTACATAGAAGTTATAAATAATCAAAGATACGGTCCTGACAATCTTGACCTTAGCTTTGATTCTCAAGCCACCTTGAAAATTTACCATTGTTGTATTGAATCTTTGTTGCTACCATCTTCTATTGCTTTGCACTTCAAACCGAAGTATCCGGACTCCAAGCCAGAATGCTGACATCCCCACATGACTTTTGCTGTCACGCGCATCTTGGTGGATCCACCTCTCTTGCATGCCTAGACAGATCCTCACCACAGAAACTTAGCCCGACTATAGGTTGATCTACCTGCCATTCATATGATCTACCTGCATCGCTCGCCTGTTACCAAATATGTACACTTGTCCTCCTCCCTACGAACCGGCTATGGCCATAGCCTGCATCACTTGGCCGGGGACCAGATAGGAGCGCTACCTGTTCTACACCTTTCCACAAGTCTAATATCATCATTTCCTGCATTGCTTGCCTGAGATTGACCGGAGAATTACCTTTACTACACCTCTCTACAAAGCTGAATACATCAATTTCCTACACCACTTGACTGGAACCAGAAAGAAAAGCTATCTATTCTACACCTTCCCACAAGCTGAATGAAGTCGCCTCCATGCGCATCATTCACCCATGTCTGCTCTTGCGCTCTACCTCCCCCTGCAATATCCTCGAGGCAACACACCTTATCTTTCACATGCTCTTGCATGTACAAGGAAAATCCTAACAATTCAGGTTATAAGGTAAGAGCCCAGGGGATCGTTGGGTTTATACCATGCATCTAGTTAAAAGCATCGGAATGTGGTCCCCACCAAAAATAAGGTGCAGTTAAAAGATAGGCTATTCCATATATCCTACAAGATATTCCATGTCTGGCATTTTCTCTATCTTGCAACAATCTCCAACATTGCCGTCAACATTTTGCACTTCTTGCACTACAGTATATCGATCGATATATGTTCTTACAACGACTCTTAAATATACTCATTGTGACCAAAGCAGAAATACAATTTAAGTAAAACTTCTTTATCATTTTCATACCACCATATACAATTTACATGCCACTCTTTTACAGTTAATGACTTTCCACTATAGCCACTATAACCTATAAAGAGCACTAAGTAATACTGTATCAACTTCCCATGAAAAACCTGGAAGGCATCATCTTGCATCATTCAATCATCAGCTAGAACCAGTTCAAATATCTGTAGGAAGGACCATTCCTTGTGAAACCATAAACAACGGCTACAAGCAGACCGATAAAATACTCATGAAGACGAACACGAGGATTCAAAAGATGAAAGTCTTGGCCTCTTGCTAGTAAAAGAGGTCCTTGGCACAAACTCAGGTGAAGTCACCTTATCAAGAACAGACTTCAAAGCCTGTTGAACATTGTTTATAAATATATGATTCTCCATATCATTAGGATTTCCATCACAAGTTATCACAAAAGCAATTTTGATTCTGCCACCCAACGTGCAGATCTCAGCTTGGACAGTCTTCAGATGTAGAGAGTGAAGAGTTTGTCTAACATCTGTAAGGAGATCTGGCCGGTCCTCGTAACAGAGTGATGCCTTGATTAAAAAGCTTTCGGTTTTTGTTCCATCTCTGTCAACTTCTACTCTCACTTCATCAGCATCGGATGGGATGGAAAGACCTTTGCTTATCTCCGTTGCGTTGCTCTTCAATTTATTTACGTGGGTGATTACTTCGGCAAGCAATGCAGCTTTGTCCAACTGCAATAAAACAGCTAAATTAGCCACGCTAAATATTCTTTTCTTTGAAACTACAAAGGTTACAGTTAAGCGTCGGATTAGAGGATTGTTCAAATCACTCTAATAGACAAGGTAACAAGCGGCAAAGTAACATACAAGATGAACAAGAAATTGAAAGAAAATCGATGTGTACTTGGATCAATAGCATAACAAGTATGCATAAGGTACTAGGAACAGACAGAAAACAGGAGATGTTATTTTAGGTACAATAAATGCCCATATAACTAGCAGTGAGCAAAAATATACAAATAGAATGCCAACATATCAAAGTTAGAGCATATTATCATCTAATAGTATCTAAGTTGCATGGAAGCGGGTGCGGTATGGGGTAGACATGGAAAATTTGTAAAAGGTAGGGTACAGGAACACGGCTATGTAAATATTTATATACATATATATTATATTGAAATTAATATTTTACATGAGATCAATATTGTTCTCATTCACATGTTATCAAATTAAAATTTCTATAATATTTTTATGTTTCTTATATTATGTAGATGATAAATTGGAAAATTATAATTTTGAACTAGACACAAACAATGCTTTAAAATAATAGTTGAAACTAGACCTATATCCAAAGTGTTTTAGGAATTAGGAAGTGGATGTGTAGGATATGCATCCAAGAAGTGTGTGAGAAGTGTTTTAACTTTTAACTTAAAACATATATTGCATAAGTGAATACATGCCCCAATAAATGTATTCATATATGCAAGGAGTGTTGTTCTCATTCACATGTTATCGAATTAAAATTTCTATAATATTTTTATGTTTCTTATATTATGTAGATTATAAATTGGAAAATTATAATTTTGAACTAGACATAAAACAATGCTTTAAAATAATAGTTGAAACTAGACCTATATCCAAAGTGTTCTAGGAATTAGGAAGTGGATGTGTAGGATATGCATCCAAGAAGTGTGTGAGAAGTGTTTTAACTTTTAACTTAAAACATATATTGCATAAGTGAATACATGCCCCAATAAATGTATTCATATATGCAAGGAGTGTTAGAGGAGTATGGGTACGGATAGGGTACAGGTATGTGTCGGGTATGGAGTGCGGCTTTAGTTTGGAGTACCCAGGTAACATAGAATAGTATTGTCTAAAATGCTTCAGGGAAGGATAAGCAACACAATCAACAAACATGTCTTTTAACTGTTTTACTGCTTCATCCAATATATCATACTATACATAAAAAGAGGCTAACAGCCTCCTGTGTGCTTCCTGCTTAATTTCATGCTCAGCCACAACCATTTACCTCAATTTCTTAATTGTAAATAGATGCTACTACTTAATAATTATACTTCTATTAGGGAAACAATAAGGATACAAATTAATAATAAACTAAAGGATGAATGACACATAAACCTCTCCTCTATATCTCCAGTTACTATTAACTCCCTCAGCTCATTTTCCCTCTCAATTCTAGAAGGAACAGGTCTAATGTGCAACTTATTTTTATAAATGAAATTAGATAAGTGAAACATCCACTTGGGTAAATTATCTCAAGAATATAATTTGAGATTTGCTTAGACATACGTTTAAGTGTGCAAATAGTAGACAATAATATTTAATATTTATAATGTTTTATTAGTATGATTGGACACAGAACAATAATATAATTTTAAAATCTCCAATAAAAGATAAGAATACAAAGATATATACAAAGGTCACACTGCACATAACCCTCTCATCTATACTTTTGTTGCACTTAACCCCAATAGATCATTTAGCCCCTCGGGCAAGGGTGCAACTTGCAGTTTATCTTTCTCAGTTGAAATTAGATAAATAAAACATCTGCTTAGATAAATTATCTCTAGAATATTTTTAAGGCAAAAATAGGACAAGATGCCCTACTCAGACTTTAGAATATTATTTGAGATTCATTCATGTATGCTTTTGATATCATTATATATATATATATATATATATATATATATATATATATATATATATATATATATATATATATATATATATATATATATATATATGAGAAAATGGAACCTTGGTACCAAGTTTCTCAATGGGACTTAGTAGTGATGTGGACAATTGTGGTCCACATATAAAGGGTTGAGTGAATTTTATAAAAACCTTCTTTTAGCCAAATCCAAACCCTTGATATGTGGACCAAATTTGTCCACATCACTACTAAGTCCCATCAGAACTCTAGCATCAGTTTCCATATTTATATATATATATATATATATATATATATATATATATATATATATATATATATATATATATATATATATATATATATATATATATATATAAAATCTCCTATAAACTTAAGTTTATAGGGAATAGTCACACACCAACTTTTCTATCCATTGATGTTGCCTTGAGATCCATGAAAGATATGAAGCCAATTTTGAGATTTGTGCATCTCTTGGCACAAATCTAAAACAATATCAATGGATAAAAAGTTGGTGTATACTATTCCCTATAAACTTAAGTTTATAGGAGATTTGCTCTATATATATATATATGGGCAATTCACTAGATTTCAAAATAACTTCAAGAATATTAACTGTTACCTCAATATATATTGATTATTATTGTAAAGCTGCAGTGAAACTGTCGTAGATATAGTCTCTGTAAGTGTAACTTCTTTATCATTTTCATACCACCATATACAATTTACATGCCACTCTTTTACAGTTAATGACTTTCCACTATAGCCACTATAACCTATAAAGAGCACTAAGTAATACTGTATCAACTTCCCATGAAAAACCTGGAAGGCATCATCTTGCATCATTCAATCATCAGCTAGAACCAGTTCAAATATCTGTAGGAAGGACCATTCCTTGACCGAAACCATAAACAACGAAGCTAGCAGACCGATAAAATACTCATGAAGACGAACACGAGGATTCAAAAGATGAAAGTCTTGGCCTCTTGCTAGTAAAAGAGGTCCTTGGCACAAACTCAGGTGAAGTCACCTTATCAAGAACAGACTTCAAAGCCTGTTGAACATTGTTTATAAATATATGATTCTCCATATCATTAGGATTTCCATCACAAGTTATCACAAAAGCAATTTTGATTCTGCCACCCAACGTGCAGATCTCAGCTTGGACAGTCTTCAGATGTAGAGAGTGAAGAGTTTGTCTAACATCTGTAAGGAGATCTGGCCGGTCCTCGTAACAGAGTGATGCCTTGATTAAAAAGCTTTCGGTTTTTGTTCCATCTCTGTCAACTTCTACTCTCACTTCATCAGCATCGGATGGGATGGAAAGACCTTTGCTTATCTCCGCTATGCTGCTCTTCAATTTATTTACGTGGGTGATTACTTCGCAAGCAATGCAGCTTTGTCCAACTGCAATAAAACAGCTAAATTAGCCACGCTAAATATTCTTTTTCTTTGAAACTACAAAGGTTACAGTTAAGCGTCGGATTAGAGGATTGTTCAAATCACTCTAATAGACAAGGTAACAAGCGCAAAGTAACATACAAGATGAACAAGAAATTGAAAGAAAATCGATGTGTACTTGGATCAATAGCATAACAAGTATGCATAAGGTACTAGGAACAGACAGAAAACAGGAGATGTTATTTTAGGTACAATAAATGCCCATATAACTAGCAGTGAGCAAAAATATACAAATAGAATGCCAACATATCAAAGTTAGAGCATATTATCATCTAATAGTATCTAAGTTGAAGGAAAGTGCCGGTATGGGGTAGACATGGAAAATTTGTAAAAGGTAGGTACAGGAACACGGCTATGTAAATATTTATATACACATATATTATATACTGAAATTAATATTTTACATGAGATCAATATTGTTCTCATTCACATGTTATCGAATTAAAATTTCTATAATATTTTTATGTTTCTTATATTATGTAGATGATAAATTGGAAAATTATAATTTTGAACTAGACACCTAAACAATGCTTTAAAATAATAGTTGAAACTAGACCTATATCCAAAGTGTTTTAGGAATTAGGAAGTGGATGTGTAGGATATGCATCCAAGAAGTGTGTGAGAAGTGTTTTAACTTTTAACTTAAAACATATATTGCATAAGTGAATACATGCCCCAATAAATGTATTCATATATGCAAGGAGTGTTGTTCTCATTCACATGTTATCTAATTAAAATTTCTATAATATTTTTATGTTTCTTATATTATGTAGATTATAAATTGGAAAATTATAATTTTGAACTAGACACTAAACAATGCTTTAAAATAATAGTTCAAACTAGACCTATATCCAAAGTGTTCTAGGAATTAGGAAGTGGATGTGTAGGATATGCATCCAAGAAGCGTGAGAGGTGTTTTAACTTTTAACTTAAAACATATATTGCATAAGTGAATACATGCCCCAATAAATGTATTCATATATGCAAGGAGTGTTAGAGGAGTATGGGTACGGATAGGTACAGGTATGTGCGGGTATGGGTACGGCTTTAGTTTGAGTACCCAGGTAACATAGAATAGTATTGTCTAAAATGCTTCAGGGAAGGATAAGCAACACAATCAACAAACATGTCTTTTAACTGTTTTACTGCTTCATCCAATATATCATACTATACAAAAGAGGCTAACAGCCTCCTGTGTGCTTCCTGCTTCGTAATTTCATGCTCAGCCACAACCATTTACCTCAATTTCTTAATTGTAAATAGATGCTACTACTTAATAATTATACTTCTATTAGGGAAACAATAAGGATACAAATTAATAATAAACTAAAGGATGAATGACACATAAACCTCTCCTCTATATCTCCAGTTACTATTAACTCCCTCAGCTCATTTTCCCTCTCAATTCTAGAAGGAACAGGTCTAATGTGCAACTTATTTTTATAAATGAAATTAGATAAGTGAAACATCCACTTGGGTAAATTATCTCAAGAATATAATTTGAGATTTGCTTAGACATACGTTTAAGTGTGCAAATAGTAGACAATAATATTTAATATTTATAATGTTTTATTAGTATGATTGGACACAGAACAATAATATAATTTTAAAATCTCCAATAAAAAGATAAGAATACAAAGATATATACAAAGGTCACACTGCACATAACCCTCTCATCTATACTTTTTGTTGCACTTAACCCCAATAGATCATTTAGCCCCTCGGGCAAGTGCAACTTGCAGTTTATCTTTCTCAGTTGAAATTAGATAAATAAAACATCTGCTTAGATAAATTATCTCTAGAATATTTTTAAGGCAAAAATAGGACAAGATGCCCTACTCAGACTTTAGAATATTATTTGAGATTCATTCATGTATGCTTTGATGATATTATATATATATATATATATATATATATATATATATATATATATATATATATATATATATATATATATATATATATATATATATGAATGGAGGCCAGCTAATTTGGGATTATAGTGATGTGGACAATTGTGGTCCACATATGGGGTTGAGTGAATTTTATAAAAACCTTCACTTTTAGCCAAATCCAAACCTTGATATGTGGACCAAATTTGTCCACATCACTAATAATTCCACTGAAACTCTCACAATTCTCCATATATATATATATATATATATATATATATATATATATATATATATATATATATATATATATATATATATATATATATATAGAGAGATAGTATTTAAGTTTATAAAGACACACCAACTTTTCTATCCATTGATGTTGCCTTGAGATCCATGAAAGATATGAATTATTTTGAGATTTGTGCATCTTTGATGGCACAAATCTAAAACAATATCAATGGATAAAAAGTTGGTGATACTACTCCTATAAATTAAGTTTAGGAGATTTATCTATATATATATATGGGCAATTCACTAGATTTCAAAATAACTTCAAGAATATTAACTGTTACCTCAATATATATTGATTATTATTGTAAAGCTGCAGTGAAACTGTCGTAGATATAGTCTCTGTAAGTGTAACTTCTATATATTAACATCTGTAAATTAAACTTCTGGATATATAACACTTTTTTGAATAAACATCAAAATGGAGCTGGCACGTGCCTTGCTCGTGCCCTCCTCACTAGTGTGTGTGTGTGTGTATTGCTACTAAGCTCTACAAATCCTTCTAAAGTCGATCTGGATCATGATCTGAGGAAGTGCACCAGAAGAACATACAGACACTAACAGAATGTCACGACCCCGGCCAGCGAGCCCACTGGTGCATTGTAGCCCTGAGATCCATTAAGTGCAAACGTGGTTTAGCTTAATACACTACCAAAAATGGCTAGTGAATGTTACACTTGAATCTCAAGATACATTATTTCTATTAGTTACTCAATGTGGGACTAAGTTCGTGGACATTAGAAACACTTAGATCCACATTTACGGCTAACTAACTGCTCTGATACTATTTGTCATGGCATGGGCTTGCGAGCCTGTTGACGCGGTGTAGCCCTGAGATCCACTAACTGCAACACTTGGTTTGGCTAGTCCACTTCCAAAAATGGCTAGTCAATGCTACATTTGAATCTCAAGACACATCCTTTCTCTTAGTTACTCGATGTGAGACTAAGTCTGTGGGGCATAGCATGGAACATTAAAGCAGATCTTTAGTCGCTTGAATTTCAGCCGCCTTAAGATATGGAAAGCACTAGTGAGATTAATGACGATTAATCAGAGAGAGATTCAAAAGTCCTCAAATTATATGTACTACAAGCTCACTTTACACTGCCTCGCTTGACATAACTGTAATGTGGCCCACTGGAGATAAGGCAACTGATTGACTGACTAATGGAATTGAAGCACTTTAACCAAAATGGCCAACCATTTGATTCTTGGTCCAAACATAACTTAGTAATGTATCCATCTTAACTCTACTCTATGTGACTGGACCCGACTTCATATTGCTAATCTTGAACACTTTAAAGGATGAAAGATCCTAAACTCAACAAAATCATAGAAGAACCAAAAACATGGTAGAATTAGAATCTTCCAGCTCTAAACTAAAGGAACAAGACTTAAAAATATTTTAGACATAAAAATGTAACTTAACAAAAGGCAGTAAAGTGGACTATGCTGGTGTAAGGTCTTACTAACTGTAGTGGTGACCTAGTAAATAAATCAAGAACACAAGAAATTCCAGCATGTGATAGTATAAACAAATAAGACTGAACTGGATATGCATGTTCTGAACATCCACTACACGTCTACACCACAACATAGATTGGGAGTAAATTGCAGGGTTTTGGAAAACATTATAAGAAATGATAGATAAAGATACTAGTACCATTAATTATTCAGTAAAATCACACTATGAAACTGGACATTTGTAGGAACCAACAAGTTTGTCATGACCAAATGAACCACCATCCTACAATATTAATATAGATTGCAAATACCATTTGATGAGAAAAGGAAAGGAATACATGAAAATTTTGAAGATCTAATGACACCTCTAACGAAAACAAGGCTGAAAGAAGAAAGATAACCAGAAATCATACACATAAATACATAATACTAATAGAAACTAACGAAATCAATGTATGCCAAAAACGCAGCATAGGTTGAACTCCATCACTGAAGGATAAATCTGCAAGATGCCATAAATAATCAACAACTTGCAGTTAGCAGTCTCCATTATAATTCTACTAAAACACAAGCAGTTATGAACCTTGGTTGCTCTAATACCATGTCAAAGATCCTTTCAAACTTCATCAAAACTCTAAAGTTGTGGTGAGGGTGAGGTTTATAATTTTGTACTCTAACATGCCTCCATAGGTCAATGGTCGCTTTCAAGGGCGAAATCCATACTCATAGAGCGGTATTCTTTTCTTCATCCATTTTAGAAATTCATTGTCAGTAAGAATTGGACTTGGGTTGCTTTGGTACCATGTCAAAGGTCCCTACCAGTACAACAAAATTCTGAAGTTTTGGTGTGGTGGAAGGGTCCTTGACAGAAGTCTCCACTATAAGTCTACTAACACTTGCAAAAGTTCACTCAATTTTAAGCCTGAAATTCCTACACATGAACTTGCAGACGAGTAGATGTCAGACTTAATGCCTTGTTTGGATGGAGGTGAATGGATGGAAGGGAATGTAAAATTTTATTTTCACCTCGTTTGGGAGTTTTCTTGGAGGGTTAGAGGATGGAATGGAAGGTTAAATTTTCACACATTTTCCTCCCCTCCAATTTGGGCGGTAGAGGATGTAATGGAAACGGATGTAAAATTTTATAATGTGATAAGACAACTATACCCTTATGACATTACAATCAATGGCTGAGATATACTCACATCCAATATGTAATGGTATTTATGTAACTTTATATATATTCATTTCACTTCCCTTCTCTTTATTAGAACTCCCAAACAATGTAAACAAATTTACTTCCGTTCCCTTTACTAAACTCCCAAACAATATTTTATCTTTTTACTTCCATTCCATTCCTTTCCTTTCCATTATTTAACTTTCCGTTCCTTTACTTTTAGTGATCTCCCAATATATCCACAGATAATAAGCACCCCCTTGTCTATCTAACAAACATCATATATCAATACTTCTCTCTTTCATACCTGTGAGATCCCAAAAGAGTGTATTCCTCATCACATAAAATTTCTTGAACACCAAAGAAAATTATACATACTGCATATTTTCCTTCAATGGAAAAAGGAAGAAATGCCAAAAGAAGGGCCAGTACCCAACTCATACAACAAACAAGGGCGAAAAAAATCCTAGGTCCACAAGCAAATTAAAAGAACCAAAACCACCAACAATTTAACATATAAAGAAAACAAACATGCAAACAAGAATCAAGTACCCAACAACGATGAGGGAGAAGGAGAAGAGGCACAACCTTATTAGTACAAGGAACCATGCTCCTCAACGTCGCGAGATGCCCATTAATCCTTCTCCTCCTCGGCCTCGCTATGCATCTTAAGCGCCGTGGCCGCCTCATCACAACCCTCTTCCTCCTCCTCCTTTCCTCCCATTTTACCAAATTAGCCCTCACCAACTCCCCTTCTCCTCATCAAGAACCAACGAGCTCGCCGAACTGGGTCCCTCTCCAAACCCTCTCAAACCCCTCAAATTATCCCCAATTGGGACCAAACCCATGTCTTAAAAAAGCCTAAGAAAGCAAAAACTATATTGAATTTGTTTGAATCAAAACTAGAATCACAACTAAGTATGAGAAATGAAGCTGAATTTGTTTTCAAGAACCAGGAGGACGGCCGGCGGGTGAAGACCAAAAGAGTCTAGCGCCACGGAGAGTCCTCTGTCCACCTTCTACTTGATTGCTGAGGAAGAAGGAGAATGGTTCCATTACTCGAGAGAGATGTGAAGGGGTTTTGGGGAATGAGATTAAGGGTCTCATTTTATTCTTTGTTTGATGAACTCTATCATCTTTTAAAAAGAAATGCTCAAATTTTGAGAGGCGAAATTTGGAATCTTAGAATCTCTTGGGGGGATGAGGGAGGAATATTTGGGGGACGAAGGAGGATTCTGAATGGAGGAGGGGCTTGAGAAGCGTGAGGGAGCGAGGGAGGGAGATGAGGGGTTTTAAGCGAAGGGAGCTGAAACTTGAGAGGATTAATTAATTAATTAATTAATTTAAGGTTTTATTTTATAATGGAGTGGATAAAGGAGAAAGGAGATACTTTGATTAGTTTAATTAGTGGTGCTAATTCATGACATTATATTTTAATGTTGTTAAAAAAAATGGATAAGTGAGGATGAGGTAAAGAGAAATTTGAGGTAAATATTAAAAACATATTATTAGAAGAGAATAATGTATATCTTCGTCATATGAGATATTAGTATATTTATCATATGAGAATAATGTATATAACAATGATGTGGCTCAATTTTAACCAAATGAATACAATAGAGAGAGAAAACTCAAAATCATACTTGATTGAAATTGAAACTCACGGGTGAGAGAGTCTCAATATGAAATATGATACTCATTAACATTGTATGAGAAAAACTCTTCCATTGCAACAAATTACATCAAATCATGAGAATTGTTAAGATATGATCCTAAGCCCAAATCAGCTAACAAAGGCACAAGGTATCGCATTTTATGCTCATACTCTCCAATCAATGTTTAACACATGACACTACTGCTAAACAATCAAATGTTGTATCAATGTAATTAACTAATATTCTCTTGATGAGCCATTAATACAATGGAGGCATAAATGACTATCTATTTTTCCACTGGATGCTCTATGGTCTAAAAATGATGGTCTATGAAAAGAAATCATTGATTAGTGTAAAACATGGAGAAGGAATCCGGAGATAATACGCTAATATTCTAAAATTCTTTCAAAACGGGCCAATAAATGTCCAATGAGAACAGTCCACTGCATAGTTTTTCCTTAATTCATAGCTAATATCTACCTCTTCACGACATAGCTTCTTGTTTTGCCGACAAAAATTGTCAACTTATTACGTATTTATGTTGGTCATTAGCTTCATGATCAATCAGTAGCACTAACTTTAAATGCTTCTTCTAAAAATTTAATTTAAATAAATGCTTCTCCTCTTTATTCAAACAAAGATACTAGTACCATTAATTATTCAGTAAAATCACACTATGAAACTGGACATTTGTAGGAACCAACAAGTTTGTCATGACCAAATGAACCACCATCCTACAATATTAATATAGATTGCAAATACCATTTGATGAGAAAAAGGAAAGGAATACATGAAAATTTTGAAGATCTAATGACACCTCTAACGAAAACAAGGCTGAAAGAAGAAAGATAACCAGAAATCATACACATAAATACATAATACTAATAGAAACTAACAAAATCAATGTATGCCAAAAACGCAGCATAGGTTGAACTCCATCACTGAAGGATAAATCTGCAAGATGCCATAAATAATCAACAACTTGCAGTTAGCAGTCTCCATTATAATTCTACTAAAACACAAGCAGTTATGAACCTTGGTTGCTCTAATACCATGTCAAAGATCCTTTCAAACTTCATCAAAACTCTAAAGTTGTGGTGAGGGTGAGGTTTATAATTTTGTACTCTAACATGCCTCCATAGGTCAATGGTCGTTTCAAGGGCCGAAATCCATACTCATAGAGCGGTATCTCTTTTCTTCATCCATTTTAGAAATTCATTGTCAGTAAGAATTGGACTTGGGTTGCTTTGGTACCATGTCAAAGGTCCCTACCAGTACAACAAAATTCTGAAGTTTTGGTGTGGTGGAAGGGTCCTTTGACAGAAGTCTCCACTATAAGTCTACTAACACTTGCAAAAGTTCACTCAATTTTAAGCCTGAAATTCCTACACATGAACTTGCAGACGAGTAGATGTCAGCACTTAATGCCTCGTTTGGATGGAGGTGAATGGATGGAAGGGAATGTAAAATTTTATTTTCACCTCGTTTGGGAGTTTTCTTGGAGGGTTAGAGGATGGAATGGAAGGTTAAATTTTCACACATTTTCCTCCCCTCCAATTTGGGCGGTAGAGGATGTAATGGAAACGGATGTAAAATTTTATAATGTGATAAGACAACTATACCCTTATGACATTAAAATCAATGGCTGAGATATACTCACATCCAATATGTAATGGTATTTATGTAACGTTATATATATTCACTTCACTTCCCTTCTCTTTATTAGAACTCCCAAACAATGTAAACAAATTAACTTCGTTCCTTTACTAAACTCCCAAACAATATTTTATCTTTTTACTTCCATTCCTTTCCTTTCCTTTCCATTATTTAACTTTCCGTTCCTTTACTTTTAGTGATCTCCCAATATATCCACAGATAATAAGCACCCCTTGTCTATCTAACAAACATCATATATCAATACTTCTCTCTTTCATACCTGTGAGATCCCAAAGAGTGTATTCCTCTTCACATAAAATTTCTTGAACACCAAAGAAAATTATACATACTGCATATTTTCCTTCAATAAAAAAAGGAAGAAATGCCAAAAAGAAGGGCCAGTACCCAACTCATACAACAAACAAGGGCGAAAAAAATCCTAGGTCCACAAGCAAATTAAAAGAACCAAAACCACCAACAATTTAACATATAAAGAAAACAAACATGCAAACAAGAATCAAGTACCCAACAACAATGAGGGAGAAGGAGAAGAGGCACAACCTTATTAGTACAAGGAACCATGCTCCTCAACGTCGCGAGATGCCCATTAATCCTCTCCCTCCTTCTCCTCTCGGCCTCGCTATGCATCTTAAGCGCCGTGGCCGCCTTCTCATCACAACCCCCTCTTCCTCCTCCTCCTTTCCTCCCATTTTTTACCAAATTAGCCCTCACCAACTCCCCCTTCTCCTCATCAAGAACCAACGAGCTCGCCGAACTGGGTCCCTCTCCAAACCCTCTCAAACCCCTCAAATTATCCCCAATTGGGACCAAACCCATGTCTTAAAAAAGCCTAAGAAAGCAAAACTATATTGAATTTGTTTGAATCAAAACTAGAATCACAACTAAGTATGAGAAATGAAGCTGAATTTGTTTTCAAGAACCAGGAGGACGGCCGGCGGGTGAAGACCAAAAGAGTCTAGCGCCACGGAGAGTCCTCTGTCCACCTTCTACTTGATTGCTGAGGAAGAAGGAGAATGGTTCCATTACTCGAGAGAGATGTGAAGGGGTTCTGGGGAATGAGATTAAGGGTCTCATTTTATTCTTTGTTTGATGAACTCTATCATCTTTTAAAAAGAAATGCTCAAATTTTGAGAGGCGAAATTTGGAATCTTAGAATCTCTTGGGGGGATGAGGGAGGAATATTTGGGGGACGAAGGAGGATTCTGAATGGAGGAGGGGCTTGAGAAGCGTGAGGGAGCGAGGGAGGGGAGATGAGAGGGGTTTTAAGCGAAGGGAGCTGAAACTTCGAGAGGATTAATTAATTAATTAATTAATTTAAGGTTTTTTATTTTATAATGGAGTGGATAAAGGAGAAAGGAGATACTTTGATTAGTTTAATTAGTGGTGCTAATTCATGACATTATATTTTAATGTATTTTAAAAAATGGATAAGTCAGGATGAGGTAAAGAGAAATTTGAGGTAAATATTAAAAACATATTATTAGAAGAGAATAATGTATATCTTCGTCATATGAGTATATTAGTATATTTATCATATGAGAATAATGTATATCCTTAACAATGATGTGGCTCAATTTTAACCAAATGAATACAAGAGGAGAGAGAAAACTCATAATCATACTTGATTGAAATTGAAACTCACCGGGTGAGAGAGTCTCAAATATGAAATATGATACTCTTTAACACTGTGTGAGAAAAACTCTTCCATTGCAACAAATTACATGAAATCATGAGAATTGTTAAGATATGATCCTAAGCCCAAATCAGCTAACAAAAGGCACAAGGTATCGCATTTTATGCTCATACTCTCTCTCCAATCAATGTTTAACACATGACACTACTGTCTAAACAGAATCAAATGTTGTATCAATGTAATTAACTAATATTCTCTTGATGAGCCATTAATACAATGGAGGCATAAATGACTGTCTATTTCCCTTCCACTGGATGCTCTATGGTCTAAAAATGATGGTCTATGAAAAGAAATCATTGATTAGTGTAAAAACATGGAGAAGGAATCCGGAGATAATACGCTAATATTCTAAAATTCTTTCAAAACGGGCCAATAAATGTCCAATAAGAACAGTCCACTGCATAGTTTTTCCTTAATTCATAGCTAATATCTACCTCTTCACGACATAGCTTCTTGTTTTGCCGACAAAAATTGTCAACTTATTACGTATTTATGTTGGTCATTAGCTTCATGATCAATCAGTAGCATTAACTTTAAATGCTTCTTCTAAAAAATTTAATTTAAATAAATGCTTCTCCTCTTTATTCAAACAAAGATACAAAATATATATAATGATCTCAGAAAAGTAGTAGGCTACAACCCCCGCATATCGTTAAAAAACTTTCCTATAAAACAAAAATATAGTAGACCAAAATAATGCACCATATAAATATTACCATGTAACCAAAAAGCAATGAAATAGTGATTTAATAAGTTCGTATTTGTATATCAGAAAAAGAGAAGCAATGTACAATAGGCTGATGTGGATTTTTATTTAAAATTCATTTCAATGAATTAGACAAATATAATGTAGAAATATCGATTGACCCATAGATACTCTCAACCCTCTCAACTCTGAAGACGTGGGGTTAATTAATTGCAGCCCTTCAAATGTCTAGCCTTCCATTGCCTTGTAAAGACCTCAGCTATTCCCTTGTTTATAGAAGAAAAAGGGTGTTAGTTATCGTTTACATTGGCTATAAGTCATCTCTTAATGATGCATCATCTTAACCTTGTCCCTTTTCTAACTCTCTCACATCAAGCTTGACAAATTATTATATAATAATGTTGGTTTGGTGGGGGGCAATGAGCTTCCCCTAGCAATTCACCAATTGACATTTGTGCATTAGAAAATATAGAGAAAATTCAGTAAGAGTACATCTTCATCCTCTATTTCTTTTTTCTTTCTTTTGGTAGACTTTAGAATTATAATTTTTTTTTATGCACACCAACTCAGAAGCTGAGCTATGGCTTTTGAAACAAACATGATGTGTACAGCTCTTGTCTACATTCATTTGATTAAATATATATGATGAGGGTGTTTTAAAATAAAGCTTCCAAAAGTCCAATATCCACGTTCATAGTTAGGGTTGAGATTATCCTAAATGGAAACAAATTAAGCACGAGCATCATAAATATAGCCTTATACGGGACATATATTTGAGCATCATAATTCGGGGATCTTTGTCTCTATGAATTAAGAAAGGCAAAGTCAACCAACTCGGAAGATTAGGAAAGTGTTGAACCAAAAGTTGATGATTATATATACACTAACAAGATTAGCTGAAAAGTCCTGTCCGATCACCTAATCATAGAATCAATTTTGATGATGTAAATTATAGGGGGTGTTTGTTTCGGGTGGAAACATTTGGAAAGGGTTGGAAAGGCTCTGGCACGGTCAGAAAGTACAAAAAAAATTTCTAAGGGTTTCCATTTATTGTGTTTGTTTCACCAAAACTTTTTAAGAAATATTTTCGTAAAAGTGGGGAAAACACCACTTTTTGCAAGGAAACAAATTCCTCTCCAAAAGTTATGAAATGGGGAGGAAAAGATTAGAAAGGTGGGTTTTTAATATTTAAATAATGGATGATATGACTAGTTAGTAAAACATAATAGTTAAATAATAAGAGAGATGTTTTCATCTTAATTGGTTTCTTGTTTTTGGCTTTTGAACCAAATAAAGGAATGAGATAGAAAATGTTTCCTCCCTATGTCTCCATGCCGAAACAAACAAACAAAAATTGCTTACTAGAAACACATGGAAAGGAGTGGAAATGTGTTTTTTATTACTAGAAAAGTTTTTTTTTTTTTTGGAAACGAAACAAACACACCCTATAATAGAAAGCATCCAAAGTTTTATGGAACTTCATTATTGTCTTTTTATGAGAAATGACAAGGGTGCTCAAAATTCCATCAATACTATGTATCCTTGACGGGTCCCATTAAGAATAGCTCGTCTGCAATTGCGCCTGTCAGGGATGTTAACAACCTTGACAGGCAGTATTGGGAATTATTCTACTTATGTAATCATTTTTCATGTATATATATAATTTCCTCCATGCTAGATGACAGTAATATGACTCGTTAAGAAAATTATAGAAATTCTTGTGAACATTATACTTCTATATGGATAATCAACCACTTTTCTTTTTGTTATTTTCCTATGTTTTTTTTAAGAAAATAAAAGGATGAAAGCTCTAAAAGGCTAGAGCTCCATCCTACTTCCATTGCCTTGGTTGTAAAAATAAAAGTTTATACTCCCAACTCCAAAAGCATAAACTTAAACAAAATATCCTTCTTACATAGTGACTGTTTCAATCCCCTCAAAAATAATTACACTAACCACGGTTAGTTTATCAAGAACTAACACAAGTCCATAGATCACTATATTAGTTTTTATATATACAATCCAAAACCCAAAACACAGCAGCAACATCATCTCTCCACAGATCATTTATTCTAGAATTATTGGCTTGTTGGCCTCACTCCCATTTTGTTATTCAGCATTTCTTTCTCTATTGTCCCCTTCAGCAACCGCAGTAGCAGCAACATTCTCCCTCCCTGTGCTTCTCCTCTTAATCAACCTTTGAGTGCGTACACTGAGAGAAAATTGTCCTGACCAAAAATTGGCAAAGTGATTAATTTGTCCCAATAATTCAAGAGAATGTTTAGCCTTCTGGAGGAATATTCTATTATTTCTTTCATTCCAAATCACCCAGAGAGCAGTGCAGCAAAATGTAATCCACTTAACCTTGAACTGAACTGGTACTATCTCTATTCTCCAATGCATAAATAAATCATTAATGGAGTTTATATCTTCAACTAAATGAAATTTATGTTTGATAGAATTCCACACAGAAGTAACAAAAGGACAATGTATAAAGAGATGTTCATGAGTTTCATAAACTTTGTCACATAACACACAGTCTAGATTCACATGAACTCCTTTATTAATCAGCTTATCTTTTGTGTTTAAACACCCTCTGATGACAAACCAAATATGAATCTTGACCTTTAAAGGGACAGGGAATTTCCACACTTCTTGAAAAGCATACCTAATCCCACCATCAATTAGAAATTGATAATAAGATTTGACTGAAAACCTACATGACTCCTTCCATCTCCAAATTCTTCTATCATCCTCACCAGTAATATTTAGCCTATCTATGATTCTACTTAGCTCCAAAAATTTGCACACTAAGTCTCCTGTCAATTGTCTTACAAAAGATATATTCAGGGTAATTCTACCATGATATGTAGCACAAGTTTGAAGAGATTGTAATCCAAGGATTGGTAGCGAGGGAGAACAAAGTGGGAATCTATTAGCTAAGGAAATCTCATCAATCCACACATCTTTCCAAAAGAAAGATTTGTTTCCCTTCCCAACACACACAGTAGTACCACACAGGAAACTATCAGTGATAGTTAAAACCCCTTTCCAGAAATTTGATACATGATTTTTATGACAGAGAATATTCACATGATCACTAGGCATGTAATATTTGCTAAGAATCAAATCTTTCGGATCACATTAGTATCATCAAGCCATCTCCAATACCATTTCCCTAATAAGGACATATTCATGTTTTTTTAAGTTTAAAATACCCAAGCCACCCTGCCATTTAGGTTTACAAATGGCATTCCAATTCACTATGTTAGAAGCCTGTTTTAATTCATCAGACCCAATCCAAAAGAAATGTCTCTTGATTTTATCTAATCTTTCACAAACCCACTTAGGAAAATTAAAAAAAGACATCCAAAAGAGAGGTATTGATGATAAAACAGAATTAACCAAAGTCAATCTACCTCCTTTTAATAAATTCCTACCTTTCCAAGTGCTCAATCTATTCTCAAACTTTTCAAAAAGGGGTTGCCAGTCCTCTTTTAAAAACTTTCCAGGTCTTAAAGGGATTCTCAGGTATGTTATAGGAAATTTTCCTATGTTTGTTTGCTTGAAAACTGAAGATGAGAAAATCCACGCAGAAGTAACAAAAGGACAATGTATAAAGAGATGTTCATGAGTTTCATAAACTTTGTCACATAACACAGTCTAGATTCACATGAACTCCTTTATTAATCGGCTTATCTTTTGTGTTTAAACACCCTCGATGATAAACCAAATATGAATCTTGACCTTTAAAGGACAGGGAATTTCCACACTTCTTGAAAAGCATACCTAATCCCACCATCAATTAGAAATTGATAATAAGATTTGTTGAAAACCTACATGACTCCTTCCATCTCCAAATTCTTCTATCATCCTCACCGTAATATTTAGCCTATCTATGATTCTACTTAGCTCCAAAATTTGCACACTAAGTCTCCTGTCAATTGTCTTACAAAAGATATATTCAGGGTAATTCTACCATGATATGTAGCACAAGCTGAAGAGATTGTAATCCAAGGATTGGTAACGAGGGAGAACAAAGTGGGAATCTATTAGCTAAGGAAATCTCATCAATCCACACATCTTTCCAAAAGAAAGATTTGTTTCCCTTCCCAACACACACAGTAGTACCACGAGGAAACTATCGGTGATAGTTAAAACCCCTTTCGAGAAATTTGATACATGATTTTTATGAGAGAATATTCACATGATCACTAGGCATGTAATATTTGCTAAGAATCAAATCTTTCGGATCACATTAGTATCATCAAGCCATCTCCAATACCATTTCCCTAATAAGGACATATTCATGTTTTTTTAAGTTTAAAATACCCAAGCCACCCTGCCATTTAGGTTTACAAATGGCATTCCAATTCACTATGTTAGAAGCTGTTTTAATTCATGGACCCAATCCAAAAGAAATGTCTCTTGATTTTATCTAATCTTTCACAAACCCACTTAGGAAAATTAAAAAGACATCCAAAGAGAGGTATTGATGATAAAACAGAATTAACCAAAGTCAATCTACCTCCTTTTAATAAATTCCTACCTTTCCAAGTGCTCAATCTATTCTCAAACTTTTCAAAAAGGGGTTGCCAGTCCTCTTTTAAAAGCTTTCCAGGTCTTAAAGGGATTCTCAGGTATGTTATAGGAAATTTTCCTATGTTTGTTTGCTTGAAAACTGAAGATGAGAAAATCCACGCAGAAGTAACAAAAGGACAATGTATAAAGAGATGTTCATGAGTTTCATAAACTTTGTCACATAACACACAGTCTAGATTCACATGAACTCCTTTATTAATCAGCTTATCTTTTGTGTTTAAACACCCTCTGATGATAAACCAAATATGAATCTTGACCTTTAAAGGGACAGGGAATTTCCACACTTCTTGAAAAGCATACCTAATCCCACCATCAATTAGAAATTGATAATAAGATTTGACTGAAAACCTACATGACTCCTTCCATCTCCAAATTCTTCTATCATCCTCACCAGTAATATTTAGCCTATCTATGATTCTACTTAGCTCCAAAAATTTGCACACTAAGTCTCCTGTCAATTGTCTTACAAAAGATATATTCAGGGTAATTCTACCATGATATGTAGCACAAGCTGAAGAGATTGTAATCCAAGGATTGGTAACTAGGGAGAACAAAGTGGGAAATCTATTAGCTAAGGAAATCTCATCAATCCACACATCTTTCCAAAAGAAAGATTTGTTTCCCTTCCCAACACACACAGTAGTACCACACAGGAAACTATCAGTGATAGTTAAAACCCCTTTCCAGAAATTTGATACATGATTTTTATGACAGAGAATATTCACATGATCACTAGGCATGTAATATTTGCTAAGAATCAAATCTTTCCAGATCACATTAGTATCATCAAGCCATCTCCAATACCATTTCCCTAATAAGGACATATTCATGTTTTTTTAAGTTTAAAATACTCAAGCCACCCTGCCATTTAGGTTTACAAATGGCATTCCAATTCACTACGTTAGAAGCCTGTTTTAATTCATCAGACCCAATTCAAAAGAAATGTCTCTTGATTTTGTCTAATCTTTCACAAACCCACTTAGGGAAATTAAAAAAAGACATCCAAAAGAGAGGTATTGATGATAAAACAGAATTAACCAAAGTCAATCTACCTCCTTTTAATAAATTCCTACCTTTCCAAGTGCTCAATCTATTCTCAAACTTTTCAAAAAGGGGTTGCCAGTCCTCTTTTAAAAGCTTTCCAGGTCTTAAAGGGATTCTCAGGTATGTTATAGGAAATTTTCCTATGTTTGTTTGCTTGAAAACTGAAGATGAGAAAATCGGTCGCATCAACCACATAATTATTATTCTTGTGCCGAAAATCCTAGCTTATAGGTTGGGACTCTTCACTTTATCCGAAAATCAGTAAGCAATTTAGGCAACGCTGACCATATCATAGTGAGAAATGGTATGTTGGTAATTGATGTACGGTGCATGATACTTTCCATGTCCCTCATTATCACTTGAAGCAAACAAATTATTTCAAAACAAAATTGAGTAAGGAAGTGGATAAGAATTTGGATCCTCTCTACAAGAAAAAAGTAGTAGAGAGATCACTACTTTTAATTTTAACTGTTGATTATCTATTGAATGATTGTGAAACATTCTAGATCTAACACTCACCGTACCCTCACCGTACCCGTGTATCACACTCATTCCTAATACATACTCAAAAAAAATATCATAACCACCCACTAAATAATCAATAGTTATGATTAAATAGTGTCATATCCACTACTTTTTTGATAGTAGAGAAAATCTGAATCCAGTGGATAATGAGGATTTTCAAAATTTCTGACTCCGTCATATTTCCATCTTCAAAAGGGGTAGAGAAATTGACCTTTAGAAGGAATATAATAGAGGATGGGAATAATTGAGACGTATTACAAGATGTATTAATAAATTTTTGGGGGCCTGTATTTTTCAGCCAATCACCATTGATGTATAAAAAAAGATTCCCCCCAAATCAGTCACTCCAAAACGACAATGAATACAAACGAACTCCCATTGCATCTATAGTCAATGTGATGTTAAATTTCACAAATTTGTGGAATTTATTAATGGTTCGTCCCAAAAGGGAACAATTTAGCAATTGAACAATTTACGACTTATATAAAAAGGCTTGCTTATCTACGAGAAAGAGCTAGTAATGAGTTAAATAAGTAAATATGCTGATCCAGAAGCTAGTTCCGAAAGGACCCTAAATGACTAGACCCTACTAATCTTACAAAAATAAGGAATTGCATGTGATCTCTCAAATACTATAAACGGAACAAAAAAATTTAAAATTAAAAAAAATCATACAAAGGACGATTATAAAAAATCATATAGAAAGAAGGAGAAATTGGTACACGTCTTAATGTTGATTCTAAAATTGATGATTACATTGACTTCTATACCGATTACATTGATTCGATACGTTTTATACTGATTTTATTGTTTGCATTGAATTTATAATGTTGTCTGCACCTCATTTCTTCCTACATGATTTTGTATAGGGTACATCGTAAATATTTATTGAGTGTTAGTCTACAAAAGGGCAACAATTACTTACATTATTTATTGAAAAAATCTTGTTAAGATAGTAACTGAGCTTTATAAAGGGATCAATAATAGTGATGGTGATACCTCTAGTTTTTTGTTCAAAACTAAATCTGGCACTCGGAGAGCCACATATCAATGTTAAGCTTGGTTTGTTTGTCAATTTATGTCTTTATCACAATGCTTACCTTTCGCGATGGGGCGGGGGGTGGGTGGGCCAGAAACCTTTATGGGCCGACATAGCCGACCATTTTTGCAAGGATTTTAATCTCACTGTCATAGGCTTGACTATTGCAACCAATAAAATCCTAAACATCAAATGCATGACGACAAAGAGGAGAGCAATCATATAAGACTTGTTCCTCTTTCCAATCAAGCTAGCAAATCCTATCTAGAATAGTTTGCATCATATACCCTATCTCGTCCACATAAAAAATATCATGGAAAGTTCCACATGTAGGCTCAGCTAACATAAGAGACAGCTCAAATGCGTACAGCTTACAGCTGAGTGTAGTTGTACTTCTGTATACTTGAATATCACAAGATTAGCAATAGGTAGAGATAAAATTGCATGAACCAGCAGCCCTTGATACAAGCTCAATTCTACTGAAATGAGAAAATAGCAGACCTGTACACTGCGCTGTGAGATAGAAAGAATTTCCCAACTACCAATTGAAATCGCATCAACACATCATATAGATAGTACACATACACGGTGACATTTTTATTATATTTTTACTGTGTCACATTAGTATTTGAACTGATAGTTTAAATACAAGACTCTCATCAAGTGGACGCACAAAGCTCACACAAAAACTGCAGCAGATGCCAGGCCATTGCAACTTAGTTTATACAGAAACTACTGATTACATCCTCTCTATGATATAGGAACTCCGTATTTTATGCCTAGTTCTCCACCACAGGGCTCATAATAGCTTATTATACAAAAACCAGGCTTCTTGCAAGATCGAGGGCTTTTCCACGGCCAAAGAACTTCTCTACTATGGCCAGTGCAAACTCCATGGAAGTCCCTGGCCCTCTGCTTGTGATCAGGTTTCCATCAACCACCACCCTATTCTCACATTCACTTTGATCAGAAAGTTTGCTGCACATAGCAGGGTATGCTGTTGCCTTCTTCCCCTAAAAAAAGAAAATCAGAATATAGAGAATATTATTTAAAGACCAGCAAATGATTGAATCAATCACGCGCAAGGGTAAGCCTTGAAGTCGTACTTTGAGTAAACCATGTGGCTCAAGCACTAGAGCTGGAGAAGCACATATAGCCCCATACGGCTTATTTGATTCAGCCTGCTTTTTAAGCAAATCAACAAGCTTTGCCGAGTTTGTGAATGCTTGTGCACCAGGAAGCCCTCCCTGCAAACAAAGTAGGTGGAAGAAAATATAAACCCATGTACATTTGCACACATGGTGAAGAGGTTGAAGTTCAATGGCTATATTAACTTACTGGCAGAACAATTAGGTCATATTGCAATTTAACAGCCTCGTCCAAAAGCTTATCTGCTACTATTTTCACTTTTCTAGATGCAACAATTTCTAATCCATCTTCAACTGACGCCACAACAACATTAGCTTTGGCTCTTCGTAGAATGTCGATAATCATTACAGCCTCCATCTCTTCTGATCCGTTAGCAATTGGCACAAGTATCTGTGACAGAAGGGTGCAAAAGTAATTAAAAGCTCTGCAGGAAAAATAAAAACAAGAACAAAAACACCACCACCAACAGCAACAGTGAGTATAATAGTGTGTCAATATTTGGTGAGTGGACATACTCTGTAACTGGAGCATACTCATGATCCTAATTCCTAGCATGGCATTTGAGTAAAAGCTATAATTTTCCAGAAATTACAAAGCACGAAAAGTGAAATTCATTCAACATGAACGCATAAGCAGATGGTGAAATAATCCTGGTGAAAAGGACTAAATTAATAACTTACAAAGGACAAGATGCTATTTCCACAGATCACCTATGACCATCAAGATGGTGAAAAAGGATACTGCAAAGGGACAAAAGGCTTATTATACATGTTCTTTAAATGAATGATTATTCGTCAGGAATTCCTGATTCTCAACTGATCTGATGTCTTAATAGTCAAGTTTCGCTACATCCCTCCAAGATAGTATAGACTGTTTTTTTTTTCCCGTTGTGAATCATGCATTCTGTTTCAACTCAAAAAGGTCAATGCCAGTCGTCCAGTTTTAAATACTTCGATGGATCACATATTCACTCGAGTTAGTTGTGAGGGAAAAAAAAAAGGAAGGGAAGAGGTATAGTAAGGACATAAAAAATGAAGGTGAACAGAACAGAGGTAGAGCAGAAATTAGAGGAAGCAAAATGAATAAGAAAACTGAAAAGACAAATGCCAAACAAAAACTACCAGACGCTGCTGAATTATTGAAAGATGAAGGATGACAAATTAAAGAGAAATGACGTAATCATATATAAAAAGAAGAGTATGGTTTACCACATGATAAAATGACAATTATTAAACTACTTACCTGTATTTCTCCCTCTAAAGCTAGGACGTGAGATATATAATTATTCTTTTCACATAGTGTAAACATTTAAACCTACTTTTATTTCCCGGTGCATTGAAACAATGCAAAGGATAGGACGAAGACAAGACACAGTTGAACTATAGTTTCATTGAAACTCAAATTCCTCAACTCCCTTAAAAATATATATATAAAGATCCCTGTAGTCTCCCAAAAAAGTCAGATAAAACTTAACTTTAGGATGTACATTTTGAGGAAAGATAAACAGAATCCCTTTATCGTAATGAATAGAGGTTTATTATATGTGGGTTCTTATGTTTCCAATAGATGCAAGCTCCTATTGTTAATCAATGTTTGGGTCAAACCAAACGAACCTCCAATTAATAGTCTACGAAAAAAATTATTATATGTTAAAAGACATTCTTTTTTTATTCCATCTTTTGATTTGGTTTAAGTTTGGGTCAAAACTTGGAGATTTAAATTTGACTATAGTTTAAAGACATTTCGGTCCATATTTTGTGATTTCAAATTTTGATTGTAGTTTAAGGACATTTCAGTCCATAGTTTGTGATTTTAAATTTTGATTGTAGTTTAAGGACATCTCGGTCCGTATTTTGGGATTTTTGAATTTTTTGTTGTAGTTTAAGGACATCTCGGTCCGTATTTTGGGATTTTTAAATTTTTGGTTGTAGTTTAAGGATGTTTCGGTCCGTATTTTAGGATTTTAATTTTGATTGTAGTTTAAGGACATCACGGTCCGTATTTTGGGATTTTTGAATTTTTGGTTGTAGTTTAAGGACATCTCGGTCCGTATTTTGGGATTTTTGGATTTTTGGTTTAGTTTAAGGACATGTCGGTCCGTATTTTGGAATTTTAAAATTGTCGTTGTAGTTTAAGGACATTTCAGTCCGTATTTTAGGATTTTAAATTTTGATTATAGTTTAAGGACATTTCGGTCAATATTTTCTTTGATTTTGGATCTTAACCGTAGTTAAAAAAAATATTTTGGTCACTTTGGATTTGACATGATTTTCTTTTTACTTTAATTCCGGTTTAAGGCCTTAGTGGTCCACTTTGCACTTGTTTATTGCTAGAACTTTTGAAAAGATGGTATTTATGAATTTGTTGATAATTCTGTATTTAGTTGCAAAATTTGCAAATTAGATTTTTTTTAGCATAAGTTCGTTTAGACTGTTAGTTTATGAATTCATAATTCTCTTGTACTCATATGGAATTTCCACATTTGAATCGGACTTAACTGTAAATTTATAACCACCTTGGGTTTGTTTGCAATTAACATATTATTTGACCTTATATGACTCTCGGAGCCATGTAGGATTTTTTTTGCAGCTAACATGTTCCTAAACCAATCTGAAATTTCCAATCAAGGTTTTAAATATCGGATATCGGGGAAATATCGGATGGCCAAAATTTATATCGGATTGCAGATATCGAGGAAATATCAAAGATATGCGGTAAATATCGGAATGCCATAACGAATGTTTGCATATATAGTACAATGCACTAAAATGTAATCTCAACATACTTAATGAAATCTAAGCATACAAAATGTACATAATATATGTTTAGGATCACTAATCAACCTTGTAAAACAAACAAAAGTACAAATCAACGTTGCAACATTTCGTCTAATTTCTTTAGGCTCAAATGTCATTTGATATAACAAGAAAATCATGATATCTCGCCCAAAAATTACCAAACGTGGTATATTATTTTGCGACAAGCCATATAAAAGAATATATCGGCAATATCAGGGATATATCGTCCAAAATAGCCAAAAAGAGGAAAATAATATTTAGAGACCATATCAGTTGCGGCAAGCCCCGCAAAAGGATATATTGGGCGATATATCGGACCATGTCGGGGATATTTAAAACAATTTTTCCAATTGTGTTTGACTTATTTAAAAAATATATAGCAACTTATGATTTCTGTAAAATTTCGGCTCCTTATAGAAATAGTTTGTAAATTGCGATATTTTTTAGAAGATCGTTTTATAAGTGTGGCACATGAATATTTTGTCTTGAGCTATGCTTTTGTGACTCTCAGAAACTTTGAGGGGTTTCTTTGCAATTTTCTTTCAGAACTTTAGTAAACTAACTTCTAATCATTTTTTTTTAACTTCAAGGATTGTTATGTAAGAAAGATCATGCAAGTAATTATTATTATTATTATTATTTTGTTAAGCATAAATTCTTCAACATTTTTTATCTGGTTTGATGATAATTACATGTAGCTATCCAAGCTTTTCGCTGAGATATTATTGAGACTTTATAAGCTGAATCATATGCCTACAACTGATATATTTAACTGATATATTTAACTGGTCAAAAGCAACCAAGATAAGTTCTTTTTTCTTTTTCTTTTTTTTTTTATATTTTTTGCAAGGTGAAGTTCCCTGTTTAATATATACAATGTCCAACTATGATATGGAATATGTGCATAAACATAAATTTGTTCTTATAGTCTTATAGGAAGCCGAAGCATTCGTAAAATTTTTGGGACGTCAAAGCAATCCGACTTATGGATGCCGAAGCGATCCGAATTTTGGGGATGCCGAAGCAATCCGAGTTTTGGGGATGCCGAAGCAATCCAAGTTTTGGGGATGCCGAAGCGATCCGAATTTCAGGGATGCCAAAGCAATCTGAGTTTTGGGGCGCCGAAGCAATCCGAATTTTGGGGATGCCGAAGCAATCCGAGTTTTTGAGAATGTCGGTTACTCTTATGGAGGCCGAACTGATCCTAGAGTATAGTTTATTGTTATTTCCGATGACTCTTATGGATGCCGAAGCAATCCTAGAATTTAATTTGTTAAAACGCCGCCGACTCTTTAAGGATGCCGAAGCAATCCTAGAGTATTAACTTATTGAATCTTCGTCGTCGCTAATGACTCTTATGGATGCCAAAGCAATCCTAGAGTATAACTTTGTCAAATCATGGTCGCTGACAACTCTTACGGATGCCAAAGCAATCCTAGAGTATAACTCGTTGAATCATCGTCGTCGATAACTCTTATAGATGGCGAAGCAATCCTAGAGTATAACTTGTCGAATCATCGTCGCCGATAACTCTTATGGATGCCGAAGCAATCCTAGAGTGTAGCATGTTGAAAATAAACCGCCAAGGTAGATCGCCGATGTGTGTCCTTCGATGACGGGGATAGCTTGAGGGACGATGGTGTACTCCAATGGCGATGTCAATTCGATGAGAAATGAAATATTAAGGAATATAATGTTTGAAACATATTGTTAGATATGAAAAAAAAACAAAATTAAGTAAAAAAAATAGATAACTATACCTTTTCTTTACTGTCTTCGAGTGCTCCTTTTTGATCTTTAGTAATGATAATAGAGTTGAGTTCACTAATATTTTTCTTAATTACTTGGGAATTTTTTTGAGGGATTCGGAGCTCGTCCTATTCTCTCTCTTTCCTTTTTTTTTTTTGGGGGTTCATTCTGCAAGTGTGTGGATAAGATCTCTTTTTGTTGGGACTGAAGTCAGATATATAGAAGAGGAAGGATAACGTGGGGATGAGGGGTTGGTTGAGAGATTGCTGGATAAGTTGAGGTGGTGGGCTGTTTTGAGAGAATTAAGGGAGGAAGAGGGATCTGCTGAGGGATTAGTTAGGATATTTGGGTTGTTGAGTGAGTAGTTGAAGGATTAGAGAGGAAGTGGGATTAATTGGGTGAATCTTTAGGATAGTGGGATTCTGGGAATGGGTATTAATGATTTGGAGTTGTGGGGAAAGTTAGGAAGTTATAAGACATAGTCAAACAACGACTCAATATGATATATGTACATATTTTCATTTTTATACTCATTGTTTAGGATCCTTAACATAATGGTGGATTCTTTGACTTTCCACCCTTTAGGTCTCAAACTCAAATCCCTCGCCATTTGTTTTTTTCATCTCTCTCTCTTTCAACAAACCCATCTCTGAAGAAAATCGAGAAATTGAGCTGACCAACTGGCCTCATATAAGGTGCACCTGTTTCTCAGGAAAAGAACTAGAAAATATTGGAAACTTCTCAAAGAAAGTTATGCACCTAGAAGAAGAGGTCCTTAATTCTATGAAAATTCTTTCACTTGTTCTTCACCTTTCTAGTTCAAAAAGATCTCTCTCTTACATTAGGTAAGAGCCCAAAATGAATTCTTCTAAGCGAAAATTCCATATGCTTTATTAATCGCTAACCAAAGACATAACTCCTAGATTTTTTTGTAAATAGCACTGATGAATAAAGAATCCTATTCTCTTTCATCATTTGAAACAAGCATGTGCAATTCCTAGAGGCTGAATGGCATTTACACTTATTTCTTCCATTTATCAACAGGACAAGTACAACTTACAAAAGAAATTTCATTGCAACTATAGCCTATGTGACTGCATATGAAAAGTACCTTTACATGCAAATGGTTGACCAAATATCACTAATACCTATGAGTGTAAACGGTTGAGGAAGTGTTAGTAAGTTCACTTGACAACAATATGGGCACTGGATGGGGGCCTTTATACAATGTAAAGGAACATAAGAATTTCAGTGCAATAATTCTATTATTAAAATGCTCACCAGTTACAATTTTATAAAATGTTTCATCATATCAGATGTTCATAAATTTAAAGACTTAACCTAATAGTTAATTTTATCAAACTAAGGAACTCTAGTCAGAAGGTAGAACTTCAATTAATGATTTCATGGAAACAATCATGTATACCCAATAAACTACTCTCACTTGAAGTTAAAATGTAATGAGTCCCTCCTAAATCTGAAGCCACAGACACATCAGAACTGTGCAATCTCAGAAGACTGAACAAATTGACTGATAGACAAACAACATGAAAACAAAATTTAGCAATATAGATTTTGTGAGGCATTCATTAAATTGAAACAAAAAAGGAAAGTTGTCCTTAGTTTCATGATCACTTAGAAAGAAGACAAGAACATAGGATAATTCTAAGTTAAACTTGGATAACTACAGAATATATCATTGCATTTTCATCTTGTTTGTTATTCAGATAGTTGTTTAAGCTTTAGACTGCAAACTGCAGATTGTGCCTTAGAAAAATGATAATCTACATTTTGTCACAGTACTGTAACTAAGGTTATTAAAGGTTATTCTGAAGCTGCAAAGCCAGCTCAAGGACGTCAGTCTGTGAATGATTAAGTGTCTTTATCAGATGATACTGGGTTGCACGGATACGGTTGCGGGTGTGGACACGGACACGACAAATTGTAAAAGATAGGCTACAGGGACACGGCTACACACAGTCACACACAATAATAAATTAATAATTATATTAGATCATATATTGAATTAAAATACCTATAACATTTTTATGTTTCTTTTATTATTTATAACAATTCAAAATCAAGCTAAATCAAACTAAGAATTAAGGTTTAACAACAAAAGTTGAATAATAATTTTAAAAAAAGTTGTTCCACTCAAACATCGCAACATAAATAAAATCGCAGGTTAGATAAAACTAAACAGAAAACTTAAAAAGTAATCGCAGCTCAAATAAAAAAATCACAGTTTGTATAGAGATTTTTTCTTTAAAAAATCGTAGCTTTGAACCGCATGTGTCCAATGCGGGTCCGTGTCCGACACGTGTCGGGCACAGATATGGCACCCAAATTGAAGTGTCCGGGTAACATATGTATGATATGAAAGGGGTTATAAAGGAACTCTATGCATGACATGGTAAAAGTCAATGAAAAGATAAAACGCAGTAATTTTTCAAGATAGAAATGGGAAAAATATACACCCAGGATTTAGACATGAACAGACATGTTAAGCCGAAAACATAAGGAGACAAACACAGCAAAGATATACCAGAAGATGTAGGCTGCAACATCAAGAACAACGAAATTCAAAAGAATAGGCATCCATATTCAGAGCATTACCTGAGGTGTGTCATGGTCAAATTTCCACTCCACGGGATTCAGCTCCATCTTAGTAAAGTCCTCCCCATGATGAGGACGCATCACCTATACAGATAATCAATGTGGTGCTTAACATGGTTGGACTTCAGATATGATAGCTGAAAAATAATAACAAGCAGCACCGTATCCTGTGTGCATTACATCAGAAGGACAACAAATCCATGCATGACGAGAAAGTGTCAGCATTTGACACATGGCTCGCACAATGTACACAGCATTTAATGGGTCAAGTTCCAAACACATTCTTATGAGAGACCATAAATGTCAATAAGTGAAAACAAACTAGCTCTGCATCACGTGCCTACAAAATGGATAATTGAAAATAGGAAGAGAATTCAAACCGTACCTCATGCTATGCACTTTAAGCCCTTGCAACCAACTTCTATTCGACTGGAGACATCCTAAGCTATGGATTCAAAAGAACTTGCTCCTTCAAACTTACCTTTCATGGAAATGGATTGTTGAAAACAGGAAGAGGGTTCAAAGTGTTAGCCTGCTACTAACCTTGAAAACTTACATACCAATTTATACCGGAGATGAAAAACCTTTCATGGAATGGATTGTTGAAACCAGGAAGAGGATTTAAAGTGCCAGCTGTGCTACTAAACTTGAAAGCTTACATACCGATTTATACTGGAAATGGAAACATGCTCACTACGGCCTTAAAAGAGACAGTAAGTTCCAATCACTATTTAGTGATTACTTGAAGAAATGAACTAATACCGTTTCATATCTTTCATATAATTGCATATCAAGATGAAAAAAATGATCTTTGAATTTAGGTAAGAAAAACCTTCATCGTTTTATCTAGGACAGAAAAGTGAAAGATGACCTTCCATTTCATATCCTAATTATCCAAAATTGTCAACTTTGTAATATTGAGTTTGTTGGCTAAGTAACAATTTCATCACTTAAAATCTCCAGTATTTGACCATAGTTCAGGATCTTATTCTTAATTTCCTGTATTTTATTGCACATAGAAATGCATCTTTTGGTAAAGTTTGAAAACATTTTTAAAGGAATGCCTTTTGAACTTATATGATAGCTCAATTCATACCTAATGAGAACCAAATCTGACTTGTCTGCTAACTTTGATCATGCCCTACATGGAAATTCACACTCAGGTCAATCCAGGTTAGGAAGTTGGTTGCAATTCACTCAGTTACGTTTGGTCAGGTCATCTCATGTTCATGTTCAAACTTGGTTTTCCCTTTGACACTCCCAAATCCACACCTAGCCTATGTGACTGCCTAATAAAGGATTTGAAATCTAGACCGAATATGTGATCCTCTTTAAAGTGTCGCGCTGGGGTGTTCTCAACAACACTGCTTTAAAAAGTTTCAGCTTATTCATTTTAATATTGTACATTGGTATATTTTTTTCATGTTGGCTCCAAATTGTCTAATAATATTGTACATTGGTATATTTTCTTTTAGATGTTTGTGCTTATGCATCTGATGCAGCATCAAGACTGCATCAGCATCTTAAGATTGCAACATCGACATTTTAGTTGACCTAAATTTTTCTACATGTTGATTCCTAATCATCCAATAATCTTATTGGTAAAGGATGGCTATTGGTTAATCCTCATAACTACTTTCTTTTGTCTTATACCACATCCAAATTGATAACAAGAATACCTAATTCTAAAGACTATACCAGATCGATATCATCCTTTTCAGTTGGATGTAATTCAAAAATCCCTTTATTCCTAAGAATTACTACCTTATATTAAAAACTTGTTTAGAATGGCATAATTATAGTAGAAGCCAAATTAAGTAAATGTAAAATAAATTCTAATAGGGCGATGAATGATCATTAGCTAGTGCAGTTAACACTTGACTCCATTGTACAAAAAGTATTCCTTAGATGATGAAATTTGTTCAATGCATGCACAATGTAAGGATATAAACATGCATAGAGAATTTTCCCTTTATTATTATCTTTTCCACAGCTTTAGAACAAAGGATTAGATAAAGTTGACACCACATAGTATTTACTATTGACCATAAGCAAAAAAAACTTCACAGCCAGAAGACAATGATGGGTCTTATGCATCTTGTTAACAGTTTTATACTCCATCTGAAAAGTCTTCCATAGATGAAAATGAAATATACATCATGCACACACAATAGCAAGATACAAACTACAGAAAGCATAGAGGCTAATTACCATAGGTCCCGCAACTTCTTCGGCTTTCTCTTTGCCATAAAGCATCTCAATCAATGCCAAGGAGAACTCGATAGCCGTCCCTGCTCCTCGGCTTGTAACCACCTTCCTGTCAACTTGAACCCTAGATTCCACTTTCGTCACATCCGCCGGTAACTTCTCCATGAAAGCAGGATAACAAGTAGCCTACATACCAAAAGAAAAATCATCTTTCAAACTATCCTTGCATAAAATTCAATTTCTTTAGCATTTTGATTCAATTCAATCTCACTTTCAATCCTTTAAGCAGACCCCAAGATCCCAATGCAACTGCTGGGGCTGCACAAATCGCCGCATTAATCCCTCCACTCTCTGATTGCTTTCTAACCATTTCTTCCAACACTTTACAATCTCTTAGGCTAGCTGAACCAGGCATTCCTCCCTAAAACAAAACCAAACCCCAAAATTTAACCCAAAAACTTCTTGCAAGCATCTAAAAAGGAAAAAAAAATCAAATCTTGCAATTTTGAGACTAACAGGGAGGGCGATGAGATCAAAGGCGGAGCCTTTGCAATCGGAGATGAGGGAATCGGCGACGAGCTTGATCCCCCAGCAGGCATCGACGCGGAGATCGGATGCAGCTGAAGCGACGGTGACGTCAGCGCCGGAGCGGCGGAGGACGTCGATGGTGATGACGGCCTCCATGGGCTCCGTTCCGTCGGCGATGGGGACGAGGACCTGAGATTCAATTTCGAATCAAAAGAGGGGCTTCAATCAATTAATAAAGTGAAGAGAGATAGAGAGAGAGAGAGAGAGAAATTTGACCTTTTTTGAGGGAGAGGAAGCCATCGTCGATGAGACGGTTGAGGATCGGCGGCGAGGAGAGAGAAGAATTTTGGGTGGGTGTATTTTGGGAAAGGGACTGAGGCTGCTCCTACTGAGGTTTTTGAAGAGAGGGAGGTGGAGAGGGGTGAAGTGACGCGTGGCCATCAGGAATCGTGCGGGCTGTTTCTAGAGAGAGAGGGGAGTGAGTTATAGACTTACAGTGAGGAGTAGCACGGGTGCGGATGGATCGAGTGATTGTGATCAGTTTTGGTCATCTTCGATCAAGCCAATTTAGAATTGGAACTAAACCAGTTTGCAACCAACTTTTTTTGGCCTTTTTTTTTAGGGAATTCAGACCATGGATATCAAATCCAAAGCGTGGTGAAGGGGTATCCCTAAACGCACGCTCTCAAGTATTTCAAAAAATTAATTTCTTGTGGGTGTTTCACCTCACGAGAGAGTCGAACAAATCTGACGTATTATTCATAGATAGCTTATTAACTCTGCTAGACCCTCTTGGGTGGCAATTTTTTATTGATAGATATACTCCTTTAAATCTTGGATGAATTACACTTGTATACCTTATTATTTACCCAATGTTGCACATAAACACCTCAGTTGCAAGTGATTTTACTTAAATATCCTAAAATTTCTAAAAGTTGCACTTTACTTGGTTATGCAGATGTGAAAATTTTCTCATACGGCACTCACATGTTATTTTTAGAAAATTATAACTCTTTTGTTAAGCTAAATCTACTGTTAAACCTATCACTCTATTTAAAGTTATCCAAATTCTATCTTAAAATGAGATCCTGGTAAGCTAACAGTAAATTTAACAAATAGTAAGCATTAAAATGTTCTAAAATTAGCATACAAGTATCGTGCGAGATTTAGAGGGTAATTTTCACGTTTGCATAACTGAGGATACTAAAATGCAACTTTTAGAACTTTAGGTATCTACGTGAAGCCATTTACAATTGAGGGTGCTTCTGTGCAACAAGGGGTAAACAATAGGATATTTAAGAGTAATTCACCCCACATCTTTAATAGTTTCAAATTAGTCCTCCACATTATTGAAAATGCTATTAGGTTGATTTCTAATTTTTCTGCTTAATTAGAAAAATAGAATAAAAATATTTAATTACAAAAGACCAACTTTCAATCAATTGAAAGTTGGCCTACTTTGCTAATTAAATATTCTTATTGTCTATTTTGCTAAATTGGTCTATTTTAAAATTATGTCCATTTCAAAACTATTTTGTGCATTAAAAATTAAAATATGATTAAAGATGTAAATTGTGGAAAAATACAATTCTCGAGCAATTGTAATTTTTCTGATTAACTGCAAAAGTAAGTTATCTTTTTAAAAGGGATTGGAGTCAATTTAGTTGCTCATCGTTGTTATGAAAAGTGCTTTGTTTTGTAAAAGTTAACAAGCGTACAGTATAGCAAAGTAAATTGCTGCAATTGTTACCATATTTTAAGATTATAACTACATTTGAGTTGTTGCGTACAAATAGGGGAGAGTGACCTTATCTTCAAAATAAGAAAAAAATCTCAGAAAAACAAATATAAAAATTGATATTAAGAGGTGAAATATGTAGTTAGTAGAACAAGAGGGTGTATTTATATATAATGAACACTGGAAAATATTAAGACAAAATTTAAAATAGACCAATTTTGACATTTAATTAGCTAAATAGACCAACTTTTAGCGACAACTACACAATTAATGAAAGTTTATTTGTTTTGCTAATTAAATTTTTGGTCGATTTTGTTAAGTAACTATCAAGATCAGTCTAATTTTACAAAAAAAAAAAAGGAAAATTTCATTGGAAACCATTAGAACGCGAATCCTTTCAAAAAAAAAAAGCATTTAACTTTTTTAGACAATCATAAGACACCTAAGACTCAAAGAACTATGCGTTCAACCTCTTAGCCCAAGTGAACCTTTAAGAATTGTAAAGGTACCCTCCCCTTCATTCTTTTTTCCCTTCTTTTCATTTATCTGTGAACTCATGAACCTTCTCATCTCTATCCTCCCATCTCATCTTCAACCTCTCTTATCTCCTTTCTTTTCTCTCATCTTCAACCTCTCTCATCTCTCTTTTACTCTCTTAAATTCAACTTCTCTCATCTCTGTTCTCCCTCATCTTTTCTTCTCTTCCTCTACCGCCGCCGTCACCTCTATCATTGCTTCTCTCTCAATGTTGTTGTCCCTCCTCCTCTGCCTTCCTTCCCCTCCATATCTTTCTTCTTCTCCATCCTTTATCCTGCCCTGTCTTGACCTTTTCTCCTCCCTCACACCTCTTCCTATACTCTTCCTCTTTCTTTTTGTCCACTTCTCCTCCACTTTCTCATCCTCTCTTGCATCTCTTTCTTCTTCTTTATCGTCTATTCTCCTCCAGCTCATTTCTTCTCTCCATCGCCTCATCTTCTCCGATCTTATCTTTATTATCTTTTAATTTATGGACTAGTAATATCAAGATTGATACTTTAGTGTTGAATTTGTTAAAGAGAAAAAACTAAAAAAAATAATAAGACAGTTACTGCCCATGATTTGCAATGACTAAAAAATATGGTTAAGGAAGAAAAAAAAAGAGTTATTATCTTTAATATTTGATTCATAAAACTACCAAGGGAAGCGACGAGAGGACGAAAGAGAAGAGATAGATGGTGAAGAGGAGAGGCAATGGTTGGAGAAGAAAAGAGAGAGTTGTTATCGTTTACATTTTTATTTAAAAACGATGTCTTTGTTCATAAAACTATTGTATTTGTTTATTATAAATTGTTACATTTTACGTTATTCAGATCTATGCTATAAAATTTATTGCCATTGTTTATAAAACTATTATTTTTGTACATGATATGTTAACATTGTTCATAAAGATGTTAACTAGTGTACATAACATGTTACCTTTAATTTTTAAACTATTACTTTTGTTCATAAACTGTTATCTTTATTGATTAAACTTACATTTATATTTGCCCAAGTCTACATTTTGAAATATCATTTTATTCATAAATTATTATATTTGGTCACAAATATGTTACTTAAGCTAAAAAACTTGTTACCTTTATTCATAAATGGTTACATATATTCATAATATTGTTATCTGTGTTGATTAAGATGTTACCTTTTTTTCCTGCAGACTATGCTATAAAATTTCATATACATTCATAAATGGGATCGGATATGCTATAAAAAGATGACGAAAGAGTAGAAAGAGATGGGCAAAGAGAAAATAGGATGCTTAAGAGGAGAGTCAACTCTTTCAAAAAAAGAGAGACGAAAGTCAATAGAAAGAAGAAAGGAGAGAAGGAGGAGAAAATAAACAACTAAGAAGAAGAAAAGAGAGAGTTGTTATCGTTTACATTTTTATTTAAAAAGCGATGTCTTTGTTCATAAAACTATTGTATTTGTTTATTATAAATTGTTACATTTTACGTTATTCAGATCTATGCTATAAAATTTCATATACATTCATAAATGGGATCGGATATGCTATAAAAAGATGACGAAAGAGTAGAAAGAGATGGGCAAAGAGAAAATAGGATGCTTAAGAGGAGAGTCAACTCTTTCAAAAAAAGAGAGACGAAAGTCAATAGAAAGAAGAAAGGAGAGAAGGAGGAGAAAATAAACAACTAAGAAGAAGAAAAGAGAGAGTTGTTATCGTTTACATTTTTATTTAAAAAGCGATGTCTTTGTTCATAAAACTATTGTATTTGTTTATTATAAATTGTTACATTTTACGTTATTCAGATCTATGCTATAAAATTTCATATACATTCATAAATGGGATCGGATATGCTATAAAAAGATGACGAAAGAGTAGAAAGAGATGGGCAAAGAGAAAATAGGATGCTTAAGAGGAGAGTCAACTCTTTCAAAAAAAGAGAGACGAAAGTCAATAGAAAGAAGAAAGGAGAGAAGGAGGAGAAAATAAACAACTAAGAAGAAGAAAAGAGAGAGTTGTTATCGTTTACATTTTTATTTAAAAAGCGATGTCTTTGTTCATAAAACTATTGTATTTGTTTATTATAAATTGTTACATTTTACGTTATTCAGATCTATGCTATAAAATTTATTGCCATTGTTTATAAAACTATTATTTTTGTACATGATATGTTAACATTGTTCATAAAGATGTTAACTAGTGTACATAACATGTTACCTTTAATTTTTAAACTATTACTTTTGTTCATAAACTGTTATCTTTATTGATTAAACTTACATTTATATTTGCCCAAGTCTACATTTTGAAATATCATTTTATTCATAAATGGTTACATATATTCATAATATTGTTATCTGTGTTGATTAAGATGTTACCTTTTTTTCCTGCAGACTATGCTATAAAATTTATTGCCATTGTTTATAAAACTATTATTTTTGTACATGATATGTTAACATTGTTCATAAAGATGTTAACTAGTGTACATAACATGTTACCTTTAATTTTTAAACTATTACTTTTGTTCATAAACTGTTATCTTTATTGATTAAACTTACATTTATATTTGCCCAAGTCTACATTTTGAAATATCATTTTATTCATAAATGGTTACATATATTCATAATATTGTTATCTGTGTTGATTAAGATGTTACCTTTTTTTCCTGCAGACTATGCTATAAAATTTATTGCCATTGTTTATAAAACTATTATTTAGCCGGTTGGATAGAGACTTGCGTAGAACCGAACAAGACGGATTGTATTTCTGTATAGTTTGATTTACCCCCTTTTGCCCAATTCAGTTATATACTTTTCTAAACGTTTGTATGTATAAATATAGAGCATTTGAATTTTAAAATCAATTTGATGGATCAATCTAGCAATCCATTCTAAACTCAACTGATCCGACTTACTACGGTCATTGTTTGAACATGGTAATTCATGATCAGGCTGAATTAAGAAATAGAAAGTTGCGATTGTGTTAGGAGTTTTGATTTCTGCAGATCGTTTTGATTTCTGCAGATCAGTCGAGATCATAGTTGGCTTTCAGTAAGCCAATCTAATCCACTTAATAATGAAAATCTGTTAAATTCCTGAATATGACTTTAAGCTTAGGTATTAATCTGGTTCTGAATCAACTTTGTATGTTAAGCTACAATTTTATCAACTTCAATTATTCAGTAATGCGTTTATCCATTTTGTCCAACAATCAACGAACATCTGCAGTCTGCATGGGTAATGAAAATTTTGACAAAATTTGTGTATATGACTTCAAAGTAATGGACAAGATGAACATATACAGAAGAATGCGATCCTTAACAAATAAATAAGCATCCGGCAAGCAATGAATTTCAATCACACACTGTTCCCAGATTGGGGATGGATTCCTGGTACAAGCTTCTCTTGGATGGTATTGAATGGTAAAAGTATGAACTGAACAAAATTGGCTATTGATCAGAATCTGAAGATTCTGAAGTAGGACCGCTCGAACAAATTTCTCTTTTATGGAGCATTAACATCTTTGCCTCTGGGTTGCATAACCCTGGAAAAAGGAAAAGTCAATTTGAAGAACGATAAACGCCATATATTATGTAAAAGGAGAGCTTACAAGAAAACAGAGTTCTGTACATCAAAAGCATAGTTCAATAGAATTCTGAATTCAACATTTGCTGCACATATAATAATTACTAAATTATCAAGATTCTTCTCATGAATGTCTTGTTTCTACTACTATTGTTATTACCCTCCAGGTGCTTATGATATGTTCCAAAAAGAAAAAGAAAAGATACCCGATCGTGTTAGATTGAATTAAACTATTTACATAAATTGTTTGATCATTCAGCTATTTCCAATAAATATGCATAAGCTCAGTAGAGTAATTGAAATTCTCTTATTCCAGATGCCTTGGATTTACTAAAAGTACATCAAAGAAAACACAGTTCTAATATGATAATATCAGAATTGTTTTTAAGAAAGGTATAACATGCATACTTCAACATCCATCATATTCAAAGTCATGATTTAATCAAGTATTAACTATAAAAGCTCCCTATAGGCAAAATCCATCATATGTAATACTCAAATTCAAAATAAAAAACAGAGGAAAACTGTACGAACCTGAGCACTTAGGAATGTCCCAAACAGCAATTGAAGATGTTGTACAGTCAGGAGAACAGAGTGCCCGATTATCTTCATGATTGACATTCATTGCAAGCATCATAGCTCCAATAGTAACATCCTCATTGCTAAACATACGATTACTGCAATCATAAAATTAAGATATGTTTTGTCACAGAGAAAACTACGCTTCAAAATATAATATAGGCTTAAAAAATTTAGAATATTTATGCTGAAGTTAATTAAATGAGTAAGCTTTAGTCATCATGAGGTATATTTAGAAGAAAATAACCAATACTATAAAAAACACACATGGAATTAGCAAACATGACTGCATAAGATAATTTAGCATGACACTTTAGTATATACTAAAACATATATTACTTGGGATATGCTTCATATTATTGTATTGTACAAAAGTATTGCATTATGCACTATAAGCACATGCGAAGGCATAAAATTCTTACTTCTCTATCTGCCTGCATACTGCAATACAGAAGCCTATTGGGTTGGCTTCCCTTTTTTATTTGCAGACTGTTCCTCCTTAGTAGAGTGAGGTTTTAGAGAGCAGAACTTCCTCCTCAACATTGTTTTAGATATCCCCTATTATAACCAATATATCGGCTGATATATCGTTTTAGAAGGCTTGCCGAAAAACGATATGGACCCAATATTCTATCCTCCTTTGCGGTAGTTGAGCAGTATATCATGATTTCCCGATATCAGATGACATTTCGACCTCAAAAGAAAATCAGCTGAAATGTTGTAATGTCGAGTTGGACTTTTATTTGTTTAAACAGATTGGTTTAGATTAAGGTTCAACTGAGATCTAAACCAAAACAAATATTTGTTTGTGTACTGAATGACACTTTTTCATACCTTCATTACCTATAATTTCTGAATAAATTTAATTACTACTAAAGTGTTTTTAATGAATTTTTAGGAAATAAAGCTTGAATAAAGAGGAGCTCAAATGAAGATTATTTGAAGATCAAGAGAAGCCCAAATATCCTAATTGAAGCTCTAATGAAGCCCAAGAGAAGCCCAAGGATCCAAAATGAAGAAAAGTCAACAAGTCAACTCATGAGGCGAATCTGTAATGGACTCATCGATAAGCCTTTCGATGAGCCCATCGATGAGCCTATCAATAAGTACATAACATAATTGATCAATGGTTGATTTTGATTTTCTTTAAGAGCAAGTTTGATCCAATAGTTATAAGGGGTTCCTGTAGGCTATAAATAGGGGGCTTAAAATGAGGGCGAGGGTCATGAAAAATTTTGTGACCCATTTTAGGAAGGGGAGCTACTACTTTTGTTGACTTCTAAATTTCTAAAAACTTATGTTTTTGCAATAGAATTAAAAAAATTTCCTCTCCAAAAATCTTCTTCTATTCTGCCGATGAAGACTTGAAGAATTTGATTCTACAAGAGGACGCCAAGCCCTCTCAATGTGAGCTTTTATTTTTGCCTTTTTAATTCTTGATTTTTATCATGTTTTAAGGTAGCTTTAATTTCATGCTTTAGTTAATTAGTGTTCTTGCTTCTTCTTAATTAGTTTAATTTCTTACTTTAATTAATGGTTTCTTTATTTGCTAATAGTTTAGGAATTAATATGAGTATCTAAATTTCTCGGGCTAATTAGGATTAGATGACGCTAGTATGATTTAGAATTGCCCTCTTTTATGTTTTAATTGGTCATACTAGAATAATCAATTAATTAGTATTTGGTAGAATAAAATAAAATTGATAGGTTATACTTTTTTAATAGACTGTAGCCTATGCTTCTTTTACTATACTAGAATTGCTTTTTAATTTGATTATTTCTATTCATGAAATATAGATTTACTTTTAGCAATGTTACGAGAAGTTAGGCAGACTAAGTTGGTAGGGGCCTAGCCTAAGCGTTTGTCTAATTTTTTAATTTATTTAATTATAATAATTCACAAAAATATGTATTAACTATTAAGTTCTTACAAATTGTAAAAAACATAAATTACAATATTAGATCCATAATCAACCATGCATAAATACTAACTAACTAAAATAGTAACCAAATACTAAGAAACATCACCATGTCCAACATAATGTTAATCACACTGGAAAAAATAAAACAGTGAAAAAAAGATAAAAATAGGTTAAGAGTTAGTAATGGGTTCGGGTTTGGGTCATGGGTTCGGTTTTGGGTTGGGTTTTAGTTTAAAATTAGATTTTTTTTCTTTTTTTTTGTTAAAAAAGCTAGGTGGCTAAGCGAGCCTAAGCGGACCTAAGCGGCTAAGCGGCTAGGCGGGCTGACCACCTAGGCCCGGCCTTCGAGGTCAAATCTAGGCGGCCAAGGCTCCACCTAGGCCTAGGCGGATGCCTAGGCCGCTTTTTACAACACTGACTTTTAGAATTTGATTTGATAAACTACACTTTCTAGATTGTGAGTTTATGCTTATTAATTCTAGAAGTAATAAATGAAAAAGTGAATAATTTCTAGATTTAAATAATAATTTGCTTAGAATCAATCCTAATTGCCTAGTTTATTATTCTAGCTTCTTCTCTTTAATTTTCCTTGTCCTTAGTTTAATTTTAGTTTGTTCTCTTTACTTTTACTTTCTTTGTCATTTAGTTTGTGCGCTTAATTCTGGTCTTTTTAGTTATTTGTCGGTATTTCCTTTTCTGTTTTATTTGTTTTTATTTCTTTATTTTCTTGCAATTATTATCTCTCCTCTCCCCCTCTTTCTTGTTTTCACTTTCTTTTTCCTTTAAGAACAAACCCCAAAAACTCATTTTTCTCTCATTTTCTCAAACCTCTTTTCATCAACCTTTCTTAAAAGAAATTTTCCATTTTAAAAACAAACTCCCTTGTGGATCGACACTAGCACTTACAAACCCTCACTTGTTTTTCGTAGCACTTATATACCCTGAGTTATTTAAAATTGGTATTGTTAGTACCCTCTATCATGCAAACGTGAGCATTTTTCATCCGAATATTTCTCTATGATACTTACATGCTGACAATAGAGCTTTCTAATTATTAATATTGTTAAATTTATCATTAAAACGATCTCAGCTCTAATTTAAAGTAGAATTAAGATAAGTTTAAAATAGAATTTTGGTAGGTTTAATAGTATATTTAACAAATATTAATACTTAAAAAGCTCTATAATTGGCCTGTCGGTATCATAGAGGAACATTCGAGCGAAAATTTACACGTTTGCATCATTGAGGGTCGTTTTAAAACGGTTCAAGCCAGCGCTTAGGCTGAAGCGCCTTGACCGCCTCAAAATGCCCCTGGCGGCGATCATTAGCGCTGAGCCGCTTGCTACCAGCTTAAGAGCTGCCATGAATTAAAAAATTGTAAATGGGCCTTACTTACACAAACCCAAACCCAATCAAAATAGTAACCCTAATTCTCGTTTCTCACTCCCGACTCCAAGCCGCCACGAAAATTTTCCCGAAACCACGTTTCCTCGTCGAGTTGAAGCTTACGACCTCGTCGAAGTTTCGACCTCGTCGAAGTTTCGACCTCGTCGAAGTTTCACGACCTCCGTCAAAGTTTCGACCTCGTCGAAGTTTCGACCTCGTCGAAGTTTCGACCTCGTCGAAGTTTCACGACCTCCGTCAAAGTTTCGACCTCGTCGAAGTTTCGACCTCGTCGAAGTTTCGACCTCCGTCAAAGTTTCGACCTCGTCGAAGTTTCGACCTCGTCGAAGTTTCGACCTCGTCGAAGTTTCGACCTCGTCGAAGTTTCGACCTCGTCGAAGTTTCGACCTCGTCGAAGTTTCGACCTCGTCGAAGTTTCGACCTCGTCGAAGTTTCGACCTCGTCGAAGTTTCGACCTCGTCGAAGTTTCGACCTCGTCGAAGTTTCGACCTCGTCGAAGTTTCGACCTCGTCGAAGTTTCGACCTCGTCGAAGTTTCGACCTCGTCGAAGTTTCGACCTCGTCGAAGTTTCGACCTCCGTCAAAGTTTCGACCTCCGTCAAAGTTTCGACCTCCGTCAAAGTTTCGACCTCGTCGAAGTTTCGACCTCGTCGAAGTTTCGACCTCGTCGAAGTTTCGACCTCGTCGAAGTTTCGACCTCCGTCAAAGTTTCGACCTCGTCGAAGTTTCGACCTCGTCGAAGTTTCGACCTCGTCGAAGTTTCGACCTCGTCGAAGTTTCGACCTCGTCGAAGTTTCGACCTCGTCGAAGTTTCGACCTCGTCGAAGTTTCGACCTCGTCGAAGTTTCGACCTCGTCGAAGTTTCGACCTCGTCGAAGTTTCGACCTCGTCGAAGTTTCGACCTCGTCGAAGTTTCGACCTCGTCGAAGTTTCGACCTCGTCGAAGTTTCGACCTCCGTCAAAGTTTCGACCTCGTCGAAGTTTCGACCTCCGTCAAAGTTTCGACCTCCGTCAAAGTTTCGACCTCCGTCAAAGTTTCGACCTCGTCGAAGTTTCGACCTCGTCGAAGTTTCGACCTCGTCGAAGTTTCGACCTCGTCGAAGTTTCGACCTCCGTCAAAGTTTCGACCTCGTCGAAGTTTCGACCTCGTCGAAGTTTCGACCTCGTCGAAGTTTCGACCTCCGTCAAAGTTTCGACCTCGTCGAAGTTTCGACCTCGTCGAAGTTTCGACCTCGTCGAAGTTTCGACCTCGTCGAAGTTTCGACCTCGTCGAAGTTTCGACCTCGTCGAAGTTTCGACCTCCGTCAAAGTTTCGACCTCCGTCAAAGTTTCGACCTCCGTCAAAGTTTCGACCTCGTCGAAGTTTCGACCTCGTCGAAGTTTCGACCTCCGTCAAAGTTTCGACCTCGTCGAAGTTTCGACCTCGTCGAAGTTTCGACCTCGTCGAAGTTTCGACCTCGTCGAAGTTTCGACCTCGTCGAAGTTTCGACCTCCGTCAAAGTTTCGACCTCCGTCAAAGTTTCGACCTCGTCGAAGTTTCGACCTCCGTCAAAGTTTCGACCTCGTCGAAGTTTCGACCTCCGTCAAAGTTTCGACCTCCGTCAAAGTTTCGACCTCCGTCAAAGTTTCGACCTCGTCGAAGTTTCGACCTCGTCGAAGTTTCGACCTCGTCGAAGTTTCGACCTCGTCGAAGTTTCGACCTCCGTCAAAGTTTCGACCTCCGTCAAAGTTTCGACCTCGTCGAAGTTTCGACCTCGTCGAAGTTTCGACCTCGTCGAAGTTTCGACCTCCGTCAAAGTTTCGACCTCGTCGAAGTTTCGACCTCGTCGAAGTTTCGACCTCGTCGAAGTTTCGACCTCGTCGAAGTTTCGACCTCGTCGAAGTTTCGACCTCGTCGAAGTTTCGACCTCGTCGAAGTTTCGACCTCGTCGAAGTTTCGACCTCCGTCAAAGTTTCGACCTCGTCGAAGTTTCGACCTCCGTCAAAGTTTCGACCTCGTCGAAGTTTCGACCTCGTCGAAGTTTCGACCTCCGTCAAAGTTTCGACCTCCGTCAAAGTTTCGACCTCCGTCAAAGTTTCGACCTCGTCGAAGTTTCGACCTCGTCGAAGTTTCGACCTCGTCGAAGTTTCGACCTCGTCGAAGTTTCGACCTCCGTCAAAGTTTCGACCTCGTCGAAGTTTCGACCTCCGTCAAAGTTTCGACCTCCGTCAAAGTTTCGACCTCCGTCAAAGTTTCGACCTCCGTCAAAGTTTCGACCTCCGTCAAAGTTTCGACCTCGTCGAAGTTTCGACCTCGTCGAAGTTTCGACCTCCGTCAAAGTTTCGACCTCGTCGAAGTTTCGACCTCGTCGAAGTTTCGACCTCGTCGAAGTTTCGACCTCGTCGAAGTTTCGACCTCGTCGAAGTTTCGACCTCCGTCAAAGTTTCGACCTCCGTCAAAGTTTCGACCTCGTCGAAGTTTCGACCTCGTCGAAGTTTCGACCTCGTCGAAGTTTCGACCTCGTCGAAGTTTCGACCTCGTCGAAGTTTCGACCTCGTCGAAGTTTCGACCTCGTCGAAGTTTCGACCTCGTCGAAGTTTCGACCTCCGTCAAAGTTTCGACCTCGTCGAAGTTTCGACCTCGTCGAAGTTTCGACCTCGTCGAAGTTTCGACCTCCGTCAAAGTTTCGACCTCCGTCAAAGTTTCGACCTCCGTCAAAGTTTCGACCTCCGTCAAAGTTTCGACCTCGTCGAAGTTTCGACCTCGTCGAAGTTTCGACCTCCGTCAAAGTTTCGACCTCGTCGAAGTTTCGACCTCGTCGAAGTTTCGACCTCCGTCAAAGTTTCGACCTCGTCGAAGTTTCGACCTCGTCGAAGTTTCGACCTCCGTCAAAGTTTCGACCTCCGTCAAAGTTTCGACCTCCGTCAAAGTTTCGACCTCCGTCAAAGTTTCGACCTCGTCGAAGTTTCGACCTCCGTCAAAGTTTCGACCTCCGTCAAAGTTTCGACCTCGTCGAAGTTTCGACCTCCGTCAAAGTTTCGACCTCCGTCAAAGTTTCGACCTCCGTCAAAGTTTCGACCTCGTCGAAGTTTCGACCTCCGTCAAAGTTTCGACCTCCGTCAAAGTTTCGACCTCCGTCAAAGTTTCGACCTCCGTCAAAGTTTCGACCTCCGTCAAAGTTTCGACCTCCGTCAAAGTTTCGACCTCGTCGAAGTTTCGACCTCCGTCAAAGTTTCGACCTCCGTCAAAGTTTCGACCTCGTCGAAGTTTCGACCTCCGTCAAAGTTTCGACCTCCGTCAAAGTTTCGACCTCCGTCAAAGTTTCGACCTCCGTCAAAGTTTCGACCTCCGTCAAAGTTTCGACCTCCGTCAAAGTTTCGACCTCCGTCAAAGTTTCGACCTCGTCGAAGTTTCGACCTCGTCGAAGTTTCGACCTCGTCGAAGTTTCGACCTCGTCGAAGTTTCGACCTCGTCGAAGTTTCGACCTCCGTCAAAGTTTCGACCTCGTCGAAGTTTCGACCTCGTCGAAGTTTCGACCTCCGTCAAAGAAGTGCTAGTGAGTGCAACTATGAGGAATTTAAGTGCTATTTAGCTATCTATGCTTTATATATGCAAATTATTGAATATGAAACTTCAATATTTATAATATAACTCTAATATATCATAGATATCCGCCATTCAAATTTTTTTCAGACATGTCCTCAACATTGCTGGGGCGGAGCTACATGAGGCCAAAGGAGCCTTGGCCCCACCTTGAAAAACAAAAGGCGAAGCAGTAGTTGGTAATAGTTTCATAAACATAAATGTTTGAAATTCTTTTTCTTCTTTTGTTTCAATTATTAATTGAAGGGGCGCTTGGGACCTTTGGGTTCTCTAGACTTGGAGAGGAGAGGTTCAGAGTAAAGGAGATACAGTACCCTTACTATTTGGATTTTGAGCTTTTTGTGTTCTTGTGGAATAGAAGGATTGTTTGGTGTTTTTGGGGGCAATGGTGTTTTATGGATAGAAAGGAGCAAAAACAAATCATGAGCCATGTGAAAAGTTTGGGCTTTTTTTCTATTGAATGAAAGGCTATTAATTTGGAGATGATGGATGACAAAGGTTAATTTATAATGAGAACTAATAAATAAGAATAAACAAAATAAAGATACAAATGGCTAAATGAGTTTCATACAGATACTCCACCAGACTAACAAATCTCATGTTAACTTCTCAAACTTTATTTCTCATATTTCTTTTCATGGTTTTATTAGAATGAAAATCATAACCCTTATATATAATGAAAACCTATCTCTATTGAACTTCAAACTTTCAAAACTAGAATTTAAAGACCAAATTATGATTTAATCCTTCTAAAATTCAAAGTCCAAATTAACTCCATCTTAAAGAATCTAGATAGCTCAATCTAATCAAATAGCCTATCTAAAATCATAAAATGGTTTCAAGACATGAAGGCAAGAAGAATGTCATTTTATGCACGATATTTTAATTTGAAATTTGATTTTGAAAGTCTTGTTATGTAATGGTGTATATATAATAACCAATCATGGGAAAAAATTATAGGCTATCATATTAATTATTAAAATTTTGGACCCCCGTCCCAAAATTCCTAGCTCCATCACTGCGGCAACGTGCAACATTTAGAACACTGCTCCTCAATGGGAAGCATCACATGGTTAAGGTTGATATAGATTACTATTATTTTTTAAATAATAAATGACAGCATGCCCATGGTAGGAAATAAAATGGAAGCATCATGATATTAACTTCTTCCCACGTAGATATTGACGAGTAATCCCTTAGATGGTATCAAAAGTTCATAAGCCACATAGCGAGTTTAGACACCTAGATAACATGTGGAACTATGTGAGTGTCCAGGTAACTATAGTATAAGAAAACATGACCAATATACCGAGAAAATAACAACTATAAAGGAAAAACCTTCAATGCACACAATTGCACTCGAGAAACTAAATGCATGATAAATCGTGTGTCCAATAAGCACTAAGGTTGATAACACAAAGGAGAACATGAGGAGAGTGTCAGGAATAAAGCGAATCCATCCACCCAGATTTATCTGAGAGTAGGATAGAGTAAATATTAAATATTCTAGGTTTGATTTGATTTGAAGCAGTTAAGGAACAAAATGTGCAGGCGAAAAGCAATAGGATAATGAGTGCATTTGTAAGAGGTTAGCGGTGTTTGGAAATTTGGAGAGGCTGCTTCAGATGGACTAAGTATTTTGTACAGATGAAAGAATTTTTAGAGAAAAACTAGAACTTGTATAGAGGAAAAACTATTGTATACAAGAGTTGTTTCTCCAACTTAATTTTTTTTTCTATAACTTGATTACTTTATAACCAACCACTCATGGGGTATTTACAGGTACCATATAGGGGCATCTACAACTTTCTATTTCTACACACTTCTAAATTTCATACACTTCTATATAAAATCTTCATAGTAAATTAAACTCTCATAGAAATTTTTCTAGAAATTTCCTATAGACTCTTCTGACTTAAGTTATCATCATGCCACTTTAAAATTCTTCTAGAATTTTCTAGGACTAATATCCTAAAAATTTCTAGAGTTTGTCAAAATATAATGGTATCTTATTTCAATGTGACAAAATTTTCCATGTGCTAATAGATTCGTGGCAAGTCCATTGCTAATTTATTGTCGACATCTAATGGCAAAGCTCTTTCATCAAGTTTCTAATCTATATTGCTTGACTACACATGATGCTGCTGCAATATACTCTACTTCACATGATGATAGTGCAATTACCGACCGCTTCTTTGAGGGCCAAGAAGTGATGATTCAACGTTGAACATAACCATAAGATCTCCATAGTTATTATCTGTATAGCTAACTTTAAGTCTTCTGACTCTATGTACAAGAGTCCTTCATCAATAGTTCCTTTTATATATTGTAATATCCTCTTGGATGCATAATAGCACTCTTCCTTCGACTCTTCCATATATCTATTGACTAGCCTAACAGCGTATATTATATATGCCTTAGTGAGGCTTAAATATCATAGACTTCTAACTAAGCTCTTGAATAAATTGAGATTTATCATCTTTCCTGGAGAGTCATGTTGTAACTTAAGCCCGACCTCTGACGGAGTAGCTACTGGATTGCAGTTGCTCATGCTAAACCTCTAAAGCACCTCGTTGGCGTACTTCTGTGAGATGTTACCTCCACACCGTGAAAGTAGGACATTCTCTAATATTAGTCATCTGAATTCCTTAGTAATAGCGTCTTTGAATTCTTTGAACATTTTGGGATTGTTACCTATATAGATCATATCGTCCACATACAAGCAGACAATCATGACGTAGTCATCATTCTTCTTGATATAGAGAGATTACTCATATAGACTCTTCTGAAAGTCATTCTGTTGGAAGTATCATCGATCCTCTTGTTTCATGTTTCAGAAGCTTTAAATGATAACAATGCTTTCTTCAACTCGTAGATCTTGTCTTGACCTTTCTTCATGTAGACAAGTTGTTGTTGAGCGTACACTTCTTTCTAGATAGCCATTCATAAAAGTAAATTTCACATTCATCTGGTAGATCTTCCATTTGTTCTGCATTTGCTAATGCGATAAGTAATATGATGGTGACAATCCTTCCAAACGGTGGAAAGACTACTTCGTAACCAATACCTTCTCGCTAGCGATAAACTTTTGCTACTAGCCTGGCTTTGTACTTCTCCACAATCCACATTCTCTTTTTGGTTGGTCTTCGTCTTATATACATTTGACCCCAATAACTTTGTGACCTTCGTGTAGCTTAGTCCATCTTACATTTACTACAAATCATCACTTTCTTGTTGTTTGTCAAGTTGTTTTGATGAACTCTAGACATTCTTAAAATTTTTAGTCCTAGTAAATTGTAGAAAAATCTTTAAATCGTCAGGGTAATTACTAGAGTCTAGAAGAGTCTATAGGAAGTTACTAGAATAGTCTAACTTGTCAAGAAGAATTTTATGTAGAAGTGTGTGGAATTTAGAAGTGTGTAAAAATAGAAAGTTGTAGAAACACAACATGGTGCCTATAACTACTCTAAGAGGTTGGTTGTAGTGCAATCAAGTTGTAGAAGAAAAATCAAGTAGTAGAAACTCTTCAATGCAATAGTCTTTTCTCCATACAAGTTCTAGTTTTCTTCCTCTAAATTTCCTACCTCTCTACAAAATACAGTCCACCTAAAGCAGTCTCTTCAAAATTTCTAACAAGAGGCTGCTAGAAAACCGTTTGAGATTACTAGATGCAATGGAGACATGAATGCATCAGTTAGGAGAGATAATAATATTATAATTAATGGAGCACGAGGACTAGAGATAAGCTTAAGCAAGGCTGTGAAAAGTGAAAAGCGGAGCAAAGCGGTGAGCTTAGGCTTTTTGAGGCCTAAGCGGTTCAAAGCGGTCAAAATTCTATTGATATTTTAAATATGGTTAACAATTCAAAAAAAATTTAAATCTTTGCAATTGTGACTAGAGATAATTTGTTCATAATTTTCAGCATTCCATACAAGTACACAACTATGCAATTGTAACCCAAATGTGTAAAATTTTAAATTTGTATTAAAAAAATTCAGCTTTTTAGCGCTTTTTTAACTTTTCAGCTATTTTTCCGCTTTTCCCCGCTTTGTTGCGCTTCTGTGAGCAAAAAGCGCCAGTGGCGCTAAATACCACTGAAGCGGCAAAGGGCCGCTTCTGCCTTAGAGACCACTTTTCCATTGCATTCAGTTGCTTTTTACAACAACAGAGCTTAAGGAAACTCAGTTGGAAGAAATGAAGGACATGATAATGGTTAATTTAACAAAGGGGATAGCCTAAAATGAAACTGCATGGAAGAATAGGATTCATGTAGAACCCCAAATATTTGAGATAAAGAACCCCAAATTTTTGAGATAAAGACTTTCTTGTTTATGTTGTTTTTGTTTGATTTGATACAAAGTTTCAGTCTTCTTGAATGAGGTTAAAAAAAATCACGCTTAAGAATTTTGTTCAAGTCCCATCACTTAGGTGGCTTGAACAATCTCATCTGGTTCACCAATTCACGGTGTGGCTACATTGGTTCAGGAAGAGGATATGTTGTCTAGAGTCTGTGTATCATTGTCTTGAGAGAAGTATGTATTCCCAGCATGAATGATGGAGTAAAAAAGAATAAAAAGTGGGCAAAGAAAAAAAAGCACTACACCTACGGCCATGCATATCGCAATTATTTAAATGGATTTAAGATCAGTATGTATACAGATTCCTCTTTGATGTTTCCCCTTTCTGGAGAAATCATGTGTGAAAAGTTCATCTTAAATAAACAAACATAAGAAAAATTGAAGAAAGAAATTGATAAGCATGACTAGAAAAAAAAGGGTAAAGAGCTGCAGTCTGCCGCCTCAATCCATGGCTGTAGAACACTACACTTTATTTATGAGAAGAAAAGGTAACACACCTGTTGTTTCTTAAGGAAGCTAAGCTTGCGACAACCTCAGATGAAAGTGCATAGATAGGACCATAGGCATGCAAAAAATATTCTTTCCCAAGTAAATACGAAAGAGGCTCATACCTGCACAAATCCCACAAACAAAAATGATAAGTGAGCATCTCATCTCAGTACGTTTATTGATGAATACATAAGAGGAGGTCTATGTGAAGGTGAACGACATATGGATTCTAGGTAAGCCCAAGTGAAAAGCAAGACTGAAGGTGGGATTGTAGGCCAATGAGATTGTGAGAGATTGTGATTGTCATTAAGCTTATTCATATTGAAAGCTAGATATGGCATTTCCTTCAGGTGAACACCCGTTTATTAGCATGTGCTTAGTGTGTTCAGATGCAACATTTTCTATGCCAATCACCAAATAATGATTAAGACAAATTCAACAAAAAGACTACAAATTGAAAGAGATTGGATTGTTTGCTATGAGGCAGTACTTTCTTTCCTAAGCTCAAGTTACATTCTTATTTTTATTCATTTTGCAAGTTCACCCTAGATGTGGCATTTCCTTCAGGTGAACACTCATTCATTAGCATATGCTCAGTGTGTTTATATAACGATTTTTGTTCTATACCAAGTAATGATTAGGAAATATTCAACACTAAACCAATGCAAATTGAAGACTGGTAAGAGACATTAGATTGTTTACCATCAGTCATTACTTCCTATCCAGATTATCTCTTGCTACTAACTAGAAAATAGCATAGAAATCCTTGGTAAATATAAGCTCCATTTTAAGCTTGTTTACTATGAGCATTATTTTCTGTTATCGAGTTTATCTCTCGCTAGTAACTAAAAATCGCAATAAAAATCCTTGGTAAAAATAAGATCCATTTTAAGCTCGGAGATAGTGTCATACTTTTGAAGGTTGTGCCGTAAAATTTATTTACCTTTTATGCAGGCTGTTTCAAATAGCCAAAACAGCTGTAAATAATAAGATGAAATTGGTCTCCAAAATTCAGGGAAAGGTTGCAAAAGGAAAAAAAGGTGTCTTAGTTAAAGAGAGCCACTCTAAGAGAGGTTACAGTAAACAGATGTCAATGATTTAGAATTTGAATTTCAGCTTACATTATTGGTGTAAGCTGAAAAGCCTAAAATCATTTCATTAGTACTTCAGTCGGCAATTAATTTCTTTTTAATCATCCATCAACAAATTCCATTTCATCAAATTGTGGTAAAGAAAATCTGGCCAAAAGATACTGACCATAACTTGACATGCAATCCTTCATACAGTGGTGCCATGCTCCTAGCACAACATTTACAAACTGAATAGGCACATGAAATCCTTCATACAGTGGTGCCATGTCAATTCATGTGCAGATGTCCTAAAGTTCTTTCTTTGTCATAGAGTTCAGGCTAACGTAACAAAAACAACAACAATTCAATCTATAAAAGAGCACTCTTGAGAAAGAGGTAACAACGTTTACTATCTCAAATCACATTAATTTCCAAGGCACATATAAGCCTAAGGATCAAACAGAATATTTCTAGTTAATGGAAAAGAATATAAGGTTACACCGAACATGTCCATGATTAAATCTCAGTGTGATGTAGCACAAGATCACGTGAAAAAAATGCAAATGTGGAACCATCTTGTAGAATATACAGTGCAATCAAGGCACTCTGAAAAGTTGCTGAAGTATATGATCACCAGCAAGGAGGTTTTTGCAACTTGGAAGAATTTATAGTGCAATCAAGGTACTCTGAAACTTGCTGAAGTATATGATCACCGGCAAGGAGATTTTTGCAATTTGGAAGAATTTATAGTGCAATCAAGTTACTCTGAAACTTGCTGAAGTAATCATCACCAGCAAGGAGGTTTTTGTGCAATTTGGAAGAACTTTTGGTACCAGAATTTTCTGGCTTTGAATATTTGCACCGATGGAATTCATAATAATGTCAAAGTACTTGAATCAAAGAATGCAGGGGAATCAAAATTGATAATCAAAGATGCTTCAACCTTCTTAAGGAAAGAAAAGAAGAAATCAACTGCTTTATTTCATATCTTACACTGCACCAACTGGTTAAAGTGAGAATGTTAGACCCTTTCGGAAACTCCGACAAGAAACTAATAATATGCACAATTTGAAGCTGCGGATAACTGAAGCATTACCTGGTTGAATGCTAGAGAATTTATTCTAGATTATACAGATATTCCCTTACAGCTATATAGCATGGGGATGGGTACGGGAACAAGTACTGGTATGGATACGGGACACGATAAATTTGCAAAAGGTAGGGTACGGGGACACAGCTATATAAATATTTATATACACATATTATATATCGAAATTAATAGTTTACATAAGATCAGTATTTTTACGCACACGTTATGAGAATTAAAATTCATATAAGTAGACACACAACCAATCATTAAAATTATACTTTGGAACCCAACGAGTTTCAAGAAGTGGATTTGAAGGGTAGAATTTATGTCTAGGAAATGTTTGACAAGTATTCTAAATTAAAACATGTATTGTTTAATTGAGTACATTTCCAAAAAAATGTATACACATATGCAAGGAGTGTCCAAGGAGTACAGGTATGGGTACGTGTCGGGTACAGGTGCGGCTTCAAGATAGAAGTACTAACATAAATACATGTACATGCAAAGCACATGCACTTTAAAAGTATATATTAAATAAGAGATATTCATTTAAATAAGCTCACATAAAATAGCATGTCCCTAAAACTTTACATGCAAAAAGTAGCTAAACCTCTTTTAATCACAATAACAATTTTTGCCGTCTAAAATAGCTTCTGGTCCTTTTGAGACATTTTATATATTTCTATTTATCTTTAATTTAGGACTACATACAATCTGCTCTTTTTTATTTATATATGCCTAGACCCAGATGAAATTTCACATGAGGAGTTGCATAAAAAACTAACAACCTACTGAAGCCATTTCACAGCTAGAAAATGACTAACCACTTAAGCTTTGGGTCAGTAAATACAGGACCCTTCTTCATGCAGCCAATGTAAGTTTGAGGATGAGAACGTTCCTTAGCCAAAAGAAGGGAAAGCCGGTCTGCAAAACAAAGAAATCAATAGATTTAACATACAAGAACTCATAAATGAAAATAACCATAAATACCAAAGACAAATCACCTGGCCTCAAATATATATCATCATCGGCTTTAACATAGAAGTCAGAATCATACAAGGCATAGGCCGCTTTGAAGAAAGCTAACCTACATAAGAGGACTTGATGAGAATGTGAAACTACCATAGTGGCAAAATACCATTAAAAAACTGCAGATATTCTCTATAAAATAAATTATGAACTACTTACGTTTTAATAGGAAGCTTAGCATACTCTTCCTCGATATCTAAAAACATGAAATCATCATATTCTTCAACTTCTCTCTTCAGAGCTGCCATCCTTGACTTGTCAATGGTCTTGCCAATCACAAATCTGAAAGCAAGACCAGTTGATTCTTCCAAACTGCAAAGACACCGTCGTAGTTATAAAAGAGAGCAGTAGCACAAATACAAGTAAGCCTGTTATAATCTTGTCGAACACAGGTTAGACACTGTTCCGCATTGGAAACTGATACTTTTTGCCTTGTTGGAGTTGTCAAACACAGGTTAGACACTGTTCCAAATGCACCCTCAGAGTTTATCATCAATTATCAGTTAACAATATTTTTTGGGTATGTTAGGCACTATTCCAAATGCACCCTCAGTTTATCATCAATTTTCAGTTTACAATATTGCTTTGGGCATGTTAGACACTATTCCGAATGCACCCTCAGTTTACCATCAATTTTCAGTTTACAATATTTTTGGGCACTTCAAAGACACATCTAAGACACATTTTATGATTGTGTTAAAGCACTAACTTTATGCTAATTGTAGTTTGAAGTCGTGCATAATATCCTATATAAGTACATATGCTAAAACCATATTTTCTAGAAAAACATCAAAAATAATAACTATAAACTTGGGATATATTTCAACATAAGAAGTGATAAATTATCTAGAGAAAGATGATGAGTCTAGGCCTATTTCAAATTCAAAGTTAAAACAATAAAGGATATCTTATAATACAAATAGATATCAGTATCATACGATTTGAATCACTAATTCTACTTTGCTGTGATCCATAGGGTTGTATTGTAGGTGGTTTTTATTGCACAATTAGTCGTCTGAATCATGGATATGACACAATATGATAAGTCATAATCGTGTGATGTGTGATTGTAATCTTTTTCTTGGTTACTGGGTATAGGGCATCAGATCTTTAGACTCTCAGACTACAAACAACCTTCCCAATCCCAAGACTAAGCAAGTTAGGGTTTATCATATTCTCCTTCCTCAAGATCAATCAATAAGACCGCGCCTCTTCCACCAACCATTTCTTACCATCTTCAAGGTTTCCGTAAAGTTATGCTAGCCAGGGTTCTAAAACAAGATAGTGGCTGCATAAATGTATGAAGCCAAGTCCTGCATCTGTGACCAAGTAAGTAGTTGGGCCAAGTAGTCAGGTTCATGCAGGTTATGCGCCCACATATGTGATTACACGGGCGCGTATTCAATTTAGAGATCAAGTCCTCAAACTCGATACAGGGTCTAGCATTATAAATATCTAAAACTCAAACCTCAAATGCAGTGCCCAATGAGTATTGAAACCATTCCTCAATTTTTGGAATATGGCAGCATTGGTGTCAAAACGGGTGTCTGGGACACAAGTATCCAACCATGTATAAAGTTTAACAATAAGTAAAACTACGATTTAGAAAATTAAGTTTAGAGAACTACACTACGATTTGCAATTTTGCATACCTATAACAACTTACGAAATACCTAAAGAGTTTCCAAAAAATTGCTAAAACATTTTCAACAGTTACAGAATGTTCACAAACTAAAGTCGAGAAGTATTTTCACTTTTAGAAACATAAAAGTTTTCACATATCCCGTATAAACCAACCTAAAATTACACTCACATGTTGATAATAACTAAAATTCTACTACACACATTACAAAACAAATCAAATAACAATGGAACAGATTGGATAAACTATATAAAAGTAACAGGGTAAATCATCTAAACAAAATGAAATGTCCATATTTTTCCCATAAAACAGTAAAATTCAACATGTGAATGCACACACAATCGATCAAGTTCAAACCTTTTATCTACAAACAAATCAAACAAACCATCAAACTACTCACAAAAAAATTCAAAATTCAACACAAATTACTAACCGAACAAGACCTTCTCGATCCGAAGGAAACCAAGTCTTCCTCAGCGCTCTCCTCCTCCCAGTCGATCCAAATCCCGTCTGAATCCCAACGAACCCCATCACCTTATGCCTTTCCCTATCGGATCCAGATCCAACGGATCCGCCCCCGCTCCCTTTCTCCCAAGCGACCGAAACGGATCTGGGTTTGAAATTACTGCATCCGCGAGACGAAATTAGAGGTCTTGATACTGAGATCAAGCCGAAGAGGAAACCGAGGATGCCGACGATGAGGCAGAAGATGGAGAAGGCGGGGGACGAGGAGAGGCGGCGGAGGCGAGAGGGGAGGGAAGGGGAGGTGGAGTGAGAGTAGAAGATTTTGGGTGAGGTTGGCATTGGATCGATCGATGGTTGAGGATTTGGACGGATGAATTAGGGTTTGGGCTTCGAATGGAGAGATTAAAGGAGAAACTTTTTCAAGTGCGCTGTATTTGTTCCTGCAGTCCAAGAACACGAAACCGTAGTCGTTTTTTGTTCGAGTAAATTGAATTTGGTACTCTTAAATGTATTTCAGGCTATTTTTAAGTGAAACTGAACTCTTTAATATTCAACATTTGTGATCTCTCTCATTCCTGAAGAACAAAAGGGCTATTTGCATATATACCCTTTACATCAAGGGTATTTGTAAATATACCCTCTATATCTTAGTATTTGCAAAACTACCCCTCAAATTATCAATTTTGAAAAAATACCCCTTGAAGCAATTAATTATCAACTTTGACAAGCTAATTCGTAATCTCAGTGTAAAATTATCAACAAAATAATTAAATTTTTAGCACTAAGTTAATGATTAGTTGGTTTTAGGGGTATTTTTTTCACAAAGTTGATGATTTGAGGGTAGTTTTGCAAATACTAAGATTTAGGGTATTTTATAAATACCCATAATTTAAGGGTATATATGCAAATAATCTAAAAAATAAAAAATATTTTGATATCATGTTAGACTCGGATGGTTGGGAGGTTCCAATATGACTCTCACGGTTTTGAGTTTGATTTCGGGCAGGTTATAAAAAAATAATATTATTACTAATAATAAGTGAAATGACTCTTCTCTATTATATACTAGTATCCACTTCATGAGATGCGTGCATAACTAAGTGTCATATGAGAACATTGATTGAAAATTTTCACATTCATAATAAAAGGGTATTTAACATGATAATTTTAGAAAACCTAGAATATATAAATGCTGCATTCCAGAAAAAAAAAGGTTAGATGAATGCTGCAAAAAAAAATAAGTGAAGGTATATAAATGCAAACAGAGTGCAACTACAAGGTATTTAAGTGCTATTTTATCAAAAAGAAGTCACAAGTGTTTGAATGCAAATGAGGGTAACAAAAGGAGTGATCGAAATAAATTAAAAGGAATGGAACGGAAAAGAAAGTAGATGATAGAACTATTGTCTTTGGTCAGACAGTCAGAGAAATAGAGGATACTCTACGATTTGTATTTGTTTAGAATAAAGAATGAGAAGAAAATAAAAACTACATGAGAGAGACATTGAGAGAGAGAGAAGGAGGGGGCTACGGAGAGGAGGAAATGTTGGAGGGAGAGAAGGAGAGAAAAAATAAACTTTATGGTGTTATTGGTTATCTAGGGTTATGATTAGAACTAGGGTTTCAAAATCCAAATCCTAATTCTACTCTATACATTTTAGTGAGAAAGTTTAAAAAAGTCCAAGTAAAATTATTGGATTGTGATCTTCCTCCTTAGATTTTCTTTTCTCCTTCCTTTGATGAGTCCACATTAATAAAAAACACACTAATAATAACTAATATTTACAAAACATTTATACTTAGTATTAAATATTAATTATTTTTAGTAGTATTTTAATCTATTTAATATAATATATTCAGTTTAAATATTAACCAAATTTATTATTTAGCATATCCTAACTATAAAGACTTATTTAATATTAATATTAAATAATTAGATAATAATAAATATGTAAATATTAAATATAAGTAATATTTAAAATTAACTAAGAAAATATTAAATATTAAATGGCTTAATTATTTTTAGTTATTTAACATATTTCGTATTAAATATATTTAATTTTAAATACTTTTAATCAGATTCTTTAAATATATTTAATAATTTAAAATTTAAATATTTTTAATATTTTATATTATTTAATCATTTGGAGTTTTAATATTTAATATTATGTTTATTAAAGGCTATTTAACACCTAGTCTAATAATCCATTTAAAATTTAAAAATTCTTTCAAAAGCCTAGAACTCTAACCAAAATATTCTAGTCCTAATCTAAATCTTAGAATATAAAATTCTTGGACAACCATCCAAGTCTTATCAAACAATCCGGAGACCACCCCTAACAGTTATTTTTAGCGCTCTTCCCTTTTCCTCAGATATTAAAAATCGTAAAAACAAACAAATGAACATAGTTTTAGGTTGGTTAGCCTCATAACGTTCCTAATCCCTTTTCAAATACTCCTAATCTCTGTTACTTCCCGCAATCACAAAACCCTAACCCTAACCCTCAACCTCCGCCTCAATCTACACAAATCGCAGCAGATGTAATCAGGATTCGAATTCTGAACGTGCTTCTTGATTCGCTAACGATGGCCGGGCTAGTGGAGAAAGCGCATAATTTGTTGAGGGCTTTGAAAGGGAGATTTGGGGATGAAGGAGGTGATGAGCTTGGATTGGAGCCGAGCTTGAATACTTGTAATATTTTGTTGAAAGGCTTTTCTTGAGCTGGGCACGTTATTAGAGAAGAGTGGGAATTTTTTTGTGCGAATGAAAAAGAGAGGGAGGATCGGAGGTGAGTGTTGATGGACATTTTGAGAAGGCGAGGAAGGTGTTTGATGAAATGATTGGAGAAGGAGTCTTGCAAATTGTAGCCGCATACAGTGCATTGATTCAGGTATAACGGGAATTATTTAAAATTAGTGTTTTAGTTGTATGAACAATAGTTGCAGCATCGAGTTTCCCAGTCATATGAACAATGATGCCTACTTAATTCATGTGTGATAAATTGTAAGCATTTCACGGAATCATATAGAAAGTCATCAAAAGCTAATACTGCTTGCTATATACTATATTTTGGGAGTCCTACGACCTCCCGAAAATATTTCTATCCACAAATTAAAAAGAAATTTACAAACCAAAAGCTTAAACTATTAAAAAATTTCATAGTAAAGCCACAATATCACACAGGTCAGTTTTGCTTGTTACATCTAAAATTTTAAAAACAATAGTTACAGCCTATTTATTTCCAAGAGAAGTATGAGAATTATGTGTTTTATTTACACATGAGTATTTTCAACATTTCTAAAGTACTTCCAGGATCATCTGATAGATATCCCTATTTTATTGAAATAGTTTTGTCAATCTGCTACATGCACACCTAGTTGATATGTGAATAAAATTGTAATAAATGAGAATAACTTAAAATATGAGTCCTAAATGTTCCCTACACAAACGGTCATCTCACATTTTTTTATGCATTTGAGTTATGTTACTTTATTTATAATCGCATACCTCTTTATGTGCCATTCTATTTTTTTTTTATCTTAATCAATATCTTTAATAGCATTCTATTTTTCTCTTAATCAATATCTGTAATTATTTCTTGAGTATTTTTTTCATTTAAAGTTATGGATGATCAAATACTATGGTTGAAGTTTAAGAAGTCGTACATAATGTAAATGATTATGTTTTCTTACCTTTCTCTCTCCTTTTTGACTATCTATATATCTATCTTAATTTAAACACCATCCAATCATTCTTCAATTTTTAACCAATAAACTAAACTTGCTAGTGGATAAATATATAATTAATTAGATACAAATAAAATTCAAAAATACTGTAGAAACATTTTCTGCATTTCGATAGTTTTAGATGGAAAGAATTCTATTAAGTTTCCCCTCTTCAGCTTGGTTCGATCAATTTGTCTAGTAAAGCTAAAACTTACATGCTTAAGATACCTCCTCTGAACCCTCACATTTGGACACTACAATCTGCTGAAAATCAATAAGGGGTATTGTAGTGATATGAGTCTTGGTTAGTAAAATTGGAGGTTGAAGAATAAAGGTTTCAAGAATTTGCCACAAACAAGAAGTTCACTGCTTATCTAATATATTTTTCTTTCCCAAAAGATGTTTGAGAAAGCAAAAATCTACGGTGAAACAACCAAAGAAGAAGAAGAAGAAGAAGAAGGGGATGATGCTTTCATGGCACTGCACCTGAAATAGCAGCGGACTATTTTTTTGAGAAAGTATCCAATGGTTATGATTCATACTAAAAAGATGTCTATGCCTGGATAAGTCAATTTTGAGGATTTGTGCACTGATCTAAGAGTAAAAACTTATGCACTATCCATTCAATTCCCAGGACACTTGATACTTTCCCATGTTTTGTTAAATTTAATCACTACTATATGTAGTAACTGATGATAGTATTGTTACCAAGGTTTCATTAGTTAAGAAAGGCTGCACTAAGGATGTCTATCAACATATCAATATAGTCAGGTATGAGTATAGTCTCACACTAGAAGATTAGAAAAAGAGTGGTGGACTAAAATGAAAGTTTGTTATCAATGTTTACGCCCTATTTAACTTTTCAGAGGGGGAGTGAGTCCCAATGTGAAGCATGAACGTTTTGGGGGAGTGCTTGTGGTCTGGTTAGGCCATTGTAATCTCTTGTTAGCCCAAAGATGATGAAGTCCATAGACAGTTAAAGATCCTATGTCGTACCCATATCCTGATCATGGTTACTGAATTAGATCGAGTCAGGTAGGCTAAGGTCTGATTAGCCACATACTTAATGGATATTGGTTTTTGGTAGTCATGATTTTGTGTCCATGGTTGCCACTTGAGACCCAATTCATGTTAATCCACGGATGATGGATGGTATCCTGATTGTCTGCATAAGCGATTAGGATCCGAGCGCCCACTGGTCGTAGAAGGTTCTACATATGTTGGAAGTCTATTTGTCGTTCTATAATTGTTAGTTAGATCAAGTCAGTGAATGGCTCATGATTTTCTATGCTTGATCAGGCTATACTCACAAATGAAAGAAAGATTGCTGAAAATTCATGTAGGAGTATAGTCCTACATTGAAAGAATTAGAAATTTATGTTAAATTTATATAAAAAGTTTTGAACCAATATCTTATAGTTTTATCTTTGAATTATTTTGATTTTCAACCTTTATTCATGGCCCATTTGCCCTCCACAGGGACTCAGTTTCTCCCAAATATTTGGGCCTGTAGAATTTTGTTCTTGATAATTAAGGCCTCTGGCTAGTAGCTCTATCACTGCCGCATGTAGCTTTGGAAGTTTCATATCTTTCGACACCATGAGCTACTCGCCAAAGAGGCTGTATACTATAGTGCCTTGGAGGTCCTCTATAGTTTCTCGACCAATGCCACAACACTAACCTTGTTCCTGGGATGATCAAAGGACTTCCCAGAAGCATTCTATAAAATCTCTGCCAACTCTACAGATCAACCAAGGAATTTAACTATAGGAGCATAAGAACAGGTTTGTGTACGTTATTTGTTTATATGTTCATAATTAATCCCTATATATGGTACTATCACGGGGGTGAGGAATTTATATGGATCTTTACAAGCCATATAAAAGAATTATAAACATATAAGAGGTACAAACTTTTAGATCTTATTTATTTATATTCTGTTCATAACTAATCCATATTCATTTATGGATCTTTTACAAGCAAAGTAGTTGTATAGAAACTCAACTAGTGTTATACCCGCGCCATGCTGCGGTAATTTTTTATTTTAAAATATTCAAAGTAAAATTTTTATTTATTTTAACTTAATAGAAAAAGCAATTGAATCAAAATGGAGAAAAGTTATGTATGCAATGCATACATATACATTAGTCATGGAAATTGCTCTGTTCTTGCGAAAATAAAATTTGTCTACATTAGTCATGGGAAATAATTTCTACATATTTGAATGAATATATACTTAATTGATAAACAATTTAATTTCTATTGAAAAATTAAGCTATCTACATTAGTCATGGAAAGGTAAAGAGTCAAAACCGAACCACATGAAGCAAAAGATCAAAAGCAAATGCAATAATTGTCCAAATGATTTCTTATAATTACTACTGTTCATTTGTCCATAACAACTCTTACAATCCAAAAGAGAAAAACAGAAAATAGAAATAAATGTCCAATTATTGAGTATATATTGATGGATTATATTGGAATATGAATAGGCAAATCTCTAAAAATTTGACATGTGGCAAATTCTCTAATATTTTGACATGTGGCATGTTAGGGTATTGTTTTAGTATATAGAAATAAATGTCCAATTATTGAGTATATATTGATGGATTATATTGGGATATGAATAGGCAAATCTCTAAAAATTTGACATGTGGCAAATTCTCTAATATTTTGACATGTGGCATGTTAGGGTATTGTTTTAGTATATTAGATAGATAGTTTAATGAATCTGATTCATCTCTGATAGGGGACCTTTATGACCCAACAAAGATATTGAACAAAAAGATAACAAAATTTTACATTAATGATGAAATAAGATAGTTGAAAAAAGGCACTAAGCCTCCAATATGGCACAGTGGGGAGGTCTCCATTTGCAACTGCATACAAAACATATGCCTACTTTATTTGGGTAAATGAATGAAATTTCATTACCTTTGACAAGATGTTTACTTTATGCTCGAAAAGTCTTGATGCATATGGGAAAATTAATCATATTCTTTTGCTTTTTCCAGCACAAATGCTGTCAGTCATCCCATGGATTTCTAAGTTAGAGTTCTGACTAATGAGAAGGTACAAGAAGGCTTGTAGTAGAATATATATATATATATATATATATATATATATATATATATATATATATATATATATATATATATATAACTTAAGTTCATAATGAATAGTGGTGCACCAACTTTTTATCCACTCATCTTGCCTTGAGATTTGTGATGCACAAATCTCAAAGTGGCCTTTATATCTTTCACGGATCCCAAAGCAAGATGAGTGGTTAGAAAAGTTGGTGCACCACTATTCATTATGAACTTAAGTTCATAGGAGCTCTATATATATATATATATATATATATATATATATATATATATATATATATATATATATATATATATATATATATATATATATATATATATATATATATATATATAGAGCAAGGTTCTTATAAACTTAAGTTGATAGGGAATAGTCATCCACCAACTTTTCTATCCATTGATGTTGCCTTGGGATCCGTGAAAGATATAAAGCCCACTTTGAGATTTGTGTGCATCTTGATTTCACGGATCTCAAGGCAAGATCAATGGATATAAAGTTGGTGGACACTCCTCCCTATCAACTTAAGTTTATAGAGCTTTACTCTCTCTCTCTCTCTCTATATATATATATATATATATATATATATATATATATATATATATATATATATATATATGCTCTATAAATTTAAGTGGATAGAAGCACTGTCCACCAACTTTTTATCCATTAAATGTGCTTTGAGATTTGTGCTAGCATGTGATGCAAATCAATGCACATATCTCAAAGATATCCTTCATGTTTTGTACAAATCTCAAAGCAAATCTAATGGATAAAAAGTTGGTGGATAAATATCTCTATCCACTTAAGTTTATAGAGCTTTACTCTCTCTCTCTCTCTCTCTCTATATATATATATATATATATATATATATATATATATATATATATATATATATATATATATATATATATATATATATATATATATATGGCCTTTTCAGTTTGCTTCAACAATGAAGGTATTATTATTACCACCTAAATCTCATGAAAGACTTTGAATTAATGTTGCTTGCAACTTAGAGCCTGAAGACATTTTCTTTCCTTTTTTCCCTCGTGCTTTTATGTTGATTGTTGATCTTGTTAAGCATCACATCAGTTTGTTATAAATAAACGTCATGTTTCTGGATATCAATGAAGGACAATGATCTTATTTGTTAATATCATTTTATCTGCGCCTGAATGTTGAATCTTGACTAATAGTTCACCGTTCTTTATTTTTTGGTCATTAGCAACCTTATGTGATGGGGAGCGGGCGGAGGGCCTTGATCTAGAGGCGAGAAATCGTGGACGGCTTGGCGGAATGGGGTTAAAATCCATGATGAACAGTAACCAATGCTACTATTCCGCCTGCAAATAGCAGCCAGTTTTACTATTTGCCGTGAACAGCAAACAGTGACAATCTTTTGGGTTTTTTAAAATATTTATTATTATTATTTACGGTGGGGATTCTTTTGGAGGGGAGATGAGTTGTGGACGATCAAGAAGGATAATTGAAAAATGATTTTGATAGTTACTAAGTATCACATCTAGGGGCTTCACACCCAAGGGCTTCACACCCTAAAGACACTTCATATGCCAATAAGCAATTTTCATACTCAAGATCATAACTTAATTTTTCATTAATCATTTTCTAATTCCTCATGGAGGATGACAACCTTATTTATAGAGAAAAAAACTAAACATGGAAAGGAAATCAAAATCCTAATAAAAGGTCCTAACAATCCTAAATCAAATTCTAAGGAGATCTTTACCTAAAATTGGAGATTACATCAAATATTACTAAAATAATAAAGATTCCGGTAAATCTATAAATTTCATGATCAACGGTTGATGATTGTCCTGCATCATTATGCCTCTTAAATAGTCACATGGCATTGCGAGTGCCATTTTTTCCTGAGTCTATCCTTTCATTATTTGTATTCTCTAGTCAGGTATGGAAGTTAATCAGACACTTCCTTGTCACCCTGGAGTTACTGAAACCGCAACTTGGCATTTTCTAAATTTCTTTAAGCCAAACATATTGCATGCTAACATAGAAAACGTGGAGATGATAACTATTCACATCTGAAACTCATAAGGTTGCAGGTGGTAAACAACTTACTGCAAGAAGTATCTGTTAATTAGGAGTTCAGTAATAAATACATTTTAAACAATTAGAGTGCACCTAAAGTACACTGCATCCTAAAAGCTTGGGAGAATATGTGGCTTATGTAAATTTTAGTGGGACTAGTGTTTGGATTATGTGTCCATTTTATGCCTTGTAGTATATTGAATGGAAGGAAAACCTTTGCATCCCTTCATCACAAAATTAAAAGTGCACATAAATGGGTACGGGAGAAAACAGAGAAATGTAAGGTTGGTATATTGGAAATTTAATTATGAGTTTCTGTTTTTCTCTAAAGGGGAAAAAAAAAAGTTCCATCAATGTGAATTCAAGAAAATTACTGACCCTGGTTACCAGAAGAAAGTGGAAGAGAAATTTTAAGAAAATTTAAGAAAATTAGAGCTTCAATTTACTGTTTACTAGTTACATTGTTTTTACCCGATTGTACTTCAATATTGGAGGATTTCTTTTTATCTTTTTCCCTAACTATTTTCTGTGCATTTTATACATCCAAAGAGATCTCATGTGAGGCCAACTTATTTGTAGTGTATTTGAAAGCTGCACAAAGCCTGTAAAAGGTTGCTTCATTATGAATTCTCTAATAAAAATAGCTCTAGTCTGCACTGGCGGGGCTCTTTTATTTTCAACCAAAGCAAAGGATTCTCTTCCTTATTTGCTTGGTTGAAGAAATTATTATATTTCTACTGCACTATAAAGGAGGTGAAAATAAACACATTAGGAGGTTTTTTTTTCTTTTTGGTTCCTCTTCTGACCAAAAATAACCTTCATTATTTTAAATTTTTACAGTTATTTCAGATGATTGCTTCATGTATAACTAACTAGTTCCTTACCCCAAATTCCACGGAAATTAATATCACATTACTAGAGGAGATCTTATCTTTTCTAGTGAATTATGCTTGTTATCTCAATGACAACTTTATGACTATAAGTGTATGTCCATATGCTGGTTGTATAATGTTGTTATTTGACCTTTGCTTTAAGTAGATTCTTTCTTAATTTGTGCCATCTACATGGAACAGGGAATACCCTCTTGGCAATATCTAAATGGCATTGCTTTAATTAGTTGAAAGATAGCTCAATCCTTTGCTTGACATGCAGTTCAAGTATCTAAAAATGTCAAGTTTTCCAGTTTTTGTATATCCAGTTCCCTGAAATTTCTGAACACTTAAAAAAAAATATCAATACTAGATTAACTGTGGTTTATTGTTAAACAGATTTATCGCAACCAAGTCAAACACTGTAATCGATAGCTAGCATTTTCTGTAATGCTTATACTTATTAGCATTTCCAGCTGGTTGCTAATCTAAATTCTGTTGGTTACTCAGAGCTTATAGTTTAATACTATAGTACTAAAATTAAGCATCTCTTAAAATGTTGAGCACTTGTTTCTGCACAATAATTGAAGGAAAGGGTCTCTTACTGACTTGTGATCGCAATCTCTGTTCACATGGATTAGGTGACATAGACTGTGAGAACCTAGGAAACCAAAGGTTATGTACTTTGGGGACCATCTCATTTAAAAATAACCATTATTAGCAACTTCACCTACGCCCTTTAATTAACACCTTTGCGTAAGGAAATAATAATTGTACCTTGGAGAATTTAGATGAGGCTCAAACAAACACTGAGCAACAAAGTTAACACAATAACTAATTTCAAACACTGACATGGTGATGAAAGCAAAAGTTCAGAATGACTCATAGGACTGAGCACAACCTCATTTATTGGTGAGAATTAAATTGGAGAGCTCAAGTACTATGAAACCGAAGCCTTATCCATGGAGAATACTCCTTCACTTCTTCTATAGGACCCTAGGTCTTCTTCTCATCATGTGGGGTCACGTGCATAGCAGCCAGCTTCACGTGCTCATCACCCTTCATCTCCCCTCAATCCATGTGTGAGCAACTTACATCCTTGCTGTACTCTAGGAGAGGTCTGAGTCTGAGGCAGACATTGGAGGAGATTCCTTGATCCTCAACATTCTCTTGCTCATTTCTCTTCACATGGTTGGGTCCTTGGGATATGGGAGGGTGGGGTTTGGTGTGCCTTTATTTAGCTTTTATTTTTGGATTAAGTACTCCTCCCTACAAAACTTGAACTGGATTTTGTTTCCTTTAGATTGGGGCATTGCCCCCCGCTACATTGGATTATTTGCTATCCTACAATGTTTTTTCTTTGATATACCAGCTATTATTTGACAAAATAATTTATGTTTGATTGATTGGTACCCGAAAATATAAAAAAATAACCGAAGAACTTGAATGTGTCAATTAGTGATCCCCAATAAACTCTAAGAACGACGCTAATTGGATGCACATGAAAACTACGCTGTTTTGGTCATGTTTATAAGAATATATTGGTTTGAATTTTGAAGGATATGACGGTTTGATGAGGATCATCACAATGCATTCATTTTTTTTTTTTTTTGTTTAAACTTTTAGCTAGTAGTAGGCGGTGTAGTTTTTAGATTCTGGTTTAAGGATAGACTTAGGGATGAGCTGTTTTTGTCATAGGTTTTTGCTAGGTTTAGCTAGCAAAATATTCCTTCAACACCCAAATTCCCTCAGAACAAGGAGATAATGACTTCAGTATGATAGTCATGTGTACAGATTGCAGGAATTGCTTAAATATGGTGTCAACTAGTAATCCTTCTTTCCTTCTATTTCCTGCAATAATTGGAGACATAATCAAATATTAGTTCTTTTCCTTGCTCCTCACTGAACTTTATTTCCAAGGCAATGTGTATTTTTATGCAGTGAGTTGTCATTCCACAGGTCTAAGCTTTCTTTATCCCTAATCACTGTGTATGGCCTTGTTGGCAGAATCGCTAATTATTTCGAGAATTCTCCATGCATCTGATTCTTCACAAATTCTCCAGAGCTCATTTACCGTGAAGGTAATTTCCATAGAGGATGTAATTAACAGAATGTCAAATCTCTCTATATTTGGTAACATGTACGTTAACTAAAGCGTAAGAGAGCACTAACGAACCATTGTTGACTTTATCATAATGCTTAATTACTCACGTTTGATTAACGAATCTTGATTCTACCTTATATGGCAAGTCTTAGCAGATAATTACACTGTTTAACTCCATGTAATTGAAAAGTTAAGATTTGATTCGTTCCTGTGATAAAGGGGCTTATAGTTTATCATGTCATCCTTGTGTTGCATCATGCTGTCCCTTGCCTTTAGGTTTAATAATGTAGAGAGAACATTTAATTAAGAAACAAGGACATGTGAATATTAGTTAAAAAATATAGGCTCTACGGTCATTACAGGACACTGGTGGCCTAATAGAGCACTAATCCGAAGCTAACATGGAATCTCTTTGTCTTAAGGTCAATTGCTTTATGATTTAGTCATGACCTTTGAGTGACTTGGCTAATTATGGTGAGTATAATGGAGAATTCGAAAAGAGATTACAGTCGTGTGCAAAAAGGGAGAGTACTTAACCCCTTTTATTTTTTTTTAATGAACTTATTTTAGTTTTTAACGATCGCTGTGAATCTAGCCAATGCTCTTGCAAGGTGCAAGAAACTTTTGGACAAAGGTAGGTTAGAAAAGTTGCAGAGTACTAGCTATATATGGATGAAGGTACTGTATACTATGTAAGAGATTTGCTAGGCTTAAAAAATAAAGTATCGTTCTAGATGTTTAATAGTAAGTTTAATGGATGAAGTAAAGGTTAAGCTTACTGTATTTAGTAGCTCTCTTCTTGCCATAGAAAACAGTTTATTCTCATAAAGCTCTACTTAGATTTTTCTTTTAGGGGACCGGCCAAAAATTCTTCTAAAGTTTACTGAAGGAAATACTTGCAGGTAAAGTAGGCAATGCATTAACGACGGAAAGCAAAACTTTAATGCCCACAATGTATACATACATCAAGTAAAACCCTGATCGCTTGTATATTTACCTTGTGTTTTAGATATGATCATCCTTTTATTAATTAGCTGGATCATTCCCTTGTTAAAAAAAAATAAATAAATAAAAACAGAAGATGATTTTTAAATAGCTGCTGGCTGCAGCCTTTGCCTAACATTTAATCCACGAGCTATAATGTTGTACAGTTTTTTATCTCCATTTCAGTACAATGTTTGATGCTCGACTGCAGTTTACAGAAGTCTCAGTCAAATAAGATTCTTCTGAGCCCCATACCGTACAAGAAAAAGTTAAAGTACTTCTCGACTTCCTTATCTTCTTCCTATCTTCTCATCAGAGCTTATCCTTCTTCTCCCGCTAGGAAATGGGATAATTCTGATTTATTCTCTAAGGAAAACATGCAATGAAATTACTAATTAGAAATCTGCACTTTCTTGAGTATAAAGCTTTTTAGAATATGTCACTTACAAGCACAAGCAAGATGTTCTTTGTCAGGGGAGAATGGAGAAGCAATTTAAAGATTTCTGAGCAATGTGTTATGATAAGATTTATATTGTACAATCTTTCTCTCCTTTGTGTATGCAGAATGATCTATATTAACTTGATCCATTAGTAAATTCTCCTAAAGAGTAATCCTCCTTTCAAATTATGCACATCTAACAAATATATTTTTATTATTCTTAAATCTTGTAAATGACTACCCATTAATGATTAATATGCTCCATAGGATCCCTGGCTTGCCCCTAAAAAAATGTATTCATTGATCAACTTGTAGAATAATTCATTACTTTATTATCTACACTATTTACGAAAACATAAAGATCCTTTAAGAATGAGGTTGAGCCTTTAGAGGAAAATGTAATTATCAAGTTACTTGCTTTTTAGAGCATGTCAAAAGCCTTTCTTACTTTCAAAAGATTAAAACATCAATCTAAGCTAGACTTGGCTATCACAAAAAAAAAAAATCCTAAGCTAGACTTGTTATACTTGGTCTCGAATATAAATATTTTTCAGACCTAGTTTTAATTTAAACATACTTTAGTTATTTAATTAAAACTACTTCAGAACTAATATTTGACTATTTATTACTTGATTGAAGATCAAGTTAGAATATTGGCTGAATTCTTTCTCGCGATGTTTTTCAGACCAAACATATCTGGTTTATTTCATATCAAACCCCACTAGCTTGATTTTGGCCTGACTATTTGCCAAATTAAGATCAAGTTAAAATTAAGCTGGATTAGGTCCTACTAGTGAAATTGAAAATAAGAATATGAACTTGGATCAAAATTGATCTTGGTAAAAATCTGGTTTAGCGTGGTTTGCTAAACTGCTATATAGTTATTATTTTTGAATTATTTATTGATGTTATTTTATTACTCTGGTTGCAACTAGGAAATATACTTCTTCCAGGATTTGTGTTTATAATTTATGGATATTGATTTTTTATATCAATTAAGTTTTACGCAATATTCATAAAGGCATGAGAAACTATTTATAACCTTTGAGATGTTGTTTGGCAGTAAATTACTGGAGGGTTAACGTTAAGAGAATTAATTCCTCCTTAACCCATCAAGAACAACAAATTTGCACATGGAATAAACCGATGAATAATAAAAATTAAAAAATGTTAATTATAATCTAGACTACTAGTTAGTTATTGAAAATTTATACAAATAAATAAATTTACTACAGATCTGTCGGTATGAAATGAAATTCAAAACTTATTAAAGTACATACAAAAATATATATTTAATTTTTAGGTTCAAAACTTGGTTTAATTTCTACTATATGCATTTCTTTTGCTAGTCACCACTATCGTCCATATGCACTTGATGCATATGTTCTCTTTCTCCCTTCCTCCCTCTCTCTCTCTCTCTTATTATTTTTTATTTTTTGGTAATTAGTGCATCTATCTGTACTACTATATAATGGAAATAGTGGGAGTAGTTCTCTCTCTCTCTCTGTTATTTTTTTATTGTTTTGGTAATTAGTGCATCTATCTGTACTATACTATATAATGGAAATAGTGGGAGTAGTCAAAAATGGATGAGAAATGGGCACTTCCTCCGTTATTATTGTATTTGAAAGTGTAGAATTATAATTTTATAGGATAACTTTTTTCCTTTCATTTCTTTTCTCTTTCTTTTTCTAGAACTTTCTAAACGTTGACATGAGCTTATTATTAAAGCTCATTAATAACATACCATTACATATTTACATTGCATATTATAAGAGATATAAACATGAATGATAAAGTTCTTTTCCAAAAAATACACTTAAATAAAATATAATAAAAATAACAATTAGAATTTCAATACGTTCCAATGTAAATATTATCGAAAGTGTATATCTAGATACTTGGACTAAAAATAATTAAAATAATAACTTGAATGAAATATGAAAAATATATAGACTCTTCTAAAGAATATTATGTCGAGAAAATTATGTCCTCGCTCAAATTGAAATATTTATACCCAATTCCAAATAAGATAAATAAAATATAGCTTATTAAATGAATAAACACCACAAAAGCTCTTGGAAAATTTGATGATCCCTTAGAGAAGTGACCCATTTTACATTAAAATTAGAATTTTTAAATTTTAATTTCTATTACGATGCATTTGCACGTGCAATGGTGCTAGTATCTATCTATATCAATACTTTTATAAAGTATATAATGATTCAAGTAGGGCAATTCAAAACATGGATGAGTGGTGAACATGCCTTCTTTCTAACTATGGCTATAAGGGCAAAATATAATTTAACAAAGAGATTTTGTCCCTTTATTGTTTCTAGAACATTCTATTAATATTTTACCATAAACATAAATAAAGTCTATACAATTGAATATTTTTTTTCTCTTTGTTGTTTCTAGTACATTTTAATTAATATTTTTCCATAAACATAGAGAAAATCTATATAATTGTTTTATAAATAAAAGTCATTATAATTATATAAAGTTTAACTAATAAAATCAAGGTACAAATAAAAATAACGAATCAAAACTAAAATTTAAGAAGGATTGTGGCCATAAAATATGAGTAAAATGGTAAATAATTTGAGGTGGATCATAGATAGTCACAATTCAAATCTCATATATATATATATATATATATATATATATATATATATATATATATATATATATATATATATATATATATATATATATATATATATATATATATATATATATATTTAATTTTTAGGTTCAAAACTTGGTTTAATTTCTACTATATGCATTTCTTTTGCTAGTCACCACTATCGTCCATATGCACTTGATGCATATGTTCTCTTTCTCCCTTCCTCCTCTCTCTCTCTTATTATTTTTATTTTTTGGTAATTAGTGCATCTATCTGTACTATACTATATAATGGAAATAGTGGGAGTAGTTCTCTCTCTCTCTCTCTTATTATTTTTATTTTTTGGTAATTAGTGCATCTATCTGTACTATACTATATAATGGAAATAGTGGGAGTAGTCAAAAATGGATGAGAAATGGGCACTTCCTCCGTTATTATTGTATTTGAAAGTGTAGAATTATAATTTTATAGGATAACTTTTTTCCTTTCATTTCTTTTCTCTTTCTTTTTCTAGAACTTTCTAAACGTTGACATGAGCTTATTATTAAAGCTCATTAATAACATACCATTACATATTTACATTGCATATTATAAGAGATATAAACATGAATGATAAAGTTCTTTTCCAAAAAATACACTTAAATAAATATAATAAAAATAACAATTAGAATTTCAATACGCTCCAATGTAAATATTATCGAAAGTGTATATCTAGATACTTGGACTAAAAATAATTAAAATAATAACTTGAATGAAATATGAAAAATATATAGACTCTTCTAAAGAATATTATGTCGAAAATTATGTCCTCGCTCAAATTGAAATATTTATACCCAATTCCAAATAAGATAAATAAAATATAGCTTATTAAATGAATAAACACCACAAAAGCTCTTGGAAAATTTGATGATCCCTTAGAGAAGTGACCCATTTTACATTAAAATTAGAATTTTTAAATTTTAATTTCTATTACACGATGCATTTGCACGTGCAATGGTGCTAGTATCTATCTATATCAATACTTTTATAAAGTATATAATGATTCAAGTAGGGCAATTCAAAACATGGATGAGTGGTGAACATGCCTTCTTTCTAACTATGGCTATAAGGGCAAAAATATAATTTAACAAAAGAGATTTTGTCCCTTTATTGTTTCTAGAACATTCTATTAATATTTTACCATAAACATAAATAAAGTCTATACAATTGAATATTTTTCTCTTTGTTGTTTCTAGTACATTTTAATTAATATTTTTCCATAAACATAGAAAATCTATATAATTGTTTTATAAATAAAAGTCATTATAATTATATAAAGTTTAACTAATAAAATCAAGGTACAAATAAAAATAACAATTAGAATTTCAATACGTTCCAATGTAAATATTATCGAAAGTGTATATCTAGATACTTGGACTAAAAATAATTAAAATAATAACTTGAATGAAATATGAAAAATATATAGACTCTTCTAAAGAATATTATGTCGAAAATTATGTCCTCGCCAAATTGAAATATTTATACCCAATTCCAAATAAGATAAATAAAATATAGCTTATTAAATGAATAAACACCACAAAAGCTCTTGGAAAATTTGATGATCCCTTAGAGAAGTGACCCATTTTACATTAAAATTAGAATTTTTAAATTTTAATTTCTATTACACGATGCATTTGCACGTGCAATGGTGCTAGTATCTATCTATATCAATACTTTTATAAAGTATATAATGATTCAAGTAGGGCAATTCAAAACATGGATGAGTGGTGAACATGCCTTCTTTCTAACTATGGCTATAAGGGCAAAAATATAATTTTATAGGATAACTTTTTTCCTTTCATTTCTTTTCTCTTTCTTTTTCTAGAACTTTCTAAAAGCGTTGACATGAGCTTATTATTAAAGCTCATTAATAACATACCATTACATATTTACATTGCATATTATAAGAGATATAAACATGAATGATAAAGTTCTTTTCCAAAAAATACACTTAAATAAATATAATAAAAATAACAATTAGAATTTCAATACGTTCCAATGTAAATATTATCGAAAGTGTATATCTAGATACTTGGACTAAAAATAATTAAAATAATAACTTGAATGAAATATGAAAAATATATAGACTCTTCTAAAGAATATTATGTATAAAATTATGTCCTCGCCAAATTGAAATATTTATACCCAATTCCAAATAAGATAAATAAAATATAGCTTATTAAATGAATAAACACCACAAAAGCTCTTGGAAAATTTGATGATCCCTTAGAGAAGTGACCCATTTTACATTAAAATTAAATTTTTAAATTTTAATTTCTATTACACGTGCATTTGCACGCAATGGTGCTAGTATCTATCTATATCAATACTTTTATAAAGTATATAATGATTCAAGTAGGGCAATTCAAAACATGGATGAGTGGTGAACATGCCTTCTTTCTAACTATGGCTATAAGGGCAAAATATAATTTAACAAAGAGATTTTGTCCCTTTATTGTTTCTAGAACATTCTATTAATATTTTACCATAAACATAAATAAAGTCTATACAATTGAATATTTTTTTTCTCTTTGTTGTTTCTAGTACATTTTAATTAATATTTTTCCATAAACATAGAGAAAATCTATATAATTGTTTTATAAATAAAAGTCATTATAATTATATAAAGTTTAACTAATAAAATCAAGGTACAAATAAAAATATGAATCAAAACTAAAATTTAAGAAGGATTGTGGCCATAAAATATGAGTAAAATGGTAAATAATTTGAGGTGGATCATAGATAGTCACTTAATTCAAATCTCAAGACTATATATATATATATATATATATATATATATATATATATATATATATATATATATATATATATATATATATATATATAGCAAGGCTCCTATAAATTTAAGTTGATAGCAAGGAGTGTCCACCAACTTTTATATCCATTGATCTTGCCTTGGGATCCGTGAAATCAAGATATGCACAAATCTCAAAGTGGCTTTTATATCTTTCACGGATCCCAAAGCAAGATGAGTGGTTAGAAAAGTTGGTGCACCACTATTCATTATGAACTTAAGTTCATAAATTTATATATATATATATATATATATATATATATATATATATATATATATATATATATATATATATATATATATATATATATATATATATATATATATATATATATATTTCAATCATTATCTGTTAAATAAAACTTTATTCCTTTCATTTAATTAATTTCCACAAACAAATGTTTAAAATTTTAAGCAATAATTTCCTTTGAGCTACATACAAAAGAATGCCATTGTCAATATTTAATTAATTTTGATTTTTTTGCACGTCCCTGTGATATACCAACAAATTTCTCCATTCCTTTATTTTTGGAAACTAAAGAGTAAAGCACTGGTCAAATTTCCCGCCAGTGTCAGAGGCAGGAAAGTATACAGTCACCGCAACGGTGACCTGACCGGTGGCGGTGACCTGTGCTTAGCTAGCGCAAGCGTAAGGTTCTCTGATCCCTGAGCGAATCAAGCTGGCAATCCTGAACCTAATCTTCTCCCCATTTATTACATAATTACCCCTCCACGTCCCATTTATTTCACACCATGCGCATTCATTTTTCCCCATCGACGGAGGGTATAATTGTAATCTCGTCTCGATTTTAGAGTTTATGGTTTTTTTTTTCAAGCATATAGGACCTACACTTTACTGTTTTTGTCAAAAAAGAAATTATTGACTTTTTGGACATGTTCAACTAGCTTTGGGCAGTGAAATTTGGTCAAAGTTTGAAATTGGCGGGTTATTGGTGATGTCATTAGTTTTGATTAATTAATGATGAGATTAGTCAGTAATATACATGCAAGTTGACACGTTTTACATTTTGATGCGCAGAGTCTCGAAAGATTGCATTTTAAAATTGAAAGTTATTTTGGTTAAAAATAATATATAGTATAGATTACTAACGTAGTAACATACAAAAGGCAAACACCCACTTAAATTAACATTGCCCCATTGTTAGTCTAATATATCTCCTTAACTGGTCGTACGACCTCACTACCTCATGGACCCTAACTCCGCCACTGACTGCAACGTGCATGTTGAAGAAAGATAGCATGAGCTGGTATTTTATATATATATATATATATATATATATATATATATATATATATATATATATATATATACTCCTATAAACTTAAGTTAATAGGAGATAGTGTCCACCAACTTTTATATCCATTGATCTTGCCTTGGGATCCGTGAAATCAAGATATGCACAAATCTCAAAGTGCTTTATATCTTTCACGGATCCCAAAGCAAGATGAGTGGTTAGAAAAAGTTTATAGAACTTTGCTCTCTATATATATTATGATGGATATGGTGGCTCATTTCTTCAGAGTATTTCAAGAGATAGAGTGATGATGTCGCCTTTTTGATCTTGGTATGAGTGAAATTTTTTCATCGCATAGGTATCTGTGATAGGCACATTTAGCGAAAATGGTAAGCCACCCATATACATTATTTTATATATATATATATATATATATATATATATATATATATATATATATATATATATATATATATATATATATATATATATATATATATATATATAAAGAGAGCTCACTATGAACTTAAGTTCATAATGAATAGTAGTGCATGACTTTATACTCATCTTGCCTTGAGATTTGTGATGCACAAATCTCAAAGTGGCTTTATATCTTTCACGGATCCCAAAGCAAGATGAGTGGTTAGAAAAGTTGGTGCACCACTATTCATTATGAACTTAAGTTCATAGAGTTGCTATATATATATATATATGTGTGTGTGTGTGTGTGTGTGTGTGTGTGTGTTGGATCAAATGAGAACTCCTCACAAATATGAGAACTAAGAACCAAATCTCTACCCTTAGATCTTTAACCAATCAACGGTTGTGATTAAACTCTATTAAATTTAAAAATTTAATTAAAGAGCACGCTGGTCATAGAATCAGTTACATTATAGGCAGTTTTTTCTTTCCTAACTAAGCGTAACCTTCTTCCTTATCAATTTCGTCTAATCTTCAACCAATCTACCCTTAAATTAAACTCTATCAATTTCGTCTAATCTTCATCTTTTTATCCTTTTTTTCCGGTTCGTCCGCGCGAATTGTTGCATATCATCAAGTTTCAGATTCAACAAATCAATAATTTTCATTTATCTGTGTTGTCATGGAAAGCGTAGATTCAGGTATCTGTAATCATGCTGTTTTCGATCCTTTTGTTTTTAATTTTTTTTATTGTTTTGTAATTAGTGCATCTATCTGTACTACTATATAATGGAAATAGTGGGAGTAGTCAAAAATGGATGAGAAATGGGCACTTCCTCCGTTATTATTGTATTTGAAAGTGTAGAATTATAATTTTATAGGATAACTTTTTTCCTTTCATTTCTTTTCTCTTTCTTTTTCTAGAACTTTCTAAACGTTGACATGAGCTTATTATTAAAGCTCATTAATAACATACCATTACATATTTACATTGCATATTATAAGAGATATAAACATGAATGATAAAGTTCTTTTCCAAAAAATACACTTAAATAAATATAATAAAAATAACAATTAGAATTTCAATACGCTCCAATGTAAATATTATCGAAAGTGTATATCTAGATACTTGGACTAAAAATAATTAAAATAATAACTTGAATGAAATATGAAAAATATATAGACTCTTCTAAAGAATATTATGTCGAAAATTATGTCCTCGCCAAATTGAAATATTTATACCCAATTCCAAATAAGATAAATAAAATATAGCTTATTAAATGAATAAACACCACAAAAGCTCTTGGAAAATTTGATGATCCCTTAGAGAAGTGACCCATTTTACATTAAAATTAGAATTTTTAAATTTTAATTTCTATTACATGCATTTGCACGTGCAATGGTGCTAGTATCTATCTATATCAATACTTTTATAAAGTATATAATGATTCAAGTAGGGCAATTCAAAACATGGATGAGTGGTGAACATGCCTTCTTTCTAACTATGGCTATAAGGGCAAAATATAATTTAACAAAGAGATTTTGTCCTTTATTGTTTCTAGAACATTCTATTAATATTTTACCATAAACATAAATAAAGTCTATACAATTGAATATTTTTTCTCTTTGTTGTTTCTAGTACATTTTAATTAATATTTTTCCATAAACATAGAGAAAATCTATATAATTGTTTTATAAATAAAAGTCATTATAATTATATAAAGTTTAACTAATAAAATCAAGGTACAAATAAAAATATGAATCAAAACTAAAATTTAAGAAGGATTGTGGCCATAAAATATGAGTAAAATGGTAAATAATTTGAGGTGGATCATAGATAGTCACTTAATTCAAATCTCAAGACTATATATATATATATTTCAATCAGACTGTTAAATAAAACTTTATTCCTTTCATTTAATTAATTTCCACAAACAAATGTTTAAAATTTTAAGCAATAATTTCCTTTGAGCTACATACAAAAGAATGCCATTGTCAATATTTAATTAATTTTGATTTTTTGCACGTCCCTGTGATATACCAACAAATTTCTCCATTCCTTTATTTTGGAAACTAAAGAGTAAAGCACTGGTCAAATCCCGCCAGTGTCAGAGGCAGGAAAGTATACAGTCACCGCAACGGTGACCTGACCGGTGGCGGTGACTGTGCTTAGCTAGCGCAAGCGTAAGGTTCTCTGATCCCTGAGCGAATCAAGCTGGCAATCCTGAACCTAATCTTCTCCCCATTTATTACATAATTACCCCTCCACGTCCCATTTATTTCACACCATGCGCATTCATTTTTCCCCATCGACGGAGGGTATAATTGTAATCTCGTCTCGATTTTAGAGTTTATGGTTTTTTTTTTCAAGCATATAGGACCTACACTTTACTGTTTTTGTCAAAAAAGAAATTATTGACTTTTTGGACATGTTCAACTAGCTTTGGGCAGTGAAATTTGGTCAAAGTTTGAAATTGGCGGGTTATTGGTGATGTCATTAGTTTTGATTAATTAATGATGAGATTAGTCAGTAATATACATGCAAGTTGACACGTTTTTACATTTTGATGCGCAGAGTCTCGAAAGATTGCATTTTAAAAATTGAAAGTTATTTTGGTTAAAAATAATATATAGTATAGATTACTAACGTAGTAACATACAAAAGGCAAACACCCACTTAAATTAACATTGCCCCATTGTTAGTCTAATATATCTCCTTAACTGGTCGTACGACCTCACTACCTCATGGACCCTAACTCCGCCACTGACTGCAACGTGCATGTTGAAGAAAGATAGCATGAGCTGGTATTTTATATATATATATATATATATATATATATATATATATATATATATATATATATATATAGAAGAAGGCCCTATTAACTTAAGCTCATAATTAATAATACAATCATCAACTTTTCTAACCACTCATCTTCTGCTTTGTGATCCATGGATATATAGCAAAGCACTTGAGATTTGGCATCACAAATCTCAAGGCAAGATTAGTGGATAAAAAGTTGGTGCACTACTATTCATTATGAACTAAGTTCATAGGAGCCTATATATATATATATATATATATATATATATATATATATATATATATATATATATATATATATATATATATATATATATATATATATATATATACTCCTATAAACTTGTTAATAGAGATAGTGTCCACCAACTTTTATATTCATGATGTTGCCTTTAGATTGAAATCAAGAGGTACACAAATCTCAAAGATGTGCTTCATATCTTCTCTGATCCCAAGAATATCAATGCTTAAAGTTTATGTGAGCTTTGCTCTCTCTCTATATATATTAGATGAAGGAGGCCATTTAGCCAGCTACCAAGATAGAGGATGATGTCCACACCTTTTGATGCATAGCAATGGGCCTCACCAATACGCTTATCTTTCTATACTCATTAAAGAAATGAAATGCCACCCCATATACATTATTTTATATATATATATATATATATATATATAGGAAGTTCCTATGTCTTAAGCGAGATTATATGACCAATTTTTATCCATTATTCTTTGAGATTTCATGACACAAATCTCAAAGTGCTTTATATCTTCACTGATCCCAAAGCAAGATGATGGTTAGAAAAGTTGGTGCACCACTATTCATTATGAACTTAAGTTCATGAGCCTTGTTATATATATATATATATATATATATATATATATATATATATATATATATATATATATATATATATATATATATATATATATATATATATATATATATATATATATATATATATATAGGTTTTATGAACTTAAGTTCATAATGACAGAAGTGCACCAACTTTTTATCCACTATTGCCTGAGATTTGTATGACAAATCTCAAAGTGGCCTTTATATCTTCTCACGGATCCCAAAGCAAGATGAGTGGTTAGAAAAGGTGCACCATATTCATTATGAACTTAAGTTCATAGGAGCATCGCTTTATATATATATATATGTGTGTGTGTGTAGTGTGTGTGTTGGATCAAATGAGAACTCCTCACAAATATGAGAACTAAGAACCAAATCTCTACCTTAGATCTTTAACCAATCAACGGTTGTGATTAAACTCTATTAAATTTAAAAATTTAATTAAAATACCGGTCATAAAATCGCATTATAAAGTGCTTTTTCTTTCCTAACTAAGCGAACCTTCTTCCTTATTAATTTCGCCTAATCTTCAACCAATCTACCCTTAAATTAAACTCTATCAATTTCGCTCTAATCTTCATCTTTTTATCCTTTTTTCCGGTTCGTCTGCCAATTGTTGCATATCATCAAGTTTCTGATTCAACAAATCAATAATATTTCATTTATCTTTGTTGTCATGGAAAGCGATTCGTGTATCTCGAATCATGCCGCTTTCGATCCTTTTGTTTTTAATTTTTTCTATTGTTGTTTTAGTCGAAATCGCTTTTTGTGCTTGAATATACAGAATCACATTTTATTTTTAACGTAATCACCTATGATTTTTTATCAATCACCTTGATTTTCATCGATGTTGTTGTCAAATGTTGTGTACTATCAATGTTATTATTATACTGAATCTTATTATCAATTTTGTTATGTTATAGAATCTTTATCAATTTTTTGAATCTATTGTGAATGTTTACGAATCTATGTTCTAAATAACTAATTTATTAATCTATTTAAAAATACGTAATCATATTATTATATATAGAGAATCAGTTCGTTATTCTTACATAATCATGTATTATAAATTATGGAATCTCTTTATGATTAATTCTTAATCACGTGAACTAATTTGCATAATAAGGTAATCTAATTTATAAAAATTAGACTGTAAAATCTATAAAATCACATAATTAGTGTTACGTAATCACATATTATAACTTGCCCATTAATACATATACACAATATACGTTGAGATTATGTCAAAACATCAACCAAATACCAAAAATTTAAATGACTAATAAACGTAATACTCAAATATATACATGCATGCGATTTTTTTAAAAAATTACAAACCCAAAACCCTTTCAAACGCTTTAAAGACATTAAACATAGTCGATTAGTCTATTTTCACTAATTTTAACTACTTAAGTTCTGATTTCACCTAAAAATCAATTTTAGGGATTCCATAAAAAAATCCAAAAATTCCTCTTTTCTTCATGTGTTGTTGACAATTTGCACTTTGATTCGTCATTCTTGCATTTGTCGTTGATTCGTGGACGATTCGTTGTGTTTTGGCCGAGTGATTTCATGAGAGAGCTTGATTTTCGGCATTTTAAGGATTCCCGTGACATGCTTTTATCTTTTTACCCTTATTTCAGCTTCTAATGTCTATTTAATTATAATTATGCCACTTTGATTTTAAGTAATCTCAACATCTGGTTTTGTATGAAGGATGGTTGATATTAGGTTCTTAGTTCTCACATTTATTGGTTCTCATTGGAACCAACCATATATATATATATATATATATATATATATATATATATATATATATATATATATATATATATATATATATATATATGTGTGTGTGTGTGTGTGTGTTGGATCAAATGAGAACTCCTCACAAATATGAGAACTAAGAACCAAATCTCTACCCTTAGATCTTTAACCAATCAACTTGTGATTAAACTCTATTAAATTTAAAAATTTAATTAAAGAGCACGGTCATAAAATCGGTTACATTATAGGCGTTTTTCTTTCCTAACTAAGCGTAACCTTCTTCCTTATCAATTTCGTCTAATCTTCAACCAATCTACCCTTAAATTAAACTCTATCAATTTCGTCTAATCTTCAACCAATCTACCCTTAAATTAAACTCTATCAATTTCGTCTAATCTTCAACCATCTACCCTTAAATTAAACTCTATCAATTTCGTCTAATCTTCAACCATCTACCCTTAAATTAAACTCTATCAATTTCGTCTAATCTTCAACCATCTACCCTTAAATTAAACTCTATCAATTTCGTCTAATCTTCAACCATCTACCCTTAAATTAAACTCTATCAATTTCGTCTAATCTTCAACCATCTACCCTTAAATTAAACTCTATCAATTTCGTCTAATCTTCAACCAATCTACCCTTAAATTAAACTCTATCAATTTCGTCTAATCTTCAACCAATCTACCCTTAAATTAAACTCTATCAATTTCGCCTAATCTTCAACCAATCTACCCTTAAATTAAACTCTATCAATTTCGCCTAATCTTCAACCAATCTACCCTTAAATTAAACTCTATCAATTTCGTCTAATCTTCAACCAATCTACCCTTAAATTAAACTCTATCAATTTCGCCTAATCTTCAACCAATCTACCCTTAAATTAAACTCTATCAATTTCGTCTAATCTTCAACCATCTACCCTTAAATTAAACTCTATCAATTTCGCCTAATCTTCAACCAATCTACCCTTAAATTAAACTCTATCAATTTCGCCTAATCTTCAACCAATCTACCCTTAAATTAAACTCTATCAATTTCGCCTAATCTTCAACCAATCTACCCTTAAATTAAACTCTATCAATTTCGTCTAATCTTCAACCAATCTACCCTTAAATTAAACTCTATCAATTTCGTCTAATCTTCAACCATCTACCCTTAAATTAAACTCTATCAATTTCGTCTAATCTTCAACCAATCTACCCTTAAATTAAACTCTATCAATTTCGTCTAATCTTCATCTTTTTATCCTTTTTTCCGGTTCGTCCGCGCGAATTGTTGCATATCATCAAGTTTCAGATTCAACAAATCAATAATTTTTCATTTATCTTTGTTGTCATGGAAAGCGTGATTCGGTATCCGTAATCATCTTTGTTTCGATCCTTTTGTTTTTAATTTTTTTCTATTGTTGTTTTAGTCGAAATCGCTTTTTGTGCTTGAATATACGAATCACATTTTATTTTTATGAATCACCTATGATTTTTTCTGAATCACCTTGATTTTCATCGATGTTGTTGTCAAATGTTGTGTACTATCAATGTTATTATTATGTTACTGAGAATCTTATTATCAATTTTGTTATGTTATAGAATCTTTATCAATTTTTTGAATCTATTGTGAATGTTTACGAATCTATGTTCTAAATAACTAATTTATTAATCTATTTAAAAATACGAATCATATTATTATATATAGAGAATCAGTTCGTTATTCTTACATAATCATGTATTATAAATTATGGAATCTCTTTATGATTAATTTACGAATCACGTAACTAATTTGCATAATAAGGTAATCTAATTTATAAAAATTAGATCAGTAAAATCTATAAAATCACATAATTAGTGTTCTGAGAATCACATATTATAACTTGCCCATTAATACATATACACAATATCGTTGAGATTATGTCAAAAACATCAACCAAATACCAAAAATTTAAATGACTAATAAACGTAATACTCAAATATATACATGCATGCGATTTTTTTAAAAAAAAATTACAAACCCAAAAAAACCCTTTCGAAACGCGTTTTAAAGACATTAAACATAGTCGATTAGTCTATTTTCACTAATTTTAACTACTTAAGTTCGCGATTTCACCTAAAAAATCAATTTTTAGGGATTCCGTATAAAAAAATCCAAAAATTCCTCTTTTCTTCATGTGTTGTTGACAATTTGCACTTTGATTCGTCATTCTTGCATTTGCTGTTGATTCTGTGACGATTCGTTGTGTTTTGGCTGAGTGATTTTGGCGGAGAGAGCGAGCGATTTTCGGCATTTTAAGGATTCCCGTACATGTGCTTTTTATCTTTTTACCCTTATTTCAGTTTCTAATGTCTATTTAATTATAATTATGCCACTTTGATTTTGGCAGAATCTCAACATCTGGTTTTGTATGAAGGATGGTTGATATTAGGTTCTTAGTTCTCACATTTATTTGGGTTCTCATTGGAACCAACCCATATATATATATATATATATATATATATATATATATATATATATATATATATATATATATATATATATATATATATATATATATATATATATATATATAGGAATATGGAGAATTTGGTACCAAGTTCCTTAAAAGAACTTGGTAGTAAAGAACTTGGTAGTGAGGGGACAAATCCGGCCCACACCTCCGAGGGAGAAATAGAGAGGAGAGAGAAAGATTTTTTAAAACTAGACTTGTGGACCAAATTTGTTCATTATCACTATCAAGTTCCTTTAAGGAACTTGGGACCAAGATTTTCCATTTTTCTCATATATATATATATATATATATATATATATATATATATATATATATATATATATATATATATGAACTTAATGATACAAGCATCAATCTTTTTATCCACTATTCACTCTCAGATTTGGATGTACAAATTCAGGGGCTTTATATCTTCACCATCCCAAGCAAGATGAGTTGAGTCTACCACTATTCATTATGAACTTAAGTCTATGATGTATATATATATATATATATATATACTTAATGACGATCGACTACGAGCTCAAATTTTATCGTGAGCTAGCCCAATCGACTACGCTAAATGATGATCGACACCGCCCACCGTGATTTGCACTCATCATGATCTATATGTAGAAAAATTATATTATGTTGACATTTTTAACTATTATTTTAGCTACGATAAAACGGACTACTGTTAAACTGTCTCAAAAATTAACATATCAAAGTAGTTTGATTCATACTCTAAAGACTCCAAATTATGTGAAAATTTTATCACATATACTTAATGACGTGTTGAACAAGATGTACGGTCTTAGATCATGAATTTGATGAACCGATTAGTCTAGCTCACGATAAGATTTGAGCTCACCATCTCACAATAGCATTACTATATATATATATATATATATATATATATATATATATATATATATATATATATATATATATATATAGTAAAGCTCCATGTAACTTTAAATTCATAATGCACAAGACCAACTTTTTATCCACTCATTTCCTTCGGATTTGTGATGCACAAATCTCAAAGTGCCTTTTATATCTTTCACGGATCCCAAAGCAAGATGAGTTTAGAAAAGTTTCTATTATTCATTATGAACTTAGCTCATATGAGCTCTCTATATATATATATATATATATATATATATATATATATATATATATATATATATATATATATATATATATATATATATATATATATATATGCTAGTGACTTTCAATTTACGAGCAGATTGTCACAACAATACCTCAAGAATATCATATACTTTTTTTTCTTGTTAAGTAGGGTAGTTTATGGACACTCAATGACAAAGTTTCCCTCAGTTTCTTAGGTTTCCAAATTTGTTTTGTTTATGCTTTTTTTTTTTGGACAAGATGCACTCTCTTTCACTTTCTTAAAAAAAGAAAAAAAAAGCAAATAAGAAAATAAAATAAAAATAAAATAAAAACCCATTTCCATTTCCATTTCCAGCAGAAAAATACAGTCCCCTCGGACGCCATGTGACCGTTATATACTTGCCAAAAACACCAAGCTTTACTCACATCACCGTCTTCATTAATCTCCAGCAGCGTTAAACTAAAATTAACCCTTCAAAAGGAAAATCCCTCCTAAAAATTTTATTCGTTAAAAAAAAAATTACTTTACCAAGAGACGTGTGAACGCGACGCTAGCGTGCCCACGTTCTTCCTCCCCCATCAAAGACATTAACAAAGAGAAGAACAGTCACTGGATTTAAATACACCTACAATTTGTGAGAAGCTCTCAATTTCGTAGAGAGAGCAAAATAAAACTCGAGATCCCCATCTCCTCAAAATTCAATTCAATTCAATCCCACTAATGGATTCAAGCAATGCCGCTCCGGCGGCGGCGGCGGCGGCGGCGGGGCCGGCGGCAGCCACCCCAAGCACAAGCTCTAGCTCCTCCGGCTCCACCATCATCGCCGGCCGCAAGTCCGACCCCGGCCTCGCCGACCGCCGGACCCACTCCGGCGAGCTCCCGCTGGGCCCCACCGACTCCAAACCCTCCAAGCCCGGCCACCGCCGGTCCGGTTCCGGCGCGCTCTTCTACAAGAACGCCTCCGCCACAAGCTCCGCCACCAGCTCCGCTGCCGGCATCCTCCCCGCCGGCAACATCTGCCCGTCCGGAAAAGTCGGCCGCAGCCGGAGCTCGTCCACCTCTCGGAGCGACGTGCTCGGCTCCGGCTCGGGGAACTACGGGCACGGGAGCGTTGTCAGAGGCGGCAGCGGCGGCGGCGGCGCTGGGGCCCACAGCGCCGACAGGACGGCGGTGAGTTCGGATCCGGAGGAAATAAAGAGGATGGGGAACGAGCAGTATCGGAGAGGACAGTTCGGAGAAGCGCTCAGAACCTACGACAGGGCGATACTAATGTGCCCCAAGAATGCAGCTTATAGGACTAATCGCGCCGCCGCTCTTGTAGGACTCAAGAGGCTCGGTGAGGCCGTAAATGACTGTCTAGAAGCGTTGAAGATCGATCCTGGATTTGAGCGAGCTCACCAGAGATTGGCCTCGCTGTATCTCAGGTGTGTTTATAACGCAAGATGTTGTTGATATTGACTGGATTGAATTTGTGTTGATTTCAAGTCACTATGGTTTGTTGCAGGCTAGGACAGGTAGAGAATGCCGTAAGACACATTTTCTTAGCTGGGCCGCAGCCTGATGCGGCCGAGCTGCAGAAGATACAAGCAGTAGAAAAGCATTTGGCGAGTTGTGTGGATGCACGAAGGATTGGAGATTGGAAGAGCACGCTGAGAGAGACCAATGCTGCTATTGTATCAGGAGCGGATTCGTCTCCATTGCTTATTGCATCGAGGGCAGAAGCTTTTCTTCGCCTCCATCATCTTGATGAGGCTGATTCAGCTATCTCGAGTGCTGTCAAGCTCGAGAGCTCGTCTCCTTCATGCTCATTGACCAAGTTTTTTGGTATGCTATCAAATTCTTATCTGCACATTGTTCGCGCTCAGATTGATATAGCATTGGGCAGGTGAGTTTTATGCTTTGATACTGATGCTATAAATTGTATTTTTCTGAATCGTGGATATCTGAGAACCGATGATTGGAAATCTTTCGCAGATTTGACAATGCAGTTGCTTCCGCGGAGAAAGCCAAGCAGAGCGATCCTGTCAACATTGATATTTCGAAGATACTGAACAATGTGAGACTAGTAGCGAGAGCTCGAGCACAGGGGAACGAGCTTTTTAATCAGGGAAAGTTTGCCGAGGCTTGTATTGCATATGGAGAAGGGCTTATGTATGATCCCTCGAACTCTGTTCTCTATTGTAATAGAGCGGCTTGTAGATCGAAGCTTGGACAGTGGGAGAGGTCGATTGATGACTGTAATGAAGCGCTCAAGATTAAACCAAACTACACTAAAGCTCTTTTGAGACGAGCAGAATCATATGACAAGGTGAACATTTTGTTGTATATCGCATAGTTATGTTGGATGGTTTGATTAATGTGATGTTTTCTTGGGTGATTAGCTCGAGAGATGGGCTGAATCAGTGAGGGATTATGAGGTCCTAAAGAATGAGCTACCGGGTGATGCTAAGGTGGCTGAAGCGCTTCTTCAAGCTCAATTGGCATTGAAGAAATCTCGAGGTTTTGATATGCCGAATGTGAAATCAGGAGAGCAGATTAAGGTGATTACAGGGATGGATCAGTTCCATGCTGCAATTACTTTTCCTGGTAATATTTCCTATTTCTCCCAATGTTACTATTAATATTCTTCTGCATTAGGTTGAACATTTCCTTGCTTGATAGAAAGTCATTTGAAATTGCAACAATTTTGTCAATTGGTTAGCTACTAGCAGTGAACTGTTAATATTGAGCTTTTCCTCAATGATTTTTGTTCTTTGAAATTTGGGGATTATTTGTGCAGTAATTTAATGGACCATGGCCATAATTGTGATAATGGACGGTGATCAATTACTCTAACTTTCATAAATTTCCCTTGAATTATAAGCCAGATGAACTAATGTTACTCCAGAGCTTATTCCTGAAGTCTCAAACTTTTCCTGGTACCATATGTGGACCATTTTTATGCTAATTTTCACCTGAATATAAGCAATCATTTTCCCTTTTTAATATCCAATTGTGAATCTAGTTCTTTTAGGAATCGCTCCACATCCCCTGCATTAGCTACATTGCTCATTTGCTTTTAGGAATCACATCACATCCCCCACAATAGCTACACTGTTCATTTAAACATGCATCATGTTTCATTCAGGTAGATTAATGGGCTACACTGTTCATTTGACCATGCATCATGTTTCATGCAGGGAGATTTAATGGGCTACACTGTTCCTTTAACCATGCATCATGTTTCATTCAGGGAGATTTAATGGGCTGTCAACTACCTAGTTATGCTCTTTTAATGAATTGCCATTCTGGCTAAGCCCCTCCTTTAACCATATCAGCCCTTTTCATTAATACGCTCACATCAACCCTAACTTATGCCAATCCAATTAGATCGAACCCCCCATGTCGGAAGCCAGAAATCTCTCTTCATGTTCTCTTTGCTTGAAACTATTAATTACTCCTACAATGCGATACAAGTAAAACTTGCATGTTTTCAGGAGTATCCGTGGTCCATTTCATGGTGGCATCGAACCAGCATTGCACCGAGATAACCCCATTTGTCGATGTTCTATGTAACCGATACCCCTCTGTAAATTTTCTCAAGGTTTACTAATATTCACAATCTTTCAATTGATATAGGGTTAATTGCACATAGACCCCCTGCAATATCTTCGTTTTGAACTTATTGCCCCTATAGTTTCATTATAGCAAATAGACCACCTGTGTTAATTTTTTTTGACTTTACCCTAGATGAATTTTTTGGATATATTGCCCCACGGTGAAAAAGTCAAAAAAAAATAACTCGGTGTATCTGCGACAATGAAACTATAAGGGTATTAAAGTCAAAACAATTAACGATACTACAAGGGGGTCTATGTGCAATTAACCCTTGATTATAAGCCAAATTTACTTGTGCTGATTTTTCTTGTATTTTGAAACCGAAGGTGGATGTCAATGAGAGCCCGGTTGTTTCGAAGATGGAGAATGTGAAGGCAGTGCCAACGTTTATGATCTACAAGAATGGGATAAAGATGAAGGAGATGATCTGCCCTACACATCAAATGTTAGAGTTCTCAGTGAGGCATTATGGAATGTGATATATAAATTGTCAAGCAAGTAGGGTTCTTTTGATTCTTGAAGGATAGATAAAAAAAAAAAAAAACCCTATCCTTGTTATTGCAAGTGCATTCAAAATGACAATTAGTATTCCAATTTGGCAAAAGCATTGGAAGAGGGGTATTTCAAGAGTTATGCCCTTTTAAGTATCTTTTCATTTCTTACACTTTTCCTTTACTAGTACCTTACCCTTTGCTCACTTATTCTTTCCCTTGGTCTTGTTTGGACCCTTGACACACCAACAAACAGTCCTGTCTCTCTCAGATGTTTCCCTACTCAATTCACTGAAGAGAGAAAATGGCTGCTTTTACAATGTACATATACCATTTACTAGAAATGGGAAGCCATTGGGAGATTGGATTTTCTAGTAATGATGAGAGAGAGAGAGAGAGAGAGAGAGATGCTGTTGGTGCTAGTGCTACTGGTATATGCTCTGCCATTTTATGAATAAAATATTTCTGAATTCTTTGATCATGAATCATTTGGTTTGCCTTTTGGTACAGCTTTTTCTCTTTTGTAAAATACATCATGATCATGCGTGTGTCTTTGGCTGCAATTAATTTAACAATCCCTATGTCTCCCGCAACTGATGATGCCTACATAAAACTACCAGTTAAGCTTTCCTTTGCAGTAATCATGCCATATGGAGAGAGAGAGAGAGAGAGAAAAACTTTGAATGTATGAGTACTAGGGGTGCATTGGTTCGAATATGGCTTGGATCGTCATATCCATATCCATACCCATCTCGAATACGGATACGGATCTGAGATACCCGGTAAGAAAATTCATATCTATCCGTTAAAATGGGATCTGATTCTGGTATACATCGAATATAAGCGGAAATGCATATGTTCATGTGATACAAAAGAGTTCGTTAATATGTTCATTATAACGAAAAGCTAAGATTAGACATCTTGATCATCAACATTAACCATAAATTTATAATTTAAGAATTAAAACTATCGGAGTATGACTAATATATTGAGATATTTCGGTCTGGATTGAATATTTCACTACAAAATCATATCATAACCATATCCTATCGGTTATAGATTTGAGTAATATATTAGTATCCTAACGGATACGGTTCTGAACATTTTCTGAATACGGATCTGATTTAGCACCTAATGAGTACCCAGAAGAGGATGTATGTTCTATTTTGCTCGTACAAGTACTAATTACCCTCATTTCTCTTGTAAAACCCACATTAAAAACACGCCCACAAAGTTTGACTGGTTGGTGCAAACTGATAAGCCAGTTTGGCTTGTAGTTTCTTGTAACTTCACTTTATGTGAGGTACATACTTTCATGATTTTCATGTGAAAATAAGGGGAACAAAATTAACGGAGGACCAATTTTGTTCATTTTTCTTTGAACAAAATTTTAATTTATATTTGAATTTGGCTATATCAATTCACCTTATAGTTTATAGGACTTTGCACTCATTCATATATATATATATATATATATATATATATATATATATATATATATATATATATGAGATGAGCTCTATCAACAAAGTGGATAGAGCATGTCATCAAACTTTTTATCCATCATCTTGTGTTTAGATTTATCTGTGAGAGATTAATCTCAGACTCTTGATATCTTCATGGATCATCATATGGATAAAAAGTTGGTGGATACTTTCACTATCACTTAAGTTTATAGAAGCTTTCAATATATATATATATATATATATATATATATATATATATATATATATATATATATATATATATATATATATGAGATGAGCTCTATCAACTTAAGTGGATAGGAACCCTTGTCAGTCAAACTTTTTATCTACTCATCTTGTGTTTAGATTTGTGCCATCAAGAGATGCACAAATCTCAAAAGACTCTTCATATCTTTCATGAATCCCAAGTATCAATGGATAAAAAGTTAGCGATGTTGTCCTATCCACTTAAGTTTATAAACTTTCAATATATATATATATATATATATATATATATATATATATATATATATATATATATATATATATATATATATATAGTAAGCTCACATGAACTTAAGTTCATAATGAATAGTGGTGCCCTTTTTATCACTAATCTGCAGATTTGTGATGCACAAATCTCAAAGTGCTTTATATCTTTCACGGATCCCAAGCAGATGAGTGGTTAGAAAAGTCAGTGCATCAATTCATTATGAACTTAAGTTCATAAACTTTCTATATATATATATATATATATATATATATATATATATATATATATATATATAAAAGAGCTATAAACTTAAGTTGATAGAGATAGTGTCAAACTTTTATATCATTGATATTGCTTTGGGATAGGTGAAATCAGATGTGAATCTTAAAGATGTCTTTATATCTGGATCAAGACATCAATTTAGAAGTTGATGGATGACTATTCACTATCAACTTAAGTTTATAGAACACTGCTATATATATATATATATATATATATATATATATATATATATATATATATATATATATATATATATATATATATATATATATATATATACTATCAACTTAAGTGGATAGGACGTTCAAACTTTTTATCCACATCTTATGTTTTATTGCCATCATAAATCTCAAAACTCTTCATATCTTCATATAAAGACAACATATGGATAAAAAGTTGGTGGATATTCATATCACAAGGTGAACATTTTGTTGTATATCGCATAGTTATGTTGGATGGTTTGATTAATGTGATGTTTTCTTGGGTGATTAGCTCGAGAGATGGGCTGAATCAGTGAGGGATTATGAGGTCCTAAAGAATGAGCTACCGGGTGATGCTAAGGTGGCTGAAGCGCTTCAAGCTCAATTGGCATTGAAGAAATCTCGAGGTTTTGATATGCCGAATGTGAAATCAGGAGAGCAGATTAAGGTGATTACAGGGATGGATCAGTTCCATGCTGCAATTACTTTTCCTGGTAATATTTCCTATTTCTCCCAATGTTACTATTAATATTCTTCTGCATTAGGTTGAACATTTCCTTGCTTGATAGAAAGTCATTTGAAATTGCAACAATTTTGTCAATTGGTTAGCTACTAGCAGTGAACTGTTAATATTGAGCTTTTCCTCAATGATTTTTGTTCTTTGAAATTTGGGGATTATTTGTGCAGTAATTTAATGGACCATGGCCATAATTGTGATAATGGACGGTGATCAATTACTCTAACTTTCATAAATTTCCCTTGAATTATAAGCCAGATGAACTAATGTTACTCCAGAGCTTATTCATGAAGTCTCAAACTTTTCCTGGTACCATATGTGGACCATTTTTATGCTAATTTTCACCTGAATATAAGCAATCATTTTCCCTTTTTAATATCCAATTGTGAATCTAGTTCTTTTAGGAATCGCTCCACATCCCCTGCATTAGCTACATTGCTTATTTGCTTTTAGGAATCACATCACATCCCCCACAATAGCTACACTGTTCATTTAAACATGCATCATGTTTCATTCAGGTAGATTAATGGGCTACACTGTTCATTTGACCATGCATCATGTTTCATGCAGGGAGATTTAATGGGCTACACTGTTCCTTTAACCATGCATCATGTTTCATTCAGGGAGATTTAATGGGCTGTCAACTACCTAGTTATGCTCTTTTAATGAATTGCCATTCTGGCTAAGCCCCTCCTTTAACCATATCAGCCCTTTTCATTAATACGCTCACATCAACCCTAACTTATGCCAATCCAATTAGATCGAACCCCCATGTCGGAAGCCAGAAATCTCTTCATGTTCTCTTTGCTTGAAACTATTAATTACTCCTACAATGCGATACAAGTAAAACTTGCATGTTTTCAGGAGTATCCGTGGTCCATTTCATGGTGGCATCGAACCAGCATTGCACCGAGATAACCCCATTTGTCGATGTTCTATGTAACCGATACCCCTCTGTAAATTTTCTCAAGGTTTACTAATATTCACAATCTTTCAATTGATATAGGGTTAATTGCACATAGACCCCCTGCAATATCTTCGTTTTGAACTTATTGCCCCTATAGTTTCATTATAGCAAATAGACCACCTGTGTTAAATTTTTTTTTTGACTTTACCCTAGATGAATTTTTTTTGGATATATTGCCCCACGGTGAAAAAGTCAAAAAAAAAAAAAATTAACTCGGGTGTATCTGCGACAATGAAACTATAAGGGTAGTAAAGTCAAAACAATTAACGATACTACAAGGGGGTCTATGTGCAATTAACCCTTGATTATAAGCCAAATTTACTTGTGCTGATTTTTCTTGTATTTTGAAACCGAAGGTGGATGTCAATGAGAGCCCGGTTGTTTCGAAGATGGAGAATGTGAAGGCAGTGCCAACGTTTATGATCTACAAGAATGGGATAAAGATGAAGGAGATGATCTGCCCTACACATCAAATGTTAGAGTTCTCAGTGAGGCATTATGGAATGTGATATATAAATTGTCAAGCAAGTAGGGTTCTTTTGATTCTTGAAGGATAGATAAAAAAAACCCTATCCTTGTTATTGCAAGTGCATTCAAAATGACAATTAGTATTCCAATTTGGCAAAAGCATTGGAAGAGGGGTATTTCAAGAGTTATGCCCTTTTAAGTATCTTTTCATTTCTTACACTTTTCCTTTACTAGTACCTTACCCTTTGCTCACTTATTCTTTCCCTTGGTCTTGTTTGGACCCTTGACACACCAACAAACAGTCCTGTCTCTCTCAGATGTTTCCCTACTCAATTCACTGAAGAGAAAATGGCTGCTTTTACAATGTACATATGACCATGCATCATGTTTCATGCAGGAGATTTAATGGGCTACACTGTTCCTTTAACCATGCATCATGTTTCATTCAGGGAGATTTAATGGGCTGTCAACTACCTAGTTATGCTCTTTTAATGAATTGCCATTCTGGCTAAGCCCCTCCTTTAACCATATCAGCCCTTTTCATTAATACGCTCACATCAACCCTAACTTATGCCAATCCAATTAGATCGAACCCCCATGTCGGAAGCCAGAAATCTCTTCATGTTCTCTTTGCTTGAAACTATTAATTACTCCTACAATGCGATACAAGTAAAACTTGCATGTTTTCAGGAGTATCTGTGGTCCATTTCATGGTGGCATCGAACCAGCATTGCACCGAGATAACCCCATTTGTCGATGTTCTATGTAACCGATACCCCTCTGTAAATTTTCTCAAGGTTTACTAATATTCACAATCTTTCAATTGATATAGGGTTAATTGCACATAGACCCCCTGCAATATCTTCGTTTTGAACTTATTGCCCCTATAGTTTCATTATAGCAAATAGACCACCTGTGTTAATTTTTTTTGACTTTACCCTAGAGGAATTTTTTTTGGATATATTGCCCCACGGTGAAAAAGTCAAAAAAAAAAAATAACTCGGGTGTATCTGCGACAATGAAACTATAAGGGTATTAAAGTCAAAACAATTAACGATACTACAAGGGGGTCTATGTGCAATTAACCCTTGATTATAAGCCAAATTTACTTGTGCTGATTTTTCTTGTATTTTGAAACCGAAGGTGGATGTCAATGAGAGCCCGGTTGTTTCGAAGATGGAGAATGTGAAGGCAGTGCCAACGTTTATGATCTACAAGAATGGGATAAAGATGAAGGAGATGATCTGCCCTACACATCAAATGTTAGAGTTCTCAGTGAGGCATATGGAATGTGATATATAAATTGTCAAGCAAGTAGGGTTCTTTTGATTCTTGAAGGATAGATAAAAAAAAAAAAACCCTATCCTTGTTATTGCAAGTGCATTCAAAATGACAATTAGTATTCCAATTTGGCAAAAGCATTGGAAGAGGGGTATTTCAAGAGTTATGCCCTTTTAAGTATCTTTTCATTTCTTACACTTTTCCTTTACTAGTACCTTACCCTTTGCTCACTTATTCTTTCCCTTGGTCTTGTTTGGACCCTTGACACACCAACAAACAGTCCTGTCTCTCTCAGATGTTTCCCTACTCAATTCACTGAAGAGAGAAAATGGCTGCTTTTTACAATGTACATATACCATTTACTAGAAATGGGAAGCCATTGGGAGATTGGATTTTTCTAGTAATGATGAGAGAGAGAGAGAGAGAGAGAGAGAGAGAGAGAGAGGATGCTGTTGGTGCTAGTGCTACTGGTATATGCTCTGCCATTTTATGAATAAAAATATTTCTGAATTCTTTGATCATGAATCATTTGGTTTGCCTTTTGGTACAGCTTTTTTCTCTTTTGTAAAATACATCATGATCATGCGTGTGTCTTTGGCTGCAATTAATTTAACAATCCCTATGTCTCCCGCAACTGATGATGCCTACATAAAACTACCAGTTAAGCTTTCCCTTTGCAGTAATCATGCCATATGGAGAGAGAGAGAGAGGAGAGAAAAACTTTTGAATGTATGAGTACTAGGGGTGCATTCGGTTCGAATATGGCTTGGATCTGATACTTATCATATCCATATCTGCTTACCCATCTCGAATACGGATACGGATACAGATATTACCTCGGTAAGAAAAATTCATATCCATATCCGTTAAAATCGGATACGGTTACAGGTATACATGCAGATATATAAGCGGAAATGCATGCATAGTTCATGTGATACAAAAGAGTTCGTTAATATGTTCATTATAACTGAAAAGCTAAGATTAGACATCTTGATCATCAACATTAACCATAAATTTATAATTTAAGAATTAAAACTATCGTAAGAGTATGACTAATATGTATTCAGATATTTCAGATACGGATTGAATATTTCACTACAAAATCATATCTGTAACCATATCCTATCGGTTATAGATTTGAGTAACCATATTAGTATCCTAACGGATACGGTTACGAACATTTTCTCAGATACGGATACGGTTTAGCACCCCTAATGAGTACCCAGAAGAGGATGTATGTTCTATTTTGCTCGTACAAGTACTAATTACCCTCATTTCTCTTGTAAAACCCACATTAAAAACACGCCCACAAAGTTTGACTGGTTGGTGCAAACTGATAAGCCAGTTTGGCTTGTAGTTTCTTGTAACTTCACTTTATGTGAGGTACATACTTTCATGATTTTCATGTGAAAATAAGGGGAACAAAATTAACGGAGGACCAATTTTGTTCATTTTTCTTTTGAACAAAATTTTTAATTTATATTTGAATTTGGCTATATCAATTCACCTTATAGTTTATAGGACTTTGCACTCATTCATATATATATATATATATATATATATATATATATATATATATATATATATATATATATATGAGATGAGCTCTATCAACTTAAGTGGATAGGAGCCTGTCATCAAACTTTTATCCACTCATCTTATGTTTAGATTTGTGCCATCAAGAGATGCACAAATCTCAAAAGACTCTTGATATCTTTCATGGATCCCAACACATCATGGATAAAAAGTTGGTGGATATTCCTATCCTTAAGTTTATAGAAGCTTTCCATATATATATATATATATATATATATATATATATATATATATATATATATATATATATATATATATATATGAGATGAGCTCTATCAACTTAAGTGGATAGGAGCTTTTCATCAAACTTTTTATCTACTCATCTTGTGTTTAGATTTGTGCCATCAAGAGATGCACAAATCTCAAAAGACTCTTCATATCTTTCATGAATCCCAATATCAATGGACAAAAGCATGATGATATTCCCTATCCACTTAAGTTTATGTAGTTTTCCAATATATATATATATATATATATATATATATATATATATATATATATATATATATATATATATATATATATATATATATATATATATATATATATATATGGGCAGTTTGTTAATTAATTGACCAATTTTCAACCTTCTACTTAAAAACAAGACGATTAAGTGTTAAAAGAGATAGAGTATATAAGTGCAAAGTCATATAAACTATAATATATTTAAGTGCTATTTAGCCACATAACATTTGCACTTAAAATACCGTCCGAGCTAAGACGTCACATAATAATTTAGATTCCTCTCTCTCTCTCTATATATATATATATATATATATATATATATATATATATATATATATATATATATATATATATATATATATATATATATATATATATATATATATATATATATATATATATATATATATATATATATATATATATATATATATATATATATATATATATATATATATATATATATATATATATATATATATATATATATATATATATATGAGATGAGCTCTATCAACTTAAGTTTATAGGAGCTTATATATATATATATATATATATATATATATATATATATATATATATATATATATATATATATATATATATATATATATATATATATATATATATATATATGAGATGAGCTCTATCAACTTAAGTGGATTGAGCTGTTCACAAACTTTTTATCCACTCATCTGTTTAGATTTGTGCCATCAAGAGATGCACAAATCTCAAAAGACTCTTCATATCTTTCATGGATCCCAAGACAACATCAATTGATAAAATGCATGGACGACTATTCCCTATCCACTTAAGTTTATAGAAGCTTTCCAATATATATATATATATATATATATATATATGGGCAGTTTGTTAATTAATTGACCAATTTTCAACCTTCTACTTAAAAACAAGACGATTAAGTGTTAAAAGAATTAGAGTAAAAATAACAGGACGATTAAGTGTTAAAAAGAGATAGAGTATATAAGTGCAAAGTCATATAAACTATAATATATTTAAGTGCTATTTAGCCACATAACATTTGCACTTAAAATACCGTCCGAGCTAAGACGTCACATAATAATTTAGATTCCTCTCTCTCTCTCTCTCTCTCTCTCATATGTTGTTATCCTCATGTGAAGGGTCATATATAGTACGCAAACTAGGTTGTGCAACTGGTCCGTTTGGTCGGATTTGCAAATTCAGATGATTCAATTTGGTACCTTATGTTAGGCTGATCATATTCATCCCTATTCCAAACAATGAGTGCCAAATTTCAATATCTTGAGCTGTCATCTTTCTCAAAGTTGTCTGAATTATTGTTGCTTGCCTTATTGAACTCCCTCCCTCTCGCCTCCCCTCCCGTCCCCTCCCCCTTGTGATGATAATTGTTTCCAACAGTAGCAAAAGTCATGAAAAGAAAGCACGCACAAGATGATTAAGCTAATGTAGCATATGGTCCCCCCATGGGCATTGTACCACTACTACAAACTTGAACCTTTCCACGGATGGTTAGAAGTTATGGCCCAACATAGCCTCCACATAAATATGTGGGACAAATGTGAGTTGGGGGGACCATTTCTTTTGTTGTGTGAGTTATTAGTCTACAACTCTTTTCCAAGCACTAGGAATCAAAACACAAACTGATCTTCTTTCCTTTTCTTTTCTTTTCTTTTCTTTTTTTTTTTTCATGCCTTGTTGACAAAGAGAGCCATGCCCTTTTGGAAATTGTGCTCATTTTTGTGTATAATTCTCCCATGTACAAATCATATATAGCTTCTATTGAAGAAGAAGAAGAAAAAGCGTGTCACTTATTTTCCATAGTTCACATATATAGTTATGGGGCATAGAATAAGCACAAGATATTAGATGTTTCCCTTGCCAAACATAAATCCTACAGCTACAATAAATAGGTCTACTTACTTGACTTTTATATTGTTTTCTCTTGTCATTTTTGAAATCGTCTTACTAAGGACAGGCTAGATATCATGTGTTGCAACGCAATTGTCTGAGTTACATTTCAGCTCAACCCTTCAAACAAATATTACTTTACAAGCAAGAAGGAAAATGAATGAGAAAAGCTAAAAGTCTTCACATTCGCTCTCTTCAATCCATTATTTGTAGCAAAAGGTGAGCACGGGAAAAAATTGAGAATAATTTATGGAACATATGATTTATTAGAAAGAGATCATGAGTTCAAGGTGTAGCATCAAGATTATGAGAGATAAATTTTGGATTAATTACAAAGAGCTCACGAGCTCAAGGTGTACCACCAGGAAAAAAGTGAAATTTTCTTTACTCTTTTACCCTCATGAAGTTATTTGTCAAAAAATAATTTTGTGTTTCTCTGCGGCTATAAAAGAGTCAAGAAGATTTACTCAGAGGGTCTATTTGCGACAATAGAATGGCGGGATCTACGGGGGATAATAGATTGATCTATTCTACTATTGGCAATTAACCCTACAATATTATACTGAACAAATAAATCATGATTTATAGGGGTAAAAGGAGAGGAAAAAAATGTCAATAGTTTCCTATCATTCAGATATAGTAGTGGTCTAATTAACTACTTCAAGAATAAACACGAATAAAAGGAGTTATAAGTCATTTTCCCTGCCAAACAACATCCTTTATCAGGTTGAATACGACTAAAGATAAAACGTTACATGTTTAATTTTAGCACAAATATTCCAAAATCTAGTGCTCTTGATACTATGTAAATAAAATTGAGAGAAGATGATGATAAGGACCAATCATTCCTGACTTCTTCTTAGACCTATTTCTGCATGTTGAGGACAAAAGTGAGGCTGTTGTCAATAAAGAAAAGGCTGTAAACAACTTGGCGGTTGTACATTATCCTCATCAAATCATCATCAACTTCTCTGCATACAGCTTACCTTTATTCCATCTCCTCTCTCATCATCATGGAAAGTGACATCTAAAAGTGAGTAGCATGAATTAGGCGAAGGCGAAGTTAGGGTTGGGCGTGGGCCGGGCACAGCCCACCATAGGTCGCGACCTGGCCTGACCCGTAATGGGCCGGGTCCAATCCGATCCATGATATACCGGGCCCAGCCCAGACCCTGTCGAGGAAGAGGTCCTACCATACCCCATCTCTACCGTCTGACCACTTTAAATTTACGATATATATTTTGCATAGCTACTGTTCTCTTTTCTTTCATAGCCACCGCTAATGCCTGCGCCATGTCTTTTCGTATTTTACTTTTACCTATCAGAAACAAAACAATGATCTTTAAGTTCACCTACATCACTGGGGATTAAAAGTTTAATAAAAGTTTAAAAATAGTTTAATACAAGTTTAAATTACTAAAAATAAACTAGAAATAATTTTATAATTGTAAATACAAGTTTAATATAATTAAAAGATAAAAGTAGGGAAAAAGTTGGACGAAAACCCATGCCTACTTCCACTCACTAAGGGTCGCTGGCCGTCACCCGACCAAGACCTTGTAAGGTCGGAGTCGTCGGGTCCACCTGCACGATAGAAGTGCCTAACACTGACCGGGCCGGGTCGCTCCTGGCCGCCTTTAACCCGGCTGGCCGCGTCACTGCCCGAATCGCCCGCCCACTTCACCCCTAGGCGAAGTGCTTACAAAATTTGGCCAACTCAGATTTCATGTAGCAAGCACAGTAGGAGCTTGACCAGAAATAGTTATTAATTAGTTTAACAAATTCCAATAACAATAATAATAACGTAAGTACCTCTGTTCGTTTTACAGATAAAGAGATAACTGCAAGGACCACCCAAACTAGTTCTTTCGCACTGTCTTAAAAGAGTGATTTTGATTCTTTTTCTACATTGAGGAGCGAGGAGAGGAGCATGATAGTATCATGGAAGGAACTTCACTTCACTCCTCCATATTTATCTTCTTCTTCTTTTTTTCGGGTTAGGGTTCATAGTAATGTTATATTTAACTCTTGTTTTGTATCCTATAGAGAGTCTTTTGTGGCCCTTTTTAATTTCAATAATCATCTTCTTAATTAGTCTCTTGTATTGTTTTTCTTTTTTTTGCTTGAACATACTTTTATATATTTTGGGTTTAGTTTTGAATGATCTCTGCATCAATAATTTGCAACATTCCTCTTATACCACTTCTTTCAAAGTAGCCCAAGAATCACAACACTGCTCATCATTCTGTGTGTTGATTACTATCGATGTCCAATATTCTCTAACCATGCAACAAATCTAGAAAATTGATTGTTAATATAGTTATAACTCAGAACTTAGCAAAATGACACCATGGTGATTTGACATAATTCGGCCGCATTAGTACAGAAATCATAAGCTACATGATGAACACAGTGTAGAGAATTTTTTGAAAGAGACCTTTTTTGATAACTATTTAGCAAAAATGATCGTTTTGCTAAATATTTAGCAAAATCGACCTCTTTTGGCCACCGTGAGCCGCCAAAAGAGATCGATTTTGCAAAATACGGAGTTTAAAACACACGGACTACTAGTCCCGTGTGTTTAGGGCTTGTTAATCTCTCCCTAAACATGACATAGAAAACCCACGGGACTACTAGTCCCGTGGGTTTTCTGTTCACTAGTTCAAAACCCAGTCTCTCTCGAAAATCTCTCACCGACTCTCTCATAAATCTCTCTCTCACCGACTCTCTCATTAATCTCTCACCGACTCTCTCTCTATCTCTCTCGAAACCGCCAAAGAGGTCTACGGGGAGGGTGTCGAAACCCTAGTCATGGAGGAGGACAAGCAGCCCCTTGAGATGCCCATCAACAAGCCCGTCTGCACCGTCCAGTTCCAGGTCATCCCGGCCAGGGAATCCTCCTCCACCTACATCTCCACCGAGTTCCTGCGCGGCCTCGCTTTGAACCCCGCCCTCGTCCTCCACGTGGCTCTCGTCGGCCACGTTCAGCACGACAAGACCGTTTTCATGGACATGCTCATCGAGTAGACCCAGAAGATCTCGACGTTTGATACCGAGAGGGAGAGGCATGTGATGTTTACTGATATGAGGATCGATGAGCAGGAGAGGAGGATCTCGATTAAGAGTGTGCCCATGAGCTTGGTGCTCGAGGATTCCAATGGAAAGAGCTATTTGTGCAATGTTATGGATACCCACGGGACTACTAGTCCCGTGGGTTTTTCGTGTGATGTTTAGGGAGCGATTAACAAGCCCTAAACACATGGGACTAGTAGTCCCGTATGTTTTAAAACCCGTATTTTGTAAAATCGACCTCTTTTTGGCCAGCTCACCTCTGGTGAGCTGGCCAAAAAGAGGTCGATTTTGCTAAATATTTAGCAAAGCGGTCACTTTTGCTAAATATTTATTAAAAATTGTCTCTTTTAAAAAATTCTCCACACAGTGTTTATGATCCACCTTTTACTTTTTGAATAGACAATCATGTAGACTTATTTGGAGTAAAGCTTCTATAAACTTAAGTGGATAGGAGCCCTTTGTCCACCAACTTTTTTATCCATTGATTTTACATTGAGATTTGTGCTAGCATGTGATACAAATGAAGGCACAAATCTCAAAGATAGCATTAATGTGTAGCACAAATTTCAAAGTATAATGAATGGATAAAAAGTTTGGTGGACAAGTGCTCATATCCACTTAAGTTTATAGGAGCTTTACTCGACTTATTTGTTATATATGTACCCGTCCTGGTAATTTAATAAAGTCTTGTTTGAATTGAGGGTAATGAGAGGTAGAGAAAGTTATGGTAGCATTTATCCTTGTTTGGGAACAAAATTATGCTAGGTAATTGGGGGGGAGGAGGAGGAGGAAAGTAAGGTAAAGAAGGGAGAAAAAATAGAGGTTTTCTTACCCCTCAAATTGGGGTGTAATGAGCATGAAGTTAGAGGAGGGGAGAACAACAATTATAGAAAGATTTTTTTACCCTTTATCAAGATCTAATCCAATGATTGAGATTTCTAATAATAATATGACTTAATAACATGTAAGGTTATTTATGTCATTATACATATATTCTCTTCCCTTCCATTCACTTTATTAAACCTCCCAAACGGGGTGAACTAAGTTCCCCTTACTAATTTGCCAAACAAATTATATGTTCTCGTATCTTCCCTTAACTTAACTTACCCCATGTTACCTTAACTTCCCTTCACTAGGCTCCAATCCAAACAAGCCCTAAGGCAAACTTCAAGAAAGTTTTTTCCCCTCTCCTTTGGCACGAAAATCATACAAACATAAAAAATAACAACAAAATAAAATGAAATATCTATTTCTTTAGGGCCCTCTAATTATTAGACCACAATTCTGAAGTTGAATAAGGATTGAGAATTATATTTTTATATTCTAATATGTCCTTGTAGATTGAGCGTCCTTTTTATGAGCTAAAAACTGACTTATGGAGTGATGCTAATTTTTAGAAAATCCGTTTTAAACTTGTGCCCAGTGGAATTTGAACTTGAGTTGCTCTGATTCCATCTTAAAGGCCCTCTAGCCATTACACCACAATTCTGAAGTTATGGTAATGATTGACAATAAAAGTTTAACAAGCAGAGAGAACTAGAAATTGGATCGAACCCTATATTTGTTGTTGTGCCTAGAGATTTTAAGAGAAGTTAGTTGTCGATTTGAATATCGAAGGTTTGATGATTTGGATGAGCTACTGCTTCCCAGCAATGAATGTGCAAGATGAGATAGTATATATTCAGCTCATGAGTCCCCTAAGTCCCTATATACTATGATCTATGTTGTTAAAGTATAAAATTATAACTGTGAATTCTTCTCTCCTGTCTGGAGATTGTTTAGTTAATTTCTAAATAGGAGGTGAATTGGAGAGGTAGAACGGACGTCTGCACGCTCCATGAATTCTTTGAAATTCTTTGCAGAAACAATATGGCGTTTTTTGGACCATACATGATGCATAACATGGTCAGATTGGCTGCAATAAATTAATGTTGCGGGTTTTTCATGGAAATCCAACATAGCTAATTTGTCACGAACCAGACACTGAATAAATTTGACGCTAATATTTATTGTTATAGCCTATTTCATGTAAACCAAACAACACCTACATCTCGTGTGGATATGGAAGTCTAAGTAGTTTTAATAAAGAAAAGGCAAAATTGCTTTAAGCCCCAGTTTCATAATGCAAACGTGGCTAAGCTCCAAGACTTAGTCAACATGTGAAAAAACCATTAAAGTGAGTTTGAAATGCAAAAATCCCCAATATACCTTTCCAATCCATTGTACCCCTGACTACAGCCACATCCCTCTTCTTTCTTATTTTAAGGGTTTTCTCTAAAATTTTTAGGGGTTACATGAAAATTTTGAAACTATTCAGGGGGATTTTGTCACAAATTTTTGGGGGGTTTAATTGCAATTTTGGATCTTTTCTGGGGGTTTTGCAATTTTTTAGGGGGTTATTTGCACTTTTGAAATTTCTATAATTTTTTAGGGAGGTCATTTGCAATTTTTGAAACTTTTTAGGGCATTTTCTATAATTTTAAGGGAGGTTTCTACAATTTCTGAAACTTATTGGGTGATTTTCTACAAATTTTGGAGGTTATTTGCAATTTGTGAAACTTTTAGGGCATTTTCTATAATTTTTAGGGAGGTCATTTGCAATTTTTGAAACTTTTAGGGCATTTTCTATAATTTTGGAGGATTATTTGCAATTTTTAACTTTTAAGGAGTTAAAATTATTAGTTAGTTGTTAAACTTATGAGTTTGATAAATTTATTAGTTAGTTGTTAAACTTATGAATTTGTCAAACTTATGACTTAGTTGTTAAACTTATGAGTTAGTTGTTAAATTTCTAAATTAGATGTTAAATTTTGACATCTAACTCGTAAATTTATTATCTAACTAGAAGTTTCACAATTAGTTCATAAGTTTAACAAGTAACTAATAAGCTTAACACCTAACTCATAAGTTTAACATAAAACTCAAAAGTTTAACAACTAACTAATAAGGTTAACAACTAATTGATAAGTTTAACAACTAAATAATAAGTTTATCAACTAATACATAAGTTTAACAACTAACTATAAGTTTAATATAATGAAAGTTATAGAAATTGTAAATAACCCCAAAAATTTACAGATGACCCCTAAAATGTTACAAAATTGTAAACACCTTGTGAAAAATGCAGAAATCCCCCAAAAAATTCAGAAATAGCAAATAACCCCTTCCCAAACAATTAAAGAAAACCCCCAATATGTTTCAAAAATTGAAGAAACCCCCCCTAAAAAATTACAGAAAAGCCCCTCAAAAAGTTTTAGAAATTATAAATAACCCCAAAAAAATTTAGAAATCCACCTAAGAAGTTATAAAAATTGCAAATAACGCCCTAAAAATTTATAGAAATGCCCTCAGAAAGTTTCATAATTTCATATAACCCCCTAAAAAAAAGGAAGAATAGGGAATCAGTTGTAGCTAGGGGTAAAATGAAGAATTTTTTCTTTGAAACCAATGATGAGTTGAAACCAATGAAAAATTTAAGTCTTGGGGCTTCGTCAGACCTACTTTATGAAATTGGGGCCTAAAAGTAATTTTCCGTAAAGTAAATGATTAATGCATTTCGACTCTGGTAAATTTGAGACGGGCTTAGGCCCAGGTCTCAAATGGTAAACCTATCTAGTTTGTGCCCAACCGCCAATGGCCCTTAATCAATTAGGGCTAAAGTTAGAGACCGAAAGAGTTTGAAATTCCAGAAAGGCATTTCATAACACACTTTTTCTATATACATTCCAACCTCATAAATATTGAGAACAAATTGCTTCCTCTATGTCGGATATTTTTTGGTCTATATGTGTCCTTCGAATTACACTAGTTAAGGATTGAGCATCAACTACATTTTGAGTGTCAAATAGCAATTGCAATGATTTGAGGGTTTTATTAAAAAATACTATGATTTTTGGGACATTTATGAAAAGAATCCTTCAGAAATGATATAAATATAGTGCTTAAATAACTCCAAGAAACCTGTGTTCACTGTAGAAACATATTTGTTGATAAGTTTAACTTAAACATATAAAAAGTGTGCATAAATAACACCAACAACAAACACATATGATAAATGGGCCTAAAAGCCTGAGCCCATAACAGCTCAAATCCTAAAACAGCATAAACAAACCGATCCAAACACCACTAACACACTCATGATATGATAACCAAGTAACCTACTGACCAGCAGCAAATGCCTCAACCGGGAAGGTCTTAGTGATCCCAGCCAAGCTCTTAAAATGAATTTTCCGCGTTGGAGGATCATCAACATTGATCTCATTCACGGGAGGCCACATGATAAGCTCCTTAGCCTTCACTCCCTTGAGCTTCTTAATCCTCCCTTTTCGATATACCCGTTAATATCTATATCATAACTGACTAGCTTTCCCGCAATCTTGAAGTTATGCTCTACCTTCTTCTTCTGCACGATCCAAACATAGCCGGTGGCCCTAACAAAGCCAACCTCGACTACATTTTCAAGGGGGAGGAGACCGAGGGGAAGGTTGAACTCATCGAGGAGGGTGACCGCGAGCTTTAGGCCCTCGTCGTGGCCTTTTTTCACAATTCCGCCCTCTTTTTCAGCCATCGTCGAGAGTTTGGCTGGGTTGAGGATTTTGGATGGTTGATGATTGTGTTAGTTTTTGAGGAGTAAAGGGTGGTAAAAGGGGTATTTATAAGGTAAGGGTGTAGTGCAAGGCCAAATGTGTGAGACATGTTAGGTGTGTTGGGGTAACCGTCTTGCTTTTGGAATTGGGCATAGTGTAGTCCTTCAATGAGGGATTTTATTGGTGAAGGGACGGTTAGTTTGTTGTTGGTCCTTTCCTCTTAATTTGATTTTTTTTGCTTGATTGATAGCTTTTAGCACATTTGAAAAGTTTGTCTATATATGCTGATGAATGGAAATATTTTAAGAGGATTGCTTAAGTACTCCTTAAATGGGTTTTTATCTATTTTTCAATTAAAAGGGCAAAGTAGGTATTTTAGGCTTATCATCGTCAATTCCCATCTACACAAACATTTTTTTTCTTTTCCCATCTTAGATTCCCCCACACATAGTTAATAAAAATGATAGTTAATAAGTAGTTTGTTCAATTTCCCAAATTAGAATTAATTCTCATCTGCAACCTAATAGTTCGTTCTCCCACAACTCGAACCCACCATTGTTCCTCCTTCTCCTCAATCCCCTCACGTTCCTCTTCTTCAAAGTCTATATTGATGATCATTCAGCAGCCAGTGGAGCTCCTCCTCTCCCTCTCCTTCCGCTTCCTCTCCGACCGTATCGCGACCGCTAACAAACCCTCGATCGACGACGCAGCCATTTGCGAGGAAGATGACGATGCCGATGGTGAGTACGCAGACTTGACGAGGACGTGCAAGGATGGCGACGATGATCACCGCCTCTGTTTGCATGATGTAGTTGAGTGTTGGCTCATGAATCATGGCGGTTGGACAGAGAGATGGCCGGAGAGGATGCCAGTGGAAGTTTCATTTTGAAAACCACTGAAAAAGGGCAGACATTAAATAAGACCTCTAAGTAAATTTATTTACAAAAGTGCCCGTGGAACTCTATCCACATTCCCAACAATGAATCAGTTATTATCCAGCGTTTAGTTAGGAAATGAGAGAGCGAATTTTACGGGAAGTATTTACAGTGGGTGCCATCGGTACTCCAAAAATTATTTTTTGGAGTACCGAAGCGGTCGACATATTTTAAAGGGATAATTGCATGGAGGAACTTCCAAAACTAATGTTATCCATCCTTCTCCCCAGCCAAAAAACCCATGCTCCCCAACCCTTGTATTGAAACTTTAGTGCAACTACCCCCAAACACTGTAGAAACCCACTACCCAATAAAGCTATTCCGAAATTACCCTTCCCATTTAAAATAAAAAAAACCACATTTTCTTCCCTCTTCTATGCACGTCTTTCAAAATCCTCTGCAACTAATTTTTCTTATCACCCTCTTCTTCTCAAGATCCCACTCCTCCGCCGCCACCGACGAGGACCTCGACCGCTGACACCGCAAGCTGTTCGTCGTCAACCCCTATAGCTTTGATACATCTTCGTCGATGCTCCTTGGTGGTCTTTACTCTGTCGTCACCCCCTACGGCCAGAACAAGGAAGCTCGTCATCGTCTTCGCTCCAACAAGGACCCCGTCGCCTGCAAGCTCAACATCCGCAGCCTCGGCTAGGAGATCGGTACCGACCCCAAGTCCCTCTTCATCATCCGAATTCTATTTTCATTTCTAGTTAATTTCTCTCTTATCGCAGACTGCGCAAAATCACCCTCAAGGTCCTTTTTTTTCCCTACAAATGAGTGTCTTTTAATTCTTCAAACTGCATTGGATTCGTTATGCTTATTATTTTCACTTGTGTGTTTTGTTTGCCCACCAAGTGTTTGTTGATATGCCTAGCTCTCAATTACCCAGTAGAATTTATAATTCCTGTGAAATTGATGGTAACTATTTTCTTAACTTTTACTACTTTAGATTAGTGTTTCACGTGTCATGGTTATATTGTCAAGATCAAATAGAAAATATCCAGACTCCATTTTCTCTTTATTCCAAATCCGGTGAATCTTTGTTGCATCCTAATCAAATATATGGCAAGATTGAATCTGTGATAAAATCATTCGGCTTCATAACTAGTTGATTAGCTTGTCAAAGACGTTGGGAACTGAAAATGGTTTTCTAAACAAATTGCTAGAATAGTAGGAAAGATCAACTTTCTTATGATAGGCCTTGGGGATTAGTTACCTTAATTGGCAACATAAGCAACAATGAAAAGGATATTTATACGACAAGAGTATAAAATGTTTGCATTGCATTGGCATAAAACTTAGTACATAACAAGTTGTTCTTCCCATACCTTCATACATGCAATCTTGAGAATTTGTGTAATGCTAGTTAGGAATCAACCAAGGGGACAACAACTATGGTGCATTAGTCCTAATTTCTTTTGCATGTGAAATTTATGTTAATAAAATTAACTTTAGGTACAAATGAATAAACAATAAATTAATGAAATAAATAAGCATAGGAAATGTGGTAGGTGTACTCATGTGTACATTTCCAAAGTCATGTATCTTGGCTTGAACTTCTTCTTTTTTGTTTAAGGATGTTCCCCAAATTCTGGGGAATTGGCTTTGTGTGTGACGTCTAATGAATTAAGTCCAAAGTTTATAAACCAGAGAAACGGAGAATCCTTTGAATTAGACAATTAATGTCTTTAGTCACTCCGGCACCATACGGGCACTCTCTACTTTTTACAACAAATGCTGGTGTTATGAGACATTTATACATTCTGTGTGACATATACGCTTTGTCAGTGACATATGCGTGTCTCATGTGATATTTATACATTTTGTGTGATATATACTCCTTAATCAGTGACATATGCTAGTGTTAGGTAATATTTATACATTCTATGTGACTTATACTCATTATTTGTGACAGTTCATCATTTTCTATGATGCGCAGATATTATTTGTGATGTTTTTGTATCACGTGTGACTTTTACACATTCAATGTGATACATAATCTTGCTTGTTGCTGTATATGACTGTTACTTCGCCTCTTTTCTATTTAGGTACGATTATAGCATACATGCATATTTATACATCAAAGCGATCCTAGAAGGAAAGGAGGTCATGGACATTGAAGCTTTACAAAAGGAGTCTGAAAATGTTAATGGCAGGACTTGGCTCAAATTACATGTGAATGCCGAGAATTAAGAAGCTATGATTGAAGTTAGATATAGATAATCCTGAATATCTTTTATATTTTGGGGATAATGATGTACCATTGATTGAGTAGAAGTATTAGACAAACACGTACAACATAATTCTATGTTGGATATGACTAATTTCTTTATAAATTTTGAGACTTGTGGTGACAATGATGAGATGTGCATTTGTGATTACTCCATAAATTTTTCTTTAGCATATTACATAGAATCTGAAAGTATAAAGCTTACAGGTATCACAGTTAATACTAATAAGTCACAGAAACAGATTTAATACATAAAATATCACAACAAAATGATAAAAGTAACATATAATAGACAACAAGCCCAACAGAGCTTTAATTCTGCCAAGAAACGTTAGTCTTGGATAAGTTCAGTGCATGTGGCTCGGTATGTCCTTCAATGTGACACCTTGAGCATTTAACTGGATGTCTATTCTCAGATTGGTTGTTGATACGTCTATTCTTACTTCTTCCACATCTCTCTGTCGTCTTGGGAGAAGCATGTTAACTATTTTATTTGTGACATCTGACTTATTGTAATTTGGAACAGGTAGGGAATTGATTCATAACTTCTCTTGAAAGCTTCAGTCGTCATGAACCAATCGCAATACGGGTACACATCTCTATGTATAAAGTTAATAGCAGCACACACATGTTTACTGGTACACATCATTAACTTCTACTGATTTTTGAGTTGATACCTCAAAGATTTCAGCAAACAGGAAGTGTTCTCCCCACACGAATCCAACTGTTAAAAGATTCAGTAATATTGAAAGTGATATGACTATATATGTAAATAAATATCATATTTATCAAACATAAATTCACTATCACAAAGTACAGCAATGTGTCACATATAACCGATAAATGTCACAATAAACAGCAAATTGTCACAGAATACAAATAAAAGTCACAGTCAATAGAGTAATGTCACGTGCCACTAGTAAAGGTCACACATAACAGACAATGGTCGCATATAAAAGCATAATGTCATATGTAAAGAGCAATGGCCTACATCCCTTGAGAAACTCCTGTATGCATGCATTATAGGACATAAATAAACGCTTGAATCACCTTTCTTCTTGTTCAATGATGACGACACTGCCTGAGTTTATTTCCATCACCTTTATTTGGTACCTTTAATTGATGATTAAAAGGATAAATAACTTGTTAAATGATGAATAGGTTTTAGCTGTCACATGTAAGACGTGAATGTCACATATAAGGTCTAAATGTCATATTTAAGACCAAAATGTCACATATGATATCGAACTGTCACATTTAAGGTCGAAAGCTCACATATAAAACCTAAATGTCACATATGACGTCTAAAAATCACATATTATACTTATACGTCACATAGCATTATGAAATGGCACATTTAAGGTTAATGGATTACATTTAAGGTTAACAAATTAATGGACTAACTAGGGTAGTAAACCATATGAATGCCTTGCTCAACCAAATATTTAGCCTTTTGCTGTCTCTTTAGTACGCCAAGCTTTAGAATAATTAGCTTTCAAACCATATTGAGAGTGCAATTCCTTTCTAATGTCAGTTGGGGGTGATATATGAACAACTCTTCATAATTGATTGTAGCATACTCGCAATCCACCTTCTCGATGCTCTAGAATGACCAGCTGTGCTGTTATGTTGTCTACAAGTATATTGAGGAATAAATATTTTATAGCAAAGGCCGACACATTGCTCAATGGTGGAGCATAAAGCACCCCCGGGCACTTTGTTTCTTTTCTGAACATGCAATTAGCACGAATACGTTTTGGCTCATTGTTAACATATTTAAAAGAGAACTTCTTAGCTATAGAGTAGTATATAAGAGCCATTCTAACTTTTTTTGCGCTTTCATATTGCTGCCTTTTTCAGTAATTGCCTCATGCTACCATGTCGGGATTCTTATCGAGTCACTTACTATGTCATCCATTATCCACACATACTCTCCTTGAGGATTGTCATTTGGGATCTTCTCTAATTCCTGGATATGCTCTTATGACTGTGAGTTTACAGTAGGAAGACTGTAAGTTAAATATAACATACATATAAGTTACAAGTGGCAATTATAAAAAACTGTTAACTTGTATATGTCACAAATAAAATCGATATGTCACGTGCAATGTCTATAGGTCACATATAAGACGTAAGTATCACAGTTCCCATTATAACGTGTATACAGAATCTGAAAAGAATCTTTTGAATACTTACTTAAACTCTGTTTCTGTCCCTATGGCGTGCGTGGATTCTTCATCTCTTTCAGTAACAGTCATGATTATCGTATTTAACCCCATTGAACGATGATAATCTATTATGTTGAGAATATCTTTATCTTTTAGAAGCTTAAATGAGACATTGGGAAACTTCTCGAGAGAGTAACTTATCAACAAACTTTCATACCGTACTTTTAAATTCTCTACAACATGCATCTTCAATTCAGCTAAACTTGTTGCAGAATTGACTTTAATGAGGGATGCATTGGTGTTTAGCGAAATCACATATATTAAAGATTCTTACATTTTGGTTGTTGGAGAAGTTTAGTGGAAAGAGTTAAGAGCACTTTTGTTGTTGAAGGTTGTTGAGTAGAATCTAAAGAGGGAAGAAAATATAACCTTGACATGGGACATTATTTGGAGGGAACTTAGTATGTTTCCCTCCAATTTTATATTTCCCTCTAAAAAAATCTCTCCCAACCATTAATGTCATTCTTCTCTCTTCTCTTGAACCCATCACTTTTTACTGTACAATGTAATGAGGGGCTGCCTAATGAGACAAAAAAAAATTGACACTCCATAAAAGGGTACAAAAGGATAAACTGGGCAATACTTTAAAATACAGTATATGAACTTTATACAATGTTGGGCTAGGGGTGTTGTAGCATGGAAACTTGGGTCAAAGAGCTTAAATGGATTTGACTCTAATTGGGGGTGGGGAGTGCATAACCTTTTGAAAATTGCTTGCTCCAAGCAATTTTCCCTATTTTAAATAAAGAAAAAAAAATTGAGATTTAAGATGTGTTTGTTTTGCTGCAAAAGAAATGCAATAAATGTTGTCTGCGTACAATATATGTGATGTGACACTTTAGCCTAATTCAATTGTTTTTATGGAAATGAAAGATAATGGGTTTAATCACAATTTAACAATTCTTAGACCCAGAGGAGATGATCGAAATTTCGGGGGCTGTCTTGACGCGTCTATTTGTTTATCTTGAATTTATTTTATTTTGGACGGCTTAACTTGGGGGGTTTTTCGGATAGCCTCTCTTAACTATTTTAATTTCACAAAGCCCCCTAATTTTTTTATGCATTAACTTTGGGGGTTTTGCGGATAACCTCTCTTAACTATTTTAATTTCACAAACCCCCTGAATTTTGCAGGTTATGCTATTCTTCTGTCACTTCCCGAGCCCATGAGTTAGTTGGGGTGATGTACAATATTAGACCCACTAAGCGCATCACTATAACTTTTCAGGATGTCACCCGTCCTACTACTACATACACAAGCACGCTTAACCAAAGGCGGATCCACCTTTATCAAAGTGGGGCCATGTGACCCCACTTTAGTCAAAAAGGATCAAGAACCCCTTTTAAATTTGGGGGTTTCTCAGATATCTCCTCTTAACTATTAAAATGTCACTAGACCTCTCTTAACCTTTTGAGATTCTCAGAAAACCTCTTCAACTTTTGATATTTTTAGGAAAACCCCCTAAAAATGTGAACCACAATTTCAGTGATAAAAATATCACCATGCGTAATTTTATCCACCCATGTGAAAATTGCGGTGTAACACCCTTAAGGGTTTTTGTGATTGATGTTGAAAGTTAAAGGGGGCATTCTGAGAACTCCAAAACTTAAGGAGGGTTTTGTCTAGTTTGAAAGTTAAGGGGCCTATCCGAGAAACTCCCAAACTCAAGAGCGATTTTTCTGAAATTTATCCACTAAAAAATTTACTTTTCAATTCAAATTCATAACCCGAGAATTTGTTACTAGTAACATATATTGAGCAAGATGTATCTGATAATATCACTAATGATGTGATTATGTACTTTTTTTTTTCAAAATATGAAAATTTGTTGGAGCCAATTATAAATATTTTTTTAATTATTAATTATATAGTGACACCACTTTCCAGAAATCCTAGATCTGTCACTGCGCTTAACCGCGAAGTTGTTTGGCTAATCCATGACATCTCTTTCTTTCTTCTTTTTTTTTTGATTGATAGTCAGTTCATCTTGATTTGAGTTGTTGTGAATTATTTTATAATAAGATTGCATTCTTGCAAGAATTGGATTTGCGTCGAGATAGCCAATGTCGAGTATGAGGCGGCAATTCATTTTGCTAAATGAGCTACAAAGAGATAACCATGTGATGAGACCCACCGTAGTTGTCACATTAAAAGGTTTGAGCCTCACACTTTCTCTCTTGTTGTGTGTCTATATATTAGGTTACTTATCCTCGTCTAAACCACACTCCTTGCAATTCTGTAACTTATATCACCACAAATCAACTGCGAGGTGACAACCACAACAAAACAAATTAGAAATCAGGATCTAGCGCAAATTGTTAGGACACATTCTGTACAATATCTCTTATTTAAGTAATAACAAACTCCAATTTAGTACTAATAATTATTTAAGATGATACAATACAGGTAAATATAGATATAAGAAGTGTACAAGGTGAAATGACGCGAAAATCAGCTCAAAAGTTAATTTTAGCCTTTGTACCATCGATGGTCAACAGTGACTCATCGATGGTAGGTGAGCTCATCGATGGCTACATGGAAAAATTGATGATTTTCTAGAGAGAAGTTTTTAGATCATCGATGGTATGCCAGAACCCATCGATGAGGCCTTGACACCATCGATGGTCGAGAGCTACCATCGATGGTAAAATCAGCTGATTGCAGATTTTAAGTTTTAATCTCAGCCGTTCGTTATTCCTTTAATCTCCAAACTCTATAGCGTTTATGATATTTTTTCCTGACCTATTGGGTACTATATATCATTGAAAGAGACAGAGGGAAGAGAGAGTTCTAGGGTTTTGAATTGAGAAGAGATTTTATTGAAGGTTTTGACCCCTAGAGCCTCGACAAACTCTCTCTCATCGCGCACACAATCTTCGGATCATTTTAGCGAAGAGAGTTGCCCTTGGATTCATCATCTACAATGTTCTTTATCGTGCTACACTTAGATTCATCAAAGGACGGTTTGTTTATCAAAAGCGCTGTAAGATCTTTCATATTTTCTAAGCTTAATTGTGATTGTTTGATTTTATTTCAAACTTATTTTTACGGTGTACTCATGCCGGTTGGAATTGAGGGTGGGGGCTAGCTAGAGCTAGGTGTTACTCATTGTGGAGAGTTAGGTTAGATGACTGATTTCGAGTAGATTCCAGGGTGCGGTCTTGTAAGCCTATTGAATTGGGTTTGTGATTCAGGAAAACTCTTAGCATAGTGAGAAAACCCCTTCGTGAGAAGGAAGAGTGGACGTAGGATTGTCATCCGAACAGCTATAAAATTTAGCGTATTTTTGGTTAGTTGTTATTTGTGATTATTTATCATTGATCGCTTTTATTTTATCTATTCCGTTGCATATTTTATTTTTTTTAGAGAAAAACAGTAGCAACCCTATTGACCCCCCTCTAGACTTGCATCTCAGATCCAACACAAATGCACTCAATTGAAGAAGCCATGCCAACTCTTCAGCTTCTCTTACAAAATGGTCCTAGTCTTAACTCTCAAGTCAACGAAAGGACTTACCTTCTAAAATTCTTTATCCAGTGCACTTTACTTATTTTCTCAAAAAAATTCATTACACTTGAAACAATGAATTCAATCAAAATTCAAAGGGTAACTACAATACCTCTCATCTTTTACACAGAGAAACAACCTCTCATATGCCATTGCCATTTTCCTAGCCGTGAACATAATTGCCGCATACTCTCTACACTTCTTTCCCCTCTGCGCTAACTTCCTCTTCCCCTCGACCACCGCTGCCTCCATTGCTTCGATCAATTCCTCCACATTTGGTGCGAACATAAGCCCAAAATCCTCCTCGATGATGATGCTCTGTTTGATACTAGGCAACCTAGTCGCCATGATTGGGGTCGCACATTGCATTGCCTCCATCAATGTGAGGTCTAACCCTTGTGGACGAAGTGTCGGATTGACGAAAATGTCGATGGAATTGTAGAATGCTTTGAGCTTGGATGGTGGTAAGGCACCTAAGGCGATCACATTTGGGCTGAGATCGGTGTATCTTTGGGCCCAAGGTCCGGTTCCGGCGACGACTAGGTAGACTTTTGGGTGGATGGTGATTAGTTTGGAGAATGCTTCAAAGAGTAGAGGATGTCCTGTTAGGCGACAATTCAAACAGTCAATTCAAATTAAATAAGTATTCAAGATGTTGACTTGAATTTCTAACTCCTGTAGTTCAATTGTTGCAGATAGACCCCATGAAAGAGCTCTATAGTTGCATAGTGAAAAATCTATTGTTGCAAATAGATCCCGTGAAAAGGTTCAATTTTCACTCAGGGGTATATCTACAACAATTGAACTACATGGATATTACGTTCAATTTGTCCATCGTACATGATTCTATTCTCCATTAACCCTACTTGTTTCACCTTTGTCTTTGACTAAACGCCCGGCAACGCCCATAACAATTGCGGCATCATTGGGCACGCCAATTTCTGATCGAAACCTAGCACCGAGATTCTTATTGGGGCCAAACTCATCCTCATCGACGCCATTGAGAATGACATGAACTCTACCCTTTGGTATCTGATACATATCGCGCAACATCTCACCCGTACTATCACTAATCGCAATATGGTGTGCGTAGTTCTTGAAGAATCTGATCTCACTGAGAACTTTGAACATCGAAGAAGAGAGGGAAATGTTGAATGAGGGACTAGTCGGCTCGTCAAGCTCACGGATGAGATAATCCTGGTAGATGTTTGAATGTAGGACTTCAAGTGCGATACCGTGCCAAGAGACTACTAGATTGGGCAATCGGCTAGCAAATCTGTGACAGGTTGGTATTTAAAAAAAAAAGTTAAATGAGTTACATGGAAAATAAAGTATTTAAGAGTGGAAGTCGACTTCCACAAAATTAAGCAGGGTTAAGTGCGGATAGATCCGCTATACTATTGCCAAATTGAACCTACTATCCCCGTACTTCTATGTCGCAGATAGACCCTAGAGTGTGTTTTCGGCGCAATAGAATTCGTTTTGGGTTCTAGCTGCAATTAATCCCAAATAAATACCTATGGTGTAGTGCGACACTTTCGGAGTGGACAACGTCGAAAGGCTCTGCGAGATTCTCGGCCTCAAACAAGGCCCATGCATCTCCACACCGCCATTGGCCCGGCGGGCCTTCAAGGAAGTGGAGTTTCGGGTAGCCGGTGGAAGTGGGCGCGACTTCGTTCGGGGGTGGAGCAGAAGTGAAAACATGAATTCTATGGCCACGATGAGCGAGAGCAGAGTGGAGAGTTAACGCATGTCGCTCCATGCCGCCTGGTGCAGACGCGACAGGCCACTTACGGGAGAAAACAGCGATTTTGAGGGAAGTGGGGGGAGGTCGATCCGATGAGAAAGTAAGTAAATTCCACGAGAATTTCACATTTCGGAGGTCGCCGGAAAAGTGTTGGGAAGTGTGGAAAAGTGAGGAAGAAGTGGAGGGAAAAGTAAGCAAGAGAGCACCCAGAGAGAATACGAGAAGGGCAAAGAGAATAGTTCGGAGGTGAATGAGGAAAGGGTTGGAGGGAGATTTTTTGGGCCTAGAATTGGTACAGTTTGGGGCCATTTGTGGAAGTGAGATGGAGTAAGTTAGGGGAGTTTTGAGTTCTTGAGGAAGTGAGAACTTGAGAGGAGAAAAGAGGGAGGTGGGAAATTAACGTGAGGAAGTAGGGAAGTTTGAGTGCGTTTCGCAGGTACCCTTCTCCTCGTGAATGCGTTACTCTCAAACAAAAATTGAATTTGAAAATTAGGTTTGAGTTGAGGGAACGTTTCCACTATTTGACTTTGTTAGTGTGTTAGGCACTTTTTTGGAAATTGTTGCCTTCAAGGCGTGGTTATTTAGTTTCATTGTTACCTAGCTTAAGCTAGTTTGAGGTATGTATTATATTGAGTTAGAAATAGGGCGCAAATGGTCCGGACTATGGCTCGAATATGATACTTATTGTATTGCTATTCGCTTACTAATCACATATATAATTGTTGATACAGATATGCCTCGGTATATCCATATCCGCTAAAATTAGATACGAATACGGATACTGATATACATGCAGACATATATATGCAGATATACATGTAAATACAAAACAAATATGAGAAAGCTAACATCGATGTTAGAATATAAAAATATTACTCTCAACCCTTACCACAACTTTGGTGTTTTGGCGTAATGGTTTGGTACTTTAAAACCAGATTATATTAAAAAAATATAACTCATATGATACAAGGGAGTTCATTATATCTGAAAACCTAATTAAGAGTAGATTTTTTAATCATCAAAATTAGCCTTAATCCATTAATTTGAGGATGAAAGCTATTGTAACTGTATGATCAACATATATTCAGATATTTCGGATACAGATCCGAATATGTCACTTATTTTTGTATCCGTGATCATATCCTATGAAATATAGATTTTAGTAACCATATCAGATACGGATACGAATACTTCCTAAGATACATATATTTTTTTGCACACCTACTTAGAATATATTTTCACCCACCCGAGACCAGGCCTGGTATTCCTCTTTGATCCTCTCCAGATCCTTCATGTATACAATACATGTTTGGCTAGCTCTATTTGGATGCCTACCTACAAAAGAGAGGATAGTGAATCATGGAGTGTGTGCAGTTCCTCAATCTTACATTCTTCGTTACAATGCAATGAATATTCCCAACATCTTCTCCTATAATGTCGTTTCACAAGAGAAATATGGCAACCGACTATCGGAAAATTCTGAGCAATTTTATCGCCTGCTTCAATATTAGATCGTTGGCATTATTGGAGAATGTCGAACATCCTACTCAACTAGGAAAAAGAACGGAAGCGCATTGTTAAGGCAATACTTTGGTTGATTGAGAAAGAAACCAACGGGCCGGTGTTTACAAGAAAATCTTCAATTTCAACAGATATTGTACATAATTTTGTTCTACTTACTGAAAATTTGGCACTCATACCAGCCAGGTAGCCGCTGGAGTGTCCACTCTATGCTTCTTTACTTTATTCTATTCATTAAATAGAATTGGCTGAGACCCTTAACCTTCTAAAAACAAGAAAGTCTAATTGATTTTCGCAACTCATTTCACCGATTCCTTTCTAAAGAAGAAAAATAATCCAAATCTAGTTCACGACATTCAGCCAATTCTATTTAATGACAAGCTCTTTACGTGTACTCTAATAAACCCACACTCCTAAAAATAGATTAAAAAAAGGGGAAAAAGAAATAAAAGAAGAAAAATTTGTTGGGCTTTCGATGTTATCAACCCAATTAAGTTTCAGCCCATCTCTGTACAAGTGGACTCAGCCACTTCTGTTGTATCAGCAGCCCAATTTTGGAGATCCGTTATCCCAAGTTGATTCACGACTCGGACCAAAATTAAGCAAATCCAATCAAATATTGAGATGTTCACATCTATATATTTATTTAAATTTTCCATTTTTTAATCTGAACTTTAATTTCATTTTTCCAACTTTTTGATCGAAATAGCAATTTGACTATCTTCTGAATATTAGTCAAACAATAATATATGTCAAACAATAATATATGATTATTCAATTTGAAAGTTTATGATTTATGAATATATGAAATCAGTTATAACTGCAAGGTATTTTTATTTGGTTAAAGTGATATTTTTATTTGATTACATATATCCAGTTTCTATAGCACTGAAATTTGTAAATGTTACTATTCGTTTATAAGTTGAGCTATGGGGACTTGTCACAAAATACTTCGACCACAGGTGATCAACCCACCCAAACTCCCTTCGCCGTACCATCGACGATGATCCCGTCCCTGGTGACCATTGCCTCAACCGTCAGGTTGCGGGGGACTCTTTTATCACCGGAGACTCGTGTCACTAAAGATGTTTTTCCCTCTCTCTAAACATATTTATAAGTTAATTTAATTAAAGACTATATGAGTATTATTTAATACCATTAGAAAAATATGAGAACTAAATGAGGGTAAATTTTAAAAAGAGTATTTTAGTCTTCTAACCTGATCTTGGAACTATGTCTGGGAAAATTTGAAGTTTAGAGTCTTGCGGAACTCAAAAGTTTATGGATGTTTTGGTTATGTTCAAAGTTGGTGGTATTTTAAGGCAGAACCCTCAAGGTACGGAAGAGTTTTATGAAATTTCCTCATAAGATGATCTTCTTATATTTTCTTGGAATAGTTGGTTATCATTTGACTTCTCCACGTTCCGGCTATGCTCGAAAAAGCAGTATATACACTTTTATTAACAAAACCATTATTGTTGAGGTACATTTGTCAATTACAACCTTAACAATTTTACCATTGCACTTTAGCTGAACACCCAAAAAATGTTTAATATTGTATATCTTGTAAAATATGTTTAATATTGGATACCCTTTATATGTTTAATATTGGCTGTAAAATATGTTTAATATTGGATACCCTTTATATGTTTAATATTGGATACCCTTTATATGTTTAATAATAATATTATACTATACAAAGAATTTAATATTGTATATAATATTTTTAAATATTATATTAATATTATATAACTATATATAGTATTATAATACTAAATATAGTTATAATTAAACATATATTATAGTATATCTAGTAATATGAAACATTACTATAATATTTAGTATTATAATGTTGATTTCATAAATATAATATGTATTTTGTATATGTCTATATAATAATTTATATATGAAAAGGTATGTAGTACATGTACTATAAATTATATAGACATATAATGTAATCTAGGCTGGTGATTATTATATAGACATATACTATATTATAATATATTTAGTATATGAAAATATTATAATATTTTCATATAATATGAAAATATTATATTATATTATAATATATTATAATATATTATCTCAAGTACATATTATTTAGTAATATATTTAGTATTATAGTACATATATTATAATATATTTGTAGGCGTTGAAAATTGCCCCAACGTAGCTCGTGATGACGAGAATAATCGACAAATCATCCGACGGTAATGGCAAACCGTTGACGACACAACAAGTGAACGCAACGCAAACGCCTCAAGACGCCTTCACGCAGAGTTTTACGTCCCACCGATTCTAACCTTGGTGAACTGATGCGCCATGAGTGCGAGCGAAGGATAAACCCGACTTTGAAGCCTCAAATTAAGCTCGGATGACAAGTCGGTCGAGCCAAATCAAGCTCTAAAATCGCCAGAGAGAAGCCACGCAACGCCGGCCAAAACCGACACTCAGAGGTGTTCGCCCGAGACACCCGAGGTGTCTCGCCCGGCGAGACACCAAGGCGAATGGGCTTTTGCCCAGCCACAAGATCCGGCCATTGCATCTATAAAAGTGACGGCTAGGGTTTCATTTTCGTGAGGTCGGCAGAGATAAAAACAGAGGAGATAGCCAACTCTTGTGTGTGCCTAGGGTTAGAGAATTTCCAAGGGAGAGGAGATCAAGATCTAGACTTGCGGGGAGATTTGCAATTCGAGATCCAAAGTTTTCGATCCGCATCTACAACAACAAACCATCCTTTGGATCAAGCTTGGCCTTGATCCGAAGAAGAGTAACGAAGTTCGCTGGTCGATCTCGCTCACTACGCTGATTAGTTCCTTGGCGAATTAATCTCAGATTCGCTTAGATCTCGATCCGATCGATCTAAGAATTCCCACGCAAAAGGAGGGATTTTAGATCTAGATCCGCATCCGCATCTTGTTCGATCAACACTTGGGAAAGGAATCGCGGTGGTCCACGGAATACATCCCCACAGCAAAGAATCCCATCGCAGCTTGGTGATCCGATAAACGGATCCCGCTTGTTCACAAGGAGGAAAGTTGTAATTTTTATCATTTTTCATTGAAAAAGCCTTATAAAAGGTGATTTTATTCAAACTCATTTGTAATCCCATCAAGGTAGAATGATTTCACCAATGAAAAAGATAGTGACTTTTCCTGAACAAGCGGCAATTCGTCATCCTGTAATACGTAAGCACCTTCGAGACTTCATCCAAGACGACTTTCGCCGCCCAAGGGAAGGGAGGCCGCAAGAAGGACTTAGTCTACTGCAGAGGGGAGTTGACTCCCACGCCAACTACTTCCTCGCAGACGGGTTCATGAAGATAAACCAAACTTCATCTTTTCAGATATAGCCCAAAGCAAAGACCTCATGAAGAAGTGGGGTACGACTTTGCGTTGGGAGAAGGACTTTATTTTGGCGGGATCTCCTGCTCCACCTAACACGATATGTACCAAGGGAAAGCCCGATAATTATTACGGATTCAAAAGGGGATTGGGATACGATCCTCTTCGAAGATGAGTGTTGTTGGTCGATCAATAACCAACCATCCAACCTAGATGGCAGTACTCATCCGATTCCGCCTCGACTTTGACGCCAAGATTGGCAAGATGTTCGTGGGTTGATGTCCAACATGGCTCTGATGGACCCCACTACACCGGAAGAAGATGAAGAATTGCCAACATGGGAAGACCCATGGGTCCATCACCTCAACATGCAGATGGGGACCGGCTTGAGCAGAGGGAGCCCGATCAAGACGAGGTAGTCCAGATCAACATGGGTAATGAAGCACACCTAAACTTATAAATATTAGCAACGCCCCCGAGGAAAAGAAAAGGTTGATCGCTCTTGTCGAGAGTATATCGATGTTTTCACTCGAGCTACGAGGACATGCCGTGGCTCGACCCCAATGTGGCAATGCACCGCCTCGACATTAAAGTGGATGCCAAACCCGCCAAACAAAGAACAGACGGTTTCGCCCACGATTATGGAGGCAATTGTTGCGAAGTAAAGAAGCTCATAGCCTCGGGTTTCATCCGGAGGTTCAACATCCGGATTGGGTGGCGAATATCGTTCGGTGCTAAAAAGAACGGACGATCGTAATCGCGGTTTCCATCACGAGATCCAATGCCGCATGCCCAAAAGACGACTTCCCACTTCCAATCACCGATGTGATCGCCGATAATACATGTGGATTTGAGCTAATGTCCTTCATGGATGGGTTCTCGTTACAACCAAATCAAGATGCATCCGGATGGCGCAAAGCACACGGCTGCTCGAACTCCTCTAGGCATCTTCTCGCTACACGCCATGCCATTCGGATCGAAATGCCGGGCGCCACTTACCGCCACAAGAATGACGAAGATCTTTCAGATCATCTTCTAAGACGGTCGAATGTTACGCCGATGACTTGGTTGTGAAAAGTCGTGACAAAGATGACCATATCCGTGACTTGAGGACGGTATTCGACCTCATGCGACTCATCAATTAAAGATGAACCCCACCAAGTCTTTCCTCGGAATGTCGGCAAATTCCTCGGATTCGTTGTTACCAACAAAGGTATCCACATTGACCCGACAAAATAAAGGCAATCAATGAATTGTAACCCCAAAGAATCTAAGGGAACTCGAGGATTACAGGGCGATTAGCGTACATTCGGCGCTTCATCTCCAACCTCTCGAAAATGTCACCATTCTCTAAAATTTGAACAAAAGGGGTGTCCTTTGTTTGGGATGACGCCGTCGAAGGCATTCAAGATATCAAAACATATCCGACTTAATCCTCCCGTACTCGCTAATCGGGCTCCGTAAACCGCTCTTGATTTATATCAAAGCGGCGAACCATTCGTTGAGTGCTTTACTTGCGCAAGGCGGCGACCACGGTCCGGCGGCGGTTTATTATCTAAGCCGAACCTTGGTGGGTGCGGAATCTCGCTACCCAATGACCGAGAAAGAGTGTCTCGCTACCGGTCTTTGCGATTCGTAAAATGCGACACTACTTAGTTGGGCAAACGATCTACGCCATTTCTAATGTAAATCCCGTTCGGTGTTCATGGCGGCCGGCCTCTATGAATTGGCTACCGGCGAAATGGGCTTTACTTTTGTCCCAAGATGACTTGCACTTCAAGCGCCAGGTCAATTAAGGGACAAGCCATCTGCGATCTTTTGGCGACCAACCCAACAAAGGATACGATCAACTATTTGATGATCTATCGGATGAGACCCACGAGGTTAACACAACTCGCACCAACAGTGTGGCATTTATATTTTGATGGAGCGCCCCGAAGCAACTAACGTGATGAAGCCGGATGTTCTAAGATCTCACGAGTCGAGTAGTCTTAGTTTCCGGAAGCATGTCATGCCTCGCTTATTCATCGACCGAGCCCCGCTCTAACAATGTCGAGAGTACAACGCCCTCATTGGACTTAGCTTCGCTAAAGAGCCGGGGTAGAGTATCTCGGCTCTTCGGGATTCCTACCATTGTCAAACGATCACGGGACTATGAGGTCGAACCCGATTTAATCCCATACCATCGTCGCTATCGAAGTTAGCGGACTCGCTTGAAGGATTCTTCATCGAGTACATTCCGCTACCCGTATCGCGTATGCGTGATGCACGGCGATTAGCAGTGTCTTTGGCGCAACCTCCCGAGATCGAGCAAATGGTCACGGTGAGGACCCACCGCTATTCATTCCTATTTATGACAGGCGTAAAATGACGAAAGGGTAGTCACTAAGGAAGTGTATGCAACCCAAGTCGGACTTGAGCCCCGAGATTGGCGCTTCCCTATTATTGACTACGCCTTGCATGGCATCCCGCCGTAAGATATGAAGGAGCGTGAATCAGTCCAGAAGACGCCTCTTTCTACAATACGAAACCCGCATTTATCGGGCGGGTATAACGGTTTGCTACTCACGCCTTTCAAACAAAGAGGCGAGGAAGTTCTCCAAGAAGCACACGGAGGAGAATGCGGTGCGCACCGGCCAGTCCTAAGCTCTATGACCGGATCGAGGAGGATGGGGTACTACCGCCTACTATGGTCAATGATGCGATCGCGATATGCTCGGAAGTGTCACGTGTGCCAAATACACGAAACTACCCGCATCAACCTCCCGAGCAACTTCACCCGTCGGCCACATCTTGGCCATTCGAGACATGGGGCATGGATGTGGTAGGCCCAATCTTTCCTCTGTCGGCCAAAGGTGATCGGTTTATCTGGCGATCACCGATTACTTCTCAAGTGGGCGAGGCAATTCCCCTCAAGGAGGTAAAAGCCGGCAATGTAATTGGTTCATCAAGCACCCGTCATCTATCGACACGGTGTACCAAGGCGGATCGTACATGATAACGGTCCCGGTTCATTAGCAATGCCTTCATTCGGTTTTGCGAAATTTAAGATCGGGGCGTCTCCTCAGCTGCGTACAATCCGCATAAGCGGATTGGCGGAGGCCTTCAACAAAAGCGATCATTAAAATTCTCAAGAAGGCGGTGAAAAATAACAAACGCGACCGATGATAAACTCGAGAAGCACTCGGGCGATCGCACGACGATTCGCACACCGACCGGGCTACCCGTACTCTACGGTATATGGGTGTGAAGCGATCCACGCCCTTGGAAGTTCGATTCCATCTCTCGCATTGCTCATAGCCAGAGATGGCCGGAGGCTACATCAAAAGCCTCGAAGAACTTCGAGATGCTAGATGAAAAGCTTGGAAGCTCAACGACACATTGAGTTTTACCAAGCAAGGATGTCGGGGCCTTCAACAAGAAAGTCCGACAAAGGAGCTTCAAGGAGGAGACTTGGTCCTCGCCGCCGACGACCGATAATTCTCGATTCCAAGAGGAAGGGTAAGTTTGAACCCAAGTGGGAAGGGCGTTTGTGATTGAAGCGGTCTATTCCAATGGCATATCGCCTTATCACCCAGAAGGCGATAGGCAATTAATGCCGATCAATGGGAAGTTCACGAAGAAGTACTATCCTTAGTACCTTCAGATAACCCGCTTTGAGGGAAGTTCTTCTGAAATACTTTCCTCGGAGATAACCTAATCCTTTCCTCGAATTCCCCCACCGATCAAACTCATTGACGATGGGTCCACAAAATTTTCTCTGGTCCCTCCACCAGCAAAATTTCCCCCTTGACTTCTTTCAATAAGCAAGGGGTCCACAAATTTTTTTTTGATCCTCTATCAAAATCCCCTCTTGATTCCTTTCAATGAACAAGAGGTCCACTTTCCAATTCGGAGATCACTTTTGTAGGCATCAAAAATTGCTGAAGAACCTCAAATATGACTAAATTATGAGAAGATCGAAGGACAACGTCGTCGAAATCTCAAGAAGTCAACACATGAGAAGATTGTGTCTCGCTACGCCATGGAGACACGGTTTGTGCCTCGCCATGGCGAGACACTTGTTCATGTCTCACTGCTACGCAGACATTAGGTGTCTCTGCCACGAAGCCAGACATTTGTTGGTGCCTCGCCACGAAGCGAGACATTTTGATGTGTCTCGCTAATAGCGAGACACTTGTTGGTGCCTCGCCACGAAGCGAGACACCTTGATGTGTCTCGCAACTAGCGAGGCACTTACTTGTGTCTCGCCAAATCACGAGACACCCGTAATACTTAAACGCTCTTGAAGGGTCTAAATCAATGCCGATGGGGCCCACTTGACTTTATAAAAGCAAAGAGACGCTCAGATACTTTAATGGACGGTTACACGCGAAAATACCACCAGGTGTGATTTTAGGGCATTTAATCGCGCCTAAAAGGCAACAAACCGCATACCAAATGAAGGGACGACATCGCCGCCAGTCAACAGGCAGCCTTTATCGCCGGGCCGCCGAGGCACCGACACCGCCGCCAAATAACGAGGCAAGATAGCCGAGGCGTACCGAGCCGCCGCTAACTGCAAATGTGGAGCACTTATGACTTGTGTTTCTTCAGAGGGCACGTTTCCCAAGGACTATAAATACCCCCCTACATCCACTTAGGCAGGGGATCGGCATTTTGGCAATCAGAGATCAAAGAAATCAGAGCTTTTGCAAGGAGAGAGAGAGAATCCAAGCTTCCAAAGTTCAAGAGTCTAAATCAACCAGGGAATCAACTCAAAATCAACCAGGAGTCTAAATCAACCAGGGAATCAACTCAAAATCACAAAGTTTGGGTCCCGAAGTCAACGTCAAAATTGGCTCAAGAGTTCTGCCTCGCCAGAATTCTTCAAATGAGATTGAGTCGCTTCTATTTAGACAGCCTTTAAGCCAAATGTAACTGCCTCCCTGCAGACAGCTCGAATCGCCGCCAAAAGCGAGGCAGCCTTCCATGCCTTGGCAAGAATTCGGAGAATTTTGTTTCTTCGCCCCTTTCATTCACTTCTCCGGCTGAAGTATCAACCGTTAAGTCCGGAACTGCTAACTTCGTTTAATCGCCTTGGTCCACAACTGGAAATAAAGGCAAGGTACCAATGAAGAAACGGTTGAGTTACCCCGTCCAGAAGAGTCCTGAGCAAGCTGGAATATCTCAGGTCTCCAGAATTCCAATTGCATCTCATTTGAGCATCCCGCAAGGGGTCCGCGAGTCTACTAAAGGGAAGAACTCGAGGCGTGTGATTCGTGAAGTCACAAGAGATGATAAAACACTTGTGATTTGTACCAAGACAACTTCAGCGGATGAAGTTAAAACATCAAAAGTGCTTTCCAGGTCGAATGATCGACGCCACCAAAAGAAGACTGTTTGGGTCGAAAGTCTTTTCCATTGCAAAACTTGAGAAAAATTACACTTTTTATTCTCAGTTACAAAGAAATTAAATGACTCTCTTACAAACTCGAGCGAGAAGGCGCTACAAGTGTAGATCTCCTGCTTTTGTGGACTTTGCCTCGTGTCGGGACGCGTAATCCGTGGACCACCGAGCAACGATCGTCGAATCGACGGGGTTGAGTTGATGCTTCGCTAAGGAAACAAGAACTAAAGCAAATATCTTAGCAAGGTAAGATATCTACTCTTCCCAAGAATTAAGGCAAAGCTTAATCTCGAGGAATCTCCCAAGGAAGCTTCAAGAACGCTCTTGATTTGATGAGGAGTTCACTCTTGATCTTCAAGATTCACCAAAGGACTCCTCTCTTTGGAAATAAACTTTTCCTCCTCTGAAAATAATCTCCTCCCCTAATAACACGTGTTAAAGGGTATTTATAGGCTTTAGAAAGCATAACCGCCTCAAAGAGCATAGCGGTTCTTGTTCACCGAGGCAGTTTTCTTGTTCATCAAAGCTGCCTCGGCGTCTTGTTCATCCAAGGTGCAGCGGGGCTGTTCATCAAAGCTGCCTCGGCGTCTTGTTCATCCAAGGTGCCGCTACGGACTGTTCATCCAAGCTGCCTCGCGATCTTGTTCATCAAAGCGCCTGCGTGCTTGTTCATTGTAACCGTTTTTCCCTCTTTTAAGGCACGATTAATGCCCTATTTATGCGCTTAGTGGCGTTTTTCAAGGGTGTAACCGTCCACTAACATTAATGGATGTCCCCACATGTCAAAAATTCTAACGGGTCCCATAAATAATGATAAAACCCCTCAAACTATCCGTGCGTTAGCCTGGCGAGTTATAACAATCGCGCTCCACCAGCTTGGCGATTTAACTGTCGCGCTCACAGCGTGGCAGTTTGGACACTCTGGACCATTTTGATGATAACTTTCCCGTCCAATCTCCAAATGAGATAATTGAAGATGCGTTGGAAAGCTGATGAGGAGACCTACAACTTTTATGTTTTGACCTTCTCCAGATTCAAAATACATCATGGCCAAAATCTGTGAGACAAATGCTCTTTGGGCGAGACAGCTTGGGCTGTCTCGGCCACTGCGAGACACCCTGAACTATTTTGGTGATAACTTTCCCGTCCGATCTCCGAATTAGATAATTGAAGATGCGTTGGAAATATGATGAGGAGATATACAACTTTTATGTTTTGACCTTCTCCAGATTCAAAATAAATCATGGCCAAAATCTGTGAGACAAATGCTCTTTGGGCGCGACAGCTTGGGCTGTCTCGGCCACTGCGAGACACCCTGAACTATTTTGGTGATAACTTTCCCGTCCAATCTCCGAATGAGATAATTGAAGATGCGTTGGAAAGATGATGAGGAGAGATACAACTTTTATGTTTTGACCTTCTCCAGATTAAAAATACATCATGGCCAAAATCTGTGAGACAAATGCTCTTTGGGCGAGACAGCTTGGGCTGTCTCGGCCACTGCGAGACACCCTGAACTATTTTGATGATAACTTTCCCGTCCGATCTCCGAATGAGATAATTGAAGATGCGTTGGAAAGATGATGAGGAGAGATACAACTTTTATGTTTTGACATTCTCCAGATTAAAAATACATCATGGCCAAAATCTGTGAGACAAATGCTCTTTGGGCGAGACAGCTTGGGCTGTCTCGGCCACTGCGAGACACCCTGAACTATTTTGGTGATAACTTTCCGTCCGATCTCGAATGAGATAATTGAAGATGTGTTGGAAAGATGATGAGGAGAGCTACAACTTTTATGTTTTGACCTTCTCCAGATTCAAAATACATCATGGCCAAAATCTGTGAGACAAATGCTCTTTGGTGAGACACACCAGAGTCCTTTTGGCGGCATTAGACAATCCTCCTTGACTCGATAATAACGCTCATCATCCTTTCTCTGGTATGAAGTGAATTAGAGTTCCATAGGTAATTTTGATGCCTACAGATACCCCCTCAAAGTTTTCGGACTACCGTATTTTATCGAGGGTTCGAATACTTTGGATAATATACTTTGCTCCTCGCTCAACGCTGAACTTTGTAGAAGAGGCCTATATCTTGCTTCAACTTTTGAACCCTGGCTACGCGACGTCGCTGACCATATTTTGGGATCAATAGCTGTTGCATTTGTATTTGAATGGATTGAAATATCGAAGTCGATTTTGGATTAATCATCTTCATCTTGAAGGTCACCACTTGGGTTACGATTGAAATGCCTTGAGAATCATTCAGAGAAAAGCGTCGTGCGGTTTTGAACATCAGATTTCGGAAAGCTTCTATATGGAATATGGAACCGATTTGTTTTGAATATACTGCCTCAAATCTCGCGTAGAGGATAATCGTTGGGTCTCAAAGTTGCTGACTCTGGTGTCTTTCTTCGTGCGGGGTAATTATAACCGCTCCGCCGATACAAGCTTCTTGGCGGTGTTGGTACATTAGCTCGAAGGCAATTTGTACTGCAATGAGTTACAAAGTGCATTAAAATCACGGTGGGAGAGTGCTTAACCCAGCAGAAGAACGAACCTGCTGTCTCAAGTTAGGATTTTTGGCAAACCCTCAGCCATCAACGGATTTGATAAGCCTTTACCAACTACCGTTTGAGTTGGGCTAGCATGTAAATTATCTGAGTCCGTTCTACATGTTACGTTGTGCTAAAAGAGTGAATTCTCTTAGACTTTATGCTACGATCTTGAATACGTAGACTTGATCAATTATCACGGGAATTGATTACGGCGACATGTGTTAGATGCGCACTTATCTCTCGTAAGGGACAGAGATAACATCCTATGCATGAAGGCATAGTTTAGGTGTCATGAAGGCATGGTTTGGCCCTAACTATTCAAAGTTTTGACCAAGTGGGAGTGAAAATTTGAAATGATCCTAAGCGTAGGAAGGTTTGACCGGGATAGGAGTTTTGAGACAATCCTAGCTGTAGGAAGGTTTGATCGCTCAATGGAAGTGGACCTCGTTCATGGAAGGAATCGAGAGGGATTTTGACCGTGGTCCTAAGCGTAGGAAGGTTTGACCGGGATAGAAGTTTTGAGACAATCCTAGCTGTAGGAAGGTTTGATCGCTCAATGCGGAAGTGGACCTCTCATTCATGGAAGGAATCGAGAGGGTTTTGGCCGTGGTCCTAAGCGTAGGAAGGTTTGACCGGGATAGGAGTTTTGAGACAATCCTAACTATCGGAAGGTTTGATCGCTCAATCTAGAAGTGGACCTCTCATTCATGGAAGGAATCGAGAGGGATTTTGACCGTGGTCCTAAGCGTAGGAAGGTTTGACCGGGATAGGAGTTTTGAGACAATCCTAGCTGTCGGAAGGTTTGATCGCTCAATGGAAGTGGACCTCTCACCATGGATTATCCACCCCGACTTTCTTTGCAAAACCGGGTTGCATTCATCTAATTGGTCGGGTTATTCTTAAGAATATTAGATGTAACACTCTCGAGGCCCAATAGTTGTAGAAAATAGTTTATACTCATATACCGCTGAGTGGGGAGGAGCAGCTTTAACCTCTTATACTCGTCGGAGGAAAAGGCGATTTAACCTCTTATACTCGTCGGAGGAAAAGGCGATTTAACCTCTTATACTCGTCGGAGGAAAAGGCGATTTAACCTCTTATACTCGTCGGAGGAAAAGGCGATTTAACCTCTTATACTCGTCGGAGGAAAAGCGGTTAGCTTATTTTGGCGTCAAGGCCGGAAGCCGACACAAGGCTTGGATGATGGCCTTGAGAGCTAAGCAATCCTTAGTAGGATGGAGGATCCTCACGACAGTACGCCGTATTTAGGGTCGAAATCTTGTCGACCTCCTCGATTTGTAATAGGTGGCAACTTGATTTTGTTCTTTGTCGAGGAGGTGTTTGAAAATGATCGAACTTCTTCATCTCGAAAGAGTCGTCTGTGTAATTCGATTTAGGAGCTTTTGTCGCCTCGAGATTGTTGGCGGTCGTCGTTGCGGCGTTCGACTTCGCCGGCGTCGCCGATGTCTTTCCTCTGTTGTTAGAGGTAAAATTTACTTCCGACGAGTCAGCCGTCGTTTCGCCTCTTTCAGCTTTCTTCCTTCTGAGGAAACGTTCGGCTTGTTCACCGTTAAGTTTTAATTCCTTCCAAGTGGTTGGTGGTGCAACCCCCATGACTTCCAACAATTCTATAGAAAGATTGTTGTGGCAAGTCTTCAATATGAACTCCTCCGTAATTGGATCTCTGCAATTCATAGCTTTATTGCGGAAACGCTTAAAGAAAGTGTCAATTGTCTCCCCATTCTTCTGCTTCTCGTCTAGAAGAGTTCCAATGGAAACTTCCGTGTCATCATCGAAGAAGTTCTTGAAATAAACTTTCCATGTCATTCCAGCGGTTAATGCTCGGCTTTGAGTCTTCGATACCAATCGAAGGCAGCACCCCGAAGGGTACCCACGAATGACCGAATCATCAAAGGCTCATTTCCCGAGATCACCCCCAAGTGAGATTTGAAATAGATCAAGTGCTGTGTAGGCGAACCCCTCCCGTCAAAAGGTGTGAAATTAATCAAAGCTGAATTTGGGTGGGGATTGAATCCCACTTTCTCGGATATGGACACGGAATTCCGGTCTTCTTAACCTCGTGAGCAGTCATTAAAGCATTAATTTTGCCTTCAAGCTCCTTCATCTTTTCATTTTCATCCTCGGCTTGTTTTGAATGATTCCCGATAAGAGATCGAGACATTTACGCTTTGGGTATAGCGCCTTTTGCTTAGGAGGTTTATCGGCATAAATGTGTTCATCTATCTCCGAATCACTGTCTTCAACATTATGGGTATCAAGATTAATAGCTCCACCTTGTTGACTAGATCCAGGCTGTTGACTAGATCCAAGCTGTTGACTAGACCCGTGTCGTTGACTAGATCCGGTACACAGTGATATGGGTTTACAACTCCCTCATCATTTGCATGGCTAGCTCCATCTCTGTTCTCATTTCGCCTTAAGCTCTTCTCTTTGCTTGGCTAAGGCTTCTTGTAACATTTGAGCGGGACATCGGGAGTAATGGTAAAGCCTCCCTATGGTGGCGACTCATACTTGAAGCGATGTCGTCGAAGCTATTCTTTGGCGGCGTCGGAAATTTCATCTTGGATGAATCTCCTTCATGCATTCTTCTATAGTCAATGCGTCGCGTAGCTCGCAATTGCAATCGGGACATTCTCTGGGAAATCTGAGACCCGACCTTTCCTCCAGGAGTAAAGTCACGGATCTTCATCATTTACGGTCTTTTCCCTTTATTTACCATGTTAATAGTAACCCGGGAAGTTAATCGGTTGGATGGCGATCTTCTCTTTCTTCGGGGTCGCCTTGACTCCGTCTTCAAATCTTCCGTTGCTGGCAGGGAAAGCCTCTCGAATACTGAAGCTCTTTGTGGTTGAGCGTTTGACTCGGAACAGGCACATCCTGACAACAACATCTTGATTAGTTGTGCACGAGCAAGAACAATTTATTTCATCAATTGTTCTCTTTAGTGTGTTACTACCCCACCGATGACACCGCTGATGTGACTTGTCCTTTGGTTGTACTTTCACCCCAAGTATAACATTGCCCTTAGCGGAGGACCGTCTTCTTTTGGGGCGTCGATCATTCGACTTAGGAGGCATCTTTGATGTTTTAACTTCATCCGTGAAGTTGTCTTGGCATGGATCATAAGTGTTTTATCATCTATCGTGACTTCACGAATCCTGCGCCCTCAAGTTCTTCCCTTTAGTAGACTTCGCGGACCCCTTGCGGGATGCTCAAGCGAGATGCAATTGGAATTTTAGAAGCACGAGATGTTTCAACTTGCTCGTGACTCTTCGACGGGTAATCCAAACGCTTCTTCACCGATACTTTGTCTTTATTTAGAACGTGGACCAAGGCGACTAAACGAAGGCATCAAGTTTCGGGCTTAATTGTCGTTATCTTAGCGGAGAAGTGAATGAAAGGGCGAAGAAACAAAATTCTCGAATTCTTGCTAAGGCATGGAAGGCGCCTGGCCCGGCGATTCACAGCTGTCTGGCGGCGAGGCGATTTACCTTTCGGCTGTTGGAAGCGGCAGTATCTCGCTAGTGCGAGCGGCTCAGCTATCTCGGTGAAGGCTGATTGAAAGAAGGCGGAACTCTTGGCGATGTCGACCGGGACCCAAACTTTGTGATTTTGAGTCGATTCCTTGGTTGATTTAGACTCTGCGCTTTGCGAACAATGGCGTGCATGAGCAATGCGTGCCGCGGCGCTTTGGTAGCTCCTTCCTTGTCAATCGGGTCCTTTTGGCGAGAACCCATTCTTCCTTGGGAGGAGTGTCGGCGGATTGAGGTTGGCGTTGTAACTGGCGGCGCCTCGATCCGCGAGTTCATGTTGTAATGAACTCCGTCTGTTGATTCCATGGCCTTTGCAAGTTGTCGGGCCATCTTCTGACGTTGTCTCTGACGAGCCCTCTTTGTCAGAGTGGTTGAGATCTTGTTAAATGACTCCTTCTTCTGAAAGGAGTCAACTTGAACAGAGCTTCCGGCTTTGAGATCCACCGGGGTGTTGTTGAGAGGGGAAATCGCCTCCGTCGCAAGCGAACAAGAATGGTTAGCATCTGTGAGAGCGAACCTCCCTCTTAGGAGATGAGATCCTCCGATGTTTGCGGGGTGAGGAGGACTTGATGAGGAAGAGGAGATATTCTTCAAACTTGGCTTGATCGAAGAAATAATCCGGTCCATCGACCATGAGGTCGGCTTGATGTTACAAGGCTGCGACACAACGATCTCGGGCTCGAGACCGTTGGCTCCCATCGTGGTCGCCATCGTGTTTGGGTCGAAAGTCTTTTCCATTGCAAAACTTGAGAAAAATTACACTTTTATTCTCGGTTACAAAGAAATTAAATGACTCTCTTACAAACTTCGAGCGAGCGCTACAAGTGTAGATCTCTGTTTTGTGGGACTTTGCTGTCTTGGGGCATGTCAAGACCAGAACAGCGATCGTCCCGAATCGGCGAGGTTGAGTTGATGCTTAGCTAAGGAAACAAGAACTAAAGCAAATATCTTAGCAAGGTAAGATATCTACTCTTCCCAAATTAAGGCAAAGCTTAATCTCGAGGAATCTCCCAAGGAAGCTTCAAGAGCGCTCTTGATTTGATGAGGAGTTCACTCTTGGATCTTCAAGATTCACCAAAGGACTCCTCTCTTTGGAAATAAACTTTTCCTCCTCGAAAATAATCTCCTCCCCTAATAACACGTGTTAAAAGGGTATTTATAGGCTTTAGAAAGCATAACCGCCAAAGAACGCCAACGGTTATCGCTCACCCGAGACAGCTTTTATCGTTTCATCCAAGGTGCCGCTACGGACTGTTTCATCCAAGGTGCCGCTACGGATCGTTTCATCCAAGGTGCCGCTACGGATCGTTTCATCCAAGGTGCAGCGGAATTTGTTCATCAAAGCTGCCTCGGCGTCTTTGTTCATCAAAGGCGCCTCAGCGATGCTTGTTCATTGTAACCGTTTTCCCTCTTTTAAGGCACGACACGCCCTATTTATGCGCTTAGTGGCGTTTTCAAGGGTGTAACCGCCCACTAACATTAATGGATGTCCCCACATGTCAAAAATTCTAACGGGTCCCATAAATAATGATAAAACCCCTCAAAGCGTCGTGCGTTAGCGCGGAAGCATGATCGCGCGCTCACGCATGCAGTTTTGATCGCCGCTACAGCGGCAGTTTGGACACTCTGACCATTTTGATGATAACTTTCCGTCCAATCTCCAAATGAGATAATTGAAGATGCGTTGGAAAGCTGATGAGGAGACCTACAACTTTTATGTTTTGACCTTCTCCAGATTCAAAATACATCATGGCCAAAATCTGTGAGACAAATGCTCTTTGGGCGAGACAGCTTGGGCTGTCTCGGCCACTGCGAGACACCCTGAACTATTTTGGTGATAACTTTCCCGTCCGATCTCCGAATTAGATAATTGAAGATGCGTTGGAAATATGATGAGGAGATATACAACTTTTATGTTTTGACCTTCTCCAGATTCAAAATAAATCATGGCCAAAATCTGTGAGACAAATGCTCTTTGGGCGCGACAGCTTGGGCTGTCTCGGCCACTGCGAGACACCCTGAACTATTTTGGTGATAACTTTCCGTCCGATCTCCGAATTAGATAATTGAAGATGCGTTGGAAATATGATGAGGAGATATACAACTTTTATGTTTTGACCTTCTCCAGATTCAAAATAAATCATGGCCAAAATCTGTGAGACAAATGCTCTTTGGCGCGATAGCTTGGGCTGTCTCGCCACTGCGAGACACCCTGAACTATTTTGATGATAACTTTCCCGTCCGATCTCGAATGAGATAATGAAGATGCGTTGGAAAGATGATGAGGATAGATACAACTTTTATGTTTTGACCTTCTCCAGATTAAAAATACATCATGGCCAAAATCTGTGAGACAAATGCTCTTTGGGCGAGACAGCTTGGGCTGTCTCGGCCACTGCGAGACACCCTGAACTATTTTGGTGATAACTTTCCCGTCCGATCTCCGAATGAGATAATTGAAGATGAGTTGGAAAGATGATGAGGAGAGCTACAACTTTTATGTTTTGACCTTCTCCAGATTCAAAATACATCATGGCCAAAATCTGTGAGACAAATGCTCTTTGGGCGAGACACACCCAGCAGAGTCCTTTTCGCGGCATTAGACAATCCTCCTTGACTCAGATAATAACGTTCATCATCCTTTCTCTGGTATGAAGTGAATTAGAGTTCCATAGGTAATTTTTGATGCCTACAAAGACGTGTCCTCCAGTTAAGGACAACGTTACACTTGGGGGTGAAAGTACAACCAGTGACAAGCCACATCAACTGTGTCATCAGGCTGGGGGTAGTAACACACGAAAGAGAACGATTGATGAAATAAATTGTTCTTGCTCGTGTGCACAACTAATCAAGACGTTGTTATCAGGATGTGCCTGTTCCGAGTCAAACGCTCAATCACAAAGAGCTTCAGTATTCGAGAGGCTTTCCCTGCCAGCAACGGAAGATTTGAAGACGGAGTCAAGGCGACCTCGAAGAAAGAGAAGATCTACCATTGAACAGATGAACTTCCTGAAGTTACTATTAACATGGTAAACAAAGGGAAAGGACTGGCGACGGATGCAGATCCTGACTTTACCCCTGGAGGAAAAGTTGGGTCTCAGATTTCCCAGAGATTGTCCCGATTGCAATTGCGAGCTACGCGACGCATTGACTATAGAAGAATGCATGAAGGAGAGTCATCCGAAGATGAAGTTTCCGGCCTTTGCTTTCGGCAATAGCTTAGACGATGCTTGTTTCAAGTATGAGTCATCACCGTAGGAGGCTTTTACCATTACTCGATGTCTGGCTCAAATGTTACAAGAAGCCTTAGCCAAGCAAAGAGAAGAGCTTAAGGCGAAATGAGAACGAGATGGAGCTAGCCATGCAAATGATGAGGGAGTTGCAAACCCATAATGATCAAGACACCTCGGGTCCACCAACACCGGATCTAGTCAACAAGGTGGAGCTATCAATCATGATACCCATATCGTCGAAGACAAGGATTCGGAGATAGATGAACACATTTATGCATAAACCTCCTAAGAAAAAGGTGTTCACTACCCAAAGCGAAGTGTTCCAATTCCTCTTACTAGGAATCATCCAAAACAAGCGAGGATGAAAATGAAAAGATGAAGGAGCTTGAAGGCAAAATTAATGCTTTAATGATCGCCACGAGATTAAGAAGACCTAATCCCGTGTCCATATCCGAGAGTGGATTCAATCCCTTACCCATGAAGTTCAGTTTGATTAATTTCACACCTTTTGGCGGGAGGGGTTCGCCTACGACACTTGATCTATTTCAAATCTCACTTGGGGTGATCTCGAAATGAGCCTTTGATGATTCGGTCATTCGTGGTTTACCCGGGGCTGCCGATTGGTATCGAAGACTCAAAGCCGAGCATTAACTGTTGGAATGACATGGAAAGCTCTTTTCTCGGTAACTTCTTTGATGATGACACGTAGTTTCCATTGGAACTCTCCTAGGCGAAGCGAGAAAAATGGGGAGACAATTGACACATTCGTTAAGCGCTTCCGCAATAAAGCTATGAATTGCAGAGATCCAATTACTGAAGAGTTCATTTTGAAGACTTGCCACAACAATCTTTCTATAGAATTGTTGGAAGTCATGGGGGTTGCACCACCAACCACTTGGAAAGAATTGAAACTCAACGGTGAAGAAGCAGAACGGTTCATCAGAAGGAAGAAGAATGAGAGAGGTGAACCCTAGCAGTTCCCTCAAGCGAATTTTGTGCCCGTGGCAAAGGAAAAGCGCAAGCCAATCTTTGTTGAAGCAAATCGCATTCCAACAAAGAACAACAAGCGCCACAACAAAGAAGAATCGCAATTGAGGTTTCAACAAAAACCTCAAGAATTGCAAAAGGCTCCGGATGCTAGGTTCCAAAAGAGCTATACTTTCAAAGAGGAAGAAGTGCCAGTTATCTTCAAATACCTCTTGGATAACAACAAGATCAAATTGCCTCCAATCACAAATCAAGAGGAGGCTAACAAGACCTCGGGACCCCAAGTATTGTGCGTACCACGAAGGGTCCATCATCCGACCAAGAGTTGTTTTGTTCTTAAAGACAAAATTCAAGCTCTAATCGATGCGGGAATCATAACGGCGAAGAAGGAGAAGAAAGTTGGTTCAAATATGGTGGCTATCAACTTTGGATCTCTACCGCCATGTCATATTCTGAAGATTGTCCACGAGGTTGAAGTTAAAGCATTAATGATGATCCGCATGGGCAACGCCGTAAAGGGTTGGTATCATACCACGACTCCTACGGCGAAGTACTTTGGATTCATCAGGATCTTCTTCAAGATGAGCAATGGGCGGGTTCTTCTTCAACACGGAAGTCCAAGCGTAAAGGCAAGCTCTGTGCTCATATTTCGGCAATTCAGGAAGAGGGTGATGAAAAAGCTCCAACTCTTTCATTATCGAAAATGAACATGAAGTTCTTGTGACGAAGGTAACCCGGCTTATGCTACGAAATGGGCATGAATTCGATTATCAATACCGAAATTCCGATTCGAATGCCAAAACTCTAGCGGGCTGGGGTGACAATGACTCCACCTACAAAGCGGCAAGAAGTAGCTAAGGAGGATACAACCAAGCGTAAAGATAAACAGCCTCAAGAGATGCAAGTCCCGAGGCAGTCCCGATTTAATCATCCGATTAGGAGGGACAAACCGGAGTTCAGCTCATCATATCGTTCGGCGTTATGACCCGGTTAGCCAACATTCAGCGAGGATAACTCTTTACGAGTTACTACGTCTTTCTAAAGAGACTAGAAGCCTTACGAGGAAGCTTTAGGCGATTGAAACTTTATCACTCAAGTCAAGCGGGTTAGGAGAAAACCGAACACCGCAACTTGGCGGCAACCCAATTCCTTGCATAACCTTTGCAGAAGATATGCGGTGAAAAATTCGAAGCACGACAGCCATTATATTTCATCGGGTACATTGGCTCGATTGCCGCCAACAGATTCAAGTTGATCCCGGATCTGCGATCGACATTATGCCACTCGGTTGATGTATCATCTTGGAATTAGGCTAGCAAGTTGGCTTCTGAGACACGGTGATTTATGGATTTAATACCGGTGGTCGGACCTTTGGGTAAAATCCGGATAAAGTGCCGCTTGGAATCTCAAATCTGAGGTTACATGTTATGTAATCGATCACGAGAACTTCATATAACCTACTATTGGGTCGACCTTGGATCCACGGTAGCCTTATAGTCCCATCCACATTACATCGCTTGAAGTATGTCGACACCGATAATGTGGTCAAACTGATGATGCGGATAAGCAACCATTCAAGGGGTTAGAAAATTATTTCTTGACTCTCTTTTGTATGGTCTTTGAATCGATCTTGAACCATCGGCCCGAGTCTGGACAGCGGTAATGAAGAGCGTACCGAGGCTCGATTCACGATGGAAGCTTTGTATTTAATGACATCGAACCTCTTGTAATCGATCTTGACTCGAGCTGAATCGCCGAGAAAGTTGTAACCGCGCCTTGTCGATGAATATATAATAAATGATGATTTAGAGTATGTACATAGTGTTGATCTTTGTAATGCGGTATTATGCAGGGGATCATGATGTACATGTACCGCCTCGCCATTGAACCGTGAAGAAATGCCTTCAAAGTTCGGCGGGATCAACATTCCTCCTTCCTTTGAAAGATGCAAAGCAAACAATCTTTGGAAAAGGAAGAAAATCTCCACCACAAGATTATTGTGAGGAATCAAGATAGCAACGATGATCCGGCAAACATTTTTCAAATATAGCTCACAAGCACCATTACATGAAAAATGGGGATATAACTTTGTACACCGGACCGGTCTTGGCCGGGCCGGTGTTGGTTCGCCTCGACCCTCTCATGTTCAAGGGAAAGCCCGATCGTTATTATGAATATAAAAGGGAGTGCGGGCTATGTTTCTTCATCCTCGGCGAATCTTTGTTGGCAAATTGATGATCATGGCGGCTCGTCGATTCTTGACACAGGATTGATTTTAGTCTTGGCGAAATGTTCAAGGGGCTAATGTCCAATATGACCACAATAAGTCCTACACACCAAGAAGATGATTATTTACGAATGGGAAGACCCTTGGACTTTCCATCGAATGTTGATTCGTGATAGGTTTGAACAAAGAGAGCCACCAAGATGCAGCTTGTTCAAGTTAATATGGGTGATGAAGATAACCCGAAACCCATATTCATGAGTGGTAGTCTTCCTCCAGAAGAAAAAGAGGAATTGATTTCTCTTGATCGGGAATATATTGATGTATTAGCACGGAATTATGAAGACATGCAGGCTTGATCAGTAGCGATTCTGCGACTTAATATCAAGCGGAATCTAAACTGTGAAACAACAACAAATAAGATTTCGGCCCACAAATCATGGAAGCAATCGAATGAGGTTAAGAAACTCATAAAATCGGGTTTAGTGGGGAAGAGCAACATCAGTTGGGTGGCAAATATTGTTCTGTTCTAAAAAAAATGGGACAATTAGAATTTGCATTGACTTCAGAGATTTAAACTTGGCATGCCCTAAAGATGACTTTCCACTCCCCATCACAGACGTCATCATAGATAATACGTGTGGGTTTGAAAGAATGTCATTTATGGACGGATTCTTCGATATAATCAAATCAAGATGCATCGGCGATGAGAAACATACTTCATTTGGACGCCTCTTGGCATCTTTTGTTATACCGTTATGCCCTTTGGTTTGAAGAACGCAGAGCTACTTATCAGCGGGCAATGACAAATATTTTGAGGATCATCTAAGAAAGACCGTCGAATGCTATGTTGGCGATTTAGTAGTGAAAAGTCGATAAGGGCCATCATATTAAAGATCTCGGGGATGGTATTTGAACTTATGCGGGTCATCAATTGAAGATGAATCCAACTAAGTCATTCTTAGGAATGGCGATGGTAAATTCCTTGGTTTCATTGCCACGCCAAAGGGAATTCATATTGATCGGACAAGGTGAAGGCGATTAATGAATTACAACCCGAAGAATCTCAAAGAACTTCGAGAGGGTTGCAAGGAGATTGGCTTACATAAGGCGGTTTATTTGAACCTTGCGGGCAAGTGTCGGCCGTTCTCCAAGCTAGCCAAGAAGGGTGTTTCATTCATTTGGGATGATGCTTGTCGAAGGCTTTTGAAGATATTAAAATATATCTATCAAATCCTCTGTTCTCGTTGCAGAAATCGGGGAAGGCGTTCTTGATTCGTCGGGCGACCAACCATTCATTAAGTGCTTTATTAGCACAAGATGATGATACGGTCCGCGAACAAGCGGTATACTATTTGAGTCGGACAATGGTGGCTGAATCCGATATCGATATCGAGAAAGAATGCCTAGCTTTGGTGTTTGCGGTCGAGAAAATCGTCATTACTTGGTGGACGGGCGATACATGTTATCTCGGATGTTAATCCAATTCGGTATTCATGACACAACCGGCTTCTTTGAATTGGCGATTAGCGAGATGGGCATTACTCCTTCATATCGACATCCACTTCAAGCGAAGTCGGTGAAGGGACAAGCGATTTGTGATCTTCTAGCCGTAGCGACGTCGGCGATAAAGCTATACTTTATGAAGATTTACGTGAAACCTACGAGGTCAATCACACTTCTCATGAATATGTGTGGCAATTATACTTCGGCCGTCGGCGCAACCAATGTGGCGAGTGCTCCTGGATGTTCTAAGATTTCAGCCGGAGTCGGAGTTGTCTTAGTTTCCCCGGAGAAACACGTGATGCCTCGGGCTTATTCGTTGACTGAGCCGTGCTCTAATAATGTAGCTGAATACAATGCGTTACTTATTGGGCTCAGTTTTGCTAAAGAGCTGGGGGTCGAATATCTCGAAGCATTCGGAGATTCTCAACTCATAGTTAAGCAAATTCGTGGAGACTATGAAGTTAGAAATCCGGATTTGATCCCATATCATGAAGCGGCAATAGAGATGGCAGAATCATTCAAAAGTTTCTTCATCGAATATATACCACGGCTTGAGCGCTTATCCGATGCATTAGCGGCACTATTTGTTTCATTGGCGCAACCCCTCAAGCGAGGCAGTTATCGCGTGAGGACACACCAACTTTTCATACCGTAATATATTTTGGATGTCAAGGAAACACATGCTACTTCAGCGGGACTCGAACTTGAGATTGGCTTTCTATTATAGATTATGTCTTACGGTATTTTACGAAGATATAAAAGAAAGGGAATCTATCCAAGAAGAGCACCGAGATTCTACTACAACGCAAAGATCTCGAACACTTTATCGTCGCCGCGTCACGATGGATTGTTACTTCGATGTCTTTCGACCAAGGAAGCAGAAGAGGCACTTAAAGAAGCACATGACGGCACTTGCGGTGCACATCAACCTGGTCCTAAACTGGGAGATAGACTAAGAAGGTTAGGCTATTATTGGCCGACCATGATTAGAGATGCAATCGAATACGCGAGACGATGTCACGCGTGTCAAATACATGCAAATTACATGCATCAGCCGCCAGAAGATCTACACCCGTCAGCTACTTCTTGGCCGTTTGAAACATGGGGAATGGATGTGGTAGGACCCATATTCCCCGTCGACAAAGGTGATAAGCTTTATTTTGGCAATTACCGACTACTTCTCTAAATGGGTCAAGCAATTCGCCAAAGAAGTCAAAGCGAACCTTGTCATCAAATTCATTAAACACCATATTATCTATCGATATGGTGTTCCGAGACTAATTGTGCATGACAATGGTCCTCGCCATCAAGAACGCTTTGTCGATTCTCGCAAGTTCGTAATACAAGACGCCATTCACGCCTTATAATCCCACCGCAAATGGTTTAGTCAAGCCTTCAATAAGACTATCATCAAGATCTTAGCAAAGCTAGTCAAAACCAATAGCGATTGGGATGATAAGCTTGGTGAAGCTCTTTGGGCATATCGCTGCTTGATTCGAACAAGCGAGATTCACACCATATTCTTTGGTATACGGATGTGAAGCTGTTTTGCCTCTAGAGATACAAATTCCGTCACTTCGTGTAGCCCTTGCGATAGGGATGACCAGTGACGAACAACATCAAAAGCGTCTTGAAGAGCTTGAAGTGTTAGATGAGAAACGCTTGGGAGCTCAGCAACAAATTGAGCTATACCAAGCCAGAATTTCCAAAGCCTTTAACAAGAAAGTCCGGCATCGGAGTTTCAAGGAAGGAGACTTGGTACTCGCTGTCCGGCGACCGATGATTCTCAATTCCAAGAAGAAAGGCAAATTCCAGCCTAAATGGGAAGGACCGTTTATAATTGATACGGTCTACTCAAATGGAGCATATCGCTTGATCACTCAAGATGGTGACAAGTTAATGATGCCAATTAACGGAAAGTTCCTGAAGATATATTATCCCTAATATATTAAGGATAATCCGTTTTCGCAGTATTGAATGATTAGACTTGTGGACAATCACATTCACTAAGCTCTCATTCGGCTGAAAATCTTAAACGATTAAAGCCACCGATAATATTAACACCTATTATTAATTTCTTTTATGACCACGGGGTTCATTTTAAGCCCCGAGAAAACACTTCGGGGTTCGTTTTAAGCCCCGAAGACACAAGCGGGTTCGTTTTAGCCCCAAGAGAAGACACAACGGGTTCGTTTTAAGCCCCAGAGAAGACACAACGGGTTCGTTTTAGCCCCAAGAGACACAAGCGGGTTCGTTTTAAGCCCCAGAGAAGACACAACGGGTTCGTTTTCACCCCAAGAGACACAAGCGGGTTCGTTTTAAGCCCCGAAGACACAACGGGTTTGTTTTCGCCCCAAGAGAAGACACAATTCCAAAAGTTTATGTATTCATTACATAGCTGGTTATATTAAATCTACGTCTATTTATGCGTAGTGGGTGTTATTCCTGTCCTTAAATCAGGAATAAGTCGATCTAACACCTGCGCCGTAGGGTATCGGTTCAGTGATAATTGATTAAGCCTCATTATTCAATATCGTAGCATAAAGTCTAAGAGAATTCACTCTTTTAGCATAGCGTTATGTGTAGAACGGACTTAAATAATCTACATGCTAGCCCAATTCAAACGGTAATTGGTAAAGGCATATCAAATCCGTTGATGGCTGAGGGTTTGCCAAAATCCTATTGAAATTATGTTTATTTGTTCAAAAGCGAGAATAGATGAAAACATGATAAAAGAAATTTTATTTCATGTAAAAGTGAATTACAAAGTGTTGGCAAAAGCTAACAAAAGTGTTCTATGAAGATATTTGTGACAGCGGATCTGTTCTTCCGACTCAGGCTTCGGTCACGGTATTCTTGTTCCAATTCTTTCTCGAGAAGGACTCGAAGCATCATTAATAGTTAGAAGTTGAATAATCTTGATCGATTCAGCAGACCTTTCATCGGATGCTTTCAATTGTTACGCGGTTTGGGCGAGTCTTCTCACGAACTAGCAAGATCAATTTTCGTGAGAGCACGCTTCTTCAACATCTTGAGAGCTTTCTTGGTGGCGATCTCAAGGTCGTGCGTCTCGGCGAGCGGACCAAGTCGACATTGGCCTCATCCGTGTATTCAAGCTTGCCCTTAGGCAGCGGATTGAGCTTGCACTTGCTGTAGTTCTTCTTCAACGGTTCTTGGCTTGGCTTCTCTAGCTTGTGTAATAGACTCAACTTCGAGAAGAGATATAAGAAAAGTACCCCGGACGAAGTCTCGAAGTTTACTCGGTTCTGTTCTATTTGGATCGAGATCTTAGCGATGGAGTCGACCAAGTCGGAAAACCCTCCTCTCTTATGATATTTACATGCCGTCGAGGCAGCTTTCTTTGGTGAAGGAAGAACCTTTATTCACGACCTTTTCAATCAATTTATTGAGAGGAATGTGAAACCATAAAGCTCGTGACCGATGACCATCTTCTACGGATCCTCATCCGCCATTAAAGCTTTAATTGTGTCATACAAGATGGAAGGAGCCAGGAAAGAGAAAGTGTAAGCTTCGAGGATTCAACTCAAATTTAAAAAATCAAGATTGGAAGATATCTGGAATCGGCTAGAAGATCCTCCGGCAAGTGTTGTTTCTACACTCATCAATTGACTTGGGGAATCAGGAGTTGATTCAATTTCAGGTTGGATAGCCGGTGGTCCCGGGTGAATAATAGGGCCTTCAATTTGAGTTGTTTGCTCCATAGTTGGTTGTTGATCTAAGTGAACCACGAAATGGTCAGGTTCGGCTTGAGTAGTTGGTGGTCGAGGTTGAACAAAGCGGACTCTCCGACAGCGATGGATACAATGATGGACTCGGTAGGGAGAACAAGGGTTGAATCTCCAAATACGAGACCGCAGGAGTTTGTTCTCTGATGGTAATGCGAGTCCTACGGTGAGAATACCATCAAGTGTCAATTATCCGTTAAAAAGACTGACAAGACTTGGACGATAAGACACGTACCGACAGAAGAGCTAGCTTCTACAATAGATTCCCTCTGAGTAGGTTCCGATAGCATCTCAGAAATCAGATGTGGATCAAATTGAGAAAGAGATCATTTGGCGAAGCTTTGTTCAAATGACCCCTCGAAACTCTCTTCATGTGCGGGCTCCGTTGGCCTCTGGCTTTCCGCTGTGACATCAACAATACGCTCTGGGTGTTAGTATACACATATCTACATATATGAGAATCATAATAACATATATGTACATACCAAGAGCGGTTCCGTGGGTTGATAGATTTATCAAGCTCTCACTTTGGCTGCTTCTCCCTCAATCTGCTCTTCCATCACTGCAGTTACAGTGTATTAGTGCTTCAATTCAATGAAGGGAGAACAAAAGTAAAGTTCAAATCTCATACCAGGAGTTGGCTCAGGCTGGCTAACGCTTGCGCTCATTTCTTGGAATTTTTCTAAAAGAATATGAAGCGTTAGCAATAAGTGGAGGAACCAATTGAGACTCTTTCATGATTCTAAGTCGCCATCGGATGAAATGGTGGTACTGCAGCGGCACCCTCGAAGCGGAGGGATGTCAATGTCGGCGTCGTAGTGGTATCGGGGCGTCTGATTCATAGTTTGGCGTTGGTATCTCGGTTTGGGATCCTCATAAGTGAGCGCTCTTGGAGGAGAAGGTTCATTTGGAACCTCGCCTTCTTGAGATAAGAAAAATGGAATAATTAATAATCATAGATGAAATGGTAAAGTCCGACATGATGAATCTGAGTCATACCTTCTCTTAGGCGGAAAATCGGTGTCTATCGCCTCGAGTTGGTAATTTTGGGGATCTCGTGCGACAAAGCACGTGTGCGACCTTCTTCAGACGCATTAAAGCTCGAGGCGATAGAAGTGGAAGTATGAGCGATCGGTGATGGGCGAGCCCTCTTTGGAGTATAAGTTGAGCGTTTCTTCTTCTTCTTCTTCCCTGTCTCGGCCAGTCATCCGGTGGGGATAAGTAAAACGACCTTGGCGAGGCCGTTTCAAAGGGCGCTTTGGAGGAGGTGGAACACGAGAAGAGGGTTTGGTGGTACATCCCGCCGAACCGAGAGCGGCGAGGCGATGGCACTACAACTTAGCTCCGGTGGGACCTCTGGCTGGCGACGATCGTTTCTTCTTCTTGAAGTGTGGGCTGTATAATCAAATTCCTCTTCTTCACTCTCTTCTTGGGTGACCTTCTTCTTGCCTTTTGATTTACGTGAAGGGCGAGCTCGTTTGGGGAAGCACGGGTTGGTGTAGGCTCTGTTGTGTTCTACTTCCGTGGGGCGTTAGGCGCAATGAGCCATTTGCGGTATAGGAAAGTCATCTGAAGCTTGACCGGCGGCGGGGGCCGAACTTGGCATTGGTGCGGCCGCTTATGTTCCAATACCGGTAGACGCCTTCAATAAGACCTCCATGAGTCTTCATTCCCGATTTGAATTCCGACATAGATCCGGGTCAGAGCCAAACCGACGAGAAAAGCGGCATGGGAAATAAGGCTCGATATCGGGAATTCTTCACGGGAAGATCAAGTAACCAATCACGAATGTTCATTAGCCATCGGAAGCAACCAAGATCCAGAATAGTTCGGCTTCCGCTAGGCCCAGCAGCATCTACAAGCATGTCATCATATCGGCCTGAAAAGTTTGGGAAACATTTGAAGAATTCCCAACTCTTAGTAATTCTGAGTTGGCGAGATGCTTGGACCAGCATCTCGCTTTCCATTTACATTCTTCCAAGATCGTAAATAAAGGCGGTTCATAATCTACTATGTCGGGGGCGTCATCAGATCACGGGCGATGAAGCACGAGCGAGCCATCAAATGTGTATCTGGCGGTTCTACTTTGGCGGTAGGGATGTGCGCTAGAAGACCCTTTACCCTTGTGGAAAACGGAAACTATCCGTCGAGTCCCCATGAATGTCCGCCACCATCGCGGAAGAAGAGAAAGGCGACGACCGTGACCACCAACGGCCGAAAAGCACTTCTAAAGGCGGGGCATCACGAAGATTGATGCGGGACTACACACTTCTTCAACCGGATAGCCAAGTAGCCCGCCAAGAGAGTTTGTGGCTTGATCCGCTTTTGTAGCCGCCACAAGAAAGTCTCAAATTTCATTCCCTTAGAATTTTGCCCTCGGCATATGGGGTAGTGAAGGATTGGGCATTTATCTTTGCAATTAGTTTGTTGATGGCGTATGAGTGGAGGTTTTACGTTGATTACATCCTCGTCACCCTCTAAGTTACGGAGCAGATGTCGTGACTGTTTATGGCTAATCTGCGGAAGCCTCCTAGCCTTCCGTCCACTTGTCGCTATTGCGGCTTGATAGTGGCAAGTCGGCTCCCAGAATATCATAAGCGGTGATCTCTTCTCTTTCATTTCCCTCAATGCGTCGATTGGCGGAAAATATTCTTGATATGGTGCTTCACCCATTGGAAGACGGACACCTTCATCATCTCATGAAGTGGTAGACCCAATTCTCCATTCTTTGTTAGGAAGGTGTTGGTATGCGGGTTGTAGATTTCCGGCAATGCGAGGAAATGATCTGGTGGGAGGAATTCCATACATGCTATACGGATGGGAACATATAATCAATTTCTTTGAGTTCCGACTCCATCGGTCGAGAACGTAAGTCATCCGTGTCCACCATCGATTCGTGATAGAATGTACCCAACCGAAGCACCGGTGAGATTTCTTAGGAGGCAACTCCTTCCTATTTTGGCCAAGCGATTCTTCAATGTGTCGGCTTTGACCATCAGTTCATCATGAGGTGGGCTGTCGACCCACAAGGCGGGTAAAGCCTAATATAGTTCTTGTCGCTAGAACACAGGCTAGCGCCTTTCGATATATCCGCGGTGTATGCGTTCCAAATCTTGATCGATCTCGGGACATATTCCTCTTAAGCGATAAATTGCGCAGCCGCAAGAGTGAATGATGGCGGGCAAACGGAGGTAAATAAAGATTAGAGCCATCACCTTCATACAGCCATGGTTCAGTCCGAACAGATAAGGCTTCTGGATCCGCAACAGAATCCCCGAATAAATAACTGGACTTCCTCATTATCTCTGTGGATCCAGCATTTTTTGTTAGTGGAGCGTCGGTGATCATTCTTCGTAAATCGCGACGATAACCATGTTCTAACGCTTCCAATAATTCTGGAGGCGATTTGGACCGGCGAGGAGCATCAGTCACTAGTGGCATCTCTTGAGAAGAGGAAAACACAGAGCTGTGCAATCCACTTGGCTCATGAACATTGAATGCCGTAGGGGGAAACTCAACTGCAAAGCACACATATACTTATAAGTGCCGAGTTAAAATTAACATCAAAAATGGCTAAGTGTTGGGACCTTGACTGCGCGCGTGAGGCAGTTCAAAGCTGCCTCGCCGGCCGATGAGACAATCTGGCTGTCTGCATGGCGAGCAGATCTCGAGCGACTTCGCCCGGCGTGAGCAGTTTCAAGCTGCCACCAGGCCGGCGAGCAGTCCACAGCTGTCTCGCCCGGCGAAACGGCCTCGACGCCACCAAAACACGAGACAATGAAGCTTTGTTCGTTGATTTGACAGATGTTCTGGCTATGCAAAACACTTGTTTTAGCCCAGATCCACACAAAGGAGGACCTCGACTCTTCTCAAATGCCTCGCAAAGGAGAACAAATGAGGATTTTATACAAAAATGCAAACTTTTCAACCCAAAATAAGTGCATATATCGAGAAGAACTCACCCCCAAAAGACGAGGCAGTTGGTTCTTGACATCGAGAGGTTTGAGAGCGGATTTACCCTTGGGACCACGAGATCTCTTGGGAGACATAGTAAAAGATTTGATTTTGGGCTTGAGAACAAGAAAAGGTCGGTTTTTTGATGAAACTTAGAGCAAGAAAAGCTCGAGGAGGCTTAGGGTTTGATGAAGAGGCTTCGGATCTGACAGAGGATCAGGAAAAAGCTCGATTTTGTGAGGGAGAACTGATCCAAACCGACGAAATCTCAAAGAAACCGAACGAAACCCTAGATCTAAAAGAGAGATCTTTGGGACTAATTTGAGGAGTTTGAGGGGATTCTTGGGTTAGTAGAAGATCAAAATAGGGTTTGGGAAGGTTTAAGAAAATTTTGAAGTACAGGAGGCGGGATATCGTATGGGGTTAAAACCCTAGGTATCGGGTTTATAAAGTCTGGGCACCGCTTCACTCTCTTTGAGCGAGACACTTTATGCTGCCTCGCTCAAACTCTTTGAGCGAGACACCTCATGCTGCCTCGCTCAAGTCATTTGAGCGAGACACCTCATACTGCCTCGCTCAAGTCCTTTGAGCGAGACATCTCACGTCGCCTCGCTCAAACCCCTTTAGCGAGACACTTCAGATTGCCTCGCTCGTTTTCTTCAAGTGGGACAATTCCAGATATTGATAATTATTCTCTGCACGGGATTCAAGGCAGTATATTCAAGACAAATTGGTTCCATATTCCATATAGAAGCTTTCGAACTGATATTCGTAAAACCGTGACGACGCTTTTTCTCTGAATGATTCTCAAGGCATTCAATTACAACCCAAGTGGTGACTTTCAAGATGAAGATGATTAGTCCAAAATCGACTTCGACATTTCAATTCATTCAAATACAAATGCAACAGTTATTGATCCCAAAATATGGTCAGCGATGACGCCAGAGCTGTGGTTCGAGAAACAAGCAAAACACGCCTCTTCTACAAAGTTCAACGATGAACGTAAGGCGATCTTATCCAAAGTATTCCGCACTCTTCGACAAAATACGCAGGAGTCTCAAAACTTTGGAGGGGTATCTCAGAGGCATCAAAAATTGTCAAGAACCTCAAATATGACTAAATTATGAGAAGATCGAAGGACAACGTCGTCGAAATCTCAAGAAGTCAACACATGAGAAGATTGTGTCTCGCTATGGCGAGACACTTGTTGGTGCCTCGCCACGAAGCGAGACACTTGTTCATGTCTCGCCTAGCGACATTTTGTGTGTGTCTCGCTATGGCGAGACACTTGTTGGTGCCTCGCCACGAAGCGAGACATTTTGATGTGTCTCGCTAATAGCGAGACATTTGTTGGTGCCTCGCCACGAAGCGAGACACCTTGATGTATCTCGCAACTAGCGAGGCACTTACTTGTGTCTCGCCAAATGCGAGACACCCAGAATACTTAAACGGGCTCTTGAAGGGTCTAAATCAATGCTGATGGGGCCCACTTGACTTTATAAAAGCAAAGAGACGTTCAGATACTTTAATGGGCGGTTACACGCGAAAATCGCCCACTAGGTGTGATTTTAGGGCATTTAATCGCGCCTAAAAGGCAGCCAAAACCGCTATAAACACCTGAAGGATTACATCTCGCCAACAATGTAGGCAGTTTCATACCGCCGCCAAAGGTGGTGCGACATCGCCGCCACAATGAAGCGAAGGAAGATAGCCAGGCGTACTCGAAGCCGCCGCTTAACCGCAAATGTGGAGCACTTATGACTTGTGTTTCTTCAGAGGGCACGCTTCCTAAGGACTATAAATACCCCCTACATCCACTTAGGCGGTATCGGCATTTTGGCAATCGAGATCAAAGAAATCGAGCTTTTGCAAGGAGAGAGAGAATCCAAGCTTCCAAAGTTCAAGAACACGATCCACACGGAGATTCCTCGAGTTTAAGCTTTGACTTATTCTTGAGAAGAGTAGATATCTTACTTTGCTAAGATATTTGCTTAAGTTCTTGTTTCCTTTGCTAAGCATCAACTAAACCCGTCGATTCGACGATCGCCGCCGGTGGTCCACGGATTACGCTGGCCCCCAAGACAGAAAAGTCCCACAAAAGCGAGAGATCTACACTTGTAGTATCTTTTGTTCGAGTTTGTGAGAGATTCTTGAAATTTCTTTGTAACTGAAAATTAAGGTGTAATTTTCTTAAGTTTTGTAATGGAAGCGACAAAGAAATCAACTTTCGACCCAAACAACTTTCCGATGAACAGAAAGCCTCCATCGTTTCCATTTCAGCCACGCCCTCCCATGGCGGTAGTACTAAAATTGGAACATTCTCGATAAGCGAGACCTTGGATCGGTGGTGAATCCTATAAAAGTGAAAACTACACGTATCTCTTCGATTCTCGGTGGAGATCCCACTCTTAGTTTCACCTTAAGAGATTCTCAAGTGGAGATCCCACTTTTAGTTTCCCTTTCTTGGAGATAGGATATAAAATCCTTCCTCTCCGTCTTCCGGAGATAGAATATAAAATTCTTCCTCTCCAAGACTAAGAAACAGGATATAAAATCCTTCTTTTCTTATGTGCACTTGGGGTTCGTCTCGACCCAGACAAAAGGAGACCTGGAAATAGAATATAAAATTCTTTCTTTCCAGCACTTGGAGACAGGATATAAAATCCTTCCTCTCCATCTTCCGGAGATAGAATATAAAATTCTTCCTCTCCAAGACTAAGAAACAGGATATAAAATCCTTCTTTTCTTATGTTCACTTGGGGTTCGTCTCTACCCAGACAAAAGGAGACCTGGAAATAGAATATAAAATTCTTTCTTTCCAGCACTTGGAGACAGGATATAAAATCCTTCCTCTCCGACATCGGGAAATAGAATATAAAATTCTTCCTTTCCCACAATCAATTCCATTCACCAGTTCGATCCGGTTCAGTCGCTCTCCGGTCAAAAAGAAGACACCAAGATTCATCTTGGGGTATTTTATCCCGAAGCCTAAGAAGGGATAAAGCCAACGCCTACCACGCGTTGCCGGGTAGTCTATTCCCGTGAAAAAGACGAAGCCTACGTATTCAACATCGTAGCATTAAGTCTAAAAGAGTTTCATTCTTTTAGCACAACGTCACATGCGGAACGGGATTCGATAATCCGCATGCTAGCCGGTCCAAGCGGTGATCGGTAAAGGCCAATCAAATCCGTTGAGGGGTTGGCTAATAACCCCAAAGTAAATTAAGCCTAACAGCGGCGCCGGTTGATCTCTTACCCGTGAAAGCGACAAAGTCTATGTATTCAAAATCATAGCACCAAGTCTAAAAGAGTTTCATTCTTTTAGCACAACGTCACATCGCGAACGAGATTCGATAATCCGCATGCTAGCCGGTTCAAGCGGTGTCGGTAAAGGCCAATCAAATCCGTTGAGGGGTTGGCCAATAACCCCAAAGTAAATTAAGCCTAACAGCGGTTAGTCTCTTACCCGTGAAAGCGACAAAGTCTATGTATTCAAAATCATAGCACCAAGTCTAAAAGAGTTTCATTCTTTTAGCACAACGTCACATCGCGAACGAGATTCGATAATCCGCATGCTAGCCGGTTCAAGCGGTGTCGGTAAAGGCCAATCAAATCCGTTGAGGGGTTGGCCAATAACCCCAAAGTAAATTAAGCCTAACAGCGGTTAGTCTCTTACCCGTGAAAGCGACAAAGTCTATGTATTCAAAATCATAGCACCAAGTCTAAAAGAGTTTCATTCTTTTAGCACAGCGTCACATCTTGAGCGAGATTGATAATCCGCATGCTAGCCGGTTCAAGCGGTGTCGGTAAAGGCAAATCAAATCCGTTGAAGGTGAGGGTTTGCCAAGAATCCTATGAATCTTTGTGGCGGTGAAAATGACAAATGCAAGTCACAACAACAATGGAACTACCGTCGGCCTTGACTTATGATTGGTCCCTCGGCTGACCCTTTGGCGTAGTAACCACCGCTATACCTAGCTTTGGAGGAACATCTTACCAATAGAAAAGAATTCATCAAAGCGCCAAATTGAGGATGAACTAGCTAGAGACTAGTCCCCAATTAAGCGGGATGGAGACTCAAGTGTTTCGGATGGTCTATCATAGAGAGCCGACCTCATTGCACCAAGAAATGGGATATGTCAACCTAGATGCATGGAGTCAATGGGGATGTACACAAGGGTCAATCATTACTCCTATGTGGTCGGATTCATCGATCTCCCCGGGGAGTATAGGTCAGTGAACCATGCAGAGCCTCTTTCAATTAGGTGTCGGAGCCCTATCGCGAGGCACCTCCTCAAAGGAGACCTTAAATCACGGTCCCCAAGAAAAACTCCCACCGAGGCACTAATAGTATACAATTCCAACCACCTGACCAACGGATCAACTTGCGTCAGGACAATGAATGCAACTCATGAAGGGTTCCCTTTCCACCGGATCAAGAAATCCCCATGATGGTGAGCCCACGAATACTCAGATAAGGAACATGAGTATAAAGCTGTTCCCTAATTTATTGAAAAGTTCACGGAGGATAACCTAATTCTATTCCAACAAGGAGTAGGATTCTCCCACCGCGATACTCCAACTAGGTATCTGAGTCTAAACTATTTCCTATTTTGTAGAAAGTTCACGGAGAATAGTTTTATATTCTTAAGGATAACTCGACAATCCCAATTTGCTTCCACTGGTTCAAATTTCACGACACCGGACAATTCGTTGTGATGAAAAATCGCCAATTGGAGGTTGAATTCCGAGAGAAAATTTTTGATGCCGGACAACGCGTCACATCTCGAGAAAATCCCTCCCGCTGTGGTCAGTCATGCAACGAGCACGCCAGTAAGAGTTCACCAATCAAAGGATGAATCCTCAATATCCTCCCACTGGGGTTTAGTCTTATGCCAAGCCATGCAGTGGAGATTTCACTGATTCAAAGCTAAGTCTCACGGAATTGGATGAACAGTTCGACGACAACTCACGATCCGCGAGCTAAAAATAAGAAAATTCATTCATCGACCATCGAGTCAAGATTTGACGGTCGGACAATAAATGCAGCACCGCGACACTTTTAGTTATCCTACAAAGCACTGGATAGTCTGAAAGAATCGGAGAGATCAAGATTTGAAGCCATTTTCAGGTCCTATTACACCGACTGAAGGTCTGGGCCTATCACATCCAAAGTATTTCGACTTCTTCTATAAAAGAGCAAGACCGAAACACTTTGGAGGGGGTATCTGTAGGCGTTGAAAATTGCCCCGAACGTAGCTCGTGATGGCGAGAATAATCGACAAATCATCCGGCGAAGTAATGGCAAACCGTTGGCGACACAACAAGTGAACGCGCGCAAAGCGCTCTCCTCAGGCGCCCTGCGAGTTTGGTGTCCGGCGGTCCGGAACCTTGGTGAACTGATGCGTCATGAGTGCGAGCGAAGGGATAAACCCGACTTTGAAGCCTCAAATTAAGCTCGGATGACAAGTCAGATCAGAGCCAAATCAAGCTCGGAAAATCAGAGAGAAGCCACGCAACGCCGGTCAAAACCGACACCGAGGCGTCTCGCCCGGCGAACACCGAGAGGCGTCTCGCCCGGCGAACACCGAGAGGCGTCTCGCCCGGCGAGACACCAAGGCGAATGGGCTTTTGCCCGCCACCGCATCCGCCGCTGTACCTATAAAAGTGACGGCTAGGGTTTCATTTTGAGGTCGTGAGATAAAAACGAGGAGATAGCCCGAACTCTTGTGTGTGCCTAGGGTTAGAGAATTTCCAAGGGAGAGGAGATCAAGATCTAGACTTGCGGGGAGATTTGCGATTCGAGATCCAAAGTTTTAGATCCGGATCTACAACAACAAACCATCCTTTGGATCAAGCTTGGCCTTGATCCGAAGAAGAGTAACGAAGTTGGCCGATCTCGCTCACTACGCTGATTAGTTCCTTGGCGAATTAATCTCAGATTCGCTTAGATCTCGATCCGATCGATCTAAGAATTCCCACGTAAAAGGAGGGATTTTAGATCTAGATCCGCATCCGCATCTTGTTCGATCAACACTTGGGAAAGGAATCGCGGTGGTCCACTAATACATCCCCAAGACAGCAAAGAATCCCATAGCGAGGATCCGATAAACGGATCCCGCGTTTGTTCATAAGGAGGAAAGTTGTAATTTTTATCATTTTTCATTGAAAAAGCCTTATAAAAGGTGATTTTTATTCAAAACTCATTTGTAATCCCATCAAGGTAGAATGATTTCACCAATGAAAAGATAGTGACTTTTCCTGAACAATATTTAGTATATGAAATTCATACTATAATATGATAAGAGAAATTTACAGATAAAATAACATGGCAATAATATTAATGTAGTATAATATTATATATTCTATAATATTAATAATATAGACAAAATGTACATTGGGATTGCGTAAACAATACCAATGGTATGAAAGCATCCAATGATGGACCATGTACCTTTATCCCGATATCATTCAGATGTTTAATCCTATGAACTACATACGTGTCCCGATAACATGCGTATCTACATATTGTATAATATACTGTATATATTATATAATATGTAGATACGCATTGTTTTTATGATAAAACCATAGGATTAATTTATTGATCAATCTTAGTACATTAGTAAAATCCCTCCCTATTTACCCTATATGTATATGTACTACTGTAATATTAATATTGCTAATATAATATACCTTTTCACAGTAGTATATTCAATATACTACTTGTATATTATATAAAGGTATATTAGTAATATACTACTTGTATATTATATAAAGGTATATTAGTAATATACTACTTGTATATTATATAAAGGTATAATAATATACCTTTATATACATCCATTTCTATATATACAGTAGTATATCCAATATACTTGATATAATATACTGTTTATATTATAATATAGTAAATTTACAACTGACTTCATATATTATAGTCAATATATAATATTATGAATTAGGACAACATAGTATAATATAGCACAAATCTCCTAATACCTTTTATATATTGATATAAACCTTTTATATAGTGTGTAAATGCATACCAGTTCATCTGGATGAAGGTATGTAGTACATATACAGTATATGATAAAACCATATACTGTGAAAAGGTATATTATTATAATATATTATAACAACTAGAAATGGATGTATATAAAGGTATATTACTATGGAATATTGATACCCTTTATGGTGATCTAATTTGATCACCATAATATATGATTATAATATATTATGGTTAATACAGTAGTATATAATATAGTTATATACAAGTATATAACTATTATATACTATATAATATTATATAGTAATCATAATATACAAGTATATAACATATTGAATATACTACTGTTGTTGGATAAAATACCTATTAATATTATTTATTATACTAATATTATCATTACTATATAATATACCCTTTATATATTATATAACATATATTAGAAGTATAATACTATAATATACTAATATACTATAATATTATACTATATTATAGTATTATAATATACTAACCAGATGTGTTTATGGTTAGTCATCCCAACATTATTAGTAATATTAATATTATATATAATATTTAGTAATATTAATATTACTAAAAAAACAACGATGCACAAGGTTCAGGAAAAGAGTAAAATTATGTAGAAAATTTTTTTTTTCTTAAAAAGGGAGTCTATTGTCATTCGATTATGATATATACAAAGTTAGGGGATTTGTCAACCTCACATGGTCATGACCCAATCCTCCCTCTGGCGCAGAAAGCAACACCCAATCCAACCATGTTCTCTTCCTTTTACATTAAAATATTCAATTATCCCTTTGCTTTTCGCAATATTAGCACCCTAAATTAAATCCATATACAAATAAAAGAACTTAATTAATGATTTTTCAACAAGAAAAGTAAAAAAGGGAAATTTTTATTTGCAATGTAGCCTCCTTCTTATGCGCTCCACGTCCCAAAGTGCTTCTCACACTTGATAACTTTCTTCTGCAACAATGAAAAGCTAACAACTTGTTAAAAAAAAATATTTTACAAAAAACTCCTTTCTCTTTAAGGAAACTAAGGTCCCATACCACACCTGAAATTGATGCCAATGATTTTGGGCCAAGATACATCCCAAGACTTTTCAAAGGGCAAAATGACCCTAAAAGAATGGTTCATAGTTTGCCAATTTTCCTTGCCAAGAAAAACAATGACAGTGAAAATAGAGCATTTTATATGAAACCAAATTCCTTTTGTTAGCTTAGAGAATTGCCCTTGTCAGTAAAACTTGGAAAGTCAATGAAATTAGGCAAATCCAATACCACAAGCTCCCAAGCTCCTCCTTGTATCTCTGATTCATAAAAAGTTCTACAATTAGATTATCAAAAATTGTTAACATCTAATCTAGTCTTAAAGTAGTGTAAACAAAGATTTGAAAAGTCACAATCGAATATTAGTTAATATGCTTTTCAATTGATTGGTTCATACTTATTCTTTTCAAAGCTATATATAAGGTTGTATTATATATACATTCTTGTAAGTGGAGAATATTGACAAACTGCTGAACTTAATTGTCAGAAAATAATTTCTAAATACTTTTCATATATTCTTTTCTTTGCAGTCACGCAAAAAACAAACAAATAAAAATAAAAAGAAAATAAAATGAAGAAGAGACACACCCCTGTAGTGTCGTTGTTGACATTACTAACCCTCTAATTTTGTTTTTGCAAATAGATCTCCTAGTGAGATTTTTCTGACTCTTTACCGTCAGAGAAAGAAAAAATTGTTTTATGATAACAAATATTCTAACCGTAAAAGAGTAAAAACATTTTAGTCAGAGATCTATCTGCAAAAATAAAGTTAAAGAGGGTATTAACTATAAAACACTTAATATAATAACACGTTTGTCCGGGGGCGTGAACGAAATTTCGGTCAAACAAGAAAGGTGAAAAGAAAAGACATTCAAATTCGGATTTATAAAAAGTTTATCCGCAATTAACCCTAAATATATATAATATAAAAAAAAACAAGTAAAGATCTTATGACGATAAGTTTCGTTAAAAGAAGATATAAAGAAACAACTGTAAAAAATTAAATTGCATACCTTTGATGCAGAGGAAATTAGAGATGAAACAGAAGTGGTCGATGTCGTGACCGTCGTCAACCCAACATTATACGCCATCGTTCCGTCGGGCTGATACAACCCATAATTCCTCTCCGACGTCGGTCCGGGCTTCATATCTTCATTAAACAAAGCAAATAAGTAAACCTCCAACCTTTGTTTAGGCCTCAACGGAGTCCCTTGCCCTTGTAATTGTCTCAACAACAAGTTCCTATTATACGCCCTCGCATTCTCTACCGTTGCCCCGTACTCATCTGAATCGCCTTTCGAAGGCCACCCTGTCTCCGAAACCCTAACCTCGATCCCTCTGAACCCTAACCTCGCCATTGCAAACATCACTGCATCAACTTGTGCATACAACATGTTATCATACTGTAATTTAGTATACGGGTCTAGCATACCGACGTTAGGGTTACCTAACACATACTCTAATTGGATACTGGTCGGATCATCTTTATATGCGAAATACGGGTACGCGTTGATCCAATAGGGTGAGTTTGTTTCAGACAAAAACCGCAAAAATGGCATCATTAGGTTGACCAATTCGGGCTTGAAGGACCCTAGAGAGGACGGGTACGAGTTTTGTAGCACGCCTAGTGAGTTTGCGGATGAAATGTGAACGGTTGAGTCAAATCCAAAATGGACTAACGCTTGGTGGAGCGCTAGCATAGCGGGTACTAAATTTGACATGAGATTCTGGTCGTCGGTAGTGTAGACTTCGTTGCCAACGGCAATTCCGGTGATCTTTGTCGACGGAACATAGGGTTTGATGTTGGTGTTGATCCATTGGAGCGCTTGTTGTGGGTCGGTTAATTGCGCGACTAAATCGTTCGGTACTGTGACGATGAGCTCGATGTTTGAGTTTGCGAATGCGGTTAAGACTTGTGGGTTGGTGTCATAGATCCGCGTCTTGGTGATCTTGAGAGAGGAGAGGAGGGCGAGGACTTGTTGAGGTGAAGGGAGATTGTTGGCTACTTGACCGTAGTTGATACCTAGCGTAGAGACTTGTCGGATCAAACTAAATTCTGAAAAACAAGAAAAGGTATAATATATTGTGTTAGGACAAGGGAGATCATGTATCAATTAACCAAGTGTTTTACATGTAACATGTTTTACAAATAAACTAGTGTTGAATTAGAGCATAATACCTTGAGATGAATAAAAATTTTCAATGAAATAAGAGAAATGAACATGTACCTATGGAGAGAAAATGGAACACAAGAAGAACGTGCAGAATCCTTGATCTCATGGAGAAAAGGGAATCCATGAGAAGAAAGGGGGAGAGAGATTGTGAACAAGTGGGAGAGAGATAAAGAGGAGAGAGAATATCTAGAAAGAGCCCAATTCCTTTCTTTACTTGGATGAGAGTTTGGTGAGGGAGAAGGAGAAGTAGCCTTTGCCTTGCCCATGCTTCTTAAATGAAAGAGGATTGAGGTTAATTTATATGTTCGGTGGCTTTAATTTGTGACATGGCTAGTGCTTGACTCATGCCAAGGACAACTTTCTAGTTAGCGTTGGTTATCTTTACAACCAAGCCACATCTTGTCTCCATGGCCGTTACTTTAGACCGAAGAATGGAAATAGAGAGTGAGAGAGAAAGCAACTTGTTCCTCTTTGAGGGCCAAACTAATTCAATCACCGAATTAAAAGTTATACAATGAATCAAATATTTTGTGGGTACAATTTTAGCATTACAAAGAGACAAGCTCGTGTAGCCTTTTGGCGCAGGTCCTACGTAGATAGATGCTCTCCATGAGCATGACGGTCGAGTAAAGCTCAAGACTTGCACATGGAGGCCATGGACTTATTAAGGGGAAAAAAAAAAAACAGTTACTAAATGTATTAGCAATTGTTAGAATATTATGTAGCCTAGTTTGTGTAGATCCACTTTTAACCTATGAGAATTAATGACTGATTTTGTTTTCCCCTAAGGATGGGATGTATGACGGTGGAAAATCCGGTGATTTTCTTTTTCAAGGGGAATCTTTTCCAATAAGAAGGGAATTTCATTAGTCCAATCTTCTTATATTGGAGATTAGTTTCTAGTTGAATGAACCGTTCCTATACATGAGTTATGATTTTGAAGCTAGAGAAGTGTGTAATTATTTATTTGATTCTGAGTTTTCTAGGACTATAAGAGATTTCTACGTTGTTATATTCTTATTTCTATTTTTTTTTCTGAAGTCTACTTTACATGGAGAATACGTATCACGGGGATCCAAAATTGAATTCATATAAAATTACACCTCAATTGTGGCGGGTCCTGCGTGATGACAACTAGGGGTGGTAAACGAACGAATCGAATCGAATCGAATACTGTGATGTTCGTATTTATATTTATTCGAATTTGAACCCGAATTCAAATATCAATGTCTACCGTTTTTTGAATTCGAACTCGAATACTCGGTTTTGATAAATATTCATGAATATTCACAAATATTTATCGAATGTCAAAGTAAATTCATTTTCCTAAAGAATTTAATTTTTAAATCGTATTTAAATTTATAAATAAAAATATTTCTTTATAGTTATGATGTATATATATTTAATTGAATATTGCATTAGAAAACTGATTTAAGATTCTTTAATTTTCTCAAAATTAGTAAATAGAACTTAAGTAGAAAATATAAGTAGGTTGAAAATATAAAATCATAGGTGGAATGATACAAATTATGAGCGATCAAATTTTAAATGAATATTTGCTAAGCAAACGAATCGAAAATACACCTGGTTAAATTCTATTCGTTAATGAACTCGAATACTAAATATTATTTGTTTGGTGTTAAATGAACTACCGGATTGAATATGACCGAATAGTTAATCGAATAGTTAACGAACTATTTATTAATTATTTGGTTCGTTTCCATCCCAAATGACAACCCCCGGTTACTGGTCCCGTTGACTCAAATGACAACCCCCGGTTACTAGTCCCGTTGACTCATAAGCAAACAAGAGTCAGGGGAAAGCAACACATGCAGGGTCCTTGGAATTTTTTTTGAGTCCTAATAGGAGCACACCCCCAACCACACCATCAACCACATCCTCTCTCTCTATAGTGTATTGGGACCCCATGAAATTGCAAAAAAATAATTTCATGTGGGTTTCAATGCACTATAGAGAGAGAGGGTGTGGTTGGGGGTGTGCCCCTATCATTATTTTTTTTAAATATAAGGTTGTACGATGAGGGGATTTTATTTTTTTCAACTATTTAGATCGAAACTTTATCCTATAAATATGTATCATAATGCACCAATTATTTCTATATTAAGAAGGGAGAAAAATATATACGTCAAAGAGGTCATACTAGGGTTTGAGGGATTGACTATAATCCTTTATTGCTTAGTAGTGGAAAGATGACATGGTTGTACTTCGAGGTGTCAGGACGTAGTCCATACAATATCTCCTGTTTGAGTAATAATAAACTCTCATTTGGTACTAATATTAGTTTGAGATTATATAGTACAGATAAATATAGGTATAAGAAGTGTACGAAGCGAAATATCGTAAAAATTAGCTCAAAAGCTGATTTCAGTCTTTCTACCACCAATGGTAGGTATCGACCATTGACGGTAAGAAGAGCTCATGGATGGACAACATATGTCATTGTTGATTTTGACTCTAGAGACTTTCACATCATCGATGGGCTTCTCAACCATCGATGGGGCCTCAACACCATCGATGGTCGAGAGCCACCATCGATGGTAAACACGATTGATTGTAAATTTTTAGATTTAATCACAACCGTTCGTCATTTATAATATCTCTAATCTCTACCACTTTTAAGATATCTCTTTCCTGACCTATTGAGGAGTTTATATCATTGAAAGAGAGAGAGAGAGAGAGAGAGAGAGAGAGAGAGAGAGAGTTCTAGGATTTTGGATTTATGAGAGATCAAGTTGAAGATTTTGACGCCCTGAGCCTGTTTGGTGTAAAAATCTACTCTCGGATTTGTATTGGTCGAATTGTTTGTTATAAATTAAGAATCATTTTTTACAACAGAAGCGAAGAGAAGACCTTTCTTGTTTAATGTGGGTTCGTCGGTGGCGATAGGATGCCTCCCTCGATGCTCGAGTCGAGTTTGCTTCCCTTGGACGATCTGATCAAAATTGCAGTCGAGCTTCAGTACGCAGTAGAAGCTCAGGCGTGGTCGAGTTCGGTTCCACCCGAGCTTGCTTGGATAGGGCTACAATGCAAGAGTTTGCAAGGAACTCGAGAGCCTCCAAATCTGAGGATTCAGATGGAGTCTACTTCAACAATCCAAGCTTTCGCTCAAGATTGAGCTAATGGAACAAGAGAGCAAGGCACGATCTTGTCCTCTCCAGTAGCTAGCCCCTTCTCCACTCTTTAGATAACCAGCCTTTCAATTGTTCCCCCCCACCCTTCTTTGGAATATTTTTTATTCTCTTCTTAGTGCACAAATCTTCTAAAAATTTTACATAAGAAGGGATTTGTTCAATTGCATCTAAGAGAGGAATGTTGACCTCAACCTGTTTGAAAGTTTCTAGGATTTTCTCTACCTGAGGAGAGTAATTCCTAGGCCTAAGTCTATCTGGGAAGGGCGCAACTGGTTTAAACCTATCAAAATTAGGCTTAGGTTCGAGTTCAGGCTCTTGGTCATTGACAGGGGGTGATTATTGAATAGAGTTATCAGAAAGAGAGAATTTATTCTGGTTTAAGGGTTTCATTTGAAGGCATTCTAACTTGGTTATCAACTTATTTTCCTGACCGCAGTGAATGGATTGCATTCACTTGAGCTTGGTAGGATGAATTTGATCCCGTGTCCTTAGGGTTGGTCACGGGTTGACTCGGAAATATTTCTTTCTCTCTCTCACTCACAGCACTAGCTAGTTGTCCAAGTTGGGTTTCTAATCCAGCTATGGCTTGAGTGTTAGAATTGAGAATTTATCCGGTTGATTGCATAAAGGTATTTAAAGTGTTGGATGTTTGAGTCAACAAGTTGGTGATTTGTGTAGAGGCCTTAATTATGGTTTCTAAACCCTTTTCCAAAATGTTGAGACGTTTATCATGATCAGAGTTTGGAGGAGAATGATTTACAGAATGATGATGAGGAGACTGATTTGGATATGGCAGATTTGGTTGTTGAAAATTGGTTTGAGAACCGAAAGGAACTATGTTTCCCCTAGGAAATTGTTAGGTTGAAAAGGGAGTGAAATTTTAATTTCCAGAGTAGTTTTCCTAATTCCATATAAAGTTCGGGTGATTTCTCCAACCTGGATTGTAGGTTGGAGAAAATAGATCATTCCCGGGATGCTGGAATGCAGCGCTTGCCTGACTTAGTGGATGATTGTTTCCTAAGAGAGGACATTTCTCTGAAATATGAGATGGAGACAGACAGTTGTGACAATCTGAGGTAGAAACTTGATTAATTTGAGCTGGAGCTCGTTCTTTGATTTCTAAACCTTCTAACCTACGCATGATTGTAGCCATTTTTGCTTCAGAGGCTATGTTTGTCTCTAAGGAAAGACCACTGGATTTGAGTTGGGGAACTGATGAAATTCTATCATCACAGTGTTCCCACTGCATGGTTTTCTTGGATAAACTCTCTAAAAATTCTCAGGCTTCATCGGTATTTTTCTTCATGAAATCCCCTTGACACATTGATTCTAAGGAAGCTTTTGAAGAATAATCCAATCCTTCATAGATGATTTGGCATAATCGCCATTTCTCTAGACCATGGTGAGGACATTGGATAAGAAGGTTTTTAAATTTGTCAAAATACTTTCAGAATGGTTCTCCCAGGATAATTTTAAAATTTTGAATGTTGTTTCTAAGCTTAACCGTTTTATGGATAGGAAAGAATTTTTTTATAAAAAACGGTAACAAATTTACCCCAAGTTGAGATAGAATTTATGGGTAAGCTATACAGCCATTTCATGGCTTTGTCCTTAAGAGCAAATGGAATGAATCTAAGCTTAATTGCATCTTCAGATAAGTACCTCATCTTAATCATGAGACAAACTTCTTCAAATTCGGAGATAAAAATATATGCGTCTTTAGATTATACTCCTAAGAATTTTGGAAGCATGTTTATGAAATGCGGTCTAAGTTCAAAATTAGTTCTATTGACATCGGGGAGTTTAATGCAAGAAGAAATTGCATTCCTAGTTGGATAACACAAATCTTGAAGAACAGGTGGATTAGCATTAGCCATTTTTTCAAAAATTGGTTCAAAACGGATTAAGCGATTGGTATTATCCTTAATCCAAATTTGCATACACCAAAATAAATTCTTTTTATAATTTTTTTTAAAGAAAAACAAAAGTTAGTTTTTTTTAGAGAAAAAAATGATGAGAAAAAGGAAAGGGAAAAATTAACTAAAGCAAATCAATGCAATCACTTTTCATTCACTTTAAACTCTAGGGTTAAGCCTAGACTCAACTAGACCAGCTCCTAACCAAAAACTCCTTTAATGAAAAGATCGAAGTTTACTCGGTCAGTTAGCCAGGTAAGGATAGTACTAGAAGGAGATCAAAGATCAATTAAGTACTTCGTTCTGCTACTGACTTAACCCACCCAAACCTTGCCTTAGACACCAACTAATTCAAATAAACTTGAACCGGTTCACTTAAGGATTTCTTGTTCCTTAATGAGCTCGAATCCTTAGGGGCCAACATTTAATGAGTTTTAAAAGGCTTGGGTTTGTGTAGTGAGGAATTAATGATTTGTGGGCTAAGGAAAGGGAGATGAAATCCCTCACCTTATCTTGATTAATGGGTTTTGCCCTTAAGAATATTTTCAAGTGAGTGTCAAATCAAGATGCTCAAATCACTTTGGTGAATTTCTACTATTATATGCAATGCAACCCTAGAAATTAAAAGCAACTATAAAAGGATGCAAAAATAAAATCTTTTTATTTTTTTTAATTAAGGTTAGCAATCAAACAAATGTGAGAAAGGGAGCTCTTGTTTGAATTTATTATCTTGTTAGCAAATGTCCAAGTGGAGGATGAATTTTATTATGGTCGACAAAAAAAATTATTTTTATATCCTAATTGTCTCTAATTGTGAGAACTAACTAAAGGGTGGAATTGAAAATACTAGAAAGAAGAGTTACCCACGCAAAAGCAATTCTCGCCTCCTTGAAGGCAATTCTACAATCTTCAATCTTCAATTCTTCTTCTTCAAAGTTCAAAGTAGTTCCTACACAAGAAAACACACAAGTTAAAGAACCAAAATAGAAAAATTCTACTACAAGCACCTTCCTCGGTAACGGCGCCAAAAACTTGGTAGGAAAATAAATGTGATCCTAGAGTTGCTAGTATACAACTATCAAGTTATAGTATAAAAAGTTACCGATCTCATGAGGAAGGTGTTGTAAGAGTTAATCAAAATCGATTCTTATGTTGTGTGTGGGACAATTAGGAGTGAAACATGATGAAATGTGATGAAAGTGGTTGTGGAGAGATTAGAGAGTGTGGAAGTGATGAAATGTAAATAAAAATAAAATGAGAATGAAAGTGGGGAGATAAAGAGTAGATGTGAATATGTGCAAATAAATCAAAACAATATTGAGAGAGAGTGAGAAGTAAAGAAAAATAAAATCAAGAAAAGAAAATCAAGAAGAAAGATGAAAATTAAGAAAGTAAAAGATGGGGATTCAATTAAAGATATGAGGAATCTAGAATTGAATCCACTAGCTATCTCACTTATAAATTATGAATTATTATCTTATTATTACATTTTACTTTGGATTTATTAAGTATAGCATATCCTACCACTTTTAAGGCAAGCATAACCTATCCTATTATCATCCAAGCAAAATTAATACATGAAAAGAATAACAAAGAGATAAATTCTAAAATTCATTAGTATACTCTATCCTACCACTTTTAAGGCAAGCATAGATTATCCAATTCTTCTTCTATCAATTAGTTCTCAAGTTGATTATCCTAAACATGATCATTTAACCACAAGATAATATTTCATAAATTACAAGAGAGATTAATATTAGTTTCATGCAATTCTAGAATTCCTACAAGAGTTTAGTTTCAAATCTTTAGAAAATAAAACAAAGAAATAAAAAGAAAGATGAAAAGAAAATAAGAAGAGAATGAGAGAAAATAAAACAATCTAAACTATTGGCAAGAAAATAAATCTCTACTACAAAGTAAAAATATGAAATGAAAGTAAATACATGAAAGTAAAGACATAAATGTAAATCTACTCTACAAAGCATTAAGAAATAAACAAGAAAAGAAAATAAGAAAAGAAAAAGATAAACCCACATATTCATTTCTTCATCTTCATCCTCTTTTCATCCTTGGACAAAGAGAAGAAAAGAATTATGAAGGGTGAAAATATTTTTGTTGATTGCAACAAAAGTTATAATTTTGGAAGGTTTTCTCAATTAAGAGTAACCCTCTTCTCTAAAAGAGTTATTACAAAATATTTCACACCTCAAACGCCTCACTCTACCCTTCTATTTATAACCTACAGCAATGAAGGAGAACCCTTGGATGAAACTTGGCAATAAAGGAATTAAATCTGGCCATTGATTTGAAACTGCCATTCACCAATCGGTCGACCAATCGGTTGGCTGACCAATTGGCCAATCGGTTGGCAGACCGATTGGGTAGCGGCAGATTAGTTTTTTTATTGATTTCTTGATCCTATTTCTTAATGGATCATTGTCTCTTCTTGGGCCTTCTTTTGTCTTCATATTTGGGCTTCAATAAATGGTAGAAAATCAGGGAGTTTGAGTCCTTTGGGCTTTAATTCATTATTTCACCATTAACCTGTAAATTAAGATAAAAATAATTATTAGTGGTATATTTATTTGTATAAAATCGATGATGGGGGTATAAATTTGTAATAAAAATGTGATTATCAGGGGGTTGAGAGACGCGTGGTAATTATTGCAGCATACCTTCAATTCGCTCAAAGCATTCGTTGGATGCTTTCTTCTAAGCTTCCATTTGACGAATTAGTCGTCATCATGGGCATCTCTGTCTACCATGTCCATAAGCCACCCCAGCTCTTGACTTGAACTAGGAGTTGCATTGGACGCTATGACAGAGTTTGTGTCGCTAACAGCAAGTAGGTCCACTTGTGATGTAACTCATGGAGTGTGCATCCTCGAAAGAAAATAATTAAAGGAGATTGATGCCCCTTATCTTGACCTGGTGTGGTGATATACACTATCGGTCTCTGGGAGTATGCTTCCTATGCCAAGATAATACCTTCGATCAGAAGGACTATCATCATCTTCATCATCTTCCTCCCTAGTTACACTGGTCATATTGACCATGAACTCCTGGAGATTGCTTTTATTATTTCGAGAGTGTCATCGTCATTTATACCTATCCTCTAAAGGCTTTGGAACTAGGCTAAGATGGCTAAACATTGATTTTTTTGCAAGTGGGGACTTGCATTGGCAATTTATTTGAACTGCCATGATAATTTCCTTTAAGGTTGCATAATGTTGAGATTGGCACACCTTCTTTAAAGAAAACAATTCCCTTAAATCAAGGGGAGTCTTGGTTTGGCTGAGATGGCGGTGATTCTTCTTAAGAGCAACTCCACCTTCTTAGACTTCGACAAGTGATCGTCGCCTATATCTATGTTGTTTTGACCTATGACTAGCATGGTCAATAGAGTCCTTATCACAAGTCTATGGTTGAGATTGAGATAAAGAACCAGTAAGGGTGATAGATTTCCATTGCGGCATTTTATATGGAGGATAACCCACACTCTTTGCTTCTGCTAGAGAAGCATATCAAGCAACACGAGATGCTTTAAAGCGAACCCCCAGAGGAGTTGTGGACTGAAGTCTAAAATAAAAGGGGGATTGAACATCCTGACCTTCGCCTGAGGCGAGGGTCAATCTTCGCTCTGGGCCATGAGCCAATAGAGTTTGGTATGAACCTAATCTCATGTTGTGATGAACTCTACAACAACTTTTGTTTATAGCCGCGCATGTCTCCTCGGAGGAAATAAATTTCTTGAATTTTGCTTGGTCAAATTCAATGACCACAGCGGTAGACCTTAAGGCATTAGTGTCAGATTGTGACAAGATTTTCTCTTCGGATGAGAAAAAAGTCCCCAACAAAGTTGTCATCTTGTTTCGAGTCTTAAAATTATCACAAATAGCGGATTATAATTTTAAGATTACAATGAAAGAAATTTTTTTATGGATGGGTTCTTTTCTGTGTGTCGATGGAGCATCATTCTTATACTTTGTTGACGGTCTGAACAGTAAATGATGTCTTCCCACTGATCTTAGATGATTTGCCGAAGTAAAGCCAAAATCCAATCTCTCTTCTTTCTTATGGTGATGATGATAGATCGATATTGCTTCGCAAGAACGTGGGTGACGTGGCCTACATGGACTACTTGGGCAGAGCTCGTTCTGAGCACACATCGCCTGAAGTTTCACTTGACTTGGTCTTGAGAGTGACCTTCGTTGCAACTTTAGGCGAGATTCACTGTGACTTGGGCGAGCTTCACCATGGCTCCTATTTGGGCCCATCTAACTGTTTAGCCCATGAGCGTTCATTTCATGGACTCGTGTTGGGCTTAAGTATCAGATTTGTGCTATTTGTATTGAGTATTGGTCTAGGAGAGAGGTTGTATATTTTGACCGTCTACAAGATGGACATGAAGACAACTTTTACTTATACAAGACTGGAAAAAGTGATCTCGAGGGTCAACCTATGTTTCATAGCCAAGGAACTTGGGCACAAGGTGTGCACGTTAAAGGATTCTACCCATGGCTTGATATATGTTTCCAGTGTGTGTTGTTTTTTATCCTATTGAACCATGTTGGGTTATGGTTTTCGGTGGTCGATCATGATAGTTTGGTCCACCTATACTAAGCTGATAGAAATTTGAGGTCCTGTCATCGTATGTTGATGACAAATTGCTGACTAGGTATAGCATGGAGACCATTGTGAATTCAATTGCTAAGAGTCAGACTCTAACTATAGAGCAATGTCCCAACATAAAAGTAAAGAAGAAGCTAATTCTAAGAATCCCTTTAAGGAATGTAGTCGATAGTCTTGTATACATACAATAATCAACAGATCCTTTGCAGTTAGGCTGATGAGGAGGAATTTGGCCAATTTCGGTATGACTCACTTGGATGAGTCAGAAGAATCCTCAGATATTTGATTCAAACTGCATTTTAGGAATTTTGCTATAATAGTACAGACATTCACCTACTGAGATATTCAGATGCCAACTGGGCCGGTGATCTCGGGCAAACATTGACTTTTATCATATTTTCTTACTAAATGGCAGGGTCATTTCATGGGTAGTAAAACAATAGCATATAGCTTTTTCCACTTAGAGCAGAATACGTGGTGATATATACAGTAGTATTGGATGTGGTCTAGTTGTACAGATCCTTAGAGAATCTAACTATAACGTGACATATATAGCTTGATATATTTTCTATCGTGATAGCATGTTGATTGCTGGCTATATGATAGATTGTTTGGAAAATCGAATAAAACACAGGTCAGGTACCATTTCATCAAGAACTAAGAGAAGGAACGGAAAATCGAATAAAATACAGATCAAGTATCATTTCATCAAGAACTAAGAGAAGGAAGATGTTGTGCTAAGTGTATCCCTATGAGTCAGTTGATCTGAGATTTATTGATAAAGGGAATAGCCAAGGAGTGGCTAGTGCAGTACAGTTGAGCCTTATGGGCAACGTCTTTAGTGATGACTTTTATTTTATGTTTGTTGAGATCTCAGACACTTGGGATACGCCAGATGACGGATTTATAATTATATATGCATATCTGATATTGCTAATGTCTTATTATTTTGCCATAGAGTAGGAGCTCTTATCATACAAGAGATCCCTTTGTCGCTGCGCTTGTTTGCCGGTGACCGAAAAGTCAATATTATTTGGCTTGGAGCAATGACTACACTGCTATATTATTGGGTATAGCGATAGTGGGAGCACTCTATTGGTCACCTTGACTGGGTCAGGATGATGTTGTTATATACTTATACGTTGAAGTGACCGAAGTGGAAACCCCCACGTCCACTTTACCTATTTACTATCAGCCAGACTAAGGGTCTGACTTGGTGCATGAGGTGCAAGCTTGTTGGGAGATCTCAGGCATATCGCGGGGCGGTATGGCCGGACAAGTTCATCACGGAGTGATGGAATTTGGGTCTGTACGGTATTCACTTAATGATGTATGCTCTTAGGGAGAGAGAAGTAATATCGTCGCATGTTGCCATACGATGTGTGCTTGGACTAGATATAGGGAGTTTGAGGGATGGATCTATGTTCCCTCGCTGTGTGAGCCCTTATAGATGACCACCAGTGATAGAAGATAGTCACTGCATTCGAGACACTGGGCAGTATGGAAAGGCTCTTATGAGCGTCTGCTATTTTGGCTGCTACTTCTTGTTGTGATGAGACAACACCGCACATACAGGGCAGTGTTAGAAAAGCAAATGATTAACACACAGTCAAATTAAGTGGGTAGATCCTAAATGGGTCCAAACCAGTTCTTTAGTGAATCGGTTCCTACTCTTAAACGGTTAGGGTTTTGTCCTCTACTTTATATATATGCAATTATGTAGAGATTAAACAATAGAGAAAAATATACTACCGTCATCTTCTTTCTCTCTTAAATCTGTGATTTATGCGTTAGTCGAGGGGTGATATGCGGGGTCTTCTCGCATAACAACGATGTGGTCGTATTCCAGCCGTTGTTTAAATATCAAGAAGAGGTGCGTGGCTATCCTTCTCTAGATTCTGGACAGGTACTCCTAAACAAGAGGTTTAAATATTCATTTATGATCATGAATTGTTTACAATCCGTATAAAGAAAGATTCTGCAATTTTCTTAAGCCTTTGTTGTACAAATTTGTTCATATTTCAACTTGAAAGTTGAGACAGACATCCTCATATTTTGGAGATAACAATCCTCAATGTCGATTCCGAGTCAGCACTTGGACCAAGCTTTGAGTACCTTAGGGATTCTAATGTTGACTATGATTCAAAGTAATGAGCATAAGGTTTACGTGCATCTTCTAATATCCAAAGAAACTCTGAGGAGAAAATATATTAATAGAATAACGATGATTTGCGTATTTATAATAGGATGATAATGGGTTTCCAAAATCACTTGCTGCTTGTTGGGACAATGGTGGCTGGTATTTAGTTGGTAGTCGGCCGGCACAATCATACTAATTGTCCACCTGGTCCCTTAAATTGCTAGCATAATGGGGTAGTAAATGATTGCGAAACAAAATCTACTTAGATTTAATACTTAATATACTTCCACAACTTGAGAATATAGTAATAAATATATCCTATTGACATCTTAGGATCCTAATCCTATCGACTTTATTCTTAGAAGTTAGGGGATTGCACGCACATAGACCCCCCAAGTGAAGTTTTTCGATTCTGTTACCTTGAAATAAAGAGGAAATTGTTTTTTGACAAATAGACCCAATGAGGAGAAAAGAGATGAAAAAATCGCAAAACTAGAGAGGTAATAAGTTCAAAACAACAACACTACAAGGCTGTATCCACAACTAACCCAATTTCTTTTGTATTCTGTACATTTTGGTTAACGGAGTCAATTGCTTTCCGTTTCTTATGAGTTTGCTGTTCCTTTTTCATTAAAAACATTTTATATACGAATGACTTATAAACAAAAGAATATGTGGAGATCTATTGTCAGACGAGTTTATAAGTATGCATTCAGTCCCATGTTATATGTTAATATGTGGTCTTCTTTATCAAAATGTTACTAGTGTAACTTGTTTCTTAATTATTTACTTATACTAGATGGGATGCACGTGCATTGTATATGATTAAATATTATTATTTTTTATTCTATTTTTACTTAACTCGGTTGTTCAATATTTCTTCTATTTCCATGTGAAGAAGTAAAATAATTTATTGTCTATATACCTATATAGTTAATCAAAAGTATTAAAATTACCATGACTAAAGTCAAAATTACATGGTCAATTTGCATTAAGTACCATTTACAATAAATAGTACATGAAGGTCAAAATCCTTTTATAAAAATATAACTTTTATGCAAATAATTTTATTCTCTGCAATCTTATGTTGTCATCTTATCATTTGCACAAATTCATAGTATAATATTCTATTTTTATACCCTACACAACGTAATAATCTAATAATTTCCCCTTTTATGTGATGTCCCATGAGGCTAACATACTTTTAATCTAATAATTTCCCCTTTTATGTGATGTCCCATGAGGCTAACATACTTTTAAGGAAAGATCACATACCAATAACCATGCATCTTAATTATGATAATTTTTTCAAGATAATATATTTATATTCTATCTGCTTATGTTCGGATTATCAAAATTAGTAAGCTATGAAATGACTAATTGATATATTTCATGCTAGTATGCATCCATTTCTTAGTAGAGTGACTTTTGTTTTTTGAGACACAATATTATTTTATAGCTAATTTTGACTATTTCATGTAATTGGAGATATGCTCATGTGTTTAAATTATTTTTTATTTTTTAATGAGGATCATATTCCTCTTTATGTAAGTATCATTCTTCATCCTATTCGATTACTCTTGCAATTTAGAACTTTTTTAGCTTAACTGCCTCAGTGACACCTTCTATCAGGACTCTTCTCTATGTCTTAGTAGTTGATGGCTAGTGTTATTCTGATGGGATGTGGTTATTCTCAGTTACACCTTCTATCAGGACTCATCTCTATGTCTTAGTAGCTGGTGGCTAGTGTTATTCTGATGGGATGTGGATATTCTAATTCAAGTCTCTCAAAATAATTACAAGTGGTCAAGACCCTAGATCTTTTGAAATGATATATATTGAACATCTCATAATCAAAATATCGGAAAAACTTAAACAATACCTTTGAGTAATTTTACTCACATAATTTTTAATTAATATACATATTGAACATCTCAAAGGCTCTAATTGGTGAAGATACTAAATATTTTGAAATGATACCTATTGAACATCTCATAATCAAAACATTAGAAAACTTAAATATGTGACTAAAACTAATTTATACATTTTTTAGCGTGTCTATAAAGTATAATATTAGAAAAATGGAATGCATTAAATTAGAATTTAGTTGTAATTAAGAGTCCTTATTTGAGTAATTTTACACACATAATTCTTTTTAATTAACATACTTATTGAACATATCAAAAGCCTAATTGTCCATGTTTTCACTTTTCAAACTACCCTTTTCAGTCATTTAAAAATTAAAAAATCTTTTCCACTAAGTTGGCTACTTATAGTAAAATTTTGCACCTTTCCTATTTGATATAGTAAATTATTAAGCAAATGATATAACTTTTATAATGCAAATAACTATGCGAACAAAGTATAATATTTTAAAAGTTAAATATTAGAAAACTCCTCTCAACTTTGGATGATAATCGATAACCCCGCATCACTTTGAAATATTAGAAAATCCATTTAAGTTTAATGGTTATCGAGAAAACCCTTAACTTTTAGATTTTATCGAAACTCGCTAAAGCGATAAATTTAGGGCGATTTTTGATACAATCTCAAAGGTGAGGCGTTTTCTTAAAATCTAAAAGTTAAAGTGGGTTTCTGATAATCACCACTTAAGGGGATTTTGTGATATTATATCTCAAAAATCATAGATTAATTTTAGAAAACCCCCTCAGCTATTTCAATATTAGAAAACCCCCTCAAGTTTAAGCACATTGCAGATAACCCTCCTCAACTATAAAAATTTGAGATAACCCTTTAAACTTTCCTCACTTAACCCCATCAACTATTTTAATATGAGAAAATCCCTCTATTAAAAATCCCTCATGTTTGGGCATAATATAGATAACCCACCTCAAGTTTGAAGATTTAAGAAATCCTTATGAACACTTCTCTTTTATGCCCTGAAAGCTAACATTGTTACCACGATAACTCAATACGTTTTTGTTTTCTCACTTAATCCCCAATATTTTTGGCAAAAACCTCAAATATCGGATGTTTATAACTTTAAGATTTTTCAAATGTTTGTTTGTAATTATTAAAATTTTCAAGAGGTTGATTGTAATTTTTGATTTTAAGGGGATTTGTTTCTAATTTTAGATTTTTCGGTGGTTCTTTGTCCTTTTTATTTTTGGGGTTTTTCTTGTAATTTTCTTGAGGTTTCTTTGTAATTTTCTAAATTAAAGGGTATGTTTATGATTTTAATATTTTTAGGAGGCTATTTGCAATTTAAAATTTTTAGGATACTATTTTCATATTTAATTTTTATTAGATTTTTATTTCTCATGTGTTTATTTGAAATTTTAAATTTTAGGGGTTGTTTGTAATTTTGATATTTAAAGGGGTTATTTGTACTTTTAGATTTTGAATAAGTTATTTGTAATTTATAAATTTCTTGTGGGCCATTTATAATTTTAGAATGCTAAGAGTATTTTTTAATTTTAGATTTTCCAAAGTTTTTTGCAATTTCATGAAACCCTCAAAATTAACATATGGGTAAATTTCACCAAACCCCAATAAGTTTACTATTTCGAGCTAAATCTCAAATATCTTTAAAACTCTCACTAAACTCCAAATAACTTTTGACTAAAACCCTCAAAGTTAACATCATTAGTTCATTTGTAGTCAAGTGATCAAAATACACCCAATAACCCAATAAATTTTATGTTTTTCACTTAACCCCTAATAACTTTTGGCAAAACCAAAATAATGGATGTTTATAATTTTTAGATTTTTTCAGAGTTTTGTTTGTAATTATTAGAATTTTCAAGAGGTTGATTATAATTTTTAGATTTTAAAGTGGTATGTTTCTAATTTTTAATTTTTCCACGGGTTGTTTATACTTTTATTTGTTTTGGGTTTTGTAATTTTCTCGGGGTTTCTTTTTGTTTTATAATTTAAAGATTCTGTTTATAATTTTTAACATTTTTAGGGGGCTGTTTGTAATTTAAAATTTTCAAAATGCTAGGATTTTTGTAATTTTCATATTTTTGTGTGTTTTTGAATTTTTGAATGTTTTTAGGAGTTGTTTATAATTTTCAAATTTTAAAGGGGTTTGTTTGTATTTTTAGATTTTTAAAGAGGTTCTGTGTAATTTATGAATTTTTTTGTGAGACATTCATAATTTTAGAATTTTAAGTGCATTTTTCAATTTTAATATTTCCAAGGGTTTTTGCAATTTCATTTTTTTAAGGGGCTATATGTTTTTCAAGGGTTTATCCCGATTTGTCAGTGGGTTTTCTATAATATCTAGAAATTTAATTAGGGTTGCATGTAGCTTTTAAAATTTTCTACATGTTATTTATAATTTTAGATTTTTTAGGTAGCTATTTATAATTTTCATATTTTTAGGGTTGTTTGTAAATTTATGGGTTAACTTTCAAATAAGAATGATTTGAGGGGTATATATTATCCTTGAGGGTTAATTTTAGCAGATATAAAATTTTGGGGTAGCATAATTTTGGAGATTAAGTGCAAAAAATAAAAATATTTTGGGTATTTTATGAAATTATCAAATTTACTAAGGATTTAGTGAGAGCTGCAAATGTTTTGGGAGTTTGAGGCTCAATTCAAAGTTATGAGAGGTTTATTGAAATTTACTTTTAAAATACTTAAGGAAGGACACATGACAATTATTTAGATTTTTTAATTGTGGATAGTTACAATTTATTTAGGATTAACAAAATTTTAATTATTAGAATTTTTACTTTTTATGGATAGAATTTTTAATTGTGGATATGAATAATTTTAATTTAGGGCCCGTTTGGTTTGATAGAAGTACCGAAGTAGAAATAGATCAAAGAAATAACTTCTAAATGTATGAAGTAAGAAGCAGAGAAGTAGTACTTTTTGTTTGTTTCACATATTTTTTAAGTAGTGGAAATAGTACTTCTTATTCTTCATTTTTTGCCTAATAAAGAAAATATTAATAAGAAAATTTATTTATTTCCTAATTAATATGCATTTCACCTACTTCCAAGCTACTTTCGAGTCTTGAGAGGTGAAAAATATTTTGGAAGTAGGGATGACATATAGGCCACATCGGTGTTTAAGAAAGTATTAGAAGTAGGTTTTTCAGAGAAACACATTTTTTTGCTTGGAAGTAGCAGAAGTAACATCTTCTTCCTTTACTTCAGCTACTTCATAATTACTTCTGTGTAAACAAACAGGCCCTTAATGAGAATTCTTGGGAAGATAGAGTTAGTTGGACACGTATCATATTCTAATAGGATAGAGAATTAGTTCCACTATTTGATCTCTTTTCATATCATACCAAATTTTGGTTAAAGATTTTACTTTTAAATTATTTAAATATATATTATTAATTAGGATAATATTAGAATATAAAATCAAATGTATTAAGAGTAATATTGACTATGAAAAGTTTTTCTCAAACTCACACTTTTATAAGGAACTAGTTTTTATGCACGCAATGCACGTGGTTAAATATCAAAATAATTTTATTTTTTATTTATTTCATTATTATAAATAAGTCGATTCATTTTGAGTTCACATCTATAAAATTATATTATTATATTTGTTATAATTTTTATTTAAACAATCTAAAAAATCAATGTAATGGATTTTTGTGCTACAGGATCAATATACTTAATTGGGATATCTTAATTGATTCCCTAAGAAAAAAATATCAATTGACACAATAATATATTCAAGCGAGAATAGTAAAAGAAAATAAGTTAAATTGATGCTACATATCATATTCCAAACTCTACCAATCCCAAGCTATAATATGGAGTCAAGCATGAATAACAATATCATTATGAACTGTAGTTCTAGTAATAAAGAAACCACATTTCTTATTGCATTGAAAATAGAATTGCACATCACTTTAGGACATTATAAGCTCATGTTTTATAATAAACAACTCAAAAGCAAACATTAAAAAAAGAAGTACGACAAACATGATATATATATGAGATCTCAACCTACATTATTTGATAGACTTAAAATAATAAAAGACAAAAACTAAAGATTAATGGTAACTATAGTATAATTTTATATGATAAAAACAATCACATAAGCATACAAAACTACTAAAAATTTTGCATGAAAATCCCTTATAAAAATTCCTAACTCTACTCAAAAATTAAGTTATAATATAAAATATTCAAAAATATTATCCTTTATTCTTTTGTTTCATATTTTAATTGAGTAGAGATCAATCTTTCTCCACCTTTATTTTTTCCCTGGCAATTCTAGAGTAGCGTCTTCATCATCTACATCGATTGTGATATCACCGAGTTGGATTTCTTGTGCTATTATATTTCTTTCACCTTGTTCATCTTTTATCTCCTCATCTAACTTCACCGAAATTTGAATGTCTTTCCGATGTTCAACACAAATTTCGAAAATATGGACTCGATTATTTTTCGTTTCAATGAGAACAAAGGTTAATTTCATATATATGAATTTTTTATTTTCTAATTTATTACTTGAATAGAGTTGGCCTTAGTTAGTGGTAGTCATATTTCTGTAAATTAGATCAAAATATACATGTTAGTTTTGACCACTATCTTAGAATATGCCATGGCCTTGAAAATAAATTTATTAATTGTTGTTCCTCATAAGGTTTAGAATATTATTAACTCATAATATAGTTTGAGTGATAAAAACAATAAGTGCATGTTGAAGCAAAAAAGTTATACAAAATGAAAATTATAAATTAGAGAAATGAACATGAATAAATATAGCTAATTATTCGATAAATTAATTACCTCTAGAATAGCTATTGTGACTTTGAAGTTAATTACATATTTGTTGGTTGGAGAACTTCCTAGTATACCACATTTTTGTGTATCTTCCATCTTCTTTAAATTTTCCTTTCGATGTTATTAGGACTTTGGTTGTTGTCATTGAAGTCTCTCGTGATAAAAGCAACATATAGTCATCCATGAGAGAAAATCTTTGGAGTGTTTTTGCAATTACAAATTGTTAAGTGGCTATTTGTAATTCCTTTTTATGTACCATTAGGTTTGAAATTCTTATGGTTTTTGTAAATTTTGAAGTTTGATTGCTTTTTGCAAGTTTTGAAAATTTTTAGGGTGTTTTTTACAAAGTACAAATTGTTTAGGGGCTGTTTGTAATTCCTATATTTTCAATGTGTTGTTAGGTTTGAAAATTTCAGGTTGTTGTTATAAATTTCTATTTTGAGTGTGAGTTTTTTGTTATTTTTTAAAAATTTAGAGATTTTTTGAAAATTTTAAGGTTTTCCTTATAAATTTCAAAAAAATTTAGTTATGAGATATTGAAAGGGGTTCTTCCATTAAGGGACTCGTAAGTCGTAAATAACCCTAGTTTTAACACATTCACATCATAGAATATACCTTTAGTTCTGAAGGTAATAACCAAACATCACAAAAATTAGGATATTTTGGTTCACATGGAATTAGAATATAATTAGGTTATTACAAAATTTAGGATATTTAGTTCACATGGGATTATGCTATAATTGGATATTTGAAGTTGAATTAAAATATAATTAGGTTATTACGAAAATTAGGATATTTAGTTTACATGGGATTATGACATAATTAGAATATTTAAAGTTGTAGTTCACATGAGATTAGGAATTATTTGAGCTTATCTTAATTTTATCTGTCTTTAGAATCTCATACTTAGTGACCGTTACATGATTAAAGTATCATGTATGGATTCATCGTGTCATCTTGGGAAATGTGGTCTGGTGAGAGCCATGGAGTTGTTGTTGGTCTTACAAGGTTTGTTGCTTCTTTATCCTGCTCACCAAAAGATGTTCATATGCGAGGAGGTATAGCTCTATATTTTTTCTCTGAAGACTTACTTTGTTTCTAGAACTTAGTTAACGATTCTTGGTATTCTGATCATATATATTAGCAGTCTTCTACTTGATTGAAGCACTCTTTAGAAACAAAGATCTGGACTGAAAGAGGATTAAGCTACTATGACCCAAATGTACCAAGACTAAGGACCTGCGGAATTCTGCAAATTCTGGTTCTGGAGCAGACTAACTAATAATCAAGAAGATAAAAAGAGCTACAGAGTAAAATGTCTATTCTCGGTGTTGAATGAGAACAGCGATGCACAATGTATTGCTGACCTGAGCAGTCCCTTGTTACTTTCTGTAGTCGTACTACTAAATTGTGCCGAGAAACTTTTATATCCGATAGATTTTTCTATAATTTTAATCTATTTCTTTAAGTGATTAATTTTTGATTAAGCTAGATAATAACCAAACATCTTTGCATTGTGTATTCTCGCTATGAAATTGAAAACAATGCAAAGAGATACGTTCATAAACTAATTTTAAACCTATGCACTATGGATGATTAAAGATATTTCTAAGGAGTCGAGGATAAGTAGTTGCTTGCACCGCAACTCTTCTTGTACTCTATGGTCTTTGATGAGCACCAAAGCAAGTTTGCGATGCCGACAACCTTGAGAAAAACAAATAGTGTAGTTATGATCTCGTGTTAAAAATTCTCTATAAAAACATTTACTACTTAAATTGTCTTTGAGAAACTTTTATATCCAATAGATCTTTCTATAATTTTGATCTATTTCTTTATGTGATTAATTTTGATTAAGCTAGTAATTTATCATGGTAAAATAAAAGGTAAAAGAAATTATGCATATATAATCTAGTAGATAACAAATATCAAAATTGGATCATATAAATAATATTACTAAAAATAATAATAAATACAACAAAGAGGCTGCACTTATTGAAGCCCGAGGGAGACAAAATTGCTATGAAAGAAATTATGCATATATAAGCTAGTAAATAACAAACATCAAAATTGGATCATATAAATAATATTACTAAAAACAATAAATACTACAAAGAGGCTGCACTTATTGAAGCCCGAGGGAGACAAAATTGCTATGAAAGAAATTATGCATATATAAGCTAGTAAATAACAAATATCAAAATTGGATCATATAAATAATATTACTAAAAACAATAAATACTACAAAGAGGCTACTTATTGAAGCCCGAGGGAGACAAAATTGCTATGACAGTTGTGTTATTTCTTTATATATATATATATATATATATATATATATATATATATATATATATATATATATATATATATATATATATATATATATATATATATATATATATATATATATATATATGAGATCTCACCTACATCATTTGATAGACTTAAAATAATAAAAAGACAAAAACTAAAGATTAATGGTAACTATAGTATAATTTTATATGATAAAAGCAATCACATAAGCATACAAAACTACTAAAAATTTTGCATGAAAATCCCTTATAAAAATTCCTAACTCTACTCAAAAATTAAGTTATAATATAAAATGTTCAAAAATATTATCCTTTATTCTTTTGTTTCATATTTTAATTGAGCCGAGATCAATCTTTCTCCACCTTTATCTTTTCCCTGGCAATTCTAGAGTAGCGTCTTCATCATCTACATCGATTGTGATATCACCGAGTTGGATTTCTTGTGCTATTATATTTCTTTCACCTTGTTCATCTTTTATCTCCTCATCTAACTTCACCGAGAATTTGAATGTCTTTCCGATGTTCAACACAAATTTCAAAATATGGACTCGATTATTTTTCTGTTTCAATGAGAACAAAAGTTAATTTCATATATATGAATTTTTTATTTTCTAATTTATTACTTGAATAGAGTTGGCCTTAGTTAGTGGTAGTCATATTTCTGTAAATTAGATCAAAATATACATGTTAGTTTTGACCACTATCTTAGAATATGCCATAGCCTTGAAAATAATTTATTAATTGTTGTTCCTCATAAGGTTTAGAATATTATTAACTCATAATATAGTTTGAGTGATAAAAAATAAGTGCATGTTGAAGCAAAAAAGTTATACAAAATGAAAATTATAAATTAGAGAAATGAACATGAATAAATATAGCTAATTATTCGATAAATTAATTACCTCTAGAATAGCTATTGTGACTTTGAAGTTAATTACATATTTGTTGGTTGGAGAACTTCCTAGTATACCACATTTTTGTGTATCTTCCATCTTCTTTAAATTTTCCTTCGATGTTATTAGGACTTTGGTTGTTGTCATTGAAGTCTCTCGTGATAAAAGCAACATATAGTCATCCATGAGAGAAAATCTTTGAGTGTTTTTGCAATTACAAATTGTTAAGTGGCTATTTGTAATTCCTTTTTATGTACCATTAGGTTTGAAATTCTTATGGTTCTTTGTAAATTTTGAAGTTTGATTGCTTTTTGCAAGTTTTGAAATTTTTAGGGGTTTTTACAAAGTACAAATCGTTTAGGGCTGTTTGCAATTCCTATATTCCTATATTTCCAATGTGTTGTTAGGTTTGAAAATTTCAGGTTGTTGTTATAAATTTCTATTTTGAGTGTGAGTTTTTGTTATTTTTAAAATTTAGAGATTTTTGAAAATTTTGTTTTCCTTATAAATTTCAAAAAATTTAGTTATGAGATATTGAAAGGGTTCTTCCATTAAGAAACTCGTAAGTCGTAAATAACCCTAGTTTTAACACATTCACATCATAGAATATACCTTTAGTTACTAAGGTAATAACCAAACATCTTTGCATTGTGTATTCCTTATGAAATTGAAAACAATGCAAAGAGATACGTTCATAAACTAATTTTAAACCTATGCACTATGGATGATTAAAGATACTTCTAAGGAGTCGAGGATAAGTAGTTGCTTGCACCGCAACTCTTCTTGTACTCTATGGTCTTTGATGAGCACCAAAGCAAGTTTCTGATCTGACAACCTTATTGAGAAAAACAAATAGTGTAGTTATGATCTCGTGTTAAAAATTCTCTATAAAATATTTGCTACTTAAATTGTCTTTGAGAAACTTTTATATCCAATAGATTTTCTATAATTTTAATCTATTTCTTTATGTGATTAATTTTGATTAAGCTAGTAATTTATCATGGTAAAATAAAAGGTAAAAGAAATTATGCATATATAATCTAGTAGATAACAAATATCAAAATTGGATCATATAAATAATATTACTAAAAATAATAATAAATACAACAGTACCTATTGCGATACTGGGGAGACAAAATTGCTATGAAAGAAATTATGCATATATAAGCTAGTAAATAACAAATATCAAAATTGGATCATATAAATAATATTACTAAAAACAATAAATACTACAAAGAGTGCTTATTGAAGCCTGAGGAGACAAAATTGCTATGAAAGAAATTATGCATATATAAGCTAGTAAATAACAAATATCAAAATTGGATCATATAAATAATATTACTAAAAACAATAAATACAACAAAGAGGCTACATTAGGCCAGTGAGGAAGACATTGCATGTGATTGTGTTATTTCTTGATATATATATATATATATATATATATATATATATATATATATATATATATATATATATAGGGTAAGGAATATATGACGTGGCTGACTCATTTAGTAAAATGAGCTCCCACTCACAAACATCATATCACACTCAATTGATGGATAAGCTACTAGTGGCTCTATTAACACATTAGTGGGTAGCTCATTTTACTAAATGAGGTGGCACTCATATTCCTTTTCCATATATATATAGGTATGAGATATTAGCGTGAGTAGATAACAATTGCAAATATATAAGATTAGGATAGATGTTTGAATTTTATAAACCACTAACATTAGGATTTGAGTACCTAAGTACTTTTAGGAGATATATTACTTATGAATCTAAGCCCCACATGTGTAAATAGATCACGTTAGTATATTATCTTTATCTTTCATTAGCATAATTATAATTAATTAGATTATAAAGTCGTATGAATCTAAGTACCTTTAGGAGATATATTATTTATTTTTGTGTTGATGTATGGATTAGGATATTTGAAGTTGAATTAGAATATAATTAGGTTATTACGAAAATTAGGATATTTAGTTTACATGGGATTATGATATAATTAGGATATTTGAAGTTGTAGTTCACATGAGATTAGGATAATTAGGATAGATTTGAATTGAAATGTAATATCTAAAAGAGTTAAGAATAGAAAATTAGGATATTTAGTTTACATGGGATTATGATATAATTAGGATATTTGAAGTTGTCGTTCACATGAGATTAGGATAATTAGGATATATTTGAATTGAAATGTAATATCTAAAAGAGTTAAGGATATTTTTGTCTACCGAAAGATTTTCCCGAACTCGTGCTTTTAAAGGGATTATGATATGATATGATATGATTAATGAGCCTTCCATATATAGAAAACTTTTAACCTCACGAAACTTCCCGATTTCTTACCGGTGGACCAAATGTCACTATACTTCCACGTTGTGTAATGATCCTAGTCAGAGAAGCCTAAGACCAAACTTTACCATCATTAGGACCAAAGACCTTCACAAAAGAGCACACTACCAACCGACGCTATACGAAAAAAGAAAGAGAGAGAGAGAGAGATAGTCAGTCATCGCTTTAAGGAATGTTCAATCACAATTCCCTCAAACCCTTTTCTTCTCCAAATCTTTTCTCTTCATACAACAATTCGCACTCCTACAAAGATTAGGCCTTTATCCTTGGTCATAGCAAATTACTGCATGAGGGGAAAGAAAGGAGAAAAGTTTGATGTGGATAAGGAGTGGATTACGTGTTGATTGTGACATCTTATCCATTTCTAGCTTTCTCTTGAGCTTTATTGTCCTTATGGTGGAGATTTCTGCAGGAGAGCAAAAGGTGTGAGGTTGAAGAAGGAAAGGTGCATTTGTGTTCAAAGGTACACAAGAGTTGATAATTTTGGCAATGACGCATTTGATTAGAATGTGGCTAAGGGTTTGCCTTAATCTTTTGGAGGCCTTTGACATGTCATGAAGCCCCAGTGTATGTCAAACGTGAGAAATTTGGTTTGTCTTCTAGCTTCCTAACTTTTACATTAAGTAGTGAAGGGTTGTGGATAGCTTCTCTAATGCTATCCACATCATCTTGGAATCTCTATGATAACCTTGGTAGTTGTAAAAAGAATAGTGATAGCTATACTGTATAATACTAAACTACTGTGTTTAGAAATTATAGGGTGAAAGCGGCTCACCAAAAATGTAACCGTGCTGAAAAAAATATCTAGAATCAGTGCAAAATAGAAAAGATTTAAAGAATAGTGCACCAATCCAAGAGTCCACCTTCTTCTTGGTACACCAACAACTCAACATATGAACTCTGGAATAGTGATAATATGCCCTTGAACATCCAATACAAATTATGTAATATTTATGAAATATTGATAGATTTAATTGTTACACATATAATTAGGGTATCATTTATATAATTGTTATATATATCCTTAGAAATTATTTTGTTAGATCATGCAATGTGATGTGTCACTTACTTGGAGATGTGATCTAATTTAGAGATTTCTTAAATTTGTGCTTAACCTATAACTAATAAATGATAACTTTATTATAAAAGGTTATTATGCATGACACCGACATATGAGATGTGGTGGTGGGTCTCAACCACTAAGAATGGGGATTCCCGAGTGTATGTCATAAGCACGCATTGTGATGTGTATAACACTAGACCACATTTAGATTCTCTAGGACGAGTCACCTAAGAGATAGAGAATTTAAATTGTTACATGGTCTCTTTGACTTGATGATATTATCATTTCCGATTTGATAATTTAGTATGCTTTGATGTGATGGTCAAGCTTGTTTAGCAAGCGCTGCACAACCTGAAACGTTGAGTTACTAGATTTCAAATAGGAAATGACAGATATTTAGATAGGATCCAGTATGCTCATTATGATGAGTTAATTTATTATGTATTCCCATGAAGTTATTAAATTCCCGTCGACGGGTGGTTTTGAAAAATATTTTTCAAAAATTTTTTTTCTTACAAAAATAAAATATTTTGATATTTCAAAATAATTTTTATTTATGTTCATGGGAATTTCAATTTAGACATGAGCAAATAGGTGAATTGTGCTGCCCAAAAGAGTTGTCTAAAATAAATGATACTGGAGGGACTAAATGCAAGATATTATTTATAAATAATTAATCCCATATTATGGAAGAGCTTTTATGAACAGTTGGTCGATAGGGATTTGACTATTAAATTAAAATTATTAATTTTGATTAATAATTGGTTCTCACTAACCTCATTAGAAGAGGTTTACATGCAATACAAATTCTATTATATCCTTAATTGTTATGTATATAGTTTTTGAACAATTCTATTCTATCTTTAATTGTTACTGGATAGAGTTTTAAACAATTATGAATTGTTTGAAATTAAAATCTATAAGGCTAGTCTAATCCTATATATAGGGTTCATATGTAGCCTTATGAAGACACAGAAAATTTTATGAAGATAAGATGAAGAATAGAATAGAGAAAATAGAAAATTGAGAACCTATCTCTCATTATTGCTCCTCTTCGGTGACGGGTGGATTTTAGTTAGAGGTTTTTTCTCTTGAGAAAGCTTTGAAATTTTCAGATAGATCTTGGGAGAGGATTTTTCAGGTAGATCTTGGGAGTTGGATTATGAAATATCGGAAAGCATTCTCGGTATTATTCAAATTTTGATTAATTTTGATTAATTGTTACGATATGCGCATTCCGCTGCATTGTATATCATATTTCCTACATGAACCACGTCCATTTGACCGCTTTCCACTTTCGTACTTTAACAAACGAAATTGTGAGGCCTTTCCTCATAAAATACTACCGAATTTTAAGAGTTATAAGGACCAAACACTTTTTGCTTTTTTAGTACAAGTATGACATATGATTAATAGTACATATAAATTTTTCCCTTGTAAAAATGGGTAAACATTTTACGCGGGCCGGTTTCAAAAGAGAAAAAGAGATCATATAATCTATATCTGTGGCACAAGATCACTATCCAAGCAGTTAGGAGGACTGTTTTTTGGACAGTACCGAAGACATTTGATCTATTAATCATGACATGTGGAGCTAGTTGATTGGTGGCTAGTAGAGAGTTCTTGTAAGTACTTTCTCACATTTTTCTTAATCAATGTATTTGTTAATAACTAATCACATTTTGCTTTAGGGGTACGTAACTATTAGGGTGTGTTTAGCAAACTACATAAAAGGTCGAGGATTGGTCCAGCTGGGTTTTGTCTTAAGTTTTCTTTTGGACCGAGGCATGCAGTCAAAAAGAAAATTGGTTTAATGACCAATTTTTGGGCTAAAGAAATTAGGTCAGCTCTAGCTTGGGACTTTACCAAACATGAAACAACATAAAATTGGGTCAAGTTCAGTCATGGCCCAATTTTATAAGGTTGCCAAACACACCCTTAGTTTACCAGCTCTCCAGTAAATTGGGTCTATAAAATAATTTCTTGGTTACTTGATCGCTTTAGCATTTTTTTTCTCTCCCTTGGAACTATAACACTAGACTATTATAGGTTTGCATTCAGCAATGACAAGAAAGACGAGAACTTGGATTACATAAATTATCTTAATATCATAGGAAAAACATTTCTAGACGCTTCACCGCTTTCTTGTACGAGCGCAAACATATCAAATACGAATGAGATATGACACTTATCTTATTTATATACCAATCACAAATTCAAATATAGTTATGCTCTCAGTGGAGAAAACTTATATCTATTTCCGTCAAAACTGAACAACGACACACATTTGAACACCGACACACATCAAGCAAGAGGAAAATAAACAACATGACTATGAGAAAACAGATAAAAGTTGAAATATATATGCAGGGGAAGAGCCAGAAATTTCATTTTGAAGGATCAATAATTCAAGATACATAAATGCCTTCTTTTAATTAAAAAATAACATGAATTTCAAACCAAATTTTTATGTTTTCTTGTTCAAAGATATCATTCAATAACTTTATATATATATCATTTAATAATTTTGATGTACTAAATACCAACAAAACTAGAGCAAAACTCGTATGCAGCATCAGTTAATATTGTAAGATAGTTGAATAAGTTAACTAAAAGAAATCTATCTCGAGATTAGACTCAGATTATTAAATTATATAGTTTATACGACCGGATCAAAGAGATCCGTCAATAATTCACAAAGTTTATAGTTAGAGTGGAACATTTTCCTGAATAAAAGAAAACTCCCTTTGTTAAAACTCAAGATTCAGAACAATTTAGGGCGAATTGAGGATGAGGATTAAAGTTTGACGAGGTTTTTTTTTTTTTCGGTGGGTTGGGTAGTTGGTGGGGGTGGGTAGTCCAATAAACCCCACTTCTGGTCTCTAATTTTGGTTGGGGGAACTGGGCCTTAATGCATGGGGCCTTTAATTTATTAGCTAAATTTGAATGATGGCCTTCGAGCCTTTTCTTATCAACTCAGTAGACCATAGGCCTAGCTTGGAGATCTATAGAAGCGCTAACCGGCTGCCTATATATTATGCCCAAAATCTTTTCTTTTCTCCTTTTTTTTTCCTTCTTCAATTTTGTGTGTGTGGGTGTTGGTTTTGTGTGTGTGTGTGTGTGTTTGGGGACCAAGGGGACGCTTTGGCTAGGTGGGACCTGAGCATCACACTTAACTCCGTCCCTGGATATGGATATATGCATCTTGTATTTAAAGAGGCTCGTTTATATGTTCGATATATCAGAAAAATATAAAATCAAATCACTGGATCATCAAAATTTTTCTTAAGATCTATTAATTTAATTGTTGAAAATTCCCGATAGTATGATCGACGACATTCGGATACGGATCTAGATATTTCACTTATATATCCAGATACATACATATATCCTACTAGATATCGATAATTAGTATCCATGATCGTATTTTATTGGATAAAAATATGGATATATCTATGGATATGGATATTTATATGCACTTTATCTCCTTGTATCCAAGGGACCTTGTTGTGGGGCAGTCTTTTTTCTCTGATTGTTTTTTTCTACTCTCTATATATATATAAGAGATATTCATATTCTCTTTCCTTTAAAAGAACCAAGCAATTCTTCTTAAACTGAAAATTCATCACTTCAGAAGTAATTAGATAGTAAAGAAAAACGTTATATGGTATCTTTCCATGCTCTTCCTTATCAACCACCGTAGTAGTTTCTGGCTGTGACTTAAATTAGGTAATCCTCGATCATCTTGACGTAACATACTCCCAACTTCGTTCATGAAGTCAAGAATACCCCAATGCAAACATTTTGCGGGGCCCAATAAATAAGAAAAAAAAAGAAAAAAGAAAAAGACATATGATTTAAACAAGTAAGCGTGCTTGTGCAACAGAGTAGAATGGTTCCAAGTCTAAATGGAATTAATGGTTCCAAGTCCAATGGAATCTTACCAAAACTTGACCCAATGGGGGCCTAATTGTACAAATCAAATGTAAGATGGCTCATCTTTTTTTTTTTTTTGTAAAAGGGTCTGAACCAAGGAAATTTCAAGAATAAGGAAATCATGTAGAAGAGAAATTCTAGAAAATTGAACTCCCATTTACATCTTTCTTAAAGGCTATTGTGGCTATTTAGAAAGTTAGACACGGTCTTTCATAGAACCACGGGTCACTTACCATAACACATTACACTGCAAAAATGTAAGCTAATAATAGGACTCGATGATGAACACAGTGGCTGTAAAGATATCTCAAGTTCAATTATTAGGAGAATGAACTAATGTTGTAGAACAAACAAGGGGAAAATAAAGTTAGGCCGACATACACTTCTCTATAACTTGAAATTACAAGTTTTCAACTTTCTGGTAGAGTAGTTGTACTTCTAGAAATCTAGATTTAAATAAAGATTCAACCTACTCCAGTGTAATGATCAAATTGCTAGATGTTATAATCAATAAGACACTCTGCAATCACCTTAATCATGTTATAGGCCAAGCAACGCCTCCTTTGCTTGACACAAAACCAGGACTCTAATGATTGATGGATTCAAAATTAATGATTGAGAATTGAATTATCTCGGTTGTATTAGATTTAAAAACTGATAGTGGGCAATATTTGCAATCTTCAAGTCATATGTTTTATAGCAATTAATATATAGATCTTCTCTTATATCTCATGCATATCCATTTGCCAAGTATCCGATTCTTATCCATAATCGTATACATATTCATCTCTCTAATATCATAACCGTATATGTTTCAATTTTTTGCAGATATTGTTATACCTTTTTCTTACCCAAAGAAAATTGTATTTGTATCCGATCCGTGCACCCGCTGATATGCATGCTAGTATAAAGCACATCGAAGTGCTGCCGATAGTATAAGTATCAATGTTAGTAGACAGCAAAAGAGTGATTGGACACTACTAACTCCATAAAATATTAATCATTCTTCTAAACATACCAAACTCTTCCATAGACATGCACGAACCCCATCAAATTCGTTATAGTCCACACGAAACACCATCAATGCCCAAAGAGCATGGTCTCCTATACGGCAATTGCATTTTAGGCTAAATGGCACTTAATTAAATATCCTATTATTTCATAATCTTTATACTTGAAAAGTTGTAAAAAGTAGCACTTTGATGCCCTAAGTTATAAAGAAATAGCACATTAATATTCTAAGTTGTAAAACACGACAATTTAATACCATACTATTTCACCACATTTACATTTAAATATTCTAAGTTATAAAAGTAGTATTTTAATACCCTAACTTATAAGAAAGTAGCACTTTAGTACCTATTGTTAGTTGTCAATACAATTTTCTAAGAATATTATCATGAAACTAACAAAGGTATTAATGTACCAATTTCTTACAACTTAGGGTACTAGAATGTTATTTTTTATAACTTAGGATATTTAAGTGTGAAGCTGATGAAACAATAGGGTATTTAAGTGCCATTTAGCCATTGCATAATCCCACAAATGTATAGCTGCTACAATCTAATCCACATCCCGATGCTAACACATTAAAAGTTCATCCACGAAATTAGAAAGATGACATAATTAGATGGATCAAACATGCACTAATTAATACAATCAAAACCTAATCAGTCTCTTAAAAACTCATACAACTCCTCCATTGATGGCAACAACTCCACCATGAACCCATCGACCTCTCCTTCAACAGCCATTGGCTGAGCCTCCGCCCGCAATTTTCTCTTCCTTCTATTACTTTGCGTATTTTCTCGGCCATGGCAGCTCGCTCCTTGGCTCGACATAACCGAATCCTTGCCTGTGAATTTCTGGACCACCATTTTGAACTGAGATACGTCCGTTTCCACGAACTGAGTTTCGATGATCGTCACCTTCGTTGGCTGAGTTCCTTCACTCGACATTTTTTTTTTAAAATTATCAACTGTAATATTTGTGGTTGCTACTTGATATTTTCAATTGATTCAAGGAGAGAGAGAGAGAGGATTTATACCTTTTGCTGAGTTTGACGGTCAAGTGAGAGACTGGGTATAGTGACAAAGATTGAGTAACTATTGGTCAAAAATAGCCCAAAAGAAGCGACTTGGAATGGTCAATTGATCAGGATCTCCTCTAGACAAGTAATGGCTAATTAATGATGCAAGGTTTGTAGGGACCCACCTAATTGTTTGTTTAAAGTCTTATTTTGACAAACCGCAAGGGTGGCGCAAGTGGTTAGGGGCTTGCGTCTCAGGATGGGGAAAGCCGGGGAACCCGGGTTCGATCCCTCATGCCTGCAAAAAATCCTTCGAGCCAGAGCCAACCCATTGCACGTTGCCCTCGATGCTCGAACAGCGGACTAGTCTATCGCGAACGCGGGGGGATACCGCTGGGCCAAGACCCAAAAAAAAGCCTTATTTTGACATATTTGATTAGGATCCACTAGCCCATGGCCATATTCGCGAGCTAAGTCTTATATTCTCGAACGATATCAGATTCCAACAAATCTAACAAGAAATGCTCAGCTCAAAAATCTAAAGAAGATTTAGGAGTAAGTCACGATAAATCTCAATCTTAAATTGAATCCCAATGAATAGAACTTGATGTTATGCCATGTAATTAATTAACACCATTCAACGGAAGCAAACAATTGAACAAACATACAGGATCTTTTTCTTATAAAAGGTTAATCCAACCAAAATCATGCCATAATCATATATTTCATAAATAAGGAGAAGAAAACTTACAGGCGTCCATTCTAGCAGTGATATGTAAATAAGATCCCAAAATAAATAATGTTGTTCGCCTTTCTCCCTTAGACTTTAATTTGTTCTTTGATGATTAAGAACTTTTAGATTGTTGAAATCCCTTTTAAATCATGATGGAAATAGGAGGGAGGAGGTTTTTTGAAATGAGAAGGAGAGGGAGAGTGGGGAGAGGAAGTGGGCGGTTATAGAGGGGAAATGGGTTTTCTTTTAGTTATAAGGCATTTGGACAATACCCACTTAACACCCCAATTCTTCCATAATGGCCAATTCACCCCTATACTTTTATTTTATTTAATAGGAGAAAGGGATTTTCACCCCATTTTAACACTTTAATATATTATCCATCATCACAATAAATACTTTATGTTAAAATCAATAACCATAAGTTACATGAACCACAATTAGAATTTAATAATTCTAACATTTTCCCACTAGGTTCATGTGACGAATTGTAGATTCAATGTTTACCTTAAGCGCGCATTTAACATTGAAATATACAAGTCATCATCTTTACATGAAACAAGCTAGTCGAATCATGGCGGGCACAAACTAATAAGGCAATATGATTCCTTCCATGTATCACAAACTAACTTGAATCAATCATTCTTTTCATTTAAGGAAAACTTTAATCCCTAACTTTAATGTCTTATTCCAGGACTTAAAACCCGTCATAACACAACCATACATGTACATACAACAACAATGTGAATAACAGTAAATATGCAAAAACATCACTTTAATTGAATTCATATAGTATAAAGTGTCAAAAACTTAATGATGAGCAAAATAACTGTAATGTGCTTATACACAACCAAAACATTTCTACAAGGATTTTTCCATTATACCCATCCTTTCGACATGTCTAGAAAATGCCTTGGGTGATAAATCTTTGGTTAACGAATCCGCTATCATGAAATCGGTTCCAATATGCTCAATCGACACTGTTTGCTTTTGCACCTCCTCCTTAACTGACAGATATTTTAAATCCATGTGTTTTGCACTTTTGAAATATCTGTCATTCTTGGAGAAGAAAACAGCTACGGTGTTGTCACAGTAAATTCTCAACGGTCTAGCAATACTATCGACTATGCCTAGACTTGAGATATAATTCCGCAACCACAATCCTTGAACCATGGCCTCAAAGCACGCCACAAATTCAACCTCCATAGTGGAAGTAGCAATGACAGACTACTTTCCACTCTTCCATGATACTGCTCCTCCAGCTAATAGGTACACGTAGCCAAATGTGGATTTTCTCGTATCCACACAACCAGCATAATCTGAATCTAAATAACCTATCACCTCCAGATTACTTGATTTCCTATATGTGAGTATGTGATTCTTGGTCCCTTGTAAGTACCTCAGAACTTTCTTTGCAGCCTTCCAGTGGTCCATTCCTGGGTTACTCTGATATCGGCCTAACATACCAATAACAAAACTGATATCTGGCCGAGTACAGGTTTGAGCATACATCAAGCTCCCCACCACTGATGCATAAGGAATATTCTCCATTTCCTTGCGCTCCAAATCATTTCCCGGACACTGTAATTTACTAAATTTGTCCCCTTTCTGAATTAGAACAGTTCCTACGGAGCACTTTTTAATTATGAATCTTTCTAGAACATTTTCAATATAACTTTTCTGAGATAAGCCTGAATTCCCTGTGATCTATCACAGAATATTTCTATTCCTATCACATAGGCAGCCTCTCCCATATCTTTCATTTCAAAGTTCTTAGAAAGAAACCCTTTAACATCATGTAATAATCCAAGATCATTAGCAGCAAGGAGGATATCATCAACATACAATACAAGGATTATAAACTTGCTCCCACTAACTTTTATGTAGATACACCTGTCTACAGTGTTTTCTACAAAACCATACGACAGAATGGTATCATTGAACTTTAAGTACCATTGTCTGGAAACTTGTTTTAATCCATAAATTGATTTCCTCAATTTACATACTAGATTTTCCTTTGAGTTAACTTTAACAGATTCAGATAAATAACCTTACATTGCATTTAAGTTCACCTTTGGGCAATACCTAAACACAATAACTATAACAAAAAAATTAAGCCAAATAATAAAAATAAACTTTAACAGATTATCATTCATACTCAAATCAACATGCAAGTTATCTTTGGATATGCTAACACATCAACCAAGTAAGACAATTAATCCAATTTATTGTCATTAAACATAAACAATGGTCCACCTTTGGGTGACCTCCTAGCTGTATGGTTAATGAACACAATTGTTCAAAATTCTGTAATGTCATTTTAGCGCCCATAAGTTATGAACAGTTGCTAATGCATAAATCAAATTGTTTAACTACCATACAAGTCAGGCCACTTTGGTGACTAACAGACTCTCAATTACATAAACATTTAATTATGTATTCTTTAATTAAATTTTACCATTCTAGTTTAATTAAATACTTAAATCTTAATAAACCAGGTCACTTTGGCAACTTCAGGTTATAATCCTTATATAAGATTTAATTAAACAATCAATTCTGTAAAATTTGGTGTCCCCGCCCATTCCTATAACCAAATTTGTTGTTTTAATTAGCACCGGTTATGAACCGGTCATGGACAGTAGCTCCAGGTTTTATTTAACCGACGTCGGTCACATCATTATATGCACCGGTTATGCGCCGATCATGGACAGAACCGTCATTCTTCTTTAATGCCTTATAACTAGCGCCGGTCATGGCTATACTGCACCGGTTAGCCACCGGTTATTGCGCGAACAGCAGTTCTGAAAACTTTTCATGCGAAAACTCATCACAAAAACGCATAATTCACAAAACCTAGATACAAAAAATTATATATCCATAACTCTCATAAATAACAATCAAAACATATGTAATAACATTCAACATGAAGATCAATTGTTATTTGCTATTTATTAAACCTAACTTTGGTAAATTAATCTTATAAGCCTGCTCTGATACCAATTGTATGCGATGTAATTAATTAACACCATCAGCGGAAGCAAACAATTGAACAAACATGCAGGATCTTTTCCTTATAAAAGTTTAATCCAACCAAAATCATGCCATAATCATATATTTCATAAATAAGGAGAAGAAAACTTACGGGCGTCCATTGTAGCAGTGACATGTAAATAAGATCCCAAAATAAATAATGTTGTTCGCCTTTCTCCCTTAGACTTTAATTTGCTCTTTGATGATTAAGAACTTTTAGATTGTAGAAATCCCTCTTTAATCTTGATAGAGATAGGAGGGATGAGGTTTTTTGAAATGAGAAGGAGAGGGAGAGTGGGGAGAGGAAGTGGGCGGTTATAGAGGGGAAATGGGTTTTCTTTTAGTTATAAGGCATTTGGACAATACCCACTTAACACCCCAATTCTTTCATAATGGCCAATTCACCCCTATACTTTTATTTTATTTAATAGGAGAAAGGGAAGGGATTTTCACCCCATTTTAACACTTTAATATATTATCCATCATCACAATAAATACTTTATGTTAAAATCAATAACCATAAGTTACATGAACCACAATTAGAATTTACTAATTTTAACACTTGGTGCTAAGTCCTGCTGCCAACACTGAACAAATTAAGGAATGGATCAACTGCTTCTTGTTCGCGGTAAAAGTCGGGATGATTGTCATTGATTTGAATTTGTTTACGCCTTCTTTGCCTACAACAAAATTCAAAAAGAAATTGCCTTTTATTTTAAGGCGCATAATGAAAATCAAAAGAGATTACAACTTTTTCTGTATGAACAAACACGAGGATCTCTGTTATGTCGAGGTCCTCGCTATGCGGGTTCTTTGCCCGTGTCGGGACTTTTGTGTCCGTGGACCACCGCAATTCGATCCGTAGAGACCCGGTTCGAACTACAGATGTAAAGGGGCTCGCTTCAAGGAAACGGTTACCGAGGGGATCACACTCACGAAGGAGAGGATCGCCGGGGATCACACTCCGAAGGAGAGGATCGCGGGCGGTGAGATCTACTAGGAGAACTCACCGGCGCTATCCACGAGATTAAGCGAAGCTTAATCTAGAGGGTATCTGTAGTTCGACCAATTCGCTACCTTTGCTTATAGATCTGACGCCGATTGACTTGAGCTCGGCCAGGTTCTGAACCGCAGCCGACACTGTAGATCTCGCAAGAATTCTTCAAGTCCGAGCTCTTCCAAATCACCAAAATCCAAGCCTCCCAAGCCTTGAAATCCCCAAATCCAAGACCTTTCCCACTCAAGACCCCCTATTTATACAAAAAGAGGGGATGTGTGCTGGGCAATGGTTCTACCCGGCCTTTGTCGGCCACCTCCAGCCAGTGGCCGAGGTGGTTCGGCCATGGTGTCGAGCCACCTACCACTTGTCGAGGCACCCCGCCGTTGGTCGAGGTGGCTCGGCCAGTGGTCGGAGCCACCTTGGCCATTTGGTCGGAGGTGTCGCCTCGCTTCACCGCTTCTCCCGCCGATTTTCAGCACTTCCTCGCTTCACCTTCGTCTTCTCCGGCTTAGTTTTGTCTCTGATGTCGCCATTGTTTGAGTTCGTGGTCCGATCAACTTTCGTGAGCTCGGGACGTTCGCTTGCATCGACGGACTAAGTACGGCTGATTCCGCCTCATCGACGCTTGAGTTTAATCAACTCGCACGCCGCTTCATTGGCTCAGACGCCTTGCCGACTCACTTCATGTGCTCGCCGACTCGCTTCACGCTGCTTTTGCAGCGTGGATGCATTTTTGCGACGCCGGTTTGTCGAATGGATCGCTTGTCAACCCATCGCCACGAAGTTTCGCTCGCACCGATAAGCAATTTTTATGCCTACAGATACCCCTCCAAAGCCGCCTCGGCCTCGATTCTTGATGAGTCCGATGCTTTGGACATGATGGTTCCCTTCTACCGGGCCGAGGGTCCCAAAGATAGCTTCAAATCTTCGATTCTTCGTGATCATCCAGCTTTGTAGGATTCCCGATAAGATCACGATGTCGCATTTATTGTCCGACCGCTTGTTATCTTGACTCAAGCCGGTGGGTGAGTTTTGTTTGTAGCTTCGTGTCGGTTGGTTGTTGTTTGACTAACCATCGATTTTGGACTTATCCGTATGTCGTGAACTCCTTGTTGGCAACGCTGCTGGTCGGTCAATACATGGAACTTCATAACCATCACTCTGCTAATTCCTCCATCATGGCGTGTGTTGTTGGTTTAACCACGGCGGAAGGACTAATCTTTTCATGGAGATATCCTCCAAGGATTCCTTATCGAAACAAAGAGACCATTTGGCTTTCAACCATCGTCGGCCGGTCGTGAATCGGCGCTTTGTTGGGATGTGATTATTCATAGTGGGAGAAGTTCCTCAGGGACTAGAACCGCGTTGTGGTGTTAATGCCTCCGTCCGGGTTGTTCCTCTCTTGGATATTATGGTAGGAGGACATCGAGGGTTATCGAGTTATCCTTAAGAATATGGTTTTATTCTCCGGGAACTCCTCGTTGAAAACTTGGGCAGTTATACCGTAATCCTAGTTGGGTAGGATTAGGCGGCGTTGATTGGCGTCGATGCAATCCGCGATCGAGTTATCCCTAAGAATATTTCTTGTGAGAATATTCTTAGGGAACTTTGACAAATTAGGAAGCGGTTTATACTCGTAATCCTAGTTGGAGTAGGATTAGGCGGCGTTGATTGGCGTCGATGCAATCCGCGATCGAGTTATCCCTAAGAATATTTTTATGGAAATATTCTTCCTGAACTTCTCGATAAATTAGGAAGCGGTTTATACTCGTAATCCTAGTTGGATTAGGCGAGCGTTGATTGGCGTCGATGGGGGCCTTTGAGGTGTTATTAGAATAAATCTTGAATCTTTCCAAACTTGGCGGAGGGAGTAGGAGCCAATCAACGGACTGATTTGGCATTATTTTGACATCGGATAAGATTCCAATTAGGACTCCTAATTAGGGGCTGATTAGAGTCCTAATTATAATTGATTTGAGCTCCATTAGAATTCCTACTTCTTGCCAAATAGGAGTCCTTGTTCAAAGAGGATTGGGTCCATATGGGGTGGTTATAAATACCCATAAATCACTTTTCTTTGACCTAGGCGGCCCCTACACTTGTTTTCATCTTGCTTCTCGCCTTTTCATCTCTCGATCAACAAGGTATTCATACGAGGGTTTTGTAAACTTTTTCTTCTTTTCTTTTCTTTTTTGTGCGTGACGCTGACTGTGACCGAGGGCACGATCGGGCCGACGGCGGCGCCGATGACGGCGCCCGACTTCAGCGAAGCGGCATTCGCTGGGCGCCAGCTTAGCGCTGCCACCGCCACCGCCTGGCGCCAATACCATGGCGCCATTGGCGCCAGGCCGCCATTAGCGCTATACTTGGCGGGCGCTGGTGCTCATGGGGCATTGGTCCACTGATACGGGCGGCTCCGTTCTGCCGCTTTGGTTCCGTGGGCTTAGTCGTGGTGGCGACGCCGGGTCGTAGCTTTATTGACACTTTATTTGCTGATTTTCGGGCCGTATTTGACTTTTCGTCGATTTTTGCACTCTTCCGATGTTCACAGAAGATCACGCTGCCCGAGGAGTCGCTGACCGACGGCGCCGCTGCGGAATGCACGCCTTTCTTTCTTGCAGCGCCAATCATATCATATTCTCATACATATATGCTTGTATCCCCGCTTCGCTCTCCTTTGTGAGGCGATTGGGAAGAGCGAAATCCTCCTTTGTGGGGACCGAGCTTCCGCAGTTGGTTTGTTTGGTCATCACCGTCTCGATGTCTTTAGGCGATTTCATACCGTACCTTTGCTCGTAGAAGCGGAATATATTGCCGCTTGTTTACTGCGACTATATTTATCGTTCTCGTATCGATCTGGTGAAATCGTCATACCCGCTAGGTCGTGACTCAATCTCATGGGTTTCGAAGAGTTCTACGCCTTATGTTGTTTCCTTTTCAAGATATTCCTCCTAAATGATCTGTTAACCCTTTGTTCTCTTGTGGTGGCGGATGCTCGATGATTATTCGTCTATTTCAAAGGCTCCAAATGTCAAGTCTCGCTTCTTAAGGTCATCAGGAGAATACCTCTTTCCATCGAGGAAGCGAACCGCAATGTAGGCTTAACACCGCAGAAGAAACCCGCCGGCCTGAGCCTACCATCATAATTTCTGATGACGAAGTTTGAGGGATCGTCATCCGCTTCCAATCACTCCCTTGCGCCCTTGGTCAAACCGGATTTCGACCCTTCGAGTATAGGGCGGGTGGAGGCCCTGTGTTAATCTTGACGGACCACTTCCACGGATTCAACCTATTACCAGATTGCCCCGCCAAAAATCGCCATTCCTGACTACTTGATGGGTCTCCTTCACCGTTGGAGAATGGTTTGAAGCAGCGATCTCTATTATCGAGGTTAGATGGGCTTAACTTTTATGGTCTTCGCCCATTCATATTGAGTATCTTGGAGGAAATTCAACATTGGTGGCCCTCGCCTAGTTAATCGCTAGAGCAAAGCTCACTAGTCGGCTAACTCTTGCATACCGTGTGGAGGATTTAGCCTTTTTGAATCATGCGATGAGGTGATACGACTCATCGACGGCTCTGATCAAGGCTTCGTGAACGCTGCCGCGAGAGGAAAATATCGAGCAAGAGATCATATTTTCGAACTCATATGAGCGACAAGTTGCAGCCAGAAGATAAACTTGTACCATACCCATGTCGAACGTACAGAATCGTGACTGCTCAAGGGGAGAAGACGCTGAAGGATTTCACGCGGAGTGCACCGTGAGTCCGTGATGTCATCAACGCGGAGAAGCAAGTCCTCGAGGCGACAAGCGTCGGGAACATGCGGCTGCTATTGCCGCGAATTCTGAAGAGGAACTTGAGAAGGAAGCCAAGGCTCGGGTTCGAGCGATCCAGGAGGAAAAATTAGCCGCCGTCAAGGCTGACCTTGCTTCCTTCACATTACTGGATTGCGCCAATGAAGTCCGATGTGCCGCGAGACTTTTCGTTTCTTTGTTCACCTGTGTCGCTACGCATTTTTATTTAGATGTATTATCATAACTTTGCTTGAATCAATTGTCTCGATAATTGTAGCTCCTTCTATATTTGCTTCAAATGAATAAGATTTATTCCCTTCATTGCTTATTATGATTCTTTTATTTCGCCCCAAATAATTAACCATAATACTTATAGGATTTTGGCAAACCCTCGACCATCAGCGGGTTTGATTAGCCTTTACCAACTACCGCTTGAGTTGGCTAGCGTATGGATTATCCGACCCGCTCAAGACGTGACGCTGTGCTAGAAGAATGAAACTCTTCTAGACTTGTTGCTATGATATTGAATACATAGGCTTTATACTTTTACGGCAAGAGACCATCCTGCAACGCTGTGTTACACGTGAGACTCGCCCCTCCTTAGGCTTCGGGACTAAATACCCCAGATCAACTCGTGTCTTCTTCAATCGGAGAAAGACTAAACCGCAACGCTGCAGAGGCGCTGGCTTTATCCCTTCTTAGGCTTGGGATAAAATGCCCCGTGATCGAACTCGTGTCTTCTTCAATCGGAGAAAGACTAAACCGAACGCTGCAGGAGGCGCTGGCTTTAGGGTTATTGGCCAACCCCCTCAACGGGTTTGATGAGCCTTTACCAACTACCGTTTGAGTTGGGCTAGCATGTAGATTATCTAAACTGCTTCTACACACAACGCTGCGCTTAAGAGAATGAAACTCTCTTAGACTTCATGCTACGATGTTGAATAATGAGGGCTTCGCTTTGTCACGGGAATAGACTACCCGCAACGCTGCGGTAGGCGCTGGCTTTATCCCTTCTTAGGCTTGGGATAAAATGCCCCGTGATCGAACTCGTGTCTTCTTCAATCGGAGAAAGACTAAACCGCAACGCCAGATAAGGCGCTGGCTTTATCCCTTCTTAGGCTTGGGATAAAATGCCCCTGTAATTGAACTCGTGTCTTCTTCAATCGGAGAAAGACTAAACCGAACGCTGCAGGAGGCGCTGGCTTTATCCCTTCTTAGGCTTGGGATAAAATGCCCCGTAATCAACTCGTGTCTTCTTCAATCGGAGAAAGACTAAACCGCAACGCTGTGATAAGGCGCCTTTATCCCTTCTTAGGCTTGGGATAAAATGCCCCTAATCAACTCGTGTCTTCTTCAATCGGAGAAAGACTAAACCGCAACGCTGGGTGAGGCGCTGGCTTTATCCCTTCTTAGGCTTCGATAAAATACCCCAAGATGAATCTTGGTGCCTTCTTTGACCGGAGAATGACCGAACCGGCTGAAGATTTGATTGAGGTGGGAAAGGAAGAATGTGTTCTATTTCCTGATGAGGCTAACAGCAGATTCCTTGTCAGGAATCGGAAAGACTCAGTGACCTTCACCGGACTACACCGATTCGAAAATCTCTACAAGATACCTTCACCGGGCGCTACCTAAGATGAAGATGGAACTAAGAGTGGGATCTCTACTCCGAGAACCGAAAGACTCAGCGACCTTCACGGACAACCTGGTCCGAAAATCCCTACAAGATACCTTCGGGCGCTACCTAGGATGAAGATGGAACTAAGAGTGGGATCTCCCTCCGAGAACCGAAAGACTCAGCGACCTTCACCGGACAACCCGGTTCGAAAATCCCTACAAGATACCTTCACCGGCGCTACCTAAGATGAAGATGGAACTAAGAGTGGGATCTCCCTCCGAGAACCGAAAGACTCAGCGACCTTCACGGACAACCCGGTTCGAAAATCCCTACAAGATACCTTCACCGGGCGCTACCTAAGATGAAGATGGAACTAAGAGTGGGATCTCCCTCCGAGAACCGAAAGACTCAGCGACCTTCACGGACAACCCGGTTCGAAAATCCCTACAAGATACCTTCACCGGCGCTACCTAAGATGAAGATGGAACCCTTCCGCTTGACACAAAGGATTTTACGCTTGGAGAGGAAGAATTTTATATTCTTTCTCCCCAAGTGGAAAGGAATTTTGAGTGGACCTCTTGTTCATAGAAGGAATCAAGAGGGGATTTTGGTAATGTACCGTAAAATTTGTAGACCTACCGCCAAGGAATTTGATCGGTGGGTGAAATTATGATAAAGGACAAATCTAGGGTTATCCTCAAAAAGCCGTGAGACATCCCACGAGGAACTTCCCGTCGAACGGGTTATCCCAAGATACTATGGGTAGTATTTCTTGAGGAACTTCCCATTTATCTAAGATAATTGCCTGGCCGCCATTTTGGGTAATTAGGCGATATGCACCATTGAGTAAACCGCTTCTATTACAAACGGCCCTCCCATTTAGGTTCAATTTACCTTTCTTTTGGAAGTGAGGATTATCACCGCCGAGCAAATGAGGACCAAATCTCCTTCTAAAGGTTCTCTCGTCGAACTTTCTTGTTGAAAGCCTTCGACATCCTAGCTTGGTAGAACTCAATGCATTGTTGAGCCTCCAGCGCTTCATCTAACATCTCAAGCTCTTCGAGACGCTGATGTTGTTCTTCTGGCCGCCATCTCTCTGGAAAGGGCGCGGCGATCGGATCTGAATTTCCAATGGGAGAACCGCTTCACACCAGACCGAGAGTACGGGTCGCCCAGCTTGGCGTATGCATCACAGCGACACGCCAGAGTGCTTCTCCGAAGTTTATCATCCCAGCCTCGCTTGTTACTTTTCACAAGCTTTGACGTAATTTTGATAATCGCCTTGTTGAATGCCTCGCTAATCCATTTGCACCGGATTATAGGCCGCCGACGCAGACGCCTTGTATCTTGAATTTCGCAAAACCTCGATGAAGGAATTGCCGATGAACTGGGACCGCTGTCATGCACGATCCGTTTGGGACACCATGTCGATAGATGACATGGTGTTTGATAAACTTGATGACTGTGATTTCGCTTTACTTTTAGCTGATTGCTTCAGCCCACTTGGAGAAGTAGTCGGTGATCGCTAGAATAAACCGACGCTTTGACAGACGGAGGAAAATGGGACCTACAATGTCCATTCCCATGTCTCGAATGGCCGATGTGGCCGGGATGCAGTTGCTCAAGGCCGATGCATATAATTCGCTGGAATTTGACACGCGCATTTCGAGCCGCATCGACCGCATCATTAATCATTGTGGGCCAAAAGTAACCCATTCTCCGATTCGATCAGAGTTTGGGACCAGCCGGTGTGCACCACATTCACCCTCGTGGTGCTTCCGGCGACCTCTTCGCCTCCTTGTTTGAAAGGCATCGGAGTAAAAGACCATCGCACTCTACATATAACGCCCGGGTCTTTGTGTCAAAAGAATCTTGGAGCTCTTCACGGATCGACTTCTCCTTCACGCCTTCCGTAGAATACCATGTAAGACGAATCGATGATAGGAAAGCCAACTCTGGCTCCAACTTGGTTTGGGTTGTATACACTTCTTTGGTAACTACCCCTTATCTCCTTGTGCCTCTTCAGATAATGGTACAAAGAGTTGGTGAGTCCCGACCGTAACTAGTTGCTCGGTCTCTAAGGTTGTGCGAAGCGACACGCCTAACGCCGCCAGCAGCATCCAAGATAAGCTTTTGGAGGCGCTGATATATTCGATGAAAAATTCTTCAATGAGTCCGCTATTTCAACAGCCTATCCGATGGTAGGGATTAGATCCGATTCTGACTTCGTAGTCACCACGAACCCGCTTGACTATCAATTGTGAATCGTCAGATGCTTCGAGATACTCTACCCCACCTTGGGAAACTAAGTCCGATAAGTAGCGCTCTATTCGCCACGCTATTGGAACAGGTTCTATGAGCTTAATAAGCACGGGCATGACATGATTCCTGGGAAATCAAGACAACTCCGACTCCAAATGAGATTTTAGAACATCCGGGTACTCGCCACATTGGTGGCCCGAGAAGCTCCATCAAAATACAATCGCCATATTTGTTGGAAAAGGACGAGTGTTGACTTCAACTTCATCCCAAGATCATCATATAGCTCAACCGCATCCGTTGTCGGCCGGGTACCAAGAGATCACAAATCGCTTGTCCTTTGACCGACTTCGTTTGAAATACAAGTCATATTGAGACAAGAGCAAGGCCCATTTCGCTAAACACCAACTCATCGAGGCCTACCGGGTCATAAATATCCGGATCGGATTTACGCTAGAGATAACATAAATCGCCCGTCCGACTAAATAGTGCCGCGATCTTCAATCGCGAACACTAATGCAAGGCATCGCTTCACCATTGATATCGAGACTCAAAGACCACTCAATGTTCTGTAATACACGCCGTGCCGGACCGGGCCGCCGCCGCCTTTGCGCGAGTAAAGCGCTTAACGAGTGATCCGTCGCTTTGACGTAGATCAAAACGGTTTTCCATCAGCGTGCAACAAGAACAGAGGTTTAGCGAGATACGACTTGATCTCTTCAATGCCTTCCGCAGCGCCGCCCCAAATATATGACACTCTTCTTGTTCAACTTGGAGAACGGCCGGCATTTCACCTGATAGATTCGATATGAACCGTCGGATGTACGCCAATCGCCCTTGTAACCCCCGAAGTTCTCTCGATTTCTGAGGTTGCAATTTTGAATCGCCTTCACTTTGTCGATCGACGTGGATTCCTTTGTTGGTGACGACGGCCAAGGAACTTGCATCGACATCCCAAGGAAGGACTTGGCAGATTCATCTTTAGTCGATGAGTTCGCATGAGCTCAATACCGCTCTAAGATCTTTGATGTGATCTCCTTTGTCACGCGCTTTTACGACCAAATCGCCGACGTAGCATTCGACCGCTTTCCCAAGATGATCCCGAAAATCTCCGCCATTGCTCGCTGGTACGCTATGCCGCATTTTGAGGCCGAACGGCATGACCGCGGTAGCAATATATGCCGATGATTCACGAGCGGTGTGTTTGGGCGTCCGGGGTGCATCTAGATTTGGTTGTACCGAAAAGCCATCCATAAAGGACATCCTCTTGAATCCACATGTATTGTCAACTATGACGCCGGTGATTGGCGAGGGAAATCATCCTTTGGGCAGCGTTTAGGTCTCGTGAGTGGAACCGCATCCTAATCGAACCATTCTTCTTCATGACCGGACTATATTCGCCACCCAATCCGGATGTTGAATTTCCTTGATGAATCCGATTCTATGAGTTTCTTCACTTCGCCAACGATTGCCTCCAATATTTGTGGATGAAACCGCCTTTGCCGTTGCTTGACAGTTTGACATCCGCCTTGATGTTGAGGCGATGTGTTGCCACATTAGGGTCGAAGTCCGCATGTCCTCGTGAACTCCGTGCTAATACATCGATATACTCCCCGATTAGGGCAATCAACTCTTCCTTTCTTCCGAGGGGAGCGATTGCTGATGTTAATGAGCTTAGGATGCTCTCCATCACCCATATTGACTGACTACTCATCCTTAGTGGGGGTTCTCTTTGTTCAACCTATCCCCAAACCGCTTGAGTTGATGGATCCATGGGTCTTCCCATGTTGGCATGTCTTCATCACTCTCAGCGATGGCGGATCAAGCTGAAGCCATGACATTAAAGCCTTCAAAGCTTCTCCGAGGTGGTGTCGTAATCCCACGCCAAGAATCGACGAATGTCCGCTCTCACCGGTGGATTATTATCATTCACCCACGAGCATTCATCTTCGAGGAGGATTCGTATCCCAATCCTCCGCTGGTCATATCGCCTTTGAGACTGGATCTTGTTGCCAAGCCTATCAAAGAGCGATGCCTTCTTCGAGTCGGCTTGGTGCGCTTACATTCGACAACACCGCCTCGATAGTTTTAACACCTGACAATGCGTGTTCAATTCGGAGAACTTCTTCGAGATTTACTCGCACTTCAAAGACGATAGTACAACTCATCGGCATGAATGCCGGAGCAACCCTTCGTGTGTTGGTATGACTTCTCGTATAACGCCATCGCCGCCGATGAAAACGCCTCCTTCGAGGATGAGTCACATTATCGAGGTTCCAAGAGTCACTAATCTCAGCGTTAGCCTTTGCGGTGAAGTTCGACGGGCTCGAACTTCGATCCAATTCCGGAGAGCAGCCATGTGAATCTTCTTATCACGGTTGAGGTGGGTGCGACCCATTGCGAGGTGACCGGGACTTCCTTACTTGAATGTCGTTCTTTGATCGAAATTTTACCTCGATCATCATGCAATGAGCCGAGGTGCTCCAAAGCCGCTTTCTTGCTCGGGATACGCCAACAGATTGACCGGCGAGCACATAGCCGATGGACATTTGGATGAAATCGCCGAGGTGTGATCTTCTTTGAATCAAGTCACCCCGCGGCCGAGCCTTAGCCAATCGCTTTGAGGTGGTCGATTCTTGACTAACGTTTTGGCCTTCGTCCGAATCGCTGTTCGATTTCGACTCCAAACTTGGCGATTTTCGGCGCTTCTTGTCCACTTCTCCCTTCTTCTACATCCGGCCTCCCGAACTAGAGCCCGTGTGTGTCTGGTAATGCAGCGCCAGCTGAATCACGTTCTTCAAGTGTTGATCGGTTCCGCTTGACGCTGAACCAATCATTTGTTGGCGGCTTGGAGGAGTTGCCGTGCACCTATTGATGAGGTTCTTGACTCTCCTCGGCCTTCGTGATCCACTTTGTAGCGACACCGCCGACCGATTCCGTGGCCTTGGCGAACTCGCAGCGTCGAGAGTGCGCCATGTGTCGATCTCTGCGTAGATCCGGCGATCTTGGATGCCTAAGGATGCCATTTGGTGCAACTGCAACGGCGAGTTAAGATCCTTTAAAGTTCCTGAGCCGAGGACAAATGGATCTTTCTTGCAATGAGATCCTTCCGATTTGTGGGGAGGACGATCCGACAAGGATGATAGTATGATACTCACAAATGAACCGTGATCAATCTTGATTCGGTTGACTTCGCCGAGCGTAATTATTACACCCCACGCAGAAGTTTGTAGCGGACACGGGATGCGGATTGGCGGCTGACCGCGACGGCTTAATTGAAGCCGTTGGCTCTACAATGATTACGCCGGCTTGTTGGTAAAAGTCGGATGATTGTCATTGATTTGAATTTGTTTACGCTTCTTTGCCTACAACAAAATTCAAAAAGAAATTGCCTTTTATTTTAAGGCGCATAATGAAAATCAAAAAGATTGCGACTTCTTCCTAAACAAACACGAGGATCTCGTTATATCGAGGTCCTCGCTATGCGGGTTCTTTGCCCGTGTCGGACTTTTGTGTCCGTGGACCACCGCTAATTCGATCCGTAGAGACCCTGCCCGAACTACAGATGTAAAGGCTCATTTCACGAAGGAAACGGCTACCGAGGGGATCACACTCACGGAAGGAGAGGATCACGAGCGGTGAGATCTACTAGGAGAAATCACAGCTATCCCCGAGATTAAGACGAAGCTTAATCTAGAGGGTATCTCAGAGTTCGACCCAATTCGCCACCTTCCGCTTGTAGATCGACGTCGAGTGAACTTGTGTCACGGTGCTCTAACCAAGGCCGATCGCCAGATCTCAAGAATTCTTCAAGTCCGAGCTCTTCCAAATCACCAAAAATCCAAGCCTCAGGAAGCCTTGAAATCCCCCAAATCCAAGACCTTTCCCACCTTCAAGACCCCCTATTTATACAAGGGGATGTCTTGTGACCAGTGGCTCGGCCGCGGCGAATCCCTACGGAGTTGGCCGGTGGCTCGGCACCATGGTGGCGAGCCACCTCGGCTCACTGGCGAGCACCTCGGCCATGGTCGAGGAGGCTCTGGCCAGTGGCCGAGCCACTTCGCCACTTGCCGAGGCACCTCTACCAAGTTGTCGAGGTGGCTCGCCATGGTGGCCGAGCCACCTTGGCCATTTGGCCGAGGTGTCGCCGCCGCCGCTTCGCCGCTTTTCCGACTCTTGGCTTTCTCCGACTTAGGTTCCGTCAGATTTGATTCCGACTAATTCTTGGTTCGCTCCGCTCAACGGTCCTGAATCCGATCGTCCGCTCAAGTCCGGTTTGAACCGTGCTTGTGACGCCGTGAGTTTGCCGCCGGTTCGCTTTAACGATTCGACGTCCGTGATCATTCGATGGGTTGTCATTCACGACTTCGCCACGAAGTTGGTTTCGGATCTTGTAAGTATTTTTCAACGCCACAGATATTCTCCAAAGCCTCTCGCCTCGATTCTTGATGAGTCCGATGCTTTGGACATGATGGTTCCCGCCTTCGCCTACCGAGGGTCCCAAAAGATAGCTTCAAGTCTTCGATTCTTTCGCACCATCCAGCTTCTTTGTAGGATTTCGATAAGATCACTTGCCGCATTTATTGTCCGACCGCTTGTTAAAATCTTGATTCAAGCCGGTGGGTGAGTTTTGTTTGTAGCTCGTGGTCGGTTGGTTGTTGTTTGACTAACCATCGACTTTTGACTTATCCGTATGTCGGCGAACTCCTTGTTGGCTTACACGCTGGTTGTGTCAATACATGGAATTTCATAACCCTCACGGCTATTTCTTCCATCATCACGCGTGTTGTTGGTTTAACCACAGCCGAAGGACTAATCTTTTCATGGAGATATCCTCCAAGGATTCCTTATCAAACAAGAGACCATTTGGCTTTCAACCATCGTGTTGGCCTTCGTCGGGCGAATGCACGCTTTGGCCTTTGTTGGGATGTGATTATTCATAGTGGGAGAAGTTCCTCCCGACTAGACACGCTGTCCTGCCTTACATGCCTCACGTTGTTCCTCTCTGGATATTATGGTAGGAGGACATCGAGGGTTATCGAAGTTATCCTTAAGAATATGGTTTTATTCTCCGTGAACTCCTCGCTGAAAACTTGGAAGCAGATTATACTCGTAATCCTAGTTGAGTAGGATTAGGCGACGCTGATCAAGGCCGATGGGGCCTCATGAGGTGTTATTCTCAATAAATCTTCTAATCTTTCCAAACTTGGCTGAGGGAGTAGGAGCCAATCAACGGACTGATTTGGCATTATTTTGACATCCGTGATAAGATTCCAATTAGGACTCCTAATTAGGGCTGATTAGAGTCCCACTAGAATTGATTTGAGCTCCAATTAGAATTCCTCGCTTCTTGCCAAATAGGAGTCCTTGTTCAAAGAGGATTGGGTCCATATGGGGTGGTTATAAATACCCATAAATCACTTTTCTTTGACCTAGGCCGCCCCCTCTCCGTGCTTTCCTCTTGTTTTCTACTGGCCTCGCCTTCTTCGATCAACGAGGTATGTGCACGGGTTTTGTAAATTTTTCTTCTTTTCTTCTCTTCTTTTTTTCTTTTCTTTGTGCGTAGGCGCCATGAACCACGAAGGACGAGGGCATGATCACGGGCGGCTGGCCAGGCCAGCGGCGGCGTCGGCGCTGGCCGGGTTCGACCGATATTGGCTGTCTCGCTGAAGGCTGGCTGTTCGCCCCATGTGCTCGCTTGGTTTTGTCGCAGCGTCCGTTGTGCTCGTCATGGCCGCCGAGCCACGACTGACCAAACGGGCCTCTTTTTGTCAATTCGCTGATTTTTCAACCGTGATATCTGACTTTATTTTATCCTTTTTGTAGCTCGATGTCGCCGCTAAGATCTCATGCTCCGAGGGTCGATCAACTCGCCAGCTGCGGAATGCACGCCCTTCTTTGGTGGTGCGCCATAAGTATTATCTTCGTGATATACATCGTTGTATCCCCGCTTCGCCTCCTTTGTGAGGCGATTGAAGAGCCGAATCCTCCTTCGGGGACCGACGCTCAGATTGTGTACACTCGCTATGACCCCGCCGTTCTCCTTTGTGAGGCGATTGGGAAGAGCCGAATCCTCCTTTGTGGGGACCGACGCCAGATTGTGTACACTCGCTATGACCCCGCCGTTCTCCTTTGTGAGGCGATTGGGAAGAGCCGAATCCTCCTTTGTGGGGACCGACGCTTCAGATTGTGTACACTCGCTATGACCCCGCCGTTCTCCTTTGTGAGGCGATTGAAGAGCCGAATCCTCCTTTGTGGGGACCGACGCTTCACGATTGGTTTTGCTTGGTCATCACCCGCCTCGATGTCTTTAACGGAGCGATTTCATACCGCATCTTTGCTCAGAGAACGGAATATATTGCCGCTGGTTTACGCTGACTATATTTATCGCTCTCCCGTATTCGACACGGTGAAATCGCTATACTCGCTATAAGGTCGTGACTCAATCTCATGGGTTTCGAGAAGAGTTCTACTTTATGTTGTTTCCTTTTTCAAGATATTCCTCCTAAATGATCTGTTAACCCTTTGTTCTCTTGTGGTAGCGGATGTCTGGATGATTATTCGCCTATTTCAAAGGCTCCAAATGTCAAGTCTCGCTTAAGGTCATCCGAGAATACCTCTTTCCATCGAGGAAGCGAACCGCAATGTAGGCTTAACACCGCAGAAGAAACCAGAAGCCCGAGCCTACCATCATAATTTCGATTTCGAGGTAGGTCTATAATATTTGAAAATCATAATTTCTGATGACGAAGTTCGCGGTAAAAGTCGGTTTGATTGTCATTGATTTGAATTTGTTTACGCTTCTTTGCCTACAACAAAATTCAAAAAGAAATTGCCTTTTATTTTAAGGCGCATAATGAAAATCAAAAGAGATTACAACTTTTTCTGTATGAACAAACACGAGGATCTGTTATATCGAGGTCCTCGCCATGGGTTCTTTGCCTGCGTCGGACTTTTGTGTCCGTGGACCACCGCGCAATTCGATCCGTAGAGACTCTGCCCGAACTACAGACGCAGGTGGGCTCGCTTCACGAAGGAAACGAAACGCCTAAGGGGATCACACTCACGAAGGAGAGGATCGCCGGGGATCACACTCACGAAGGAGAGGATCGCCGGGGATCACACTCACGAAGGAGAGGATCGCCGGGGATCACACTCACGAAGGAGAGGATCGCCGGGGATCACACTCACGAAGGAGAGGATCGCCGGGGATCACACTCACGAAGGAGAGGATCGCCGAGCGGTGAGATCTACTAGGAGAACTCAGCTATCCACGAGATTAAGACGAAGCTTAATCTAGAGGGTATCTGTAGTTCGACCAATTCGCCACCTTCCGCTTGTAGATCGACGTCGAGTGAACTTGTGTCACGGTGCTCTAACCAAGGCCGATCGCCAGATCTCGCGAGAATTCTTCGAAGATCGAAAGTCCACTCAAGTCCGAGCCTCAAAATCCCCAAAAATCCACCGAGTCCCCATTGAAGTGAGGAGAACCCCCATTTATAGCATAGGTCGGCTCGCCACTTGTCGAGCCACCTCGCCACTTGCCGAGGTAACTCGCCAAGTTGGCCGAGGCCGCCGCTTTTTCCGCCGCTTCGCCGCTTTTCCGACTCTTGGCTTTCTCCGGACTTAGGTTCCGTCTGTATTTGATTCCGGGACTAATTCTTGGTTCGTTCCGGTTCAACGGTCCTGAAATCCGATCGTCCGTTCAAGTCCGGTTTGAACCGCGCTTGTGCCGCTGTGAGTTTGCCGTCGGGTTCGCGTTTTAACGATTCGACGTCCAGATTATTCGATGGTTGTCATTCACGACTTCGCCACGAAGTTGGTTTCGGATCTTGTAAGTATTTTTCAACGCCACAGATATTCTCCAAAGCCTCTCGGTCGATTCTTGATGAGTGCGGATGCTTTGGACATGATGGTTCCCGCCTTCGCCTACCGAGGGTCCCAAAAGATAGCTTCAAGTCTTGATTCTTTCGACCATCCAGTTCTTTGTAGGATTTCGATAAGATCACTTGCCGCATTTATTGTCGACCGCTTGTTAAAATCTTGATTCGAAGCTGGTGGGTGAGTTTTGTTTGTAGCTCGTGTCGGTTGGTTGTTGTTTGACTAACCATCAGACTTTTGGACTTATCCGTATGTCGGCGAACTCCTTGTTGGCGACACGTTGGTTGTGTCGAATACATGGAATTTCATAACCCTCAGTCGGCTATTTCTTCCATCATCACGTGTGTTGTTGGTTTAACCACAGCGGAAGGACTAATCTTTTTCATGGAGATATCCTCCAAGGATTCCTTATCGAAACAAGAGACCATTTGGCTTTCAACCATCGTGGCCGGGCTTCTACCGGGCTAATGCACGCTTTGGCCTTTGTTGGGATGTGATTATTCATAGTGGGAGAAGTTCCTCCCGACTAGACACGCTGTCCGGTGCCTTACATGCCTCGTCAGGTTGTTCCTCTCTTGGATATTATGGTAGGAGGACATCGAGGGTTATCGAGTTATCCTTAAGAATATGGTTTTATTCTCCAGGAACTCCTCGTTGAAAACTTGGAAGCAGATTATACTCGTAATCCTAGTTGGAGTAGGATTAGGCGACGCGCTGATTCGGCCGATGCAATCCCAAGACGATCGAAGTTATCCCTAAGAATATTTCTTGTGAGAATATTCTTCCTGAACTTCGACAAATTAGGAAACGGTTTATACCGTAATCCTAGTTGGATTAGGCGACGCTGATCAAGGCCGATGGGGCCTCATGAGGTGTTATTCTCAATAAATCTTCTAATCTTTCCAAACTTGGCGGAGGGAGTAGGAGCCAATCAACGGACTGATTTGGCATTATTTTGACATCGGATAAGATTCCAATTAGGACTCCTAATTAGGGGCTGATTAGAGTCCTAATTATAATTGATTTGAGCTCAATTAGAATTCTGCTTCTTGCCAAATAGGAGTCCTTGTTCAAAGAGGATTGGGTCCATATGGGGTGGTTATAAATACCCATAAATCACTTTTCTTTGACCTAGGCGGCCCCCTCTCTGTGCTTTCCTCTTGTTTTCTCCTTCACGCCGCCTTCTTCGATCAACGAGGTATGTGCACGGGTTTTGTAAATTCTTTTTCTTCTTTTCTTCTTTTCTTCTTTTCTTCTTTTCTTCTCTTCTTTTTTTTTTCTTTCTTTGTGCGTGCAGGCCAACCACGAGGGGAAGGACGAGGGCATGATCACGGGCGGCTGGCCAGGCCAGCGGCGGCGTCGGCGCTGGCCGGGTTCGACCGATATTGGCTGTCTCGCTGAAGGCTGGCTGTTCGCCCCATGTGCTCGCTTGGTTTTGTCGCAGCGTCCGTTGTGCTCGTCATGGCCGCCGAGCCACGACTGACCAAACGGGCCTCTTTTTGTCAATTCGCTGATTTTTCAACGCGTGCATATCTGACTTTATTTTATCCTTTTTGCAGTTTCGATGTCGTCGCGAAGATCTCATGCTCCGAGGGGTCGATCAACTCGCCTGCAGCGTGAATGCACGCCTCCTTCTTTTGGTGGTGCGCCAGCGTTATTATCTTCTCGTATATATACACGTTGTATCCCCGCTTCGCTCTCCTTTGTGAGGCGATTGGGAAGAGCCGAAATCCTCCTTTGTGGGGACCGACGCTTCAGATTGTGTACACTCGTTATGACCCCGCCGTTCTCCTTTGTGGCGATTGGGAAGAGCGAAATCCTCCTTTGTGGGGACCGGCGCTTCAGATTGTGTACACTCGTTATGACCCCGCCGTTCTCCTTTGTGGCGATTGGGAAGAGCGAAATCCTCCTTTGTGGGGACCGGCGCTTCAGATTGTGTACACTCGTTATGACCCCGCCGTTCTCCTTTGTGGCGATTGGGAAGAGCGAAATCCTCCTTTGTGGGGACCGGCGCTTCAGATTGTGTACACTCGTTATGACCCCGCCGTTCTCCTTTGTGGCGATTGGGAAGAGCGAAATCCTCCTTTGTGGGGACCGGCGCTTCAGATTGTGTACACTCGTTATGACCCCGCCGTTCTCCTTTGTGGCGATTGGGAAGAGCGAAATCCTCCTTTGTGGGGACCGGCGCTTCCGATTGGTTTTGTTGGTCATCACCCGTCTCGATGTCTTTAGCGGGGCGATTTCATACCGTACCTTTGCTCGTAGAGCGGAATATATTGCGCTTGGTTTCGCGACTATATTTATCGCTCTCCCGTATTCGACACGGTGAAATCGCTATACTCGCTATAAGGTCGTGACTCAATCTCATGGGTTTCGAGAAGAGTTCTACTTTATGTTGTTTCCTTTTTCAAGATATTCCTCCTAAATGATCTGTAACCCTTTGTTCTCTTGTGGTAGCGGATGTCTGGATGATTATTCGCCTATTTCAAAGGCTCCAAATGTCAAGTCTCGCTTCTTAAGGTCATCAGGAATACCTCTTTCCATCGAGGAAGCGAACCGCAGCCAGGCTTAACACCGCAGAAGAAACCAATAAGCCTCGAGCCTACCATCATAATTTCGATTTCGAGGTAGGTCTATAATATTTGAAAATCATAATTTGGATGACGAGTTCGCGGTAAAAGTCGGTTTGATTGTCATTGATTTGAATTTGTTTACGCTTCTTTGCCTACAACAAAATTCAAAAAGAAATTGCCTTTTATTTTAAGGCGCATAATGAAAATCAAAAGAGATTATAACTTTTCTGTATGAACAAACACGAGGATCTCTCTATATCGAGGTCCTCGCTTGCGTGGGTTCTTTGCCCGTGTCGGACTTTTGTGTCCGTGGACCACCGCGCAATTCGATCCGTAGAGACCCTGCCCGAACTACAGATGTAAAGGCTCATTTCACGAAGGAAACGAAACGCCTAAGGGATCACACTCACGAAGGAGAGGATCGCGGGCGGGTGAGATCTACTAGGAGAAATCACAGCTATCCCCAGATTAAGACTAAGCTTAATCTAGAGGGTATCGTAGTTCGACCAATTCGCCACCTTCCGCTTGTAGATCGACGTCGAGTGAACTTGTGTCACGGTGCTCTAACCCGCCGACCGTCAGATCTCGCAAGAATTCTTCGAAGATCGAAGTCCACTCAAGTCCGAGCCTCGAAAATCCCCAAAAATCCACCGAGTCCCCATTGAAGTGAGGAGAACCCCCTATTTATAGCATAGGGGTGCGCGGCCGGCTTCGGCCATGGCGAGCCACCTCGGCAAGGTGGCGAGGTGGCTCGGCCATGGTGGTCGAGCCACCTCACCACTGGCGAGGCACCTCGACAAGTTGGCGGGTGGCTCGACCATTATTGGCCGAGCCACTTCCACTTGGTAGAGTAACTGACCAGTTGGCGGTACCGCTTCGCTTCTTTTTAGCCGTTTAAATGCGTTTTCGACTCTTGGCTTTCTCCGGACTTAGGTTCCGCTCAGATTTGATTCCCGACTAATTCTTGGTTCGTTCGGTTCAACGGTCTGAAATCCGATCGTCCGTTCAAGTCCGGTTTGAACCGTGCTTGTGGCCGTGAGTTTGCCGTCGGGTTCGCGTTTTAACGATTCGGCGTCCGTATCATTCGATGGGTTGTCATTCACGACTTCGCCACGAAGTTGGTTTCGGGGATCTTGTAAGTATTTTTCAACGCCTACATTTATGATTTATCAAAACAAAAGAGAAAAAATAAATAAAAGAAAGAAAAATAATAGCATATGATTTATCAAAACAAAAGAGAAAAAATAAATAAAAGAAGAAAAAATAAGTTCAGCTCAATGGACCAAGATATAACATTATAGAACCTTATATTTTCACCTCCATGTATTACCTTCTCCTCAAGAGGTCATTCCTTAAGCATTTTTAATTAATGTTTTTCAGTTATGAGAACCGAGAGATACTTAAGAATTTTTTTTCATCAATGTTTTTTAGTTGTGAGGAGAGAGAGAGAGAGAAGCGCGGGTTTTGATAAGAAAAGTTAATTAAATAATTACGAAAGACTTGTGAGGATAAAAGAGTAAATAAAATTGGAGGGATTTTTCTCTCTCATTACCTTAAAGTTATTTTTTGTGTTCACTCTCTTCACCTCACTCTACCCCACCTCACATTCTCCTCTAAAAACCTTACTAGTATTCTACCCGTGCTAAGCACGGGCTAGTGCTAATCTCTAAACTAATGTTACTTTCACTTGCAATGATCATAAAACAACTTAATTTATTTTTCTCTTTTAAGGTTTCACATAAAAAAAATAATCTATTTCCTCGTGCTGTTGAAATGTTTGTTTTGTACATTATTTTTATTTTTATTTAATTATTGGAAATCTTTTGAAACTACAAAGCAACCATTTCTATCTCTAAACTTAGCTACATTTTTATGGTATATATATTATCAACACAGAAACAATCTATTTCCTCGCACCTTTGAATTGGTTTTTCTTATGCATCATACTTTTTATTATTTTTATTTAATTTTTTAGAAAATGCCCTTGAAACTGCTTTTATCCTTTGCTGTACCTAAGAAAAAAAATTGGCAAAACTTCACTGTAGGTCCCTAATATATTAGCTAAATTTTATTTGGGTCTTTAATATTTGAAAATCATCAACAAAGATCCCTAACGTTTTCTCCGTCATCAAATTAGGTCCTTTTCGAGATTTTTCGTTATCTATCACTGGTGTGGTAGCTGACTGGACTATCTTTTCTCTCTCCTTTTTACACGTAACACCCTATAAGTTTTAAAAATTACAAATAACACCCTGAAAATTTTTAAAAATTATAAATAACACCCTGTTAGTTTGGAACATCACCATATCCTCCTAAAATTTTCAAAAGCTACAAGTGGTCTAGTAAAAAATTTACGACCAACCCCTTGAAATTTTTAAAAATTACAAATAACACCCTGAAAATTTTTAAAAATTATAAATAACACCCTGTTAGTTTGGAACATCACAATATCCCCCTGAAAATTTCAAAAGCTAGAAGTGGTCGGGTAAAAAATTTACAACCAACCCTTGAAAGTTTTGAAAATTACAAATAGCACTCTGAAAGTTATTTATACTTTTTAGAACTTTCACGGGGCTATAAAAATTTTGAATGTTTGTTTGTAAAAATTTAGAGATTCATTTATAGTTTTCAAAATTTCTGAGGTTGTTTGCATATTTTCTAGGAGACTTTTTATAAAATTTTAGTGAGTTATTTATAAGTTTTAAAAGTTTTAGGGGCAATTTAGAAAATTTTGGGGAAACCTTGTTTAGAAATTATACAAACAGCTCTTAGAAGTTTTAAAACTATAAATGGACCCCTAAATGTTTTATAAATACACTCTGAAAATTTTTATAAACAACTGTTGAAGTTCTTTAAAAATACAAATAACTTTTGGGGTGTTATTTATAATTTTCAATACTTTTAGGGGTTGGTTGTAAAATTTTAGTGAACCACTTGTAGCTTTTAAAAATTTTAGGGGATATTGTGATGTTCCAAACTAATAGGATGTAATTTGTAATTTTTAAAACTTTCAAAGTGTTATTTGTAATTTTCAAAACTTTCAAGGGGTTGGTTGTTAATTTTTACCAGACCACTTGTAGCTTTTAAAAATTTTAGGGGGATATTGTGATGTTCCAAACTAACATGATGTTATTTGTAATTTTTAAAAACTTTTATGGTGTTATTTATAATTTTTAAAACTTATAGGGGTTATGTGCAAAAAGGAGAGAGAAAAGACAGCCCAGTCAGCTGCCACATCAGCAATAGATAACAGAAAATATCGAAAATGACCTAATTTGATGACGGAGAAAACGTTAAGGATCTCTGTTGATGATTTTCAAACATTAAGGACCCAAATGAAATTTGGCTCATACATTAAGAACCTACAGCGAAGATTTGCCAAACAAATTCATTAAATCATTTTTGATAATAGTAGATTCTAATTTAACATTAGACATTCTCTACAATTATGAATACACCTTCATGTGCATAAATAAATATATATGACTATAGACAACGCTGTACACATCATCTTATACCTCTATTTTACAGTATAATCCCATACAAATTATAAAATTCTCAAGTTATCAAATACTAAGAAAACAAAAGCTCAGGAAGAACAGTACATATTTCTAAATGGGTGGAGTCACATGTATGACTACACTGCACGCATCATACATGGATGGATTCCATGTATAACAATGCTGTACACATCATCTTGTACCTCCATTTTACTGTATGATCATATACAAATCATAAAATTCTCAAGATATCAAATATTAACAAAACAAATGTTCAAGAAGAACGATCATATTTCTAAATAAGATTGTTTTAAAATATTTGCCTACTTAATGCTATAACTTCCAGCACATAAATGAAAGAAGAATTTATAGCTTTGGTACTCGAATGCCAATTAAAATCACCAGCAACAACATTGTCAAAATCGAAATTATCAGCTTTAGAAACTTTCAATAGTGTTGCTACCAAAATTAAAAAAAAATTTAAGTAAATACTGACTAAAATCAAGATTCTTAATAGAATTGATTAAAGGCTATATTATTAGCTACATTAATCAAAGTTGGCGATAGATTCACACAATTCAACTCTCCAAGTCTGAGGTGATTTGCTTCCTGATTACATCCATTACTTTGGATTTTGGTGCATTGGTAGGGTTCTTTGACATGCTACGAGAGCAATCTCGGTTCGAATCTTACTGGCCACAAATTCCTAAAGTAAATTTAAAAAATTTACCACTTCATGAGTTTACATTTCAACCCGTGAAAGGGCTTTCAACCTACGATGATATATTAGATTATAAAATTATAAGCCTCCATCCTCACCGTAACTTTAGGATTTTGATACTGCGACAAGGTCCTTTGACAACGTAAAGACAGGACTATACTACTCTCTTGAAAAATATATTTGAAGCTCCAGTACTGAAAAGCTCTCCCGTTCTTGGGTCCAATTGTTCTTGTGAACGTGGGGGGCATGGGGGGGACACAGGACAGTGAGTGTATCCCATGTCCCCCCCCCTCCATGCCTCTCCCATACCCCTCTTACTCTCCCATACCTCTACCTCCCCTCCTACTCTTCCTCCACACTCACCCCCTTTTTTCTATAAATAGGAGAGGTAGTGAGGTAGAGAGTGAGGAGGTTGTGTGAAGTTTGAGGAGAGAAAGATTAGAGCGGTGATTTTAAGATAATCACACGCGGTATTTTGAGAGATCTCAAGTTTGAGATCTTCTCTGTTTCAAGCTTTGTAATTTCTTGTGGTCAAATAAAAAATTATTTGTGCTGCTCCCGTGGACGTAGGTAAGTTGTGCCGAACCACGTAAATCTATTGTCTCGTCTCATTTACTTATTGCTTTATCTGTGTATTCGCTATTGCTTGTATTTTGGTTAGTTACTCTCAGGGGGGGTTAATTCAGCTTTCGCGGCGGTGTGGGCATCACATTGACTCTCAACAATTGGTATCAGAGCACTTGATCAGATTGGTGGTGGTAAAACTTCCGATTTGAGGTGGTGCTTCGCTATTGTGTGGAATTCCTGAGAGAAGCGGTTTAACTAAAACAAGCAGAGAATTGCGTCTACCAGTAAAACAGTTAAAGTTGGGAAGTATGAGATTGAAAAATTCAATGGGAAGAATGATTTTTCCGATTGGAGGATGCAGATGAAAAATTCGTTGATTTCGCAAAAGTTGCACAAAGCTTTGGCGGGAAAAGAGAAGAAGCACAAGGACATGTCTGATGAGGATTGGAAAGAACTAGATCTGGAAACACGGACGTCGATCATCCTTTACCTTGAAAGGGATGTAGCTTTCTTGGTGGACGGGGAGGAAACGGCTGCGGGCGTGTGGTTAAAGTTAGAGAGCACCTTCATGATGAAGAGTCTAACGAACCGGATCAATTTGAAATCCAAATTGTACACTTGCAAGATGGAGGAAGGCTCGTCAATCTGTGAGTATATCAACAAGTTCGATAGGATCTTATCGGATTTGAAAGACATTGAGGTGAAAGTGAAAGATGAGGATCATGCACTTCTACTACTTCTATCTCTGCCGAAGTCTTATGAGAATCTGGTTCAAACACTGATGCTTGTGGGTGACAGTTTATCAATGGATGAGACTAGAACGGCACTTCTAGCGGATGATCTTCGAAAAATTGCAACTAGTGATATGGCCACTGGTGGTAACAAGGAGCAAGCTTAGGGACTGTTTGCTAGAGGAAGGGGCAAAGAGTGTAGGCATTAAATAATGCTGATGAACCCCAAATATAATTTAATCAGAAGAAGATTGAAGAACGACATCATCAAAGTCCAAGGAAGTCAACCGCAACAAAGAAGATCTGCCAAACCGCCTCGCCATCGCCGAGACACCAAAAGTGTTTGGCGTTCTTCCGGGTGTTTTATTGTCGGTTATGGGTCCCATTTGACCTCTTCACCGTGGGGCGTTCAGCTACATTAGTGGGCGTTACCGCTGAAAATCGCCCATTAAGTGCGATTATGGAGCATTAAACGCCTTAAATCATGGGAGGAGCGGTTACAACAGCCGTGACGCCGACTTCTTTGGTCGAGATATCCAAACCGCCTCGCCATCGCCGAGACACCAAAAGTGTTTGGCGTTCTTCCGGTGTTTTATTGTCGGTTATGGGTCCCATTTGACCTCTTCACCGTGGGGCGTTCAGCTACATTAGTGGGCGTTACCGCTGAAAATCGCCCATTAAGTGCGATTATGGAGCATTAAGCGTGCCTTAAATCATGGGAGGAGCGGTTACAACAGCCGTGACGCCGACTTCTTTGGTCGAGATATCCAAACCGCCTCGCCTATTGTCGAGCGATTGTGGTGCGCGACACCAAAAGTGTCGCGACTGGCGAGACAGCTTTGCGCGCGACACCAAACCGCCACGCCTAATCGCGCCTTGGCGGTCATGATCCATGTTCTTTTTAGCAGTTACACCATCTTGAGGTCTATAAATAGTTGCCTACATCCACCATTAAAGGAGGGTAGAGAATCGACTTGGAGGGGCACCATTTTTACAAAGAGGAGAAGATCTATCTTATAGAGAGGAGTCCTTTGGTGAATTTCAAACACCAAAAAGAGAATTCCTCATCAAATCAAGAGCGTTCTTGAAGCTTCCTTCAGAGATCCCTTGAGATTAAGCCTTGTCTTATTCTTGAGAAGAGTAGATATCTTACTTGGCTAAGATATTTGCTTAAGTTATTATTTCCTTCACAAATATAAAGTCAACCCGTCAATTCGATGATCGTTGCTCGGTGGTCCACGGATGAGACTAGAACGGCACTTCTAGCGGATGATCTTGAAAAATTGCAACTAGTGATATGGCCACTGGTGGTAACAAGGAGCAAGCTTAGGGACTGTTTGCTAGAGGAAGGGGCAAAGAGTGTAGGCATTAAATAATGCTGATGAACCCCAAATATAATTTAATCAGAAGAAGATTGAAGAACGACATCATCAAAGTCCAAGGAAGTCAACCGCAACAAAGAAGATCTGCCAAACCGCCTCGCAGCTGGCGAGACAAATAAAATCGCCTCGCAGGGCGAGATACGAAATCGCCTCGCATCGGGCGAGACAAGCCTAAATCGCCTCGCCAATGTCGAGACAGTCCAAACTGTCTCGCCATCGCCGAGACACCAAAAGTGTTTGAGGCGTTCTTCCAGGTGTTTTATTGTCAGTTATGGGTCCCATTTGACCTCTTCACACGTGGGAGCGTTCAGCTACATTAGTGGGCCGTTACACGCTGAAAATACGCCCATTAAGTGCGATTATGGAGCATTAAACGTGCCTTAAATCATGGGAGGAGCGGTTACAACAGCCAGGACGCGACTTCTTTGGCCGAGACAATCCAAACTGTCTCGCCTATTGTCGAGACAGTTGTGGTGCGCGACACCAAAAAGTGTCGCACTCTGGCGAGACAGTTTGGTGCGCGACACCAAACCGCCACGCCTAATCGCGCCTTGGCGGTCATGATCCATGTTCTTTTTAGCAGTTACACCATCTTGAGGTCTATAAATAGTTGCCTACATCCACCATTAAAGGAGGGTAGAGAGAATCTGACTTGGAGGGGGCACCATTTTTACAAAGAGGAGAAGATCTATCTTATAGAGAGGAGTCCTTTGGTGAATTTCAAACACCAAAAAGAGAATTCCTCATCAAATCAAGAGCGTTCTTGAAGCTTCCTTCAGAGATCCCTTGAGATTAAGCCTTGTCTTATTCTTGAGAAGAGTAGATATCTTACTTGGCTAAGATATTTGCTTAAGTTATTATTTCCTTCGCGAAATATAAAGTCAACCCGTCAATTCGATGATCGTTGCTCGGTGGTCCACGGACGACGGGTCCTCGGCACAGGCAAAGATCCCACGCAAGCAGGAGATCGCTATGTAGTGACTTCTGTGTGTGTTTTGTAAGAGAGTGAGACAATTTTCTTTGTAATAGAGAGATCTACACGTGTAATCTTTCACTTGTTTTTATTTTCGAAACGTTTTGAAATGGAAACTGCAAGGAAACCCACTTTTTGCAGAAACACGCTGGCGACCACAGTGGGAGCCAAAAGTCTCAACGTTGAGGCTATCGTGTCGCAGCCCGACAACGATCAAGCCGACCTCATGGTCGATGGGTTGAATTACGTCTTCGATCAAGCCAAGTTCGAAGAGTATCTCTCCTCCTCTTCATCGAAGTCCTTCTCGTCTCGCAAACATCAGAGGATCTCGTCTCCAAAGAGGGAGGTCCGTTCTGTCGTAGTGCGTAATGAATCTCGCTCACTCACGACGGAGGTTTCCCCTCGCAATAACACCCCAGCAAATCTCAAAGCCGGGAGCTCTGCTCATGATGGCTCTATTCAGAAGAAGGAGTCATCCTACAAGATCTCTACCACTCTGACGAAGAGGGCTCGTCATAGACAGGGTCAGAAGATGGCCCGTCAATTTGCCAAGGCCATGGAGTCGACGGATGGAGTTCACTATCATACGAACTCACGTGATCAGAGGTGTCAACAAGCTACAGCGCCCCAATCTCAACCCGTCAGCACTCCTGCCAAGGAAGAATGGGTCCTCGTCAAGAGAACCCGTTTGACGAAGAAGGAGCTACTAAGCGCCGTGTCTGCCGCCGTGCAATCGATTATCACATTTTAATTACATTTTTATACCCTTATTACCTATGTTATATGAATAACGATATTACTAATAATCATTTTTATCTTATTTTGCAGGCTAATAAAGAAATAATGAATAAAAGTCCAAATGACTCAAATTCTCTGAATTTCTACCAATATTTGAAGCCCAAATCTGAAGACAAACAAAGGCCCAAGATACCAAATTGATCCAAGAGAAATTCGTGAAGAAAAATCAAGAAAAGACAAATTCGGTTGGGAACCAATCGGTTGACCAACCGGTTGGCCAATCGGTTGGCTAACGGTTGGCTAACCGATCGGCCAACCGACGGTTTGCAAATGCATTCAATTAATGGTGGATTTCTCTTCCTTTTGGCTAGGTTTGATCCAATGGTTCACATCAACTCCGTTGGGCTATAAATAGGGGTGAAGGCGAGTGTTTTGAGTGTGAAATATTTTATAAAACTCCATTTGGAGAGGAGGGTCACTCTTCATTGAGAAGACCTTCCAAAATTGTAACTTTTGTTACACAATAAATGAAATGTTTCACCTTCAATTTCCTTCCTCTTCTTCTAATCCAAGGACCAAAAGGAGGATTAGATTAAGATCGAGTTGTTGGTTTCTATTTTATTTCTTTTTCATTTTCTTCTTTATTTTCTTGTTTGTAGAATAGATTTACTTTCATGCAATTTACTTTCTGCAATTTACTTTCATGCAATTTAATTCCTTACAATTTACTTTCATGCAATGTATTTAATTCTTGTATTTACTTTCTAGAATAGATTTTTCTTTTCTTTAATTCACCTTGAGGCTAGAACCCTCTAGGGAATTGCCCTTTTCTAAGTGTGGAGCTAATATTCGTGGGATCCCTAGAGATTGTTTGAAACTAGCTAACAAATCCAACTCATTTTCATGAGATGGAGATAAGCTAAGTGGATTTACTCTAGATTCCTCATATCTTTAATTAATCCTCCATACTTTACCTTCTTTATTTTCCTCTTATCCTTGTTTTTCATTTGTTTGTTATTTTCCTTTATTTTTGATTTCATTGATTTTTACTTCTCTCTCAATCTCATATTTCCTCCATGTGCATATAATCTCAAACCTAGTTTTGTTGTTATTTGCACATAATCACAACCACATTCTCAACTTTATTTTCTCCTCTTTTACACATAATCCACAATCCACTCTCTCTTATCTCTCCACATCCACATTCACCATTTTCTTATTTTCATTTTATTTGTACATAAACTACTAATTGTCACGCGCATAATTTGAGAACCAAACTTGAGCAAAACTCTTCCTACTTCCCGTTCCTCGTGGGATCGATAATCTTTTATACTATAACTTGATCAAGGTTGTATACTTGCAACTTAGGAGGTAATCATTTATTTCCCATCAAGCTTTTGGCGCCGTTGCCGGGGAACGGTGCATAAGTAGGATTTTTATTGACTTTGGTTCCTTATTTTGTGTGTTTTCTTTTGTGTAGGAACTTGGAGCTTGAAGATCAAGAGTAGAAAATTCAAGATTGAAGAATTGCCTCCAACGAGGCTTTGCATTGCTTTTGCGTGGGTAACTTCTCTATCTAGTATTTTCAATTCCACCCTTTAGATAGTTCATATACATTAGAGACAATTAGGATAAAAAAAATAAAAATAAAAATAAAAAGATTTTACCCTTGTCGACCCTAATAAACTTCATTTTTTTATTGTCGACCATAATAATAAATAAAAAGATTTTGTTTTGCATCCTTTTAGTTGCTTTTAATTCCTAGGGTTGCATTTCATATAATAGTAGGAATTCACCAAGTGATTTGAGCATCTTGATTTGGCACACACTTGAAAATATCTTAAGGGCAAAACCCATTAATCAAGATAAGGTGAGGGATTTCATCACCCTTTCCTTAGCCCAAAATCACTAATTCCTCACTACACATACCCAAGCCTCTTAAAATTGATTAGGCGTTGGCCCCTAAGGATTGAGCTCATTAAGGAACAAGAAATCCTTAAGTGAACGGTCCAAGTTTATTTGGATTAATTGGTGTCTAAGGCAAGGTTTAGGGGTTAGTGTATATCCAAAGGAAAGAGGTACTTAATTGATCTTTGATCTCCCTCTAGTACTATCCTTACGGCTAATTACCCAAGTAAACTTTGATCTTTTCACTAAGGGAATTTTTGGTTAGGAGTGGTCTAAGTCAAGTTTAGGCTTAACCTAGAGTTAGGGTGATTGAAAAGTGATTGCCTTGATTAATTTTAGTTAGTTTTTCCTTATTTTTTTTCTCATCATCTTTTTTTAACTTTTCTCTTGTCCTTTTCAAATAAAAAGTTAAAAATAAAAATAAAAATTGATTTTGGTGTATGCAAACTTGGGTTAGGGATAATACCAATCGTTTAATTCGTTTTGATCCATCTCTTGAACCAAACGAAATGGCCAATACCAACCCACCTGTTCTTCAAGATGTTTGTTACCCCACTAGAAATGCAATCCCCTCTTGCATAAAACTCCCCGAGGTCAATGGAGCAAATTTCGAACTTAGACCGCATTTTATAAACATGCTTCCTAAATTCTTAGGAGTCGAAACCGAAGACGCATACATCTTTATCTCCGAATTTGAAGAAGTTTGCCTCATGATTAAGATGAGGGACTTAACCGAAGATGCGATCAAACTCCGATTTATTCCATTTGCCCTTAAGGACAAAGCCAAAAATGGTCAGATAGCTTGCCCACGATTCCATCTCAACTTGGGGTGAATTTGTAAAAGTTTTTCTCAAAAATTCTTTCCTATCCACAAAGCGGTCAAGCTTAGAAACAAGATTCAAAATTTTAAAATTGTCCCGAGAACCTTTTGGAAGTATTTTGACAAATTCAAAGATCTTCTTATCCAATGTCCTCACCATGGTCTTGAAAAGTGGCGATTATGCCAAATCATTTTGAAGGATTGGATTATTCTTCAAAACTTCCTTAGAGTCAATGTGTCAAGGGATTTCATGAAGAAAAATGCCGATGAAGCTTGGGACTTTTAGAGAGTTTATCAGAAAACCATGCGGTGGGAACATTGTGATGACCGTGTTTCATCGGTTCCCAACCCAAAACCAGTGGTCGTCCTTAGAAGCGAACATAGCCTCGAAGCAAAGATGGCTATAATCATCGTGGGTTAGAAGCTTTAGAAGTCAAAGAACGAGTTCGGCTCAAATCAACCAAGTTTCGCCAGTTGTCATAACTGTCTGTCTCCATCTCATGTTTCGGAGGAATGTCCTCTTTTAGGATCCTACCACTAGGTCGATAAACGCCGCATTTCAACGCCCCAGAAAGATCCATTTTCTCCAACCTACAATCCGTGTTGGAAAAATCATCCAAATTTTGCATGGAACCAGGGAAACTACTCCGGAAATTAAAATTTCACTCCCTCTTCAACCCAACAATTCTCTAGGGGCAATACAATTCCTCTCAATTTTCAACAACCAAATCTGTCATTTCAAAATCAGTCTCCTCATCACCAATCTACAAATCACACTCCTCAAATTGCTGATCATGATAAACGCCTTAATGTGCCGAAAAGGGTCTAGAAACTTTGATTAAAACCTCTACACGCACTACCTAACTTATTGACTCAAACATTAAACACGTTGAATTCCTTCATGCAATCACCGCAACTCCTCACTTCAAACACTCAAGCCATAGCTAGGTTAGAAACCCAACTTGGTCAACTAGCTAATACCATGAGTGAGAGAGAGAAAGGAACTTTTCCGAGTCAACCCGTGCCCAACCCGAAGGACATGGGATCAAGTTCAACCTACCAAGCTGAAGTGAATGCAATCCATTCACTACGGCCGTAGACAGTCGATAATCGTGTTAGAATGCCTCTAAGTGAAACCCTTGAACCAGAACAAATTCTCTCTCCTTCTGATATCTCTACTCAGAAATCACACCCTTCTGATGACTCAGAACCTGAACCAGAACCAGAGTCTAATCAATGTAAACCAGTTGCTCCTTACCCGGATAGACTCAGGCCTAGGAAGCACTCCTCTCAGGAGGAGAAAATTCTAGAGACTTTCAAACAGGTTAAGGTCAACATTCCTCTTTTAGATGTCATTGAACAAATTCCTTCTTATGCCAAATTTTTAAATGAATTATGTACCAAAAAGAGGCAAATAAATGTTCCAAAGAAAGTCTTTCTCGCCGCCAATATCAGTGAAGTCCTCTCAAAATCTGTACCATTGAAACATAAGGATCCAGGTTGTCCTACCATCTCATGTATCATTGGTAATACTCGTATTGATAAGGCGCTTTTAGACTTAGGGGCAAGTGTCAACTTGCTTCCATATTCAATCTACCAACAACTAGGTGTCGGGGAACTCAAGCCAACTAGATGCACACTTCAGTTAGCTAATAAATCTGTTAAGGTCCCTATGGGTGAAATAACAGATGTATTGATAAAGGTTGGAGACTTTATTTTTCCTGTTGATTTCGTAGTCCTGGAAACGCAACCCGTTTCCAATCCCAAAGGACAGATACCCGTGATCTTAGGAAGACCGTTCTTAGCCACTTCTAATGCTCTCATCAACTGTAGAACTGGTCACATGAAGTCGTTTTGGGAATCGATCGCTAAACTTAATATTTTCAATCCAGAAATAATATTGATAATCACTTTCAAATCAATTACATCCAAGAAAGTTTAATGTAAGTAGAGAATGAATCGACATTAGTTTTGAGGAAATCTTTCATGAGGAACCGAAATTTTAAAAATTCGGTTTTATTTTTCAAAATGAGGAAACCGTGTTGAATACATGCCTCTTGAATGCAACATTCAAGAACTCTTTTCGATGAGCTTAGATTTTTGAAAGAGCAACCAAAATGTCAAATTTTATTAATCAAAAATCTAAGTTCAAAATGCATAACACAATAAGACCTACCTTAATTTGTCGCAAAACACATTGCAAACCTTGGAATTTTCAGAATTTGAGAACATCATTGATTATATCATTTTGAAATTCTTTAAATTTCGGGTAGAATTTTCAGCAATAAGGTAGGATTTAATGTAGAATGTGAGCTTCTCATGTTTCATCTTTTATTCTACATTTTTATTTTTGTCCCACAATAATAATAAAAGAATTTATTCTTCTCTCATGTGAGAGTTTCTTGTTCTTTTCAAAAAAAAAAAAAAGAGAGAATAAATTTTTGACTTCACCTTCTCTTACCAAAGGTAATTACGCACTTTTGTCATTGTTCAAGTCGACCAACAAATGTAAGTGCTTCCATTCTTATCTGTTTTACTTTGTGCATAATAGAATTTGCATTGAGGACAATGCAAAATTTAGGTGTGGGGTGGGAATTAGTCATTTTATCTTTATCTTAGTTTTTTCCCTCTTTTTCTTACCATTTTTTATGTCATTTTTCTCTTTTCATCATAAATAAAAAATCACTTGCCAACTTAATAGAGTTGATTAATAATTGATCTATTTGATAGAATTTAAGTCTTCTAATCCTTAGTTAGTTCTATACTCAAGTTTACCTTTTATGATAACTCCAAATAAATTTCTTAAGAAATGATTTTCAAGTAGTATACTTTACTTAAGTTTTAACTTAGATTTTTAATTAAAGTAATGGAATTTTTGCATGCCTAACTTAGAGTTGAAAATAATTTTTAAGTTGTCTTGATCCAAATATTGTTCAGAATATATATACATATACACATATATATATTATACTAACTTAACAAAAGAAGAAAAATTTCTCTTAAAATCATTGGTGGTTCTATTTTACTAAGCCTAAGTTGGTGAGTAATTAAGCCCGAGGAGTATTTCTATACTTAATGACCTAAGCCCAATTGGGTTGGGATTCATTGGCCCAAAACTCGCTAAATGGTCACTTAGAAAGCCGATTAAAAGAACAAAACCACCAATGAATAAAGAGTTAAAAAAATTTTTACTAATCATGTTTTTATATATAGTTATATTTGTATATGTTCTTGAAAAATTAAATGGATTTAAAGACTTGAAGTTTGTTTAAAACAAAGAGTTAGCATGTTCTTTTCAAAACTTTCAAATTAAATTTTTGAGTTAAACTTGGTTTTGTATAACTATAATGGAAGGATTTTCTTAAGAAAATTACATTGGAGTTATGATAAAAACGTTTTCTTGAGTATTAACCAACTTCAATTGGAATGTTTGAAGATATCAAATGAATTAATTATTTTATTAACTTCTTTAATTTGGCAAGTCGATCAATTTTGTGGGTATATTCATCGCAAACCCTCACGAGACTACAACTCGTCCACTAGGGTAACCTAGGGGTTTAAAGGCTTGTTGTATGTGCTAAATACAACCGCGATTCTTGCGAAAGTGAGTTAGGTTTTCTTTTTATTTTCTTTGCTAGAGGACTAGCAAAAGTTTAGGTGTGGGGGTATTTGATTATCACATTTTAATTATATTTTTATACCCTTATTACCTATGTTATATGAATAACGATATTACTAATAATCATTTTTATCTTATTTTGCGCTAATAAAGAAATAATGAACAAAAGCCCAAATGACTCAAATTCTCGAATTTCTACCAATATTTGAAGCCCAAATCTGAAGACAAACAAAGGCCCAAGATACCAAATTGATCCAAGAGAAATTCGTGAAGAAAAATCAAGAAAAGACAAATTCGGTTGGGAACCAATCGGTTGACCAACCGGTTGGCCAATCGGTTATTAATCGGTTATTAACCGATCGCCAACCGATCGGTTTGCAAATGATTCAATTAATGGTGGATTTCTCTTCCTTTTGGCTAGGTTTGATCCAATAGTTCACATCAACTCCGTTGGGCTATAAATAGGGGTGAAGGTGTTTTGAGTGTGAAATATTTTGTAAAACTCTATTTGGAGAGGAGGGTCACTCTTCATTGAGAAGACCTTCCAAAATTGTAACTTTGTTACACAATAAATAAAATGTTTCACCCTTCAATTTCCTTCCTCTTCTTCTAATCCAAGGACCAAAAGGAGGATTAGATTAAGATCGAGTTGTTGGTTTCTATTTTATTTCTTTTTCATTTTCTTCTTTATTTTCTTGTTTGTAGAATAGATTTACTTTCATGCAATTTACTTTCTGCAATTTACTTTCATGCAATTTAATTCCTTGCAATTTACTTTCATGCAATGTATTTAATTCTTGTATTTACTTTCTAGAATAGATTTTTCTTTCTTTAATTCACCTTGAGGCTAGAACCCTCTAGGGAATTGCCCTTTCTAAGTGTGGAGCTAATATTCATGGGATCCCTAGAGATTGTTTGAAACTAGCTAACAAATCCAACTCATTTTCATGAGATTGAGATAAGCTAAGTGGATCTACTCTAGATTCCTCATATCTTTAATTAATCCTCCATACTTTACCTTCTTTATTTTCCTCTTATCCTTGTTTTCATTTGTTTGTTATTTTCCTTTATTTTTGATTTCATTGATTTTTACTTCTCTCTCAATCTCATATTTCCTCCATGTGCATATAATCTCAAACCTAGTTTTGTTGTTATTTGCACATAATCACAACCACATTCTCAACTTTATTTTCTCCTCTTTTGCACATAATCCACAATCCACTCTCTCTTATCTCTCCACATCCACATTCACCATTTTCTTATTTTCATTTTATTTGTACATAAACTACTAATTGTCACGCGCATAATTTGAGAACCAAACTTGAGCAAAACTCTTCCTACTTCCCGTTCCTCGTGGGATCGATAATCTTTTATACTATAACTTGATCAAGGTTGTATACTTGCAACTTAAGAGGTAATCATTTATTTCCCATCAAGCTTTTGGCCGCTGTCGGGAACGGTGCATAAGTAGGATTTTTATTGACTTTGGTTCCTTATTTTGTGTGTTTTCTTTTGTGTAGGAACTTGGAGCTTGAAGATCAAAAGTAGAAAATTCAAGATTGAAGAATTGCCTCCAACGAGGCTTTGCATTGCTTTTGCGTGGGTAACTTCTCTATCTAGTATTTTCAATTCCACCCTTTAGATAGTTCATATACATTAGAGACAATTAGGATAAAAAAATAAAAAATAAAAATAAAAAAAAGATTTTACCCTTGTCGAATCTCTAATAAACTTCATTTTTTATTGTCGACCATAATAATAAATAAAAAGATTTTTGTTTTGCATCCTTTTAGTTGCTTTTAATTCCTAGGGTTGCATTTCATATAATAGTAGGAATTCACCAAGTGATTTGAGCATCTTGATTTGGCACACACTTGAAAATATCTTAAGGGCAAAACCCATTAATCAAGATAAGGTGAGGATTTCATCACCCTTTCCTTAGCCCAAAATCACTAATTCTCACTACACATACCCAAGCCTCTTAAAATTGATTAGACGTTGGCCCCTAAGGATTCGAGCTCATTAAGGAACAAGAAATCCTTAAGTGAACCGTCCAAGTTTATTTGGATTAATTGGTGTCTAAGGCAAGGTTTAGGGGTTGCGTAAAGCTCCGAAGGAAAGAGGTACTTAATTGATCTTTGATCTCCCTCTAGTACTATCCTTACCTGCTAATTACCCAAGTAAACTTTGATCTTTTCACTAAGGGAATTTTTGGTTAGGAGTCGGTCTAAGTCAAGTTTAGGCTTAACCCTAGAGTTAGGTGATTGAAAAGTGATTGCCTTGATTAATTTTTAGTTAGTTTTTCCTTATTTTTTTCTCTCATCATCTTTTTTTAACTTTTTCTCTTGTCCTTTTTCAAATAAAAAAGTTAAAAAATAAAAAATAAAAATAAAAATTGATTTTGGTGTATGCAAACTTGGGTTAGGATAATACCAATCGCTTAATTGCTTTTGATCCATCTCTTGAACCAAACGAAATGGCCAATACCAACCCACCTGTTCTTCAAGATGTTTGTTACCCCACTAGAAATGCAATCCCTCTTGCATAAAACTCCCCGAGGTCAATGGAGCAAATTTCAAACTTAGACCGCATTTTATAAACATGCTTCCTAAATTCTTAGGAGTCGAAACCAAGACGATACATCTTTATCTCCGAATTTGAAGAAGTTTGCCTCATGATTAAGATGAGGGACTTAACCAAGATGCGATCAAACTCCGATTTATTCCATTTGCCCTTAAGGACAAAGCCAAAAATGGTCAGATAGCTTGCCCACATTCCATCTCAACTTGGGGTGAATTTGTAAAAGTTTTTCTCAAAAATTCTTTCCTATCCACAAAACGGTCAAGCTTAGAAACAGATTCAAAATTTTAAAATTGTCCCGAGAACCTTTTGGAAGTATTTTGACAAATTCAAAGATCTTCTTATCCAATGTCCTCACCATGGTCTTGAAAAGTGGCGATTATGCCAAATCATTTATGAAGGATTGGATTATTCTTCAAAACTTCCTTAGAGTCAATGTGTCAAGGGGATTTCATGAAGAAAAATGCCGATGAAGCTTGGGACTTTTAGAGAGTTTATCCGAGAAAACCATGCAAGGGGAACATTGTGATGACCGTGTTTCATCAGCTTCCCAACCCAAAACCAGTGGTCCGTCTCTTAGAAACTAACATAGCCTCAAGCAAAGATGGCTACAATCATGCGTAGGTTAGAAGCTTTAGAAGTCAAAGAACGAGCTCCACCAAATCAACCAAGTTTCGCCAGTTGTCATAACTGTCTGTCTCCATCTCATGTTTCAGAGGAATGTCCTCTTTTAGGATCCGGCCACCACTAGGTCGATAAACGCCGTGATTTCAACGCCCCAGAAAGATCCATTTTCTCCAACCTACAATCCAGTTGGAAAAATCATCCAAATTTTGCATGGAACCGTGGAAACTACTCCTGAAATTAAAATTTCACTCCTCTTCAACCCAACAATTTCTAGGGCAATACAATTCCTCTCAATTTTCAACAACCAAATCTGTCATTTCAAAATCAGCCTCCTCATCACCAATCTACAAATCACACTCCTCAAATTGCGATCATGATAAACGCCTTAATGTGCCGAAAAGGGTCTAGAAACTTTGATTAAAACCTCTACACGCACTACCTAACTTATTGACTCAAACATTAAACACGCTTGAATTCCTTCATGCAATCACCGCAACTCCTCACTTCAAACACTCAAGCCATAGCTAGGTTAGAAACCCAACTTGGTCAACTAGCTAATACCATGAGTGAGAGAGAGAAAGGAACTTTTCCGAAGTCAACCCGCGCCCAACCCGGGACATGGGATCAAGTTCAACCTACTAAGTGAAGTGAATGCAATCCATTCACTACGGTCGTAGACAGTCGATAATCGTTAGAATGCCTCTAAGTGAAACCCTTGAACCGTAACAAATTCTCTCCTTCCGATATCTCTACCGTAAATCACACCCTTCCGATGACTCGAACCCGAACTGTAACTGAGTCTAATCAATGTAAACCAGCTTGCTCCTTACCCTGATAGACTCGTGCCTAGGAAGCACTCCTCTCGAGGAGAAAATTCTAGAGACTTTCAAACAAGTTAAGGTCAACATTCCTCTTTAGATGTCATTGAACAAATTCCTTCTTATGCCAAATTTTTAAAGGAATTATGTACCAAAAGAGGCAAATAAATGTTCCAAAGAAAGTCTTTCTCAGCCAATATCGCTGAAGTCCTCTCAAAACTGCACCATTGAAACATAAGGATCCGTGTTGTCCTACCATCTCATGTATCATTGGTAATACTGTATTGATAAGGCTTTTAGACTTAGGGGCAAGTGTCAACTTGCTTCCATATTCAATCTACCAACAACTAGGTGTCGGGAACTCAAGCCAACTAGATGCACACTTCGCTTAGCTAATAAATCATTAAGGTCCCTATGGGTGAAATAACAGATGTATTGATAAAGGTTGGAGACTTTATTTTTCCTGTTGATTTCAGAGTCCCGAAACGCAACCCGCTTCCAATCCCAAAGGACGATACCGTGATCTTAGGAAGACCGTTCTTAGCCACTTCTAATGCTCTCATCAACTGTAGAACTGGTCACATGAAGTCGTTTTGGGAATCGATCGCTAAACTTAATATTTTCAATCCAGAAATAATATTGATAATCACTTTCAAATCAATTACATCCAAGAAAGTTTAACGTAAGTAGAGAATGAATCGACATTAGTTTTGAGGAAATCTTTCATGAGGAACTGGAAATTTTAAAAATTCGTGTTTTATTTTTCAAAATGAGGAAACTGTGTTGAATACATGCCTCTTGAATGCAACATTCAAGAACTCTTTTCTCGATGAGCTTAGATTTTTGAAAGAGCAACCAAAATGTCAAATTTTATTAATCAAAAATCTAAGTTCAAAATGCATAACACCAATAAGACCTACCTTAATTTGTCGCAAAACACATTGCAAACCTTGGAATTTTCGTAATTTGAGAACATCATTGATTATATCATCTTGAAATTCTTTAAATTTCGGGTAGAATTTTCAGAATAAGGTAGGATTTAATGTAGAATGTGAGCTTCTCATGTTTCATCTTTTATTCTACATTTTTATTTTTGTCCCACAATAATAATAAAAGAATTTATTCTTCTCTCATGTGAGAGTTTCTTGTTCTTTTCAAAAAAAAAAAAAGAGAGAATAAATTTTGACTTCACCTTCTCTTACCAAAGGTAATTACGAATTTTTGTCATTGTTCAAGTCGACCGAACAAATGTAAGTGCTTCCATTCTTATCTGTTTTACTTTGTGCATATTAGAATTTGCATTGAGGACAATGCAAAATTTAGGTGTGGGGTGGGAATTAGTCATTTTATCTTTATCTTAGTTTTTTCCTCTTTTTCTTACCATTTTTATGTCATTTTTTCTCTTTTCATCATAAATAAAAAAATCACTTGCCAACTTAATAGAGTTGATTAATAATTGATCAATTTGATAGAATTTAAGTCTTCTAATCCTTAGTTAGTTCTATACTCAAGTTTACCTTTTATGACAACTCCAAATAAATTTCTTAAGAAATGATTTTCAAGTAGTATACTTTACTTAAGTTTTAACTTAGATTTTTAATTAAAGTAATGGAATTTTTGCATGCCTAACTTAGAGTTGAAAATAATTTTTCAAGTTGTCTTGATCCAAATATTGTTCAGAATATATATACATATACACATATATATATTATACTAACTTAACAAAAGAAGAAAAATTTCTCTTAAAATCATTGGTGGTTCTATTTTACTAAGCCTAAGTTGACTGAGTAATTAAGCCCGAGGAGTATTTCTATGCTTAATGACCTAAGCCCAATGGGTTGGGATTCATTGGCCCAAAACTCGCTAAATGGTCACTTAGAAAGCCCGATTAAAAAGAACAAAACCACCAAGGAATAAAGAGTTAAAAAAAATTTTACTAATCATGTTTTTATATATAGTTATATTTGTATATGTTCTTGAAAAATTAAATGGATTTAAAGACTTGAAGTTTGTTTAAAACAAAGAGTTAGCATGTTCTTTTCAAAACTTTTAAATTAAATTTTGAGTTAAACTTGGTTTTGTATAACTATAATGAAAGGATTTTCTTAAGAAAATTACATTGGAGTTATGATAAAACGTTTTCTTGAGTATTAACCAACTTCAATTGGAATGTTTGAAGATATCAAATGAATTAATTATTTTATTAACTTCTTTAATTTGGCAAGTCGACTGAATTTTGTGGGTATATTCATCGCAAACCCTCACGAGACTACAACTCGCCCACTAGGGTAACCTAGGGTTTAAAGGCTTGTTGTATGTGCTAAATACAACCGCGATTCTTGCGAAAGTGAGTTAGGTTTTCTTATTTTCTTTGCTAGAGGACTAGCAAAAGTTTAGGTGTGGGGTATTTGATTATCACATTTTAATTACATTTTATACCCTTATTACCTATGTTATATGAATAACGATATTACTAATAATCATTTTTATCTTATTTTGCGTGCTAATAAAGAAATAATGAATAAAAGTCCAAATGACTCAAATTCTCGAATTTCTACCAATATTTGAAGCCCAAATCAAGACAAACAAAGGCCCAAGATACCAAATTGATCCAAGAGAAATTGTGAAGAAAAATCAAGAAAAGACAAATTAGGTTGGGAACCAATCGGTTGACTAACCGTTGGCCAATCGGTTATTAATCGGTTATTAACCGATCGCCAACCGACGGTTTGCAAATGATTCAATTAATGGTGGATTTCTCTTCCTTTTGGCTAGGTTTGATCCAATGGTTCACATCAACTCCGTTGGGCTATAAATAGGGGTGAAGGCTGAGTGTTTTGAGTGTGAAATATTTTGTAAAAACTCCATTTGGAGAGGAGGGTCACTCTTCATTGAAGACCTTCCAAAATTGTAACTTTTGTTACACAATAAATGAAATGTTTCACCCTTCAATTTCCTTCCTCTTCTTCTAATCCAAGGACCAAAGGAGGATTAGATTAAGATCGGAGTTGTTGGTTTCTATTTTATTTCTTTTTCATTTTCTTCTTTATTTTCTTGTTTGTAGAATAGATTTACTTTCATGCAATTTACTTTCATGCAATTTACTTTCATGCAATTTAATTCCTTACAATTTACTTTCATGCAATGTATTTAATTCTTGTATTTACTTTCTAGAATAGATTTTTCTTTTCTTTAATTCACCTTGAGGCTAGAACCCTCTAGGGAATTGCCCTTTTCTAAGTGTGGAGCTAATATTAGTGGGATCCTAGAGATTGTTTGAAACTAGCTAACAAATCCAACTCATTTTCATGAGATGGAGATAAGCTAAGTGGATCTACTCTAGATTCCTCATATCTTTAATTAATCCTCCATACTTTACCTTCTTTATTTTCCTCTTATCCTTGTTTTTCATTTGTTTGTTATTTTCCTTTATTTTTGATTTCATTGATTTTACTTCTCTCTCAATCTCATATTTCCTCCATGTGCATATAATCTCAAACCTAGTTTTGTTGTTATTTGCACATAATCACAACCACATTCTCAACTTTATTTTCTCCTCTTTTACACATAATCCACAATCCACTCTCTCTTATCTCTCCACATCCACATTCACCATTTTCTTATTTTCATTTTATTTGTACATAAACTACTAATTGTCAGCATAATTTGAGAACCAAACTTGAGCAAAACTCTTCCTACTTCCGTTCCTCGTGGGATCGATAATCTTTATACTATAACTTGATCAAGGTTGTATACTTGCAACTTAGGAGGTAATCATTTATTTCCCATCAAGCTTTTGGCCGCTGTCGGGAACGGTGCATAAGTAGGATTTTATTGACTTTGGTTCCTTATTTTGTGTGTTTTCTTTTGTGTAGGAACTTGGAGCTTGAAGATCAAAAGTAGAAAATTCAAGATTGAAGAATTGCCTCCAACGAGGCTTTGCATTGCTTTTCGTGGGTAACTTCTCTATCTAGTATTTTCAATTCCACCCTTTAGATAGTTCATATACATTAGAGACAATTAGGATAAAAAATAAAAAATAAAAAATAAAAAATAAAAAGATTTTTACCCTTGTCGACCCTAATAAACTTCATTTTTTATTGTCGACCATAATAATAAATAAAAGATTTTTGTTTTGCATCCTTTTAGTTGCTTTTAATTCCTAGGGTTGCATTTCATATAATAGTAGGAATTCACCAAGTGATTTGAGCATCTTGATTTGGCACACACTTGAAAATATCTTAAGGGCAAAACCCATTAATCAAGATAAGGTGAGGATTTCATCACCCTTTCCTTAGCCCAAAATCACTAATTCCTCACTACACATACCCAAGCCTCTTAAAATTGATTAGACGTTGGCCCCTAAGGATTCGAGCTCATTAAGGAACAAGAAATCCTTAAGTGAACCGGTCCAAGTTTATTTGGATTAATTGGTGTCTAAGGCAAGGTTTAGGGGTTCGTAAAGCTCAGAAAGGAAAGAGGTACTTAATTGATCTTTGATCTCCCTCTAGTACTATCCTTACCTGGCTAATTACCCAAGTAAACTTTGATCTTTTCACTAAGGGAATTTTTGGTTAGGAGCTGGTCTAAGTCAAGTTTAGGCTTAACCCTAGAGTTAGGGTGATTGAAAAGTGATTGCCTTGATTAATTTTTAGTTAGTTTTTCCTTATTTTTTTTCTCTCATCATCTTTTTTTTAACTTTTTCTCTTGTCCTTTTTCAAATAAAAAAGTTAAAAAAATAAAAAATAAAAAAATAAAAAATTGATTTTGGTGTATGCAAACTTGGGTTAGGGATAATACCAATCGTTTAATTCGTTTTGATCCATCTCTTGAACCAAACGAAATGGCCAATACCAACCCACCTGTTCTTCAAGATGTTTGTTACCCCACTAGAAATGCAATCCCCTCTTGCATAAAACTCCCCGAGGTCAATGGAGCAAATTTCGAACTTAGACCGCATTTTATAAACATGCTTCCTAAATTCTTAGAATTGAAACCGAAGAGCATACATCTTTATCTCGAATTTGAAGAAGTTTGCCTCATGATTAAGATGAGGGACTTAACGAAGATCGATCAAACTCAGATTTATTCCATTTGCCCTTAAGGACAAAGCCAAAAATGGTCAGATAGCTTGCCCACGATTCCATCTCAACTTGGGGTGAATTTGTAAAAGTTTTTGAAAAATTCTTTCCTATCCACAAAGCGGTCAAGCTTAGAAACAAGATTCAAAATTTTAAAATTGTCGGGAGAACCTTTTGGAAGTATTTTGACAAATTCAAAGATCTTCTTATCAATGTCCTCACCATGGTCTTGAAAAGTGGCGATTATGCCAAATCATTTTGAAGGATTGGATTATTCTTCAAAACTTCCTTAGAGTCAATGTGTCAAGGGATTTCATGAAGAAAAATGCCGATGAAGCTTGGGACTTTTAGAGAGTTTATCAGAAAACCATGCGGTGGGAACATTGTGATGACCGTGTTTCATCGGTTCCCAACCCAAAACCGTGATGCGTCCTTAGAAGCGAACATAGCCTCTGAAGCAAAGATGGCTACAATCATCGTAGGTTAGAAGCTTTAGAAGTCAAAGAGCGAGCTCGGCTCAAATCAACCAAGTTTCGCCTCAGTTGTCATAACTGTCTGTCTCCATCTCATGTTTGAGGAGGAATGTCCTCTTTTAGGATCCGTCGACCACTAGGTCGGATAATGGCGCATTTCAGCGTCCGTTAAAGATCCATTTTCTCCAACCTACAATCCAGGTTGGAAAAATCATCAAATTTTGCATGGAACCGTGGAAACTACTCCGAAATTAAAATTTCACTCCTCTTCAACCCAACAATTCTCTAGGGGCAATACAATTCCTCTCAATTTTCAACAACCAAATCTGTCATTTCAAAATCGGTCTCCTCATCACCAATCTACAAATCACACTCCTCAAATTGCGATCATGATAAGCGTCTTAATGTGGAAAAGGGTCTAGAAACTTTGATTAAAACCTCTACAGACCACGAACTTATTGACTCAAACATTAAACACGTTGAATTCCTTCATGCAATCAGCCGGGCAACTCCTCACTTCAAACACTCAAGCCATAGCTAGGTTAGAAACCCAACTTGGTCAACTAGCTAATACCATGAGTGAGAGAGAGAAAGGAACTTTTCCGAAGTCAACCCGCGCCCAACCCGGGACATGGGATCAAGTTCAACCTACCAAGTGAAGTGAATGCAATCCATTCACTACGGTCGTAGACAGTCGATAATCGGGTTAGAATGCCTCTAAGTGAAACCCTTGAACGAAACAAATTCTCTCTCCTTCGATATCTCTACTGTAAATCACACCCTTCGATGACTCGAACCCGAACTGTAACTGAGTCTAATCAATGTAAACCAGCTTGCTCCTTACCCTGATAGACTCGTGCCTAGGAAGCACTCCTCTCGTGAGGAGAAAATTCTAGAGACTTTCAAGCGAGTTAAGGTCAACATTCCTCTTTAGATGTCATTGAACAAATTCCTTCTTATGCCAAATTTTTAAATGAATTATGTACCAAAAGAGGCAAATAAATGTTCCAAAGAAAGTCTTTCTACGCCAATATCGGTGAAGTCCTCTCAAAATCGTACCATTGAAACATAAGGATCCGGTTGTCCTACCATCTCATGTATCATTGGTAATACTCATATTGATAAGGCTTTTAGACTTAGGGGCAAGTGTCAACTTGCTTCCATATTCAATCTACCAACAACTAGGTGTCGGGGAACTCAAGCCAACTAGATGCACACTTGATTAGCTAATAAATCATTAAGGTCCCTATGGGTGAAATAGCAGATGTATTGATAAAGGTTGGAGACTTTATTTTTCCTGTTGATTTCAGAGTCCCGAAACGCAACCCGCTTCCAATCCCAAAGGACGATACCCGTGATCTTAGGAAGACCGTTCTTAGCCACTTCTAATGCTCTCATCAACTGTAGAACTGGTCACATGAAGTCGTTTTGGGAATCGATCGCTAAACTTAATATTTTCAATCGAGGAAATAATATTGATAATCGACCTTCGAAATCAATTACATCAAGAAAGTTTAGCAGTAGAGAATGAATCGACATTAGTTTTGAGAAATCTTTCATGAGGCTGGAAATTTTAAAAATTCAGGTTTTATTTTTCAAAATGAGGAAAGCGTGTTGAATACATGCCTCTTGAATGCAACATTGAAGAACTCTTTTCGATGAGCTTAGATTTTTGAAAGAGCAACCAAATGTCAAATTTTTATTAATCAAAATCTAAGTTCAAAATGCATAACACCAATAAGACCTACCTTAATTTGTTTGCAAAACACATTGCAAACCTTGGAATTTTAGAATTTGAGAACATCATTGATTATATCATTTTGAAATTCTTTAAATTTGGGTAGAATTTTCAGCAATAAGGTAGGATTTAATGTAGAATGTGAGCTTCTCATGTTTCATCTTTTATTCTACATTTTTATTTTTTGTCCCACAATAATAATAAAAGAATTTATTCTTCTCTCATGTGAGAGTTTCTTGTTCTTTTCAAAAAAAAAAAAAAGAGAATAAATTTTTGACTTCACCTTCTCTTACCAAAGGTAATTCTGAAATTTTGTCATTGTTGAAGTCGACCGAACAAATGTAAGTGCTTCCATTCTTATCTGTTTTACTTTGTGCATAATAGAATTTGCATTGAGGACAATGCAAAATTTAGGTGTGGGGGTGGGAATTAGTCATTTTATCTTTATCTTAGTTTTTTCCTCTTTTTCTTACCATTTTTTATGTCATTTTTTTCTCTTTTCATCATAAATAAAAAAATCACTTGCCAACTTAATAGAGTTGATTAATAATTGATCTATTTGATAGAATTTAAGTCTTCTAATCCTTAGTTAGTTCTATACTCAAGTTTACCTTTTATGATAACTCCAAATAAATTTCTTAAGAAATGATTTTCAAGTAGTATACTTTACTTAAGTTTTAACTTAGATTTTTAATTAAAGTAATGGAATTTTTGCATGCCTAACTTAGAGTTGAAAATAATTTTTAAGTTGTCTTGATCAAATATTGTTGAATATATATACATATACACATATATATATTATACTAACTTAACAAAAGAAGAAAAATTTCTCTTAAAATCATTGGTGGTTCTATTTTACTAAGCCTAAGTTGGTGAGTAATTAAGCCGAGGAGTATTTCTATACTTAATGACCTAAGCCCAATTGGGTTGGGATTCATTGGCCCAAAACTTCGCTAAATGGTCACTTAGAAAGCAGATTAAAAGAACAAAACCACCAATGAATAAAGAGTTAAAAAAAATTTTACTAATCATGTTTTTATATATAGTTATATTTGTATATGTTCTTGAAAAATTAAATGGATTTAAAGACTTGAAGTTTGTTTAAAACAAAGAGTTAGCATGTTCTTTTCAAAACTTTCAAATTAAATTTTTGAGTTAAACTTGGTTTTGTATAACTATAATGGAAGGATTTTCTTAAGAAAATTACATTGGAGTTATGATAAAAGCGTTTTCTTGAGTATTAACCAACTTCAATTGGAATGTTTGAAGATATCAAATGAATTAATTATTTTATTAACTTCTTTAATTTGGCAAGTCGATCAATTTTGTGGGTATATTCATCGCAAACCCTCACGAGACTACAACTCGTCCACTAGGGTAACCTAGGGGTTTAAAGGCTTGTTGTATGTGCTAAATACAACCGCGATTCTTGCGAAAGTGAGTTAGGTTTTCTTTTTATTTTCTTTGCTAGAGGACTAGCAAAAGTTTGGAATGTGGGGGTATTTGATTATCACATTTTAATTATATTTTTATACCCTTATTACCTATGTTATATGAATAACGATATTACTAATAATCATTTTTATCTTATTTTGCGGGCTAATAAAGAAATAATGAACAAAAGCCCAAATGACTCAAATTCTCGAATTTCTACCAATATTTGAAGCCCAAATCAAGACAAACAAAGGCCCAAGATACCAAATTGATCCAAGAGAAATTCGTGAAGAAAAATCAAGAAAAGACAAATTGGTTGGGAACCAATCGGTTGACTAACCGTTGGCCAATCGGTTATTAATCGGTTATTAACCGATCGCCAACCGATCGGTTTGCAAATGCATTCAATTAATGGTGGATTTCTCTTCCTTTTGGCTAGGTTTGATCCAATAGTTCACATCAACTCCGTTGGGCTATAAATAGGGGTGAAGGCTGAGTGTTTTGAGTGTGAAATATTTTGTAAAAACTCTATTTGGAGAGGAGGGTCACTCTTCATTGAGAAGACCTTCCAAAATTGTAACTTTGTTACACAATAAATAAAATGTTTCACCCTTCAATTTCCTTCCTCTTCTTCTAATCCAAGGACCAAAAGGAGGATTAGATTAAGATCGAGGAGTTGTTGGTTTCTATTTTATTTCTTTTTCATTTTCTTCTTTATTTTCTTGTTTGTAGAATAGATTTACTTTCATGCAATTTACTTTCATGCAATTTACTTTCATGCAATTTAATTCCTTGCAATTTACTTTCATGCAATGTATTTAATTTTGTATTTACTTTCTAGAATAGATTTTTCTTTAATTCACCTTGAGGCTAGAACCCTCTAGGGAATTGCCCTTTTCTAAGTGTGGAGCTAATATTCATGGGATCCCTAGAGATTGTTTGAAACTAGCTAACAAATCCAACTCATTTTCATGAGATTGAGATAAGCTAAGTGGATCTACTCTAGATTCCTCATATCTTTAATTAATCCTCCATACTTTACCTTCTTTATTTTCCTCTTATCCTTGTTTTTCATTTGTTTGTTATTTTCCTTTATTTTTGATTTCATTGATTTTTACTTCTCTCTCAATCTCATATTTCCTCCATGTGCATATAATCTCAAACCTAGTTTTGTTGTTATTTGCACATAATCACAACCACATTCTCAACTTTATTTTCTCCTCTTTTGCACATAATCCACAATCCACTCTCTCTTATCTCTCCACATCCACATTCACCATTTTCTTATTTTCATTTTATTTGTACATAAACTACTAATTGTCACGCGCATAATTTGAGAACCAAACTTGAGCAAAACTCTTCCTACTTCCCGTTCCTCGTGGGATCGATAATCGTTTATACTATAACTTGATCAAGGTTGTATACTTGCAACTTAAGAGGTAATCATTTATTTCCCATCATGCACGTGCCATTGTTCGTAAGGCGCAAGAGTCGAAATCAACCAAGGGGTCGACTAGAAATCGCCAAGTCCGACCCCGGTCCGTGATCGATTGGCCCGAGGTTTCGCTTTGACCGAGACAGTCCAAACTATCTCGGCCAAAGAGCCTTTGGCCGAGACAGTCCCAAGTGTCTCGGCCAAAGGAGCCTCAGCCGAGACACTTTCAACTGTCTCGGCCAAGGTGATTTGTCTCCGCCTCTTTCATCCACCTCTCCTGATGATGTACCAACAGCAAATCCTTCAACCTCGGTGTTCAGTCGCCTCGGTCCTCACCCGGGAAGCAAAGACAAAGCACCAGTGACGAAACGTTTGGATCATCCAGTCCCTACACAACAAAAGACTGGGGGTCGTATCCAAATCCCAACCGATGTTTAAAAGTGTCTCAAGCAACCTGGAACGTCTCAAGCTTCAAGAGTTCCTGTCGCGTCTCGTTTGAGCATCCCTCAGGGGGTCCGCGAGTCTGCTGAAAGGGAGAAGGTGAAGCGTGTGACTCGCAAAGTCACGAAAGATGACCAGACACTGGTGATTCATGCAGAGGTAATTTTAGACAACGAAGCCAAACGACTGAAAGTGTCTCCCAGGTCAAATGGCCGACGCCCCCAAAAAAAGACGTGTCCTCCAGCTAGAGGCAACGTTACACTTGGGGGTGGAAGTGCAACCCGTGACAAACCACACCAGTCGTGTCATCAGGTGGGGGGTGGCAATGCACGAAAGAGGACGAGGACAATCGACGAAATAGATTGTTCTTGCTCGTGTGCACAGCTAATTAAGACACTATTATCAGGATGTGCTTGCTCTGAGCCGAAGGCTCGTCCACAAAGAGCTTCGGTATTCGAGAGGCTTTCCCTGCCAACAACGGAAGAATCGAAGCCAAGGCCAAGACGCTTCCGAAAAAGAAAACAAGTTGTCCAACGGGATGAATTCCCTGAAGTTACCATTAACATGGTGAACAAGGGAAAAGGAGAGGCAACGGTGAACACAGATCCTGACTTCACTTCTGAAGGAAAAGTTGGCACCCGAATTTTCCACAGGATGTCTCGGTTGTAACTGCGGGCTACAAAACGCAGAGATTATAGAAGGATGCATGAAGGAGATTCATCTGAAGATGAGACCTTCGACGCTTGCTCAGCCATGGCATCCGATGACACGATGTCAAGCGTGGGTCAAGCTATAGAAGCTTATACCATCACTCCTGAGACCCTGGCTCAAATGATGCAAGAAGTCTTAGCTAAGCAGAGAGAAGAGCTTAAGGCCGAGATGAAAACGGAGATGGAGCTAGCCATGCAGCAGATGAGGGAGTTGCAAAGCCAGAAAGCTGCACAGCCCGAGTCCAGTCAACAAGGCGGATCCAGTTACCGTGTCACCCATGATATAGAAGACAGCGATACGGAAGTGGATGAACATATCCTTGCCGACCAACCTCCGAAGAAAACTGTATCTGGCGCTCAAAGAGGAGATGGCCTACCCATCCCACTGGGAGTAATCCGAAGCAAGGGGAGGACGACAATGGAAAAATAAAAGAGCTTGAAGGCAAGATCAATGCTCTAATGTCCGCTCAGGAAGTCAAGAAGACCGGCATTCCGTGTCCATATCCGAGAGAGTGGGACTCAATCCCGTACCCGTCGAAGTTTAATCTGATTAACTTCACACCATTTGATGGAAGGGGTTCACCCACGCAACACTTGATCTACTTCAAGTCTCACTTGGAGGTGATATCGGAAAATGAGCCTTTGATGGTTCGGTCATTCGTAGGTACCCTTCGCGGTGCCACATTCGATTGGTATCGAAGACTCAAGGCTGGGAGCGTCAACTGCTAGAATGACATGGAAAGCTTGTTCCTCAGCAACTTCTTCGACGACGGCACCGAAGTCTCAATTTGAACTCTTCTGGATGTAAAGCAGAAGAGCGGAGAGACGATTGACTGTTTCGCCAAACGCTTTCGCAATAAGGCCATAAATTGCAAAGATCAAATCACCGAGGAGTTCATATTGCAGACGCCACAATAATCTTTCCATTGATCTGTTGGAAGTCATGGGGGTTGTCCCACCAACTATATGGAAATATCTAAATATACGAGGAGAACAAGCCGAACGTTTCCTCAAAAGAAAGAAAGCTGAAAGAGGCAAAACGACGGTTGACCCCTCGGAAGTAAATTTTACCTCTAGCAATGGAAGAAAGGCACATGTGACTGCTGTTGACGTAGGTCACACGTCACAACAACGACCGCGCCAAAAAGCTTCTAAATCAGAATTCCACGGGACATACTCTTTCAGAGACGAAGAAGTTCCGATCATCTTCAAACACCTCCTTGACAGCAACAAAATCAAGTTGCCACCCATTACAAATCAGGAGGAGGCTGACAAGACTTCGACCCTAAATACCGTATGCACTACGAGGATCCTCCATCCTACTAAGGATTGCTTAGCTCTCAAGACCATCATCCAAGCCTTGGTCGAAGCCGGCGTCTTAACGCCGAAATAAGCCGAATGAGAAACTCCTCTGATGAGTATAAGAGGTTAAACTGCTCCTCCTTCTTACTCCAATAGGAATATGAGTATAAACTATTTTCTACATGTAATGGGCAGTTCCTCGAGAGTGTTACATCTAATATTCTTAAGGATAACCCGACCATCTAGATGAATGCAACCCATATTTGCAAAGAAAGCTGGGGGTGGATAATCCATGAATGAGAGGTTCACTTCTAGATTGAGCGATCAAACCTTCCGACAGTTAGGATTGTCTCAAAACTCCTATCCTGGTCAAACCTTCCTACAGTTAGGACCACGGCAAAAATCCCCTCTCGATTCCTTCCATGAATGAGAGGTCCACTTCTAGGTTGAGCGATCAAACCTTCCGTCAGTTAGGATTGTCTCAAGACTCCTATCCTGATCAAACCATCCTACAGTTAGGACCATGGCCAAAACCCCCTCTCGATTCCTTCCATGAACGAGGGGTCCACTTCCAGATTGAGCGATCAAACTTTTTGACAGTTAGGATTGACTCAAGACTCCTATCCTGGTCAAACCTTCCTACAGTTAGGACCACGGCCAAAACACCCTCTCGATTCCTTCCATGAATGAAAGGTCCACTTCCAGATTGAGTGAACAAACCTTTGAACAGCTAGGGTCATTTTAAATTTTCACTCCCACTTTGAGTTTCTTTGCAGATTCCCTGATGCACGTGCATCAGGAAACCTTCGACTCTCAGTTCACGTGAATGAGGAGTTATCAATTGAAGCGGAAGATAAGAAAATACCTTCTTCTTCTTCAACACCACGGGTTCACCTTCGCCCCAAGAGAAGGTATAACTTCAAAAGTCTACACTTGTAGCCAGTCTCATTACTGATTTAATGGTTTATTAAATCTACGCCTATTTATACCTAGTAGGTATTATTCTTGTCCTTAAATTAGGAATAAGTCAGCGTCTAACACACGCCGCCGGGTAGTCAATTCCCGTAATAATTGACCGAGTCTACGTATTCGATATCGTAGCATAGATGTCATTACCTAATAACACCTAAACTATGCCTTCATGCATAGGGATGTTATCTATGCCCCTTATCAGAGATAAGTCTGCATCTAACACATGCTGTCGGGTAGTCAATTCCCGTAAAAATGACAAAGCCTACGTATTCAATAGCGTAGCACAAAGTCTAAGAGAGTTCATTCTTTGGCCACAACGTAACATGTAGAACGGACTTAGACAAACTACATGCTAGCCCAACTCAAACGGTAGTTGGTAAAGGCTCATCAAATCTGTTGATGGCTGAGGGTTTGCTAAAAATCCTATATCTATCGTACAAGCAATAACTTGAGATAGCGGGTTCGCTCCTCCAGCTGGGGTTAAGCACTTTCTCCCACCGTGATTTTAATGAACTTTGTAGCTCATTGCCAGTGCAAATGTGCCATTACATCGCCTCCAGAAGCTCAAGCATGCTCAAGCAGATTCTCATTTCGAAATTGCCCTTGGAAGTTCAACTGCGACCCAAGTTGCAGCCTTCAAGATGAAGATGATCAGTTTAAAATCGACTTCATCATTTCAATTAGTTCGAATACAGATGTAATAGCTATTGATTCCAGAATATGGTCAGCGACGTCGCGTAGCCAGGATTCAAAAGTTAGAGCAAAACATCAGCCTCTTCTACAAAGTCCAACATTGGGCAGAAGGAGGACTTATCTTATCTAAAGTATTCCAGACTCCTCGATAAAATACAGTGGAGTCTGAAAACTTTGGAGGGGGTATCTGTAGGCATCAAAAATTACTGATGAACCCTAAATATAATTTAATCAGAAGAAGATTGAAGAATGATATCATCAAAGTCCAAGAAAGTCAACCGCAACGGCAAGACGGTCAAAACTGTCTCGCAGTGGCGAGACAGTCAAAGCTGTCTCGCAGGGGCGAGATAGTCCAAACTGTCTTGCCAACTGTCTTGCCAACGTCGAGACAGTCCAAACTGTCTCGCCATCGCCGAGACACCAAAAGTGTTTGAGGCGTTCTTCCAGGTGTTTTATTGTCAGTTATGGGCCCCATTTGACCTCTTCAACACGTGGGAGCGTTCAGCTACATTAGTGGGCCGTTACACGCTAAAAATACGCCCATTAAGTGCGATTATGGAGCATCAAACGTGCCTTAAATTGTGGGAGGAGCGGTTACAACAGCCAGGACGTGACCTCTTTAGCCAACACAGTCCAAACTGTCTCGCCTATTGCCGAGACAGTTGTGGTGCGCGACACCAAAAAGTGTCGCACTCTGGCAAGACAGTTTGGTGCGCGACACCAAAAACTGTCGCACCCACTGTGCAGTCTTGGCGGGTCATGATCCATGTTCTTTTCAACAGTTACACCCCCCTGAGGTCTATAAATAGTTGCCTACATCCACCATTAAAGGGGGGCAGAGAGAATCTGACTTGGAGGGGGCGCCATTTTTACAGCGAGGAGAAGATCTATCTTATAGCGAGGAGTCCTTTGGTGAATTTCAAACACCAAAAAGAGAATTCCTCATCAAATCAAGAACGTTCTTGAAGCTTCCTTCGGAGATCCCTCGAGATTAAGCCTTGTCTTATTCTTGAGAAGAGTAGGTATCTTACTTGGCTAAGATATTTACTTAAGTTATTATTTTCTTCGTGAAACATAAACTTAACCCCGTCAATTCGACGATCGTTGCTTAGTGGTCTACGGACGACGCGTCCCCAGCACAGGCAAAGATCCCACGCAAGCAGGAGATCGCTACGTAGTGACTTCTGTGTGTGTTTTGTAAGAGAGTGAGACAATTTTTTTTATAATAGAGAGATCTACACGTGTGATCTTTCACTTATTTTTATTTTCGAAATGTTTTGAAATAGAAACTGTAAGGAAACCCACTTTCTGCGAAAACAATAAGCGAGGAAAAGATAAGGGAGGAAAGTCTAGATCAAAATCGAGACCTCTTGCGAAAAGACCGTGTTTTAAATACGGTGAGCTAGGGCATTTTAAAGTCAATTGTCTTAACAAGAGAGTAGGTGGGAAGAAGAACAACAACAAAACTGAGAGGCGAGAAGGTAAGAAAGAGGCAAGCTACGCTTCAGGGGAAGAGAGTGGTAAGGAATGCTATGTCGTCACGGGTGGCGAGGATACCTCCGGAAAGTGGATTCTTGATTCGGGTTGCTCTTACCACATGTACCCAAATAGGAAGTGATTTACTACCTATAGAAGCATTGATGGTGAAACCGTATTGATGGGGAACAACCATGCTTGTAAAATGGTGGGGCTAGGTGATATCAAAATCAAGATGCATGATGGAGTGACTCGAACCTTGACGGATGTGAGGCACGTTCCCGACTTGCGGAAGAATCTCATTTCAGTTGGTGCATTGGACTCCGGTGGTTGTAAGATTGTCACGAAAACGGAGTGAAAAAGGTTGTTCGTGGTTCCTTAGTAGTGATGAAGGGTGTTCATCACGGTAACTTATATACTCTCGGGTAAGGCGGTGGCAGTGATGCGACTATCTGGCTGAAAGAAGTGGTGGAGACCCATGTAAGCACACACGGTTATGGCATAGGCAGCTTGGGCACATGTCAGAGAATGGTCTAGTTCTGCTTGGTAAGGAGGGTCTGCTGAAGAATCTGAAGAAATCTTGCATGGACTTTTACGAGGATTGTGTGTACGGAAAAGTGCACATGGTCCAGTTTCTAAGAAGCAAGTCTAAGAGCAGAGGGATACTAGATTATGTGCACACGGATATTTGGAGTCCGGCTCAGACTACTTCAAAGGGAGGTTCCAGATATTTTGTCTCATTCATAGATGGTCATTCGAGGTATGCTTGGGTTTATTTCCTGAAGTATAAAATGAGGTATTTGAGACATTCAAGAAGCGAAAGGCTATGGTTGAGAACAGGACAGGAAGAAAATTGAAGATTTTAAGATCTGATAACAGCACTGAGTATACAGATGGTGTCTTCAAGGAGTTCTGTGATCAGGAGGGCATTGCCAGACACTGGACAGTTAGATCTACACCACAGCAGAACGGAGTCGCGGAGAGACTGAATCGAACAGTGTGAGAGAAAGCAGTGAGTATGCGATCTTATGCTGGTTTGGGCAAAGAATGGTGGGCAGAGCCGATTGCTACAGCTTGCTATATAGTGAATCGATCTCCACATTCTACATTGAATGGTGATACACCCTACATGGTGTGGTCAGGGGAGCATGCAGATTATTAGAGGCTCCAGATTTTTGGGTGTACCGCCTACTATCACGTCAATGAGGGTAAACTTGACGCAAGGGCCAAGAAGGCAATCTTCTTGGGATATGCAAAGGGTGTAAAAGGCTACCGGTTTTGGTGTACGGAAGATTCGAAGTTCGTGATCATCAGGGATGTTTCCTTTGATGAGAAGTCCATTATTGCTAGGGCGCCCAAAGATGATGGTGTTAGGACTGTGGAGACTTCTAAGTCTCAAGTGATTGAAATAGAACCTAAAGACCAACCAGGTTCTAGCCATGTTCAAGTGGAAAATCAGGTAGATAATGAGCTTGCGCTGGAGGAGGTTCAGCAGGAGAATACACAGGCACTATAATAACAGCAGCTCGAGGATAGCTTGGCTTCCACTAGGCCAAGGCGAGCATACAAGCAGGTACAGAAACTGGGGGCTGATCAACCCCTGAAGCACTATGGACAGGTTAATTTGGTTGAGTACGCACTCTCGGTGGAGGATGATGAGCCGGTCTCCTTTAAGGAAGCTATTCAGGATAAAGATAGTGAGAATTGGTTGGCTGCGATGGAGGAAGAGATGGAATCTCTCCGAAAGAACCAAACATGGGAGGTGGTCCAATTGTCCGTAGGAAAGAAAGCTATTGGTTGTAAGTGGGTGTATAAAAAAAAAAAGATCCTTCAGAGCTCGGTGGTACAAGGTACAAGGCAAGGCTAGTGGCTAAAGGGTTTGCACAAAGAGAGGGTGTGGATTACAATAAGATATTTTCTCCGGTGGTGAAACACACTTCTATTCGGGTGCTATTGAGTATTGTTGCTCATGGTGATCTTGAGCTGGAACAACTCGATGTTAAAACGGTCTTCTTGCACGGAGACTTGGATGAAGAGATCTACATGCATCAACCTGAGGGCTACAAGGTTGAGGACAATGAGCATCATGTGTGTCGTTTGAGAAAGTTACTGTATGGATTAAAGCAATCTCCTCGGCAGTGGTACAACCAATTTGACTCCTTCATGCTGAAGCATGGGTTTTTCTGAAGTGACTATGATTGTTGCGTTTACATTCGGAAGCTTCGTGGAGGTGATTATATCTATCTTCTTTTGTATGTGGATGACATGCTTATTGCTTCTAAGAGCAGGGTGGAGATAGATAGGCTGAAATCTCAACTTGGTGAAGAGTTCGAGATGAAGAACATGGACGCTGCTAAGAAAATACTGGGCATGAAAATTAGAAGAGAGCGGGTGAACCGACGATTGTTCTTGAGTCAGAAGGGCTACATAGAGCGGGTGATCGCAAGGTTCGGAATGCAAAGTGCTAAGTCGGTGGTGACTCTATTGGCTTCACACTTTAGGCTTTTTAGTAAACAATCTCCCACTACAGCGAAAGAGAAGGCGCACATGGAGCGTGTTCCTTATGCTAGTGCAGTTGGCAGCTTAATGTACGCAATGGTGTGTACACGCCCAGATATTTTACAGGCGGTCAGTGTGGTCAGTAGATTCATGGCAAATCTGGAAAAGGCGCACTGTGAAGCAGTGAAGTGGGTCCTGAGTTACTTAAAGGGTACCGTTGATACGGGTCTGTGTTTTGGTGGAGAAACATATCAGATTGATGGGTTTGTGGACTCTGATTATGCGGGGGATCTAGATAGACGGCGATTTACTACTGGTTATGTATTCAGGATACATGGGGCTCCGGTTAGTTGGCGATCGATGTTGCAGGTTACAGTAGCACTTTCTACTACAGAGACCGAGTACATGGCCATGGCGGAAGGAGTGAAGGAAGCATTGTGGTTGTAGGGTCTTCTAGATGATTTGGGAATTGAGCAGGAGAACGTGAACTTGTGGTGCGACAGTCAGAGTGCGATTCACTTGGCGAAAAATCAAGTTCATCATGCTCGTACCAAGCATATCGATGTCAGGTATTATTTCGTGTGGGATGTCATAGAAGAAGGCGATATTTCTCTCATGAAGGTGCACACGAATAAAAATCCTACGGACATGTTAACCAAGGTGGTCACAGGTAGCAAGTTTAAGCATTGCTTGGACTTGCTTCATATCAACCCGTATTGATCTGCCCAAGAGGGCATGGCCCTTCGGGACAGTGATGGGGTGAGGTGGAGATTATGATGGAGAAGTGCAGAACTACGATTAGCTTGATCCCGGTCAGAGGGTACATAGGCAACCATGGTACAATGGTGCAGCTGGTTTGGTCTGGGATTGGCCTGGTTTGGCGTTCGCGGTATTCTTCTGGTGTTCGTCCAAAATTTGAGGTTTATCAAATGTTGTCAGAGGTGGAGAATTGTGAACGTGGGGGGCATGTGGGGGACACAGGATAGTCAGTGTCCCTCATGCCCCCCCCCCCATGCCTCTTCCATACCCCTCTTATTCTCCCATACCTCTACCTCCCCTCCTACTCTTCCTCCACACTCACCCCCTTTTTTCTATAAATAGGAGAGGTAGTGAGGTAGAGAGTGAGGAGGTTGTGTGAAGTTTGAGGAGAGAAAGATTAGAGCGGTGATTTTAATATAATCACACGCGGTATTTTGAGAGATCTCAAGTTTGAGATCTTCTCTGTTTTAAGCTTTGTAATTTCTTGTGATCAAATAAGAAATTATTTGTGCTGCTCCCGTGGACGTAGGCAAGTGTGCCGAACCACGTAAATCTATTGTCTTAACTCATTTACTTATTGTTTTATCTATGTATTCGCTATTGCTTGTATTTTGGTTAGTTTCTCTCGGGGGAGGTTAATTCAGCTTCCGCGGCGGTGTGGGCGTCACCTCGACTCCCAACAGTTCTCATAACGCCAATACAGATTACAGCTTTCTTATTGGGTGCAGATCGTCGGGATAGATTCGGGTCGGGTTGCACATATCCAACTCATCTACAAGCCATAGAAAAAGTTAAGCCAAAATCCATGAAGTCCCGAGTGGGACAGGTTGCCTCGAAAATGGGCAACATTGACACGTGAGACAAATTTTATTTGTTTGTTCAGTTAACTCAAAAGATTTCAGAGGCAGAGACAAAGTAGAGAACCTGTGCTTCTTCTGCCGACATAAGTTGAAAAGAACCAAGGTTGAAGACATCAATCATTTTTTGTGGAATACGAAAATTGATGTGGATTCCTTCACGTGCTTAATTTACTGAGTCTGGAAAAATTTTCAACAGTCAAATTAGACTGCTAGCTAGGTTTTGGATGGTCAGGTTCTTTTTCTTGCGGCGGGTAACCTCTGTTTAATTTAGCCTACTAGCTAGGTTGACCACTTTGTTAGTATATTAGTAACTCTCAGATTAAGCATATATCTCTTCAAAGAAAAGTGTTAAAAAGGTCTCTCTCTTTTTTTTTTATTCAACAGGAATCCCGAGTTTGACCATTAACTCGGCCAATTATGGGAACCATAAAGAGATTCATGGGTAGTACTCCGGTGTCAGAGATTTACTTAACTAATACTATCAGGCTTGGAATGCTAAACCTTGATTATGGGCCCTTTCTCAGAATCCTAAAAGATCTCTTTCATATTATCATATTATAACAACTTTGTTGGGTAACAAAAATTTTGAAGGAGAGGAGAAAGTCCTTCAAATCCACTAAAGACGAGAGCAATTATTTCATTTCACATGAATATTAAATCTTTCACAATTCTCTATGTATCATCTCTCTTATACGCAATTAACTTAAAACATTTAACACATTCCCTCCTAGCAAATAACACAATAAATAAAAATTTGAAAGTAAATATTCTACAAGAAGGTACAAATCTTTCAAATAAAAATTTAAAATGAACTAAAATAATGCAATTGTAATTATTATACCTAGGAATCTCAAAATTTTAAGGAAATTTTGAATATCAAATTTAAACTAAAGATTTGTTTTATCATTTTTAGAATGGAGTACAATGGTGGATAACAAATACTGAAATATCTTTTAATTACTAAATAAATCTTTAAAAATTAGAACTTCTGGGCTCGAAGTATAAAATTAAAAGATATAATATTAACATTTAAAATTATAAATTTAAAATATATAATTTATTTTATTTTAAAATCTCAGTTATGACTATCTACTTTCTCATTTTTAATGAAAATTTTCCAAAAATAACAAAGCGGCTAGTTATTAGTAACGAAGCTGAGGTCATCAGGGAGGAATCGTGGGAGATTATTCATTCAAGTGAGCAATTATTTTATTTTTTTTGGGCGCAATTATCTTGGGAGAGTGATTAATGAGTCAAGATGAGGAACAGATGGCAATTATTTTAATGACAAAGAACACGTGATGTTGACCAGGGACTACTACTTTTGGTCTTGATGATATTCTCCCTTGTCTCTTTCTCCTCTATCTCTCACTGCATACTTGAGATTGTTGCATGCGCATGAACGCCATCTTACCTGTTTTCAATAATTGAATAACCATTGATAGGAATTGAGCTTTTCGAGAAAAAGAGACAGTTTTATTCATTGCGTTGAGTTATTTATATGCAATAGCAAGAAAAGAGCTTCTAGTATCCTAAGCGATGTAGGACTAAAATAAAAAGATACTATATGCCTAACAATTATATTTAACATCCCCTGTCAAACTCACGGTCGATAGAAAATCAAGAGTTTAGATAAAATGAGCCAAATTTGCATAGATAGTTGTTGCCATGACTCAGCAAGAGGTGGTTGAATTGGAGCACATCAGTGGCTGAAATTGCAGACGACAATATCATGTTGTTGCAGCGGTGATCGACGATCACACACGATGGTCGCGAGAGGAGAGATCTCGAGTAGTGGATCTCAAGAGGACTAGTTGACGAGATCGGATCTCGACGAGGACTGGTCGCCTGCTCAAAGGCAGTGCGAACGGCGAGGACTCTGATCAGACTTGTGTTTGTCGAGATCGGACCTTGATGAGGGCTGATTACGAAAGTGGCGATGATTAGACGAGATATGGTAGGGGATTGACAAGGTCTTGACAAGAATTATGGTTGGGAAATTTTGTCCAATAGGCATAGTGTGTGAATTTCGAAGCAATGGAAGTCGGCGGACTACGACACACTGACGGCGGATGACAGCTGACGAACCAGAGGCAAGAACAGCGGTGAACAAGATCTCAAGACATAGAGATCGGACGAGAGAACTATTGGCGAGATCAGATCTCAAAGAGGAAACAACCTTGATTGATGACGAGATCGGATCTCAATGAGGCAGCACCGGCAATGTAGAGGGGGTTGATGTCAAGCAGGGGTTGACGTTGAGTAGGGGTCAATGACGGGCAACTCTAACCTGGTCGGAGAGGGCAGGGGGCTAGCGATCACGAGTGCAGATGAAATCACGAGGGTTTGTGATGACAACGATGAGCAGGGGTCTGACCTGGTTGGAGCTGATCGACGAAGACGAAGGTTATCCTTGGCAGCGCTGGCGGCAGCCAAGAAAAGGTTGATGTCAAACTTGGTGTCGAAGCTAGTGTCTAAGCCGCAACGTTCGAATGAACAACAACTCGCATTGAACAGTACCGCAATAAATAGTGTCTCCGATGAACAGTCGCCCGCGTAAGAATAGTGTCGTTCAGCAAAGCGGCGAGGTTAGGGCTAGAGCTTTGCTGTGAACGGAGGTTGTGAATGATGGGGTGGTGCATCAAGGTTGAATCCGGTGTCGAGGCCGCCGAGGGAAAGTGGGGAGTTTTCGGCAAAACCCTCTTGGCGGCTCGATGTGGAGGAAGAAGAAAGAGGTCTCTCTAGGGCTAATAATGTGGTTTTGATGCCATGATAAGAATTGAGCTTTTGGAGAAAAAGATATTATTTTATTCATTGCATTGAGTTGTTTATATACAATAGCAAGAGAAGAACTTCTAGTATCCTAAGCGATGTGGGATTAAAATAAAGAGATAGAATATGCCTAACTACTATGTTTTACAACCATTATTATTTTTATCACTACACAAAGACTTCACCCACAAGCAATATGGGGATATATTATCCAAATAATATCCAATTGTGTTGTCTATTTATATATATATTTATTTATTTTTCTTATTTACGATACCACCGGAATTAAGGTAGCACAGTACTAAAGAGGATAAATTATATTTCTAACATCCATACTTTTATTTTTAATGAACTTATAGGTTGTATAGGAACACCATTGAACAAACCTAGATCTGCCGCTGCTTACCAGTCTTAAAAGCAATATAAATTACTTCTGAAAAGTTATACTCTAATTTGAGTTTGAATTCTTCTTTTTTGGATGCTGATTTTATATTCTTAATTAAACTGAAATTTTATTACATTTTTAAAATTGTTGCTAACTAGAGTTAGTTAACTAGAGAAACAAATTAAGTTTGGCGTAAGAAGCCCTGTTTCGTTTATATTAAGTTGATTAATGTCGCTCACCTTAGACTTGTGCAGGTAAAGGTTGGTTAAAATGATTTAGATTTTAGGTTTTGGTGTATTTATTGGAATTTTTATAGAATCAATAAATACACTGCCTGCTTGCTGCGTTCCTTCTTCATGGTATATTGGGCCATGGGGCATTGTCAGTGCTTCGTCGCTTCTATCGATGACTTCTCATAGAGGCCACGAGTCTATTTTCTGTAGCATAGATTAGAGGTATTTGCAAAATTCAAGGATTGGAAGGTGATCATGACATGTGAAGTATTTGAGGTGCTGACATAAGGTCAGCCAATGAAACTTAAATACAACCTCAAGTGACTTCAAATAGCTCTACATTGAACCATACATGTGACATCAATTGATAGTTCTATGGCGATCAGAACATAATGAGATAATGATGCAACATGCGATCCAAACCAAGGAGGGCGTTCTATGGCGATCAGAACACAATGAGATAATGATGCCCACATGTGATCCCAACCAACGAGGACTTTTCGCTAATTAATTACCTTCCTCGGCGTAAGAATAGAAGTTTGAGATATATAGAGCAACAATCCTTCCTATATGACAAAAAAAGGACCCCATGGGATGAGAAAGAGCAAGAAGCATGACACTGAAATAAGGACTACTGTCAGAGACAAAATCATTAATCTATTTGGTCGATCCATTATTCACCATGGACCGTCATGACACTTTAGATTCCCGAAGATCGAAATATGGACAAGAGAGCTGGTCTATGCCATCACAACCGATGACAATGTTTCCAAATGTAAAATCCCTTTTTGATTGGAGTTTTAGGTTTGAGTTTGTTGATAAAACCAGGGTTTGGACCCTTGATATCTATGAGCGTAGAACATCAAGAAAATAAGAGCGATTATAGCGAGGGATCTCTAAAAGAAAAGAGTAATTAATCTTCTTCAATATGGCAAAAAAATCTTCCCCACTTTCTCCTATAGACTGTGGCACACTGTGGAACCAAGTTAAAATCTGTGTTTTCTGTAGTTGCTTTGGTCTAATTTGCTTGTTTGTATCTTTATTCTATATATAAGGTTTCGAAAACCCATAGAAGTGTTCATGCTTCCTAGAATCTCTTGCTCTCGTATCAGTTAAATTTCCCTAGTTATCAATTCATGAAGGAAACCATCATATATAGTCCTCCATAAATATGCATAGACAACTAGCTCAGCACAAAAATCATATCCATATCATACGATTAACCCATAATTAGTCCTAAAAACAAATTAATTAAAATCAATAATCAATCATCCCAGAATCCCTTCAGCTCATCCAATGAAGGCAGCTTCATCTTCAGTATATCATCAAACTCCCCTTTCCCTTCTCTTCCCCCTTCTTCAGCCTTCTGTTGCACTTGCACTCCTTGACTAGTACTACTCCCCTCCGACGTTTTACCGTCAACTGTGTCCTTGCCTGTGAGACATTGGACAACGGACTTGAAGTGCATTACATCGGTGTGCACCTTCTGCGTCTCAATAATCTTTATGTTCACCGTTCTTTCTGCTTCTTTCGCCTTCGAACCGCTCTGATCTCCGTGCTGCTTCATTCTTTGAAAATTTCAGAATGCAGTGTAGAAAAGGGTTTGCTTGTTATTTGTTAAGTTTGATGGGTTACTTATATATAGAAGGAGAGATGTGGGTTTGAAGACTTTTGAAGGAAGAAATAGAGGGAGGAGAGGAGACAGAGATCATAAGATTTGATGATGATGCTGATTTGGGATGGAGAAGAGTCAGACTGAGCCAACTCTAGGTTTGGTTAAGATTTGAATTGAGGACCTTGAAATTGAACCGGTCGCTTGGTCAATTTTCCCGTGCTATTGACTAATGACGGTACTACTGCTTCAATAATTAATATGTGGTACGTAGAAACACAAGATAATTAGGGGGTGACAATTTATAACCTAACCCATTGATCCGATTCGACCCGACCAGTTATAAATGGGTATGGATTATTTTATATGGGTAGGATGATAAACGGGTCAACCCAAAGTACTTATTTATTAATCAAGTCATAAACATGTCAACTCGCCTACCCGTTTACTTTAACCCATTTATCATTCAATTCTTAACATTCAAAATTTTTTAAAATACACGCATAAAATACCAATACTTATAAACACTACTAAATCTATAAATTACATACAACACTATGTAAATTTTACAATTTGTAGAAAACACCCTTAGAGGTTTGAAAATTAGAAAACGCTCTCAAAAGTTCAAATTTACCAAAACCATGAAAATATAAAACTCACAAAACAAGACATAAATCTATAAATTATAAACACCATGAAATTTTAAAATTTGCAAAAACACCCTAAAAGTTTTAAAATTACAAAACACACTTTCCAAAAGTCAAATTTATGAAAACACACCCCAGAAATCAAAACCTACAACAGTATAAAATCGAAAACTTACAAACAGCACCATGAAAATTAATTTAACCCCAATAGTTTCAAAAATTGCAAAAAACACCCTAAATAAGTCAAATCTTATGAAACACCCCCAAAAAAATTAAAATCTACAAACACTACACAATCTATAACTTATAAATAGCACCATGAAAGTTTTGAAATTTGCAAGAAACACCCTAATAGTTTCAAAAGTTCAAAAAAACACCTAAAATAAGTCAAAATTTTTAAAACCTAAAAATTGAAACTTACAAAGAGTGACAAATTTATAATTTATAAATTACAAAAACCCACTAAAAGTTTTGAGTGTTGTAATTGTAGGCGTTGAAAATTGCCTATAAATCCCCGAACGTAGCTCGTGATGACGAGAATAATCGACAAGTCATCCGATGAAGTAATGGCAAATCGCTGACGACACAACAAGTGAACGCAGCCGCAAACGCTCTCCTCAAGACGCCCTACGCCAGAAGTTTTCGGCCGTCCGGCCAGTTAGCTAAGCAATAGGGGCAGCGCTTCTTTATGTCCGGCAGCACTCGAAATTTTTGAAAAGAGCTCTCCTTTCTCGAAATGCCACCGATTCCGAACCTGGTGAACTGATGCCATGAGTGCGAGTGAAGGGATAAACCCAACTTTAAAGCCTCAAATTAAGCTCTAAAACCAAAGAGAGAAGCCACGCAACGCCGGTCAAAACCGACATTCAGAGGTGTCTCGCCCGAAGCGAGACACCAGTTCGCCTCACCGGAAATTTGAGGTGTCTCGCCTAAGCGACACCTATAGGTGTCTCGCCACCGAGACATTCAGAGGTGTCTCGCCCGAAGAGACATTCCATAGGTGTTCGCCTCGCGAGACACCCGTAAGTTCTCGCCTGGGCGACACAAGGTCGAATGGGCTTTTGCCCGCCACCGCATCCGCCGGCCGTGATCTATAAATGTGACGGCTAGGGTTTCATTTTCGTGGGTCGGCAGAGATAAAACAGAGGAGATAGCCAACTCTTGTGTGTGCCTAGAGTTAGAGAATTTCCAAGGGAGAGGAGATCAAGATCTAGACTTGCACGGGGAGATTTATGACTCGAGATCCAAAGTTTTCGATCCGATCTACAACAAAGAACCATCCTTTGGATCAAGCTTGGCCTTGATCCGAAGAAGAGTAACGAAGTTCGCTTGGTCGATCTCGCTCACTACGCTGATTAGTTCCTTGGCTTAATTAATCTCCAGATTCGCTTAGATCTCGATCCGATCGATCTAAGAATTCCCACGCAAAAGGAGGGATTTTAGATCTAGATCCGCATCCGCATCTCATTCGATCAACACTTGGGAAAGGAATCGCGGTGGTCCACGGAATACATCCCCAGATAGGCAAAGAATCCCACGCAAGCTTAGGACCCCGTAAAATAGAGATCCTCGTGTTTGTTTAGGGTTAAAGTTGTAATTCTTGATTTTCATTGTAAGCCTTATAAAAGGCAATCTTTTTCTCAATTTCGCAAGTTTAATCAAGTTTGTAACGGATTCAAGCAATGACAATCATCCCAACTCTTCCCGAGAACAAGTCGGCACCACAATGGGAGCCACCGGTCTTGCATCCGAGATCGCAGTGCCGCAGCCCACGATTCGATCCCTGATCGAAGAGGTCGAACTAATTCACCAGAGAAATTTGAGGCCTATCTCTCGCCTCATCCAACTCCTTTTCCCCAAGAAGGCTAAGAAGCCTCCGCAAGGAGGACTCACAAGCCACCGACCAAGCCGACGCCTCGCCAACAACAATGACGGCAATAACTCCCCAGCGCCATCCAAAGGCCGATCTGATCTCCTCCTCCGCCAATGAGGAAAAGTCCGCCAAGGCGATGTGACTCTCTAAGAGAGCCCGCCAACGGCGCCGACAACGCCTTTATGCTGCAATACGCAGCGTTAGAATCCATGGACGGTGTCCGATACAAGCCGGATACGAAGTCCCAACAGGGCGAGCCCCGTAAGACGAAGATAGGTGGTAACTCCTCTAAACCGCCGACCAAGAATGGATCCCGCTGCATCGATCCACCCTCGGGCGGATCCAAAACGCCAGGCTCTACGCAGCTGCATGCATTGGTTCAGCTACTCAACAAACTTAAAGGAGCAGAGGTGACCAAGAAGTCACCGTAAGCAAGTCGAACTCAGCCTCCCGCACTGTGAGCTTTTTCCTCGATGTACCGGCGCTTCCACAAAGACTCCACCAACACCACACCCCTTTCGATAAGGGTTCGTTTCAGCCTAGGTCCGGCCTGGATCAAGGTGAAAGGTCAACTCTGCAAGCTTGTTGAAGAGATCCAGACAACTCGCAATGCCAGGTTTACCACGACGAGAAGTCACCGGAGAATCCACCAACCGGTTTGCGGATCGAGGTCCAAAAGCCCGCCGAGAGGTCGCAAGACCCAAAAGCGCGCTAAGGCGCCAGAACTTTCAAAGATTTCGCGGACGCCACCCAACCTCGATGGAGACGCCGCCATCCGATGATGACGCTATACCGAGAGATTGTGTCAAGACGGTAGGTTGCTCCGGGCTATGCCGATGAGTTGTACTATCGTCGAGGGTAGGAAGAAGTCTCAGAGACGAGCTCTCCGTAAACCGCATCCTCTTGCATTTGTACTAAATTGATCAAGGCAAGGTTTCTGAGTGTAAATGCCGCCATAAAATTAGGAAAGGGTGTCGGCCTTCCAAAGGCCGAGCACCAACGAACCGCCAAGACCTCGGCCAAGGCGCTCCCAAGAAGACATGCACTCGCCAAAGCAAAGATGAGCCGCTTGAGGTCACCATCAATATGACCAACAAGGCAACGCCGCCACGCAAGATTCCGTGAGCCCTCCCAACGTGGTGACTCTATGCGGCCTGGTACTATCGACGCCTAACTATCACGACCGCAACGAGGGATCCCTTCAAGGCACAACCGCGAACGAAGAGTACCTTCGAAGATGAAGTATCGGATGGCGGCTCGGCAATGGCATCCGATAACACCGCCTCTAGTGAAGGTCATACTGCGGAAGCACTCATGATTAGTGCAACCGGTGGCAAGCTACTTGAAGAAGCCTTGGCAAAACAGAAAGACAACTTCAAACTCGAGATGGACATGGCCATGCAGCCAGATGAGAGAAATGCATGACCGGCAGATGCAAGCCGATGATTAATCGCTGGTGAGGGCAGCCGCCGCAACAACGCCAATTTGACGGATAGCCACACGGATGAAGAGCAAGACCTTAACACCGGCGAGCGTAACGCCAATGATGACACCATGGTCCCACCTCAAAATCACCGGACAAATGCAAGTGAAAATGACAAGATCAAGGATCCGGAGAGCAAGGTCAACTCGCCATCTCGCTCAAGAAGTGAAGAAGACGGGATTCCGCGTTCCTACCCGAGAGTGGGAGTCAATCCTATCCCTAAGTTTAATTTAATAAACTTCACGCCGCTCGATGGGAGAGGGTCCCCACTCAACATCTTATCTACTTCAAGAGCCATTTGGGGTCATCTCCTAACGAGCCCTTGATGGTTCTGGCCATTCATCGCACTCGCGAGGGCGCCTTCGATTGGTACCGCCTCAAAGCGGGCAAAGATCAACACCGGGAAGACATGGAATCTATGTTCCCGCGAACTTCTTCGATGACGCATACGCAGGTTTCACTGGCGCATGGACGCAGAAGCGTAAGGATGGAGAAACCGTGGATAATTTTGTCAAACGGTTCCGCAACAAGGCGATGAACCGTCGCGGACCCAATCACGGAGGAATTCATCCTCAAGACCGCCAAAGATAACCTCTCACCGGACGGATCGTATGCATGGGCACCGCACCGCCTAGAACCTCGGAAAGACTTGAAAGTCCGAGGGAAGAGGCCGAGCGCTTCTCAAAAGGGAGAAGGCGAGCGAGGTCAGAAAGGCCAAATCCACGGAACCAAAATTTTGTCCCCTAACAAGGGAAGGCGCCAATGAAGAATGTTGATGCGATCAAACTTTCCAAGCACTCAACAATAGAATGCAAGCAGCTAGCTGACCCCATCGCAAAGAACAATAGCCCCTAAACCGAGGGCGCCCACCGTGTTTCCCAAGACGTATTCTTCGTGGACTAAGAGGTGCCTCGATCTTCAAGTACTTGCTAGACAACAACAAGATCCAACCGCCGATCGCCAACCAGAGGAAGCTCAAAGGACTATGCATCCCAAGCATCACGCCTATCATAGGCGATACACCACCGACCAAGTCATGCTACCACCAAGGACAAGATCCAAGCTTTGATTGAAGTGGGGTGATCACCCAAAACCAAATAAGGGGAAATGGCGCAAACGCCGACGCCCATAAGCTTTGGGACAAGGTTTACAACCCGGTTCCGTAAACCGTGGTCAAAGTGGGAATGAAGACGGTGAATGACGATCCCCACAAGCAATGAGAGAAGGGTTAGTGCCGCGACACGTACCAAATGGCTTAACTCCTATGGGTCCACCGGACTTACTTAAAGACGATCGCTGGGCTAACGCCTTCGCCTAAAAAGAAGTCCAAGGAAAGGGCAAATCTTGCCATGCTACCTCAGCGGTTTTACTCGACGACGACGAGCAAATTCCTACGGTTCTTTGTCTGAGGAGGAACAGAAGCCTTTGTCACCGTGAGGCGGAGTACGCTTACAAATACCCCGATGACTCCAACCTTAATGCTAAAACATTAACGGAGCTTGGGGTAGTAACAATTCCACGGTTCCGCCACCCCTAAGGAGGACGCCACCGTAACGAAGGGGAAACAACCCGCAAATCCCGAGGTGCAACCCGGCGATCCGGTTTAATCGCCCGATTGGAAGGGATAGACCGGGAACACAAGCTCTCCCTACCGCTTCGATGTGATGGCACAATTGGCCAACATCCCGAAGAATAACTTTATAATGAAGCTATTGAGGTTGTCCAAGGAAACCCGCTGCCGCTACGAAGCGCTATGCACTCGCAGGTCTTCCTAACCCACATTAAATCAAGTCCAGAGGAGCCGGAGTCATCAGCCCGAATGCAATGTGGCTCCAAGCATATTCCCCGCATCACGCTCTCTAAGGAGGATATGTAATGACGACGGCATACGATGTCACGCACTTCATTGTGGTACATTGGTTCCAAATAGTCAACCGGATCCAAGTTGATCCGGTTCCACAGAGCATCATGCCTTTATACCGATGTATAGCCTGGGATTCCCCGCCGCCACTCGCTTCGGGACCGGCACCGGATATACTGGATTTAACACCGGGTCTCGCCACTTGGTAAAATCCGCATTAAGTGTCGATGGGGACTTAAAGTCCGGAAGTCACCGCTACGCCATTGACGCAGAGACTTCCTATAACTTGTTGTTGGGTCGCCTTGGATCCATAACCATGTTATAGTCCCTCTACCTCCATCGTTCCAAATATGTCGACACTAATAACGAGGTTAAGACGGTGGTCGCGACAAACAACCGCTTAAAGGACCGAGAATTATTTCACCGAATTCTCCTTTACTCGCGAATGAGTCCGACATCAATCATCGCCCATGGCACGGACAGCCGTGAGGACGCCGATATCGGGCCGGCTTGACTATAAAGGTGGTTTTGTTCTAAATGACATTGTACCCTTAGTAGTCAATCTTGACGAAGAGGATCTTCCGATGAAAGTTGTAATCGCACTTTCGTCAAGAAGAAATAAAAGATGATTTAGAGTACTCGTTGTTTTGAATGATGTAATGAAAAGTTATATAATGACCCCGAATTGCATATGCCAATTCGGTCATCCCGTAATACGTAAGCACCTTCGAGACTCATCCAAGACGACTCGCCGTCCAAGGGAAGGGAGGCCGCAAGAAGGACTTAGTCTACTAAGAGGGGAGTTAACTCCCACGCCCAACTACTTCCTCGCAGACGGGTTCCGGCGAAGATAAACCAAACTTCATCTTTCCGATATAGCCCGAAGCAAAGACCTCATGAAGAAGTGGGGTACGACTTTGCGCTGGGAGAAGGACTTTATTTTGGGCGGATCTCCGCTCCACCCAAGGTCGATATGTACCAAGGGAAAACCCGATAATTATTACGGATTTAAAAGGGGATTGGGATACACATCCTCTTCAGAAGATGAGTGTTGTTGGTTGATCAATAACCAACCACCCAACCTAGACGACGAGTACTCATCCGATTCACGCTCGACTCGACGCCGATCGGCAAGATGTTCGGGGGTTGATGTCCAACATGGCTACAAAGGGACCCCACTACACCGAAGAAGACGAAGAATTGCCAACATGGGAAGACCCATGGGTCCATCACCTCAACATGCGATGGGGACCGGCTTGAGCAGGGAGCCTCCGATCAAGACGAGGTAGTCCGTGATCAACATGGGTAATGAAGCACACCCTAAACTTATAAATATTAGCAACAGCCTTCCCCGTGAGGAAAAGAAAAGGTTGATCACTCTTGTCGAGAGTATATCGACAGCTACCGAGCTACGAGGACATGCCGTGGCTCGACCCCAATGTGGCAATGCAATCACCGACATTAAAGTGGATGCCAAACCGGCAAACAAAGAATGAGACGGTTTCGCCCACGATTATGGAGGCAATTGTTGCGAAGTAAAGAAGCTCATAGCCTCGGTTTTATCCGGAGGTTCAACATCCGGATTGGGTGGCGAATATTGTTCCTGCAAAAAGAACGGACGATCGTAATTTGCGCCGACTACGAGATCCAATGCCGCGCCCAAAAGACGACTTCCCACTTCCAATCACCGATGTGATCGCCGATAATACATGTGGATTTGAGCTAATGTCCTTCATGGATGGGTTCTCGTTACAACCAAATCAAGATGCATCCGAATGACGCAAAGCACACGGCGCTCGTGAACTCCTCTAGGCATCTTCGCATACGCCATGCCATTCGATCGAAGAATGCCGGCGCCACTTACCGCGCAAAATGACAAAGATCTTTCGTGATCATCTTCGAAGACGGTCGAATGTTACGCCGATGACTTGGTTGTGAAAAGTCGTGACAAAGATGACCATATCCGTGACTTGAGGACGGTATTCGACCTCATGCAGCTCATCAATTAAAGATGAACCCCACCAAGTCTTTCCTCGAATGTCCAAAGTGGCAATTCTGGTTTGTTGTTACCAACAAAGGTATCCACATTGACCCCGACAAAATAAAGGCAATCAATGAATTGCAACCCCCAAAGAATCTAAGGGAACTCGAGGATTACAGGGCGATTGGCGACATCCCCGCTTCATTTCCAACCTCTCCGAAAATGTCACCATTCTCTAAGCCAACAAAAGGGGTGTCCTTTGTCCGATGACGCCGCCGAAGGCATTCAAGATATCAAAACATATCCGACTAATCCTCCCACTGCTGTAATCAAGTCCGTAAACCGTTTTGATTTATATCAAAGCGATTTAACCATTCGCTGAGTGCTTTACTTGCGAAGACGACGCACCACGGCCACGAAGCAGCGGTTTATTATCTAAGCCAACCTTGGTGGGTGCGGAATCTCGCTACCCAATGACCGAGAAAGAGTGTCTCGCCTGGTCTTTGCGATTCAAATGCACACTACTTAGTTGGGCAAACGATCTACGCCATTTCTAACGTAAATCCCGCTCGGTGTTCATGACGCAACAGCCTCTATGAATTGGCGCTGGCGAAATGGGCTTTACTTTTGTCCCAAGATGACTTGCACTTCAAGCGCCAGGTCAATTAAGGGACAAGCCATCTGCGATCTTTTGGCGCCAACCCAACAAAGGATACGGCCAACTATTTGATGATTTACCGGATGAGACCCACGAGGTTAACACAACTCGCACCAACAGTGTGGCATTTATATTTTGATGGAGCGCCCCGAAGCAATTAACGCGGCGAAGCTCGATAGTCAAGATCGAGTCGGAGTAGTCTTAGTTTCCCTGTGGAAGCATGTCATGCCTCTGCTTATTCATCGACCGAGCCCTCGCCTAACAATGTCGCAGTACAACGCGCCTCATTGGACTTAGCTTCGCTAAAGAGCCGGGGTAGAGTATCTCGGCTCTTCGGGATTCCCAACTCATTGTCAAACGCATCAGGGGACTATGAGGTCGTGAACCCGATTTAATCCCATACCATCGTCGCTATCGAAGTTAGCGGACTCGCTTGAAGGATTCTTCATCGAGTACATTCCGCTTCCTGTATCGCGATGCGTGATGCATCAGCGGCATTAGCAGTTCTTTGGCGCAACCTCCCAGATCGAAAGCAAATGGTCACGGTGAGGACCCACCGCTTATTCATTCCTATTTATGACAGACGTAAAATGACTAAAAGGGTAGTCACTAAGGAAGTGTATGCAACCCAAGTCGGACTTGAGCCCCGAGATTGGCGCTTCCCTATTATTGACTACGCCTTGCACGCATCCGCCGTAAGATATGAAGGAGCGCGGAATCATCCGGCCGAAGAGCCAAGGTTCTTCTACAATACGGAAACCCGTGACGCTTCATCGGGCGTGGTATAACGGTTTGCTACCACGCTTTCAAACAAAGAGGCGAGGAAGTTCTCCAAGAAGCACACGGAGGAGAATGCGGCGCACTACCAGTCCTAAGCTCTATGATCGATCGAGGATGGGGTACTACCGCCTACTATGGTCAATGATGCGATCGCGATATGCTCGAAATGTCACGCTGCAAATACACGCAAACTACTCGCGATCAACCTCCCGAGCAACTTCACCACACATCTTGGCCATTCGAGACATGGGGCATGGATGTGGTAGGCCCAATCTTTCCTCTGTCGGCCAAAGGTGATCGGTTTATCCCGGCGACACCGACATTCCAAGTGGGCGAGGCGATTCCCTCAAAGAGGTAAAAGCCGAATGTAATTCGTTCATCAAGCACCACGCCATCTATCGACACGTGTACCAAGGCGATCGCATATGATAACGGTCCCCGCCATTAGCAATGCCTTCATTCGGTTTTATGAAATTAAGATCCGTGACGCCTCTCAATCAAGGCATAAACCCAGAAACGGATTGGCGAGGCCTTCAACAAAACGATCATTAAAATTCTCAAGAAGCGGTGAAAAATAACAAACGCGACCGATGATAAACTCGAGAAGCACTCGGGCGATCGCGACGACGATTCGCGACACCGACCGGGCTACCCCGTACTCTCGGGTATGGGTGTGAAGCAGCCCCGCCTTTGAAGTTCAGATTCCATCCTCCGCGATTGCTCTCGCAACCGAGATGACGACAGAGGAGCTACATCAAAAGCCAAGAACTCGAGATGCTAGATGAAAAGCTGGAAGCTTAACAGACATTGAGTTTTACCAAGCAAGGATGTCCGTGGCCTTCAACAAGAAAGTCCGACAAAGGAGCTTCAAGGAGGAGACTTGGTCCTCGCCGCCGACGACCGATAATTCTCGACTCCAAGAGGAAGGGTAAGTTTGAACCCAAATGGGAAGGGCCGCTTGTGATTGAAACGGTCTATTCCAATGGCGATATCGCCTTATCACCCAGAAGGCGATAGGCAATTAATGCCGATCAATGGGAAGTTCCCGAAGAAGTACTATCCTTAGTACCTTCAGATAACCTGCTTTGGAGGGAAGTTCTTCGAAATATTTTCCTGAGATAACCCTAATTCTTTCCTCCAATTCCCACCGATCAAACTCATTGACGGTGGGTCCACAAAATTTTCTCTCGTCCCTCCACTGAAACCCCCTTGACTTCTTTCAATAAGCAAGGGTCCATAAAATTTTTGATCCTCTATCAAAATCCCTCTTGATTCCTTTCAATGAACAAGAGGTCCACTTTCAAATTCGAGATCACTTTCGATGAACGTAAAGCCTCCATCATTTCCATTTCACCACGCCTCCCATGGCGGTAGTACTAAAATTGGAACACTCTCGATAAACGACCTTCGATCGTGGCTAATCCTATAAAAGTGAAAACTACCAGATCTCTTCGATTCTCTGAGTGGAGATCCCACTCTTAGTTTCACCTTAAGAGATTCTCAAGTGGAGATCCCACTTTTAGTTTCCCTTTCTTGGAGATAGGATATAAAATCCTTCCTCTCCATCTTCCTGAGATAGAATATAAAATTCTTCCTCTCCAAGACTAAGAAACAGATATAAAATCCTTCTTTTCTTATGTTCACTGGGGTTCGCTCTCACCTGCATTAAAGGAGACCGGAAATAGAATATAAAATTCTTTCTTTCCAAAGACTTGGAGACAGGATATAAAATCCTTCCTCTCCTTCTTCCGGAGATAGAATATAAAATTCTTCCTCTCCAAGACTAAGAAACAGGATATAAAATCCTTCTTTTCTTATGTTCACTTGGGGTTCGTCTCTACCTGCATAAAAGGAGACCTGGAAATAGAATATAAAATTCTTTCTTTCCAGCACTTGGAGACAGGATATAAAATCCTTCCTCTCCGACATCGGGAAACAGAATATAAAATTCTTCCTTTCCCACAATCAATTCCATTCACCAGCCTCTGATCCGTTCACCATTCTCCTGACAAAAGAAGACACCAAGATTCATCTTGGGGCATTTTATCCCGAAGCCTAAGAAGGGATAAAGCCAACGCCTCGCACGCGTTGCCGGTTTAGTCTTTTTTCCGATTGAAGAAGACACCAGAGCTTGATTCTGGGGTATTTTATCCCGAAGCCTAAGAAGGGATGAAGCCAACGCCTACCACGCGTTGCCGGGTGGTCTCTTGCCCGAAAGAGTAATGGCTTCACGATTCAACATCGTAGCATTAAGTCTAAGAGAGTCTCATTCTTTTAGCACAACGTCATGTGCGGAACGGATCCAGATAATCCGCATGCTAGCCCGGTTCAAACGGTGATCGGTAAAGGCCAATCAAATCCGTTGAAGGCTGGGGGTTGGCCAATAACCCCAAAGTCACCGCCTAACACGCGGCGCTAGTCTTTACCCGTGAAAAGTGACAAAGTCTATGTATTCAAAGTCATAGCACCAAGTCTAAAAGAGTTTCATTCTTTTAGCACAACGCCATGCGGAACGGATTCGATAATCCGCATGCTAGCCCGGTTCAAACGGTGATCGGTAAAGGCCAATCAAATCCGTTGAAGGCTGAGGGTTTGCCAAGAATCCTATGAATGCTGTGACAATGAAAATGACAGATCGCAAGTCACAACAACAATGGAACTACTGCCGACGCACCGACTTCCGCAGTTGGTCCTCTACAGCCCTTTATGAAAGTAACCCCGCTATACCTAGCTTTGGAGGAACATCTTACCAACAAAAAAGAATTCATCAAGACCACCAAATTGAGGATGAACTAGCTAACAAGACTAGTCCCCCAATTAAACGGGATAGAGACTCAAGTGTTTCCAGGTGGGCTATCATAGAGAGCCGACCTCATTGCACCAAGAAATGGGATATGTCAACCTAGATGCATGGAGTCAATCGGGATGTACACAAGGGTCAATCATTACTCCTACGCAGGTCGGTTCATCGATCTCCCCGAGAGTATAGGGTCACAAAGCAACCATGCACCGCTTTTCATTTCGTGACGGAGCCCTATCGCAGGCACCTCCTCAAAGGAGACCTTAAATGTGGTCCCCGCAAGAAAAACTCCCACCGAGGCACTAATAGTATACAATTCCAACCACCACCAACGGATCAACTTATGCCAGACAATGAATGCAACTCATGAAGGGTTCCTCTCCAAACGGACAAGAAATCCCCATGATGGTCGAACCCCGAATACTCCGATAAGGAACATGAGTATAAACCGCTCCCTAATTTATTGGAAAGTTCCCGAGGATAACCTAATTCTATTCCAACAAGGAGTAGGATTCTCCCACCATACTCCAACTAGGTATACGAAGTCTAAACTATTTCCTATTTTGTCGAGAAGTTCCCGGAGAATAGTTTTATATTCTTAAGGATAACTCGACAATCCCCAATTTGTTTCCACGGGTTCACTTTACGACGGACAATTCGTTGTGATGAAAAATTGCCAATTGGAGGTTGAATTCGAGAGAAAATTTTTGATGCCTGACAACGCCACATCTCGAGAAAATCCTCCCACAGTGGTCGTCCCGCAACGAGCATCGCAGAAGAGTTCACCAATCAAAGGATGAATCCTCAATATCCTCCCACCGGGTTTAGTCTTATGCCAAGCCATGCAAGGGAGATTTCACCGATTCAAAGCTAAGTCTCACGTAATTGATGAACAGCTCAACGACAACTCACACCACGAAGCTAAAAATAAGAAAATTCATTCATCGCCATCGAAGTCAAGATTTCGACAGCCGTCGACAATAAATGCAAAGACCGCGACACTTTTAGTTATCCTACAAAGCACCGATAGTCCGAAAGAATCGGAGAGATCAAGATTTGAAGCCGCTGTGTCCTATTACACCAATCGGTCCGGGTTTATCACATCCAAAGTATTTCGCTTCTTCTATAAAAGAGCCAGACCAAACGCTTTGGAGGGTATCTGTGGCGTTGAAAATTGCCTATAAGTCCTCGAACGTAGCTCGTGATGACGAGAATAATCGACAAGTCATCCGATGAAGTAATGGCAAATCGCTGACGACACAACAAGTGAACGCAGCCGCAAACGCCTCCTCAAGACGCCCACGCAGAGTTTTCGGCGTCCCCAGCCTAGCGGGGCGGGGGTCATGGGGGGCCCTTTATGGTCCGGCCACCGAAATTTTTGAAAAGAGCTCTCCTTTCTCGAAATGCCACCGATTCGAACCTTGGTGAACTGATGCCATGAGTGCGAAAGTGAAGGGATAAACCCAACTTTGAAGCCTCAAATTAAGCTCTGAAACAAAGCAGAGAGAAGCCACGCAACGCCGGTCAAAACCGACACCAGAGGTGTCTCGCCCGAACGAGACACTCCAGCATGCCTCGCCGAAGCGACACCAGAGGTGTCTCGCCTAAGCGACACTCCATGTCCGGGCCACCCGAGACAGAGGTGTCTCGCCCGGCGAGACACTCCATGGTGTCTCGCTGAGCGAGATTACCATAGGTGTCTCGCCGAGGAGACACCTGTGGCGTCTCTACTGGCGACACCAAGGTCGAATGGGCTTTTGCCCGCCAGCATCCGCCAGATCTATAAATGTGACGGCTAGGGTTTCATTTTCGTGGGTCCAGAGATAAAACAGAGGAGATAGCCGAACTCTTGTGTGTGCCTAGAGTTAGAGAATTTCCAAGGGAGAGGAGATCAAGATCTAGACTTGCACGGGGAGATTTGCGACTCGAGATCCAAAGTTTTCGTGATCCGATCTACAACAAAGAAACCATCCTTGGATCAAGCTTGGCCTTGATCCGAAGAAGAGTAACGAAGTTCGCTGGTCGATCTCGCTCACTACGCTGATTAGTTCCTGGCTAATTAATCTCCAGATTCGCTTAGATCTCGATCCGATCGATCTAAGAATTCCCACGAAAAAGGAGGGATTTTAGATCTAGATCCGCATCCGCATCTCATTCGATCAACACTTGGGAAAGGAATCGCGGTGGTCCACTAATACATCCCCAGATAGGCAAAGAATCCCACGCAAGCGGGACCCCGTAAAATAGAGATCCTCGTGTTTGTTTAGGGTTAAAGTTGTAATTTTGATTTTCATTGTAAGCCTTATAAAAGGCAATCTTTTTCTCAATTTCGCTGTGTTTAATCAAGTTTGTAACGGATTCAAGCAATGACAATCATCCCAACTCTTCCCGAGAACAGTAACAAACACCCTAAACGTTTCAAAAATTGCTAAATACACGCTCAAAAGTCAAACTTTTACAGAAACACGCCCCAAGTAGCACCATCAGATTTCTAAATTTGCAAAAAAACACCCTAAATGTTTAGAAAATTGCTAAATGCAATCTTAAAAGTCAAACTTTAATATAAACACGACCCATAAACAATGAAATTTATAAATAGTATAAAATCTATAAGTTATAAACAACACCTGCAAAATTTTAAAATTTGCAGAAAATACCCTGAAAGTTTCAAAATTGCAAAATACACGCTCAAAAATGTCAAATTTCATAGAAATGCGCCACATAAATATCAAAACTTATAAATAGTACAAAATTTATAACTTATAAACAGCAATGTTAAAATTTTGAAATTTGTAAAAACACCCTAAAAGTTTCAAAATTGTAAATACCCCATGAAAAGTCAAATTTTACAAAAATACATGCCGAAATATAAAAACTTACAAACAGTACTATAGTTTATTAATAACAATGTGAAAATTTTGGTATTTTTAAAAAGCACCCTAAAAGCTTCGAAAATTATAAAAAACACCCTTAAAATTCAAAAGTATAAAAACCTGAAAGTCAAAACTTACAAAGAGTATAAAGTTTATAAATTAGAAAAAGTCCATTGAGAAAATGATATTTGCGTAAAACGCAATAGAACTTTTAAAATTTATAAAAACACTCTCAAAAGTTAAATTTTATAAAAACACCCGATAATATCTAAACTTTTAAACAATACAAAACCTTTGAATGATAAATAGGACCATAAAAACTTTGACCATAGACTCTATGTTAAGTACATGAAAATTATAAAACAATTAAATAGGTCACTTGGATCGGTGGGTAACCCGTTTCATAAACGAGTTGACCCGATTATTTAATAGGTTGGGTCGGGTTAATATTATACCAGTTGTGTCAAAATTTATATGGGTCTGGTCGGGTCGACCCGTTTGCCACCCCTCGATAATAATGGTTGGATTCGGGCAGGGTACACTATATACCGTAATTTGTTACCCGATGGTTGCTTTCAAATATTTGTGAAAGTTTTTTGTGATTTGTGGGTTCCAGTTCTAAAAAGTTTTCAGAGCAAAATCAAATCTTGGAATCCTTCGCTCAGTTTCAAAGATGGAGACAGGATAATATGGGATATTTGGTGACAGCTCACCAAATTGCGTGTCAGAAAATCCTCTCCAATCTCTCCGATTTAGGTGAGAAATTAAGTGAGAAAACTATTTAAAAAATAAATAAAAGATGGGGCCCACATATTTAATAGCCACTCATTTTAGAAAATTGATCAGATCAGAACTGCTTGCATGAGAGCGAGAGTTTTGGTCCATTCACTTGGGGTGGGGAAATTCTCAATCTTACCCCACCAAGCCCATGAACGGCACAAAACTACTCGCTCGCACGCGGATAGTTCGGATGCGATCCGGACTCCTCATTTTATATGGAAACGAATCTAAATACAAAGGTGGTCCATTCACCACTCATTTTAGAAAATAGATCAGATCAGAACTGCTTACATGAGAGCGAAAGTTTTGGCCCATTCACTAGGGGTGAGGAAATTCTCAATCTTACCCCACCAACCCCATGAACGGCACAAAACTACTCGCTCGCACGCGGGTAGTTCTGATGCGATCCGGACTCCTCATTTTATATAGAAACGAATCTAAATTCAAAGTTGGAGGGGTCCACACTATAATCTCGGTCTTCAATTTTGCAAAAACAAACAGATAATTATTAGATTTTGCACTATCCATTGCATTATTCTACCAGCCAAACAAAGAATGAACATTTTGTAGATTTTTAAACTTTAAAGATTTCTAAAAAATTCAAAAATCCAAAAATTAAATCCATGAGCCAAAGAGGCCATAAGATGTAAGTGGGACTCGATTTAAAAAAGATGTAAGTGAGCCAGGCCTAACAAGATCCATTCCAAACCAAATTGGGACAATTCCTTCTTTCTTTCTTTTTTTTTTTTGGGATTATTTGTACTTAAATATCACAAAGTTTATCCTATTTTTAACTTTGACATTGTGATTTTTTTATTTTTTGCCTAAAAATATCTACAAGTTCAACAAAATTTAATTTTAATGGTCACATTAATTGACAAATTTGAAGGAGACTCTATTATTCCAACTATTGTAAGGTTTAGCTTGTATCCTAGGACGAAAATCTTTATTTCACTAACTAGCAACAATTGGCTAAAACATTTTTGTAATAAGCCTCCTACTACCTCAAGGATTGCGATGATAACTATCTCCCAAGCTTCTATGATATTTGCAAAATTCAAAAGTTAGCCAAAAAAAAAAACTCTTTATAGTCTCCTCGATTATATTAATAGCAAAAGTTTCTCTTTGTAGTCTGCTTTGATTATATATCAGTTAGATATCAACGTTAAATTTTGTTGAAATTTGAGATTTTGCAACAAAAACACTTAGGTGGGTTATTGGTTGTGGATTGTTGATTTGGATTTGGACTTTTTATTGGATTTCAATTTAGGTGTTATTCGTTTCGGACTAAAATTTGGATTTAAATTTAAGGTGTTATTGGTTTAGGACTAGGATTCGGATTTAAATTTAACATGTTATTGGTTTAGGGCTAGGATTTGGATTTGAATTTAACGTGTTATTGGTTGTCTAGGATTGTTATCAGGACTAGGATTTTAAAATCCACACTCCATTCCAACTCTATAGTTTTTAATGAAAAAGTTTTAATAGAAAGTCCAAGTTAAAATTGATGGATTGTGATGTTACTATGTGGATTTCTCTCCTCTTCTCTTTACTTATTTAAATATTTAATATATTTCAAATTATATATATTTAATTTTATAATATTCCACATTTCTAAGTTATTATATACTAACATTGACTGTATTTAATTTTAAAATATTTTAATCAACTTCTATAAATTTATTTAATTCATTTAAAATGAAATATATTTAATGCTACTTAATCACTTAATATATTTAATATTTAATATTAACTTAGATATGTTCATTATTTAACATTTCTTAAATATGCAAATATTTTAAAATATTTAATACTATATTACATACATTTCGTTTGAACTTTTAAATGAATTACAAGATGTATTTAATTTTGTTGTTGTCATCCGTTAATCGAAATGAGAGTGGTTTTTTAAATTAATATTTTTGTTAATGATTATTATTCAACATAATAATTTAATTTGAAACTCCTAATGCAAATAATCCACAAATCTAAAATTTATTCCGAGAATCCGACCCTCATTCGATGAATCCAAAGCAAAAGTTCGAGATTCCAAACCAAAAGTTCAAGAATTCTACTCACAAAAATCAAAATCTAATCCAAGAGTCCGGGGCTCTAACCATAAATTCCGAGTCCAGGTCCCAATCCAAGAATGTCGGATTCATGAACAATTGTCCGAGTCCAACTCAATAATCCGGAACGAATAACACCCCCTTAGGGCAGTAAAAATGGGGTAAACTTTGGAGTATTTAACCACAAACAACCTTTTTTTTTTAATATACACCTTTTAAAAACAAGAATTTTTCTTAATCATCTAGAAAGTATTAGTTAGATCTATATCTTTTGAAGTATTGATATTTTAAGGTTGATTTTCTTTTTATCTAGAACTTCGTGCAGGTCCCCGGATAGACCTGAATATTTTATTTGATTCATGGCTGAAATAGCCTCAAAAAGGAGATAAAGGGAAGAAAAGGTTTTTTTTTCCTTTTTTGGTTTTTTTTAGGGGTGGGGGGCGGGGGGCGGTGGAGGATATGGTCGAAGCCCCTAAAAACAAAGCTTACATGCACTAGCCAAATATTGCATTGAGAAACAACATTTTTTCTAATGTGAGGGCAAGCCTAACATTTTAAGGAAGATCCAAGTCTGAATTAAAAATAACAAGGTTACAATTTCTAGCTCCATTTGCCAACAACCTATCAGCTACAACATTAGCCTCGCTATAAATGTGATGAATGACAAAAGACATGTCAGATAATAAATTAATGACCTCCTTCCATAGAAAACGATATTGTCATTGAGAGGGAGAGGAACCCATAATCAGATTAACGAAAACAAGGGAATCCGCTTCAATACCAACTTGAGAAACACCAGTATCTCGCCACAGAACTAAGCTCTTATTTCCAGCCTTTAGCTCAGCCCAAAAATTTCAACCATCACTATCCCTACATCACAGGAGTTAGTATTCTGCAGCGCAGCACCGTCCTTGTTGAGCTTATAATCTAGCCGACCTTTTCCATTTAACAAGCACAATTTTTGTTATAAAAATCGAGTTATCCAAGTTTTTAATGTTTGATGAAGAAGACAGTTGAGAACGGTAATTAGATTCACTTTGTAGTTAAAAGGCTGCAGGATTTATAGTTACAACACACCTAACAGAATTTGTACTTGCACCTCGTTGTCAAAACATGGCTCTCAATTGTTAAATCTTTTACTATCTCTAATTTGTTATTACCTCTCTCATGTTACCTTTTTATTTTTACTAAGTAGGATACACGTGCTTTGCACGTGTCAAATATTTGATTATTTCTTTTGGGTCTATGTCTTTACTATAACTCGCTTCAATAGTTCATGGTTACCATACAATATATTGCACTAAATAAGATCCACTTTTTAAACATCTCTTGATGATGATCATAACATGATCACAATATTTTGTAGACTATCTCAAGCTTGCTATTGCATAAAATTTAGTAATGCCATTTCAAATGTTAAAACTTTGATCTAATAGATATATCAAAGATCCTAACTTGTAAATTTTGCACTTGTTATGTCATGTAGTAAATTCATGATGCAATGAAAAATCCACATTAAATACATACTTGACAAAGTTCACATGAGACCAACAAAGGAGATTAGTTACATTATACAAAACCTCAGTTTAAGAATAATTAAATACTATATATAAAGATGTTAATAATTACTAATATACAAAACTAATATGAATTCAATGTGGATAAAATACTTGTAACCAAAAATTAAATTCCCACAAAATTGCTACATCACACTTTTTATGCAAAATGACAATAATATTATTTAGGAAAATTGACATTTCCCTAAAAGAAACATATGGTATCAAAGCCTTGACCTCTCTAGGGAAGTTTTTAAACTTTAAGAGATACCAATTCCTTGTAGCAAATGTCTTACCGATCACTTACAAAGTAGTGCCAAGGTGAAAGAAAGTGCATACACAATTTTGCGCAATGAGAACATTTTCATAAAGAGCTATGATCTCAAAGAGATAATGCGGGTATATAACCCATCCAAAGAGACCTCCCTCTGGAATCTGATAGTATTTGTTATCATTTGTTCAAAGAGATAATGAAGTTTAGAGGGGTCTTGCTCAAAATTCTTCAAATGTTATTTTTTTTTAAAAAAATTTACATTAAGGTTGTGTTTAGATTCAAGGGATTGCTTTTAGATTCTAGAATTCAATTCGAAAGTTTAAAATTTAGTAATTAATTCCAATTCCATTGTTTGGCAATCGTTAGAATTTCAACTCCAAAGTCAATGTTTTCCTATTTTAAGATTTTCAGGAGATTGTTTGTAATTTTTGGTCTTTCTAGGAGCTTATTCATATTTTTTAATTTTTTGGGAGTTGTTTGTAATTTTCAAAATTTTCAGATTTTTTCAAGGGCCTATTTGCAATTTTTAAATTTTCATAGGGGCTTTTATAATTTCAAAATTTTCGAGGGTCTTTGTAGTTTCAAACTGTTCAAGGGACTGATCGAAATTTTGAGATGCTCAAGGTGTTTTCTGTAATTCTCAAATTCTTCGAGACATTTTTATAATTTTTAAAACTTTTTAGGGGTTGTTTGTATTTTTTAATTTTCAATGCATGTTTGTAGTTTCAGACTATTCATTGTGCTGATTGAAGATTTCTGATTTTTAAGTGTTTTTTATAATTTTTAGATTTTTTGGGGTGTTTTTTATAATTTCCAAATTTTTCAAGGACTACTTGTAATTTTGAATTTTTACAGTGTTGTCCATAATTACGAATACTTTAGGGGGCTGCTCAAAATAGTCTAATTTTTAGGGTGTTGTCTATAATTTTTGACCATTTTGGAGGTGTTTTCTATAACCTCAGATTTTAAGGGGTCTGTTTATAATTTTAAATTTTTAGGGCTTATGTATGTAATTATAAATTGTTCAGGGGACTCTTAAAAATTTTTGATTTTCAAGATGGGTTTTTAATTCGTGGATTCTTTCCGGTGTTTTAATATTTTTTAAAAAATTTCAGAGTGGTTGTTTATAATTTTTTAATTTGTCTATAATTTTGGTTGTTCAAGGCACTCTTCAAAAATTTCATAGTTTCACTGTGTCTTTTGTAATTTTTGGTATTTTCGATAGGAGACTGTTAGTACTTTTTAGTTTTAAGGGTTTTGCCTGTAATTTTAGATTATTCAGGAGTTGCTTGTAAATTTAAAAATTCAAGATAATTTTTGTAATTTTCTAATTTTGGGGTTGTTTTGTAACTTTTAGCTTTTTCGGGGATGTTTGTGATTTTAGAATTTTCAAATGATGAACGTCGATCTAGTTGTAGCTAGAAAAACCAACCATCCATATTAATGGAGAGCATCTGATGACCTGTAGTGTTTTTGTAATTCGTAGTCGTAAGAGGGGGTTGATTGCAATTTTTTAAATTTTCAAGGTTTTTTTTTGTGAGTGCTTGCTTACTATTTTTCAATTTACGGGTTTTATATATAATTTAGATTTTAAGAACATTGTTTGTAATTATTGGTTTTTAAGAAGCTTCTTCGCAAATTTTCCAATCTTTACCCAAAATAGCGGTGACTCCATCCAATTGATTAGTAGGAGCAAGCAAACTCGAATCACGAATTATGATTGTCAGTCACGAATATTTATTAAATGTCAAATCCTTCCCACTAATCAAAGTAAAACTAAATTAATCTCAATTTAATAAAATAAAAGATGGCTGAGATTGAATCATAACCTTCGTTTTAGGATCTGACGGTAGGTTAATTTAGGATCTTTTAAGTTATAGAGTTGTAGTTCAAATAATTGAATTTAGGATAATTAGGATAACATACTTTCAATGAGATTAGGATAATTAGAATATTTAAAGTTGTAGCATAATTAGGATACTTGAAGTTGTATCATAATTAGGATGTTTGAAATGGTAGAGTTTGGTTCAAATAATTGAAATTAGGATAATATACGCTCACATGAGATTAGGACAATTATAATATTTGAAGTTTACATGTGATTAGGATAGTTAGGATAGATTAGGATTAAAATGTAATATCCAAAATGATCAAGGGTACTTTTGTCCATGAATTTTTTTCCCAAACTCACTAAAGGGAGTATGATTTTTTTAAAAATATATAATTTCCTGTCTAGTATAATTGGAGTATGACGCACCCTTCATAATATTTTTAGAACTACATAAAAGATAAACCCTTATCTTATTTTGGATAAAACTAAATTAAATAAAAAAGAAAATCATTAAGCAGCCTAAAAATCAATAGTTTCTAATTTAGCTTATAAAAGCATGTCAAACTGCTTCTTATCCATTATAATAGTTCTTTCCCCAAATATAAAAGCCTAATTTCTACTATATACTCATTCAATTTTGATCATCTTAAATAGTTAAATGATAATTAACTCAGACTGGCACTACAAAGAGTTCACCCAGTAAATCAACTCAGACTTTCTACTCCTTATTACCCCTTGGAACATCTGTAGATTCATTTCCATTTATTGCATTTAGGTTCAAGGTCCAACTGCTTACTGCATCAATTATTGCACCGTGTCAATCAATAGAGCACTCATATTCATGCTACTGGTTCTGAACTCATTAACAACTGGCAACATACCCAATCGGAGAAATGTATACAGCAGCAGAACAGATGACACTAGACTCATATAAGAAGATGATTCATTGATCAAAAGAAAAAAATTATACATCAAAGAGAACCAAAACTCCAAACATTATTCATCCCTATCACAGGGCTAGATCACATTTGCTTCCTCATCTTTGTTCATAGAAATAAGAAGGAAAAAAGGGTTTTCTAGGCACATACCCCCAAATTATCAACATTTATTAAAATGCCCCAAAAGCTTAAACGGATCTTTATACCAAAAGCAAACAACATTAGTCAAGTATTGAAGGGTTGAAGGGGCGAGTTACAATTCCAATCCTCTCACGATCAGACTTACCCGATCAAAATCCCTATATGTGGGTATCATAAACTGAGCTTTTTGGCAAAAAAATAATAATAATAAATAAATAAATAAATAAATAAAATCCAGAGTTCGAGACTTGGGAGCGTTTTAAAAATATCAAATTTTGGAGGGAAATTTAAGAAATATTGATGATCTTGGGGGGTAGTTCCAAAGCCAAAAGTTCAGCAATCCCAAAGGTCATACAAATCTTCCAAAGATGGTGGAATTTCTACTACCACACTTCCCTTCACCACATCAGATATCCAATCCCCTCCCATATATCCATCAATTTCCTCCGCCCTCGGCCTCTCCTCTGCCTCCACTTCTGCCACCGCTGAATCCTTTCCGGTGAGGCTCTGCACCACTGACTTAAAATGCATCGCATCCGTCTCGACAAATTTCGACACTATAATCTTCACCTTTACAATAGGCTTTGCCATTGAAACAGCTTGCATTCTCTCCTCGAAGGCTACCACATTTATATATGGGTTGGACCTTGGTCAATTCGTAGCAAGAGCAACGTACAAGAGCCAGTTGAATGCAGTCAATGTGAGAAGGGTGGGCTCATAGACTGCGCCTGGACAGCTGTGGTGGGTGCTAGTTGCTCTTAGGTTGTCGGGAATCAATGCGGACTGATTCTGATCAAACATTGAATCCAGAAAAAGTTTCTGTTTGGATTCTACTCAAGATAAGAGTAATAATAAACGGGTGAATTCCACAAAAACCCCCACAAGAAGTAAGGCGCATTTTAAGATAACCCTCCAAAAGTTTGGAAATGACATGTAACCCCAAAGCTTTGGAATTTTTCTGAATCTATTTTCATATAACCCTCAACTTTTTGGGGTTATAAAAAAAATCGGGGGTTAAGCGACATTTCCATACTTTTCGGGGACTAACTCAGAATGACTAAACTTCTTGAGTACCCATAAGAAAACCATATATGTAAAAAGCTATGAGAACCGAGCCAATTGTAGGCTGCCACATAGGAGGCCAATCCTAGTCTGTTGGAAGAGAGACAACCACGCGTTCTATCATAAGCCATAAGGATTAGGTAACGTAACCTGCAGGGTTTTGGTGGCCCAAAATTGACTTGATTTCATCAAAAAGGCTTCTTCACATCCCAAGCGTCCTTTTGCAAGGCATTCCTCCAGATGCAGGGAACCTTTCTCCATTGCCTCCGCTCTTCTGACATGCTACCTGGTTACTTCTGTTACAATTCAATGCTGAGTCCCACGCTTTTGTGGGTCAAGGTCTCACACGTTAACTGCAGCTGCAGCCTAACAACATCAACAAAACTTTATGCTTTGGAGTAAGCTATAATAATCTTTTTTTTTTATTTTTATCAAGAAGAATTCATCTTCTTTACCAAAAGAAAGTGAAAACAACTGAGTGCCTATTCTCAGTTAAAATACCAACCAGTCATCATCTTTATCTGTCTCAATTCATTTGTTTCTAATCCTCCACCAACTACATCTTGATTGCATTCACCACAACAACAAAAAATGCAAAGTAGTTCTTGCGTTGTTTGCAGCTTAATCAAATGCAGGAGTCATCATCTTTATCTGTCTCAATTCATTTGTTTCTAATCCTCCACCAACTACATCTTGATTGCATTCACCACAACAACCAAAAATGCAAAGTAGTTCTTGCGTTGTTTGCAGCTTAATCAAATGCAGGTATTGACGTTGGGATATATACATACATATATGTTTAGATACCTATTAATATGAATAAGAAAATTGTGACCTCACCCTGTACCATAACATTCCTTAAACCAAAAGCATACCAATTTGTTCAGTCTGTAGAATACAGAACTTGATACATATTGCAAAACATGACTCAACAGTAATTGCATAAACATTTCATCTGTCTAAATTTTTGCAGTTTAATGTGAGGTTATAATTTTCAAAGGCACAATATAGTTCTAATGCGAAAACCAATACAAAAGCATAAACACAGTAAATAGAGAAAACAGGCAACTATGTGAAACAGGCCCCACTATATTGGTTCTAAAACGTAATGCATATTTCAACTAATTTTCATTCTAAAAACCCTCAATCGGGACAAAGAAGCAGATCACCCGATTCTAGGTCCACCAGAAAAGCTATGATATTCATATATTCAAAATAAAAAGTAGGATCTAGTCCTACATTTAAAAGTTTGAACTCTAAACACTACCTTGACCATATGTTTATAGGAATACAAATTCTATCAAAACCACCGCTATAGGAGTAGGTAGGGGCGGAGCCAGAAATTTTATGTTGGGGGCCAATAATCCAAGATAGATAAATTCTCTCTTATTTATTTAATCAATAATAAAAAAGAAACACCAATTACAAATCAAGTGTATATGTCTTTTCATTCAAAGATGTTTATAATAAAACCCCAATGGCCAACACAAAAAAGTCATATAATCATATTAAAAATAAAGGAAAGAGAAATTGATAAAGTGCACCTCTTAAGAAAGATGTGCTCTGCGACACTTCATGGAATCAAATTCCTCTATGATCATGTCAGTAGTAAAATTTTCCGCAAGTTCCTTTTCAATGTAAACAACCAAGTTGTCTGCAAGAAATCTATCAGCCATCTTGTTCTGAAGCCTTGTTTTCACAATTTTCATAGCTGAAAATGATCGCTCTGTAGTAGCAGTAGAAACAAGAAGTGTTAAAACAAGGCGAGCTAATCTATCAATCAAATTGTAGACTTTTGCCTTTCCTGTAACCGCTAGTCCTTGGCATAACTCAGAAATGGTTGACATATTCTGAAAATCTGGATGATTAGTCACATCAAGAATATAATGCTCACATTGAAATCTCAATTGAATTTTTTCCTGCTCAGTAAATTCTTCAGGATAAAATTTTACGGCCAAATTGTAAACATCATCGGTTTTAAATGACTTAAAAGCATGTTTTGGATTGAAAGTTGACCTAAGAATTAATAATTCCACAACTTGATCATTGAATTTATAATTCAGCTCTTGTAATTGAGAATCAATCATGGCGGTGAATACATCAATTCTATAATGATGCTCAATGGAAGTAAATTCTTGTTGGCGGCGACCGCGACCCCGACCCCCTATATAACGAGCATTCAAGTCTGGAATTTCAATCTCATGATTCGAACAAAAGTTTCTCACTTCTTCCAATAATGTATGCCATCCTTCATCCCTTAGCTTTTGAATGAGAGATTTTATTGTTGAAACTAGTTGCATGGCATTCACAATGTCTTGATGCTTTTCTTGCAAGGCTAAACAAAGAGCATTTGTAATCCCCATAATATCTCTCATCAAATGCAATATAAATACAAAATCAAATGACGTCATAACATCATAAGCTGCATCAGCATCACCACGTTGAGCATAAGTGGCTCCATCATTGATGATATTTTTCAGCACCAAGCAAGTTGCATCAAACATTGATATCAAGCTACAAATAGATTGAAAATGAGAACTTCATCAGGTATCTCCAGGTCTTTGTAATGTGCCAATTTGATTAGCTCCTCTTCCGGTCTCAAGTTCACCAATAACAATTAAACGTTCAACCAAAGTTGCTTGAGTAGACATCAAATCATCTTTTCTCTTAGGAGAAGCACAAATAATATTGACAATTGAAGTTAACTTTGAGAAGAATTGATGAATAAAAGCTATTTCCCTTGATGCAGCCACTAGAGCTAATTGAAGCCTATGAGCCAAACAATGCACATAATATGCATAAGGGCATTCATTTAGAAATAAAGCTTGAAGTCCGTTCCATTCACCTCTCATGTTACTAGCATCATCATAACCTTGGCCTCGAAGATTCTCAATATTAAGATCATGTCGGGAGAGAACACTGCTATCTCTTTCTTTAGAGTTAATGCGGCAGTGTCTTTGACGTGCACGATATCAAAGAAGCGCTCCTGAATGAAACCATCTCGATTAACAAATCGAAGAACAATTGCCATTTGCTCCATCTTGGATTCATCTTGTGCCTCATCAACAATAATGCAGAATTTCGCATCTCCCATTTCTTCACGAATTGTTTTTCGTACTTTGCTTGCAAAAACATGCAAAATCTCTTTTTGAATATCATGAGATGTGTACTTGGCATTTTTCGGAGCATTTTCCAAGACAACATCTGCAACTTTTTCATTATAAGATGCTAACATCTTTATTAGCTCCACGAAATTACCTCGGTTCTTAGAATTTGGCCGCTCATCATGTCCTCTAAAAGCACATGCCTGAAATGTTAACCATCTGATACAATCTACAGAAGTCTTGAGACGCAGTCGGTTATTCTGAATCTCCTTTAAAGTTTGCCTCTGAACCACTTTGTCAATATATTGTTCTTTCTTCATTAAATCCTCACAATTCTTGACTGCAATATTATATGGTGAATTAGGCTCATTTCCAACATGACACAATAGAGGACAATTCATCCCCTCATTGACTTTTTTCCAGTTATCAAATCCTTTGATTGTGAAAGCATCTGATCCTGAACGTCCAGTTGGTTGCTTACCAAAGAGGTAGCATGGTAGACAATAGATTGCATTCTTTTCTATAGAGTACTCCAGCCAAGTAAGGTAAGCTTCAAACCAAGATGATTGGAATCGACGACGATGACTTTCTGGACCTAAAAGAGGATAATTTTTTAGCTTTGGTTGATATGGGCCGACTTTGAAATATGCACACCGAATTTCATCTCTTTGATTTGAAGGAAACTCCCATATCGGTGGTCGTAGTCCGGGATCACGTTCCAAAGAAGATGCATCCATATCCGTGGGTTGGATTCCTTGACGTTTGGGAGCATGTTCTATGGGAGTTGAAGGATCAAGATTTTGCCCTAATTGAGTGTCATCACTTTTCTTGAAGAAAGATTCAATAGGTTTAAGTTTTCCCATAATTTTGCTATTATCTAAAATAAAATTAAATTATTCTATTGTTAATAAAAGTTTAATCCTAATTCCCAAAGGATCTGAACGATAATGAAATATTAAATAATAAATTAATTAATCTAAAAGTACAAAGTTACCTTTAAGGCACACGAATCATAGAATCTAATACCATCGCCTCTTAACTCATCAAAATCAAAGCACCGGACAATCCACAGTACCTCTTTTTCTCTCTTTTTTTCTCTCTGACTGCGAAAATCTGAACAGCTACTCTCACCTCTTTGTTCTTTTTTGGTTGGACTTGGATCGAATTTTTGCGGCTCCACCCTCAAATTAATCATGCCTTTTATAAACAATTACTTTTCATATTCCTATTAAACTAAGTAATGGGCCCACATACCACATGATCCTGATCCACTACATTGTTCTTCTTATTAAAATAAGTATTGGGGCCCACTTTCCTTTTGGCATTAGGCAGTAGCCTTTTAGGCTATTTCCGTCCACAAGAACTTATAAATTTTAATCATGGTCCAAAGTTGGTAAGGCTATAGGTGATAGTCTATATAATAGGTAGTTTAGCCATAGCTACTTATACTACTACTACTCGGTAATTAGGCTAAAAGTTTGGGGGGCCTTGGCCCCCCCAAAGGATAACGTAGCTCCGCCCTTGGGAGTAGGGTGGCTTAAATTCCTAAACTAACCCTTTACTGGCTCATGCATGGTATAGATCACCCTGTACTATCGTATGCAGGTGTTCTGATAAATTTTTTTCTCTTTTTACAGCTACTAACTACAACTGAGTAGAGATGACGAGAAGCACAAGAGACTTGGCTACACATCTTACAGCAGGGAAAATTGTAGTGTACGCTTTTTATGCCTGCTTCACAAAGAAAGGTACATTGCTATCAAAATATTAGTTTACATTTGAAACAACAGAACCCATTCCAAGCTACATCCATACTAGATTAAAATCTTTAAAAGATTATTGCAGACTTCTGTAATATCTTCCCTTAAAAACAGAGCTTCAATTTTTAAGAGATTCCAAAAAAAAAAATCATCATCAGTGACTCCTAGATCATATGAGGGAGTCCATAAGATGCCTTTTTATTAAGATTCAACTACGTATTGGCCAAGTACAATATGACCTCATCATGAATGGATGTGCGAAAAGTGCACAAAAGATTATACTATCTTCCCATCCGTCTTTATTCTTCCCTCCACAATATAGTGTTTGAATATCATCTAACTTGGTGGAACTTTTATCTTTATTCTTCCCTCCACAATACGTATTGGCCAAGTATAATATTACTACATTGTGGCACAAGTAGGGGTGGCAGCGGGCTAAGCTGGCTCGTCCCACAGACTAGCCCGTGGACCAAGTGGTAGAGAGAGGCAGCTCGTGGCTCGCAGTAGGTTCATCAGGTGGACTTTGGCTGCTTGTTCCCGGGACTAAAGCTCAACGCAACCTGCTCGCGAGCCTGGGAACAAGCGAGGCGGACCATGGCACGGGCTGATATGGGAACTAGTCTGAGGCTTAGTCTTCCCTGCGTCAGCGTCTCCTTTTGGTGCTTTCCTTACTAAGCTCGAAGTAAAGTAAGGACTATGCTTCTAAAAGCTAAAAGGTTCGGTAAGCATTCCTTGAGAAAACACTACACACCTCTCGCCACCACGTTTTTATGGATTCCTTCTTTGTTACCGGGGTCGACCCCAAAGCCATAATGTCTCAAAACGAATAGGCTATAGAGAAACTTTTCTTTTTTCCTTTGTCTCGAACTTCACGACAAACTCCACTCTATTTCTCTAACAAAAAGTGGGTCACCACCCTAGTTGTACACTACCTTCATTCTACGAACCCTTGTTGATTCTGAACTTTGTTCGCGAAGGAACTGGACTTTTGACGGGTCAGCCCTTTTTGATGTGCCGCTTTACCCTAGAAGGAAAATGAGCATTGCTCTTCTGGGCGATAGGCGATCTCGTGGTTTGCGAGAAGAAAAAAGTACTAATCTTTTGTTGCATCTGGAACGAGATGATAAAGAGAGAACTCTATCTATCCGTTGTTCATTGATAGACGGAGCTCTTGGTAATAAAAAAATTTCTTGCTTATTTAATAGTCTTTTAAGTATTTTTTAACATTTAAAAATTATGTTTAAATAAGAAAGTAACAATCCGGATTTATTTTATTTTTTTAATCTTAAACCCTTTACAAATGGAGGGTTTAGGAGGGCGTTTAGGCGACGCGGCTCTCTCCCCGAGGAGGCAGGTAAGGTTCACTAATGGCGGTATTACAATTAAGAAGTCGGTTCCTGTTATCCAGCCACATGGATCCGAGTTGTCACATCTCTCTCGGTAGACCACCGCAACCCTTCGCCTCCTTCCCTTCGCATCCACCAATCTCCTCCAACCCAAAACCCTTCACTTCCTTCGCCGACCTCTTCAAACAACAACCTCCGATTCCTAACAAAGATAAGGGCATCCTCCCCCTCCCTGCTTCTCCTGCTCTTGCTCCAGATTCAGGCTGGACCACCGTCATCAACAAAAAGAGATTCAGGAGAACTAGGGTTCCTCAGCGGGTCGTCTCTCATCCGACTCCAAAAAGGTATTTTTGTGGAGATCCAGGTCACATGGCGCGTTCATGCAAATTGGGGTCCTTCAAATGTTTTAAGTGCAATCAGGTTGGCCACACTTCTCGTGCTTGCCCCACCTCCATGGCCCCCCAGCCTGCATGTCAGCATCCGGTCATCATCCCTATCATCCCTACCCCTGACTCCATTATTGACAAGATCCGCAAGCTATCATCATTCAGGATTCTATCTCTGGGTGTAGGATCACCTACTATTCTAGAATTGAGGAAGATGCTTAAATACAGATTCAACGTCAAGAATTGAAACTATCTGTTCGCGGTAAAAGTCGGGATGATTGTCATTGATTTGAATTTGTTTACAGCTTCTTTTGCCTACAACAAAATTCAAAAAGAAATTGCCTTTTATTTTAAGGCGCATAATGAAAATCAAAAAGATTGCGACTTCTTTCCTAAACAAACACGAGGATCTCATATGTCGAGGTCCTCGCTATGGGTTCTTTGCCCGTGTCGGGACTTTTGTGTCCGTGGACTACCGCAATTCGATCCAGAGCCCCTGTTCGAACTACAGATGAAGGGCTCGCTTCACCTAAGGAAACGGTTACCGAGGGATCACACTCACGAAGGAGAGGATCGCCGATGGTGAGATCTACTAGGAGAAATCACGTATTATCCCCAGATTAAGACGGCTTAATCTAGAGGGTATTCAGAATAATCTTACCTTGCTTATAGATCCGACGTCGACCGGACTTGAGCTCACGGTGCTCGAACCGCATACCGACATCTGAGATCTCGCAAGAATTCTTCGTAAGTCCGAGCTCTTCCAAATCACCAAAATCCAAGCCTCCTAAGCCTTGAAATCCCCCAAATCCAAGACCTCCCAATCAAGTCCAACCTCCCTCGAAGACCCCCTCCCCCATTTATGGCAAAAGGGTGGCTCGCCACTGTCGAGCCACCTCGCCACTTGGTCGAGGCCTCCTGCGCCTGTCAGGTGGCGGCCAGTGGCCGAGCCTCCTCGCCACTGGCCGAGGCACCTGGCCTGTTGACGAGAGCCTCTATTTGTCGGCACCTCCTCGCAGTGGGTCGAGGTGGCTCGCCAGTGGCCGAGCCACCTGGCCACTTGGCCGAGGTGTCGCTCGATTCTTCCGCTGCTGCTGCCGCTTCGCTTCCCGGCTGCTCTCTCGTGCTCGGTTCCGCTCAGATTTGATTCGAACTAATCCTTGGTTCGCTCCGTTCAACGGTCCCGAACCGATCATCCGCTCGAAGTCCGCTTAAGTCGTGCTTGTGACGCTTGCGAAGTTTGCCGCGGTTCGCCTCAACCGCTTGATGTCCGTATCATTCGATGGGTCGCCATTCGCCGACTCGCCACGAAGTTGGTTTCGGGACCTTGTAAGCATTTTTCAACGCCACAGATATTCTCCAAAGCGCCTCAGCCTCATTCTTAATGAGTCCGATGCTTTGACATGATGGTTCTTCACCGGCCGAGGGTCCAAAAGATAGCTTCAAATCTTCGATTCTTTCGGATCATCCAGCTTCTTTGTAGGATTCCCGATAAGATCACGGTGTCGCATTTATTGTCCGACCGCTTGTTATCTTGACTGCCGGTGGGTGAGTTTTGTTTGTAACTCTCGTCGGCTGGTCGTTGTTTGACTAACCATCGATTTTTGACTTCTCCGTATGTCGGCGAACTCCTTGTTGGCAACGCTGGTCGTGGTCGAATACATGGAATTTCATAACCATCACCGCTAATTCCTCCATCATGACGGTGCCGTTGGTTTAACTACAAGGAGGATATGATTATCCGATGTCAACATGACTTTCACCTCATCGATTATCCTTCTCTTGGAGATTATGGTGGAGGAAATTAAGGGCTACCGAAGTTATCCTTAAGAATATGGATTTATTCTCCAGAACTCCTCGGAAATTTTGGAAATAGTTTATACCGTAATCCTAGTTGGAGTAGGATTGCGACGCTGATCGGCCGATGCATCCGCACGATCGAAAGTTATCCCTAAGAATATTTTTGTGAAAATATTCTTCCTGAACTTCGATAAATTGGGAAACAGCTTTATACCGTAATCCTAGTTGAGTAGGATTAGATGACGCTGATCGGGCCGACAACCGCACGATCGAAGTTATCCCTAAGAATATTTTTGTGAAAATATTCTTCCTGAACTTCGATAAATTGGGAAACAGCTTTATACCGTAATCCTAGTTGAGTAGGATTACACGCGCTGATCGGCGATGCATGTAACCATGGGTGTTATCCTACCAATAAATCTTCTAATTTTTCCAAATATAGCGGAGGAGAGGGTCAATCAACGGACTGATTTGGCATTATTTTGGCATCCATTAGGGTTCTAATTAGGACTCCTAATTAGGGCTGATTAGAGTCCTAATTGGAATTGATTTGGACCCCATTAGAATTCCTATTTCTTGCCAAATAAGAGTCCTTGTTCAAAGAGGATTTGGTCCATATGGGGTTGTTATAAATACCCATAAATCCTCCTCTTTTCCCTTGACCTAGGCCGCCCCTTTATCGCGGCTGTTTGTTTTACGGCCGCCTCGCTCCGGATCAACGAGGTATGCCGCATGAGGATTTTGTTAATTCTCTTTCTTTCTTGTGCGGCAGACGCTGACCGTAACCGAGGGTACGATCACGGACGGCGCGACCGATATCCGTGGCGGCGCCTGCTCAGGCGGGAAAGTCGCTGCCGCGACTCAGTCAGTTGCCGCACAAGGCTGGCTGCTACAATACCGCTCTAAGGCCACAGGCGCTTTAAATACCAAGGCCTGGCGCCGCTGGAAGGCCATACCGCGACTGCGGCCGGGCGCCGATGCGCTGGTGCTCGTGGTCGGTCTTGATTGAGCAGGGCACCCGCTGGTGCCTCGGTCGTGGCCCTGGGCCACGACCGACCAAACGGGCTTCGCTAATTTGTTGATTTTTTCAACCGCGATATTCGACCTTATTTGTCTTCTTTTGCAGCTCGATGTCGCCGGGAGATCACGCTGCTTCGAGGAGTCGATCAACTCGCGACGGCGCTGCGGAATGCACGCCCTTCTTTCGGTGAAGCGCCAGCCGCCATCATATTCTCACACATATATGCTTGTATCCCCGCCTCCTCCTTGTGAGGCGAAGAAAATCCTCCGGGATCGACGCTCAGATTGTGCACGCTCATATGACCCCACTTCGTTCTCCTTTGTGAGGCGATTGGGAAGAGCCGAGATTCTCCTTCGTGAGGATTGAGGCTTCAAAATCACCCGCCTCGCATGTTTTAACGGAGCGATTTCATCAGACTTCGCTCAGAACGGAATATATTGCCGCTGATCATGCGGTTATATTTATCGCTCCGGTGTTTACATGGATGAAATCGCCATACCTGCTATAAGGTCGCGGACTCAATCTATGTAAGATGAATTCAACGCCATTTATTAACCGAGTATTTTCGATTTCGCTTGATTATTCCTCGAGCTTTTCCACCACGCTGTCGATGGACGCCATAGTGACTATTATTCCATGTGTGATGATCCCGCGATTTCTATCTCGCCGATTTGTGCTCGACATCACGAGACGATCCAGTCTGGTTTGAGGGAGTTCCCGCTGCTCCGACGATTGGTCACCGAGCGCGCCTGAAGGGGACGCCACTTCATCAACCTTTGCGAAAGACAGATTATCTATTCGGCGACTCGCTTAAGGATCCGGATACGCCTCTTATCGAGAGTGAGAGGTGGTTGAACAAAGACGACGAGGCCCTTTGTATATTCCCCGATACCTCGCTGACCGACCTTAGACACCATGTCGCGGACACCGTGATGTCATGGCGCTTTGACCGAGGAGCATGATCATATTCATTGTGGGTTTATTACCCAGCCACTGTTCCGGTTCAACAGAATCGCCATCGGCCTTCACCGGGTTGTAGGGCCGACACACCGCCTGCGATGAGCTTTTCGCTCGCCGACTTTGAAGAATCGCTAAATGGGCAGAGATGCCGCCGCCCGCCATAGATTCTTCTGGGTACACTGGCCGCTAAGCACCGGTGGGTCGACCGCTTACGCCCTCACCACGGGATGGAGAACTTCGTGTTTGCGGTCCAGATTCGCCGATTCGTACACTATGTATGGCCTTCCAATCGTCAACCATTTCTTTACCTTATTCCTTTATAATCCGCACTGACACGCTTTTCACCAAACATGGCGAAGTTCAGTTGGCTTTGCATGAGATGTACCGTGATTTCGTGTCTACCCATGGGGAAGATGCTATATCGAGTACTTTCCTCCAATCAGAACCGAGCCGGTCAAGGAACGCATCACCATCGCTATAAGACTTTATGGGATCTCACTTGTCATTACCATATAGCTCGCCCAATCAACCTTGCGCTTAAGAGGAAATCGCAGTGAGTCCAGGCGTTCGCATTACTTGTTCCAAAGATTTGGAGGACAATCAAGCGAGGAAATATGTGAACTATCACCACCCCTTCGGGTTAATGAACTGATCAAGAAGTTCGAGGCTAACTCAGATACACTCAGCTACGCCTAAAGAAGGCTTTCCTTCAGGACCAAGTTTGCACCTTTCTCGTGGCATGCTGGGAAGCCTATCCAAATGCGAACTCTTCTAGCGTGCTATCTTGCAACCGCTCAAGAAGTGTGGTTCCATATCAACTGATGATGCTTTACCTTTGAGGTCCTTATCCCGCAGCTCAACCTCCACAAGAAGGAACTTCTCCTTCCTGATGGTGGCCAGATTCACCGTGGATTGCGCATATAGTTCGAAAGCATTCAGAAAGGACGAGCCATCATCACGCGATCCCTTCCGTCCCGTAGAGCTCCCATATACCTATTTGATGACCGTTATCTTCATCGCCCCGACATGATGTCGGGCTACCGGTTCCACATGATTCGTCACTCCTTTCTTACGCTTGGTAGAGGATTGCGATGGAAGGGGCGTGGTTTTGCAGAGATCAAGAAATGCATGCATTCACAAAGGGTGGATCTTTTCCGATGTTTTCCTCGATTCTCGGGTCAATATGGTGAGTCCTGGTCGACGAGGAGGTGCCAAGACACGCCAGACTTCACTTAACATTGGCTATTTCAACCGGCTAGTGAATATCGTGCCGTGGTATCTCACCTTCCGAGTAAATGAGGAATGCTTCATTGAGCCTTATTTTCCTGCCGTTTGCTCGCCAGTCTTACGACCAACTTTATGTTGGGAACCCGAACGGACAGCCTGCACTCAGGTGGACTTGTGGATGGCCTTCGAGCATGGTTATGGAGCTGCCAGTGTAAGTGCTAGTTCGCCTCCCGAGCTCGCATCAGCCACCGGAGTCGACATTCCTCTATTGTAGTTGGCTATTAGTAGCTAATGAGTCACCCCGAGGGCCATCTCAGATTCGTATTTGCTGCCAAGGCAGCCGGGCCGACATCCAAGATGCCGGCAAGTTGTGAGGAAGCGCGCAATCTCATCCACCGATTGAGGCCGAGGGGAATTCCACGACTCGTGCCGACTTTAGAAGAGGACCACAACCTCGCACTCTCTTTTCCCCTTCGCTTTCTTATCCTCTCTATTGATTTCTCATTCAACCGAATTTTCGTGAAAACCGTTGAAGAAGAAGAATTTCAACCCTCTGGGGTTAAACGAAGAGGTTAGCCCATAAGAATCGCATGAATCCTGGCCCCTTGATATAGACTTGACCGTAATGATCCAAACGGTGACGGAGGTAATAATTCACCGTGACAAAATTTGAAATTTTGACTTTTGAAGGCCGACATTCGCTGCATGTGAGTTAGTAGGATTATGATCCCGGTTTTGATTTTGATCACCACAATTCCGCTGAGCCAGCTTCATGCCGAGCCCGCTTTACTCAACAAATGTATGGAGCTATGATGAAGAGGCCGATGTAGGACCTGATCCGCGGACCTGTGTACATCTAACATCGATAATTCCTCTTCGGGTGGCAAATGCAGAATGGAATGACTCGATTTGTACCCCACTAACCTCTTTGTTTTTGTTCTTTAGAGAGATCGCTAGGAGACAAATGCACAAACCGAGACTAGGCCAGCTAATCACACCGTAGGAGGTAAGTAATTCTACCTATTGTTCGCCTTAATTGCATTCACTTTCCTAATGCCTCTTTTTTTCGTGACTTCTCAATGGAAGATCTCGTGGGTACTGGTTTATACGGTAGTACCTCCATGGATGACTTGTTACGACTTGGTCACAAGATGGAGATACCCTTGGTGAGGATTTACCCAAGATACTATCCCCAAGAAGGTATGAACTTTCCTTCGATTGATTATAGGACCACCGCTGGCTAATACTACTATAATTAAAAGAAGCCGACATTCCATTCGGCAGCGGTAGGTACCCCTCTTCCGCCGCCGGGACCGCTACCACGGCGACCGCTGAGATAGATGAGCACACCGAGGGCTCACCGCTGCAAATGTCTCCAAATGATAGATACCGTAGACTCACTAGCCTCCGGCTACAATCAAGGAGACGGGTGAGGGTCTTTAGCCCAATAAATTTCGCCCATTTCTGTCGAAAATTCTAAAGTCCTCTTTTCTTCTCAGGCAGAGCCTACATCTCGACTCCATGACTGGCGAGAGCGCTGATGGTGGATGAAGATCCATCCCATCTTATTATCTGCTTGGAAATACGCCATTCTTTCTTTGGTGAACACCGGATCGTAAAGGTCCTTCATGGGCTTTCTTCATCAGCCCGCACTAATTTGACCCCTGGATGGCTTTGATACGGATACGGGTTACCCCGAAAGCCGCTCAGCCATTGTTGATGATCTCGCCATCCGAGGGACAGCCCAGATCGCAAGAGCCGCGGGCGGCCGGAGCTTCCTCATATGTAGCCGCCATACGCTCGCTAGAGGCATGGCGCGATGCTCGTGGTTTTACCGGCTCAAGTCCGTGATGCGTAGAGACCGCACCATCAGCTTGGAGTCGTTGTTGCCGAGACATATTCTTCCCTAAGCCATATCCGCACCGATATCGCGGGCGAAGCGGAGAGGATAATATCGCCGTGGAGAGCTCCATGCCGAGGAAGATAGGATGAGCAGCTTGAGTCGGCCAAGGCCAACAAGGAAGAAGACCTCACGCTAGGCCTAGGGAACTCGACCGTCGGGCGTAAACCGGCCGAGCTCGAGGAGGCAACCATGAAGACCGAACACCGATGAGGAGTCCTTCGAGCCGAAGGTGAAGAACTCGACCAAGCTTACAATGGTGAAGTGTCTCAGCCTTGAACAACAAATCCTTTGTCATAGACTTGATATTTAAACAGCTTGTAGCTCCTTTTATATTTGCTTCAAATGAATAAGATCCATTCCTTTCATTGTTTATTATGATTCTTTTACTTCCTCGTAAATAATTAACCATAATACTTTTAGGATTTTGGCAAACCTCACCATCAACGGGTTTGATTAGCCTTTACCAACCACCGCTTGAGTTGGGCTAGCGGTGGATTATCCGATCCGCTCCAAGACGGACGCTATGCTAAAAGAATGAAACTCTTCTAGACTTGTTGCTATGATATCGAATACATGCTTCAGACTTTACGCAAGAGACCACCCGCAACGCTGGGTTACACGAGACTCCCCTCCTTAGGCCGGACGAAATACCCCGTAATCAACTCGTGTCTTCAATCTAAAGACTAAACCGCAACACGCAGAGGCGCTGGACTTTATCCCTTCTAGGCCGGATAAAATGCCCCGAATCAACTCGTGTCTTCTTCAATCGGAGAAAGACTAAACCGCAACGCTGCGGTGAGGCGCTGGCTTTATCCTCTTAGGCTTCGATAAAATACCCTTAATCAACTCGTGTCTTCTTCAATCGGAGAAAGACTAAACCCGCAACGCTGGAGGCGCTGGCTTTATCCCCGCTAGGCTTCGATAAAATACCCTTAATCAACTCGTGTCTTCTTCAATCGGAGAAAGACTAAACCGCAACGCTGCGGTGAGGCGCTGACTTTAGGGTTATTGGCCAACCCCGCCTTCAACGGGTTTGATGAGCCTTTACCAACTACCGCTTGAGTTGGGCTAGCATGTAGATTATCTAAACCGCTTCTACACAACGTTGTGCTAAAAGAATGAAACTCTTTAGACTTAATGCTACGATGTTGAATAATGAGGCTTCGGTCTTTGTCACGGAATAGACTACCCGCTAACGCTGGCGGTAGGCTGGCTTTATCCATTCTTAGGCTTCGTGATAAAATGCCCCGTAATCGAACTCGTGTCTTCAATCGGAGGAAGACTAAACCGCAACGCTGGGAGGCGTGGCTTTATCCCTTCTTAGGCTTCGGATAAAATGCCCTGAATGAACTCTCCGTGTCTTCAATCGGAGAAAGACTAAACCGCAACGCTGCAGGAGGCGCTGGCTTTATCCCTTCTTAGGCTTCGATAAAATGCCCCAGATCTAACTCCGTGTCTTCTTCAATCTGAGAAAGACTAAACCGCAACGCTGTGAGGCTGGCTTTATCCCTTCTTAGGCTTCGAAAAATGCCCCGTAATCGAACTCGTGTCTTCTTCAATCTGAGAAAGACTAAACCGCAACGCCAGTGAGGCGCTGGCTTTATCCCTCCTTAGGCTTCGATAAAATGCCCCAAGATGAACCTCAGTGTCCTTTGACCGGAGAATGACCAACCGATGAAGATTTGATTGAGGTGGAAAGGAAGAATGTGTTCTATTTCCCGATAAGCAATGCCAGATTCCTTTGTCAGAATCGAAAGACTCGTGACCTTCAATGGACTACCCGACCGAAAATCTCGCAAGATACCTTCCACCGGCGCTACCTAAGATAAGAGGGGAACTAAGAGGATCTCCACTCCGAGAACCGAAAAGACTCGTGACCTTCACGGACAACCCGGTCTCAAAATCCCTACAAGATACCTTCAATCGGGCTACCTAAGATGAAGATGGAACTAAGAGTGGGTCTCCACTCGAGAACCGAAGACTCAAAGCACCTTCGGACAACCCGGTCCGAAAATCCCCAGAAGATACCTTCACGGCTACCTAAGATGAAGATGGAACTAAGAGTGGATCTCCACTGAACCGAAGAGACTCGTGACCTTCACGGACAACCTGGTCTCGAAAATCCCTACAAGATACCTTCAATCGGGCGCCACCTAAGATGAAGATGGAACTAAGAGTGGGATCTCCACCGAGAACCTAAAAGACTCGTGACCTTCACGGACAACCCGTCTCTGAAAATCCCTACAAGATACCTTCCACGCTACCTAAGATGAAGATGGAACTAAGAGTGGATCTCCACCGAGAACCGAAAAGACTCGTGACCTTCAAAGGACAACCCGGTCTGAAAATCCCTACAAGATACCTTCACGCTACCTAAGATGAAGATGAAACCCTTCCGCTTGACACTAAGGATTTTACGCTTGGAGAGGAAGGATTTTATATTCTCTCCAACAAGTGAAAGGAATTTTGAGTGGGCCTCTTGTTCATAGAAGGAATCAAGAGGATTTTGGTAATGTACCGTAGTTTTTAGACCCACCGCCAAGGAATTTGATCGGTGGGGAAATTGTGATGGAGGATAAATCTAGGATTATCCTCGCGAAAAGTGGGTGAAACATCCCACGAGGAACTTCCCGCCGAACGGGTTATCCCAAGATACTATGGGTAGTATTTCTTCAGAACTTCCCATTTATCTAAGATTAATTGCCGCCGCCATTTTGGGTAATTAGGCGATATGCACCATTGAGTAAACCGCTTCTATTACAAACGACCCTCCCATTTAGGTTCAATTTACCTTTCTTCTTGAAGTGAGGATTATCTATCGCCGAAATGAGGACCAAATCTCCTTCTCTAAAGGTTCTCTCACGAACTTTCTTGTTGAAAGCCTTCACATCCTAGCTTGGTAGAACTCAATGCATTGTTGAGCCTCCAAGCTTTCATCTAACATCTCAAGCTCTTCGAGACGCTGATGTTGTTCTTCTGCCGCCATCTCGCTGAAAGGGCTGGCGCGGCGACGGATCTGAATTTCCAATGGGAGAACCGCTTCACACCCGTAGACCGTAGAGTACCGGTCGCTCCACATGGCGCGGCGCATCGCAGCGATACTTCAGAAAGTCCGAAGTTTATCATCCCGCCTCGCTTTGTTACTTTTCACAAGCTTTGATGTAATTTTGATAATCGCCTTGTTGAATGCCTCGCTAATCCATTTGCACCGGATTATAGTCCGCCGACAGACGCCTTGTATCTTGAATTTCTCGCAAAACCCGATGAAGGAATTGCCGATGAACCGGGGACCGCTGTCATGCACGATCCGTTGGGACACCATGTCGATAGATGACATGGTGTTTGATAAACTTGATGACTGCATCGCCTTTTACTTTTAGCTGATTGCTTCATTCACTTGGAGAAGTAGTCGGTGATCGCTAGAATAAACCGACGCTTTGATGCATCGAGGAAAAATGGGACCTACAATGTCCATTCCCCATGTCTCAATGGCCGTGATGTGGCAAGGATGCGCTGCTCAAGGGCCGATATAATTCGCGTGGAATTTGACACGCCGCGGCATTTCCGAAATGCATTCGATCAAGGCCATTAACCATTGTTGGCCAAAAGTAGCCCATTCTCCGATTCGATCAGAGTTTGGGACCAGTCGGTGTGCACCACATTCACTCGTGCTTCCCCGGCGACTTTCCTCTTCCTTTGTTTGAAAGCATCGGAGTAAAGACCATCGCATCTCCGCCATATAACGCCTGGTTCTCGTGGTCGTAAAGAATCTTGAGCTCTTCACGACTGACTCTCTCCTTTACGCCTTCCGTAGAATACCATGTAAGACGAATCGATGATAGGAAAGCCAATCTCGGCTCCAACTTGGTTTGGGTTGTATACACTTCGTAACTACCCCTTATCTTCTTGTGCCTCATCGTGATAATGGCAACGAAGAGTTGGTGAGTCCCGACCGTGACTAGTTGCTCGTTCTAAGGTTGTGCTAACGACACACGCCTAACCAGCAGCATCCGCATAAGCCGCTTGAGGCGCGGATATATTCGATGAAAACTCTTCAATGAGTCTCGCTATTTCAACGCTATCCGATGATAGAGGATTAGATCCGGATTCCTCGACTGTGAGTCACTAACTCCGCTTAACTATCAATTGCGAATCGCCAGATGCTTCGATATTCGACCCCAGCCTCTTTGGCGGCTAAGTCCCATAAGTAGCGCTGCTGTATTCGCTACGCTATTGGAACAGGTTCGTGAGTGAATAAGCACGGGCATGACATGATTCCCTGAAATCAAGACAACTCCGACTCAAATGAGATTTTAGAACATCCGGGCACTTGCCACATTGGTAGCTCGAGAGGTTCAAAATACAATCGCCATATTTGTTGCGATGTAGTGTTGACTTCTTGAACTTCATCCCGAAGATCATCATATAGCTCAACCGCATCCGCTTGTCCGTCCGGTACCAAGAGATCACAAATCGCTTGTCCTTTGACCGACTTCGTTGTTTGAAATACAAGTCATATTGAGACAAGAGCAAGGCCCATTTCGCTAAACGCCAACTCATCGAGGCCTACGGGTCATAAATATCCGGATCGGATTTACGTTAGAGATAACATAAATCGCCCGTCCGACTAAATAGTGTCAAGATTTCTCAATCGCTAACACTAATGCAAGGCACCGCTTCACCATGGATATCGAGACTCAAAGACCACTAATGTTCTACCGTAATACATCGCCGCTTCGGACCGCCGCCGCCTTGCGCGAGTAAAGCGCTTTAACGAGTGATCCGCTGCCTTGACGTGATCAAAATGGTTTTCCGACCGCGTGCAACAAGAACAGAGGTTTAGCGAGATAATGACTTGATCTCTTCAATGCCTTCGGCAAAGCGCCGCCCCAAATATATGACACGCTCTTCTTGTTCAACTCGAGAACGGCCGCACTTCCTGATAGGTTCGATATGAACCGCCGGATGTACGCCAATCGCCCTTGTAACCCCTCGAAGTTCTCTCGATTTCTGAGGTTGCAACTCTGAATCGCTTTCACTTTGTCGATCGACGTGGATTCCTTTGTTGGTGACGCACGGCCAAGGAACTTGCCACCGACATCCCAAGGAAGGACTTGGCAGATTCATCTTTAGCCGATGAGTTCGCATGAGTTCGAATACCGTTCTAAGATCTTTGATGTGATCTCCTTTGTCACGCCACGATCAAGTCGCCGACGAGCATTCGATCGCTTTTCCCGGAGATGGTCCCGAAAATTTCCTTCGGTATGTTATGCAAGATTTTGAGGCCGAATCCAAGATGACCGTAGCAATATATGCCGATGGGCGCTTCAACGCCGTGTTTAGCGCCATCGGGTACATCTTGATCCGATTATACCTCAAAAGCCATCCATAAAGGACATCCTCTAATCCACATGTATTGTCAACTATGACGCGGTGATTGGCAGAGGGAAATCATCCTTTGGGCAAGCAGCTGCTTAGGTCTCTCAGAGTCCATACGCATCCTAATCGAACCATTCTTCTTCATGACCGACTATATTCGCCACCAACCGATGTTGAATTTCCCATCTAATCCCGATTCTATGAGTTTCTTCACTTCGCCAACAATTGCCTCCAATATTTGTGGATCTAAACCGCCTTTTGCCGTTGCTTGACAGTTTGACATCCGCTTTGATGTTGAGGCGATGTGTTGCCACATTAGGGTCGAGTCCCGCATGTCCTCGTAACTCCAGCGAATACATCGATATACTCCCGATTAGGGCAATCAACTCTTCCTTTCTTCCAAGGGAGAGTATTGCTGATGTTTATGAGTTTAGGATGCTCTTCATCACCCATATTAACCGACTACCTCGCCCTAGCGGGGTTCTTTTGTTCAACCTATCCCCAAACCGCTTCGAGTTGATGGATCCATGGGTCTTCCCATGTTGGAATGTCTTCATCACTCTCAATAAAGAGTGGATCGACGTGGCCATATTCGACATCAAAGCCTTGAAAGCTTCTCCAGGCCGGTGTCGTAATCCCAAGCCAAGAGTCGACTAATGTCCGCTCTCACCGGGTGGATTATTATCAATCACCACGAAGCATTCATCTTCGAGGAGGATTCAGATCCCAATCCCCTAAATGCATAGTAATTATCCCGCTTCCTTGGGACATATGCCGCTTAGGAGGGGTTCGAGGCCTCGTCTCAAACATAGACCTTCCCTCGTGTCAAGTCATACCCCATCTTTTCATGATACCCGTTTCGACTATATCCCAATGTGTGGAGGATAGGCCCATTGTCATCTTCACCTTCTTCAAAGAAATGATTCCGCTGGAACCGTGATCTCCTTTTCCTGAAACCAAGTCTTTTCACTACTTGATTCGTGGGATGACAAGTGTTGTCCCAAAGGAATCCCGAATCGCTGTGAAGCAAGATGATCGAAGTCGTGTGCAACTCGATCGTTGTATAACTCGCTATCACATCATTCAAAGATAAAGGATACTCTAAATCGCCATTTATTGATTCATCGGCAATTTGCCATTATAATGTTCATCCGACGATTCTTCATCGCAAGATTGATTACAAGGGTACAATGTCATTTAAAACAAAACTCCACTATAACCAAGCCCGTTTGACTTCTTCACCGCGTCCGCATCTTTGGGCCGATGATTCGCTGACTCATTACCGAGAGGAGAGAATCAAGAAATAATTCTCCATCCCCTTAAACGTTGTTTGTCCGCACACCACCGCCTTGACTCATTATTCGTGGGTCTACATATTTGAGACACCGATGAAGAGTAGATGGGACTATAACATTACCGTGGATCCAAGGTCCACTAACAAGAGTAGTTATAGGAAGTCTCAGATCAATCACATAGCAGTGACTTCGACTTTAAGTCTCCCATTTGGCACTTTATCCGATTTTACCAAGTGGCCGAGACCCCGGGTGTTAAACCCAGATTATCGTCTGGATTTACCATCGGGCAGGATTCCAAGGTGATACATGAGGCTAGGGCATGATGCTCATACCGAACCCGGACGACTTGGATCCTAATAACTTCACTAGAGCCAATATACCCGTGAAGTATAGCGCCTATCGCTTGAATTCCTCGCCTGCATATCCTCCTTTGTAAAGGTGATGCAGGGAAGTGCTTAGTCGCAAGGTTGCATTGTTGGGCTGACTCGACTCGGCCTAACTGGGTCAGAAGACTTCAATCGGCGAGGGCTTGAAGAGCTTCTCGCCTCTTTGATAACCGCAGAACTCATAGAGAGTGATCCTTGCGATATTGGCCAATTGTGCCATTACATCAAAGCGTATGGAGAGTTCGGTTCTCGGCTTATCTCTTCCATCGGGCGACTCAATCGAGATCGCCGAGTTGAACTTCATGCGGCCGCTTTGTCGTAGCTTCTTTGGCGCCTACCGCCATGGCGCTTTCTCTCAGGCGAGTGAGGGGATTTGTTGGTACCCCCAGCCTGAGAGCCGCCTGGCATTAGGGTGGGACTTCCTGATACTTGTATTTGTACTCGTGGTCCACTCCTCGGTGGCGGCTTCGTGTTCCCTTCTGGAAACTGAATGTTACCACCGCTCATCGCCTCCTCCGGAATTCGCTACCATGACATGCCTTTCCTTCGCTTTTTTCTTCAAGAAGAGGCTACCCATTGCTCGCCTTCCAAGAAGTTCGTGGACCTGACAAGACTTCGCCATTCGGGTGATAATGATACAAGTCCTTTCGGCGTTTTTGCGGGTCGCCATTCACCGCTTTCACCGCAACTTTGACCACCGGTTCAGTTCAAACCATGTCAACGGCACCGACCAAACTTATGGATACCGTGATTCGCCCGACTTCTTTCTTTGACGGCTTCATAGTAATGACCCTACATCAATTAAAGCCCGATTTTGTCCTAAGGTGAAACAGATTTAGTGGGTGATGAACCGCCTATGGTAATGCAAGATCTTGGGTCATTCGTGTTCATCGCCTCTTGATTCTCGAATCGAGGGAGCTTGATCTTGTTATTTTCCACAAGATATTTGAAGAGACCGGAATCTCGCCGCCCCTAAAGGAATAGGACTTCGGGAATCTCATTAAGACCTTCGCTTTTGTGGCCCGTGTTGCCACGCTGATCGTGGCCTCTGCTGCGGCGCTCATTGCTATTGCCACGCCGCGCTGTGGGGTTGAGTTGAACGCTTGTTCGCAACCGCCTTGGTTTGTTTCTTTTCCTTTGCCACGGACAAAGTTACGCCGGAAGCCTCCGCTGCCTACCGACCCTCTCGCTTTTTCCTTTGAGGAATCTCTCGCTTGCTCTCCACGAACCTTCAAGTCCTTCCATCGCTATCGATGGTGCTGTACCCATTGCTTCAAGCACATCTATTGATAAGTTGTCGCGGCAGGTTTGAGGATGAACTCCGTTATTGATCCCTAGCTTCATTGCCTTGTTCCGAATCGCTTAACAAAGATGTCCACTTCTCCGCCTTTCGCTTCGCCGAAAGTAACGCCCCGACGATACCTCGGTATCGCCATCAAAGAAATTGGTAAGGAAGTTAGACTCCATGTCGCCCCAAATTGAATGCTCCCCGCTTGAGACGGCGTAACATTCAAGGCTAACACCGGGTGCTAACGAATGACCGAACCATCAAGGGTTCGCTGTTTAAATAACTCCAGGTGTGACTTGAAATAAATCGCGTGTCGCGTCGGGGAACCCTTCCTGCCAAATGGTGTGAAGTTTATTAAGTTAAACTTGACGGTAAGGGATTGCTTCCCACTCTGCATGCAAGGAATACCGTTTTCTTTACTTTGAGCGGAAATCAATGAATTGATTTTGCTCTCCAAGTCTTTTTGATCTTCTCGCCTCATGAGCAAATGTAGCAGCCAATTCAAGTGGGTTAGCATCATCTCGGTGCTTCCTCCTCGATCCGAATCGCTATCATCTTCATCGATGTTGACGCTACCGTCTTGATTCACCTTGATGTTTTGTCGTGGCTTGATCTGCTGGTCGCATTTCTTTCATCGCCTCGCATGGCCAACTCCATTTCTAACTTGAAGTTTTCCCGCTGTTTATTCAACGCTCGCCTAGCATTTTGGCCACTTGATTCAGATCATCATAAGCGCTTGGGGCTCCTTCTAGATACAAGATGATCGATGCGATTAAGTGAGCCAATATCCGACGATCATCCTCCGCGGTAACCCCTTCAAGCTTATCAGACTGACCGTCTGGATAGTCCCGACCGCAAACGAAGTTAGCCGCTATGCGCGCCGGGAATAGCCCGTGACGATGATTCTTTGCTGGTCATATTATTAGTGACCTCGCAACTCACCCTCTGGTTGTCATCCTTTACGGAATCGCCTTTGACCTAGGTCTCAGATCTCCGGTGAGTCTCTCGAAGACTCGACACCCTTTCCGGAGCTTGATGGCAATTGCATTCGAGAGCATCGCCTTAATGAGCTTGGAGCACAAGCATGATCGCTAATTTGGGGAATCCCTTCGAGATTTTCGCATCTCTGCACGTAGTACGCCTCATCGGCGCGGTGTACCGAGCAACTCACAGATGTCGGCGTGATCTTCTCGTATAACGTCCTCCTCATCGATGAAAACGCTCCTTCCGGACGGATCAACCCATCAAACTTCCGAAGTGACTCGCCTAGACTTCGCCGATGTGAGTGCGTGGTTCTACAGACTGACTTCGACAACCGATAGGGAGGCTATAGGAGTCTTCTTGTCCTTGTTGAACGGGTGCGACTCTCCGCATGAGGAGTGACCGTGATTCTCTCCGAGGACCAAGACGATCCTTGATAGTCGGCTTTGGTAGTGGTGGCGGAGTGGCTTCACCATCGATTCGTATGCACTTTGAGGCGGCGCTGGATTTGCACGCCAGATCCTTCGCTTAAGCGCCGACGGGAGTGTGGGCAACGAGGTTGGGGCACCATTAGACTTGGGCCGCCAAACCCGCGTACGCTGGTGGCTTCTTTGCCACTTCCTTCTTTAGCTCACGAACCGTTGCACAAAGCTCGCTTCGCGCTAAGGAGGCGCGGCGCCCGGATGCGCCTCTGGTGGAGCGTTCCGCTTGACACGGACCCACCTGCTGGTTGACGGTTTGTAATGCCGATCACTTGAGGTCAAGCCTCTCGTGAGTTTGATCTTAGATCCGCCAGAAGCGACCCCATCCATGGATCGCATGGCAAGCTTGCGCGCATGCTTTGTCGCCGCCAAGCTCGCTCGAGAGCCCGGCCAAGATCGCGCGCTCATCTCGCACCATCCGGACTTCGGGCCGGCAGATTTCACCGCGGCAATGGGGTTGGACTCCGCCCCGGGCTCTACATCGGAGGCCCATCGGGTTCTCCTTGTAGCGAAACCTTCTTGGAGCGCGGGGAACCGGATCTCGAGGAGGGTGAGGATGTACTCCTCAACTTCTCCCGGGTCGAACTCGAACTCGACTCTTCTTCCACCGATAGGGATCCGCTGTTATGCACGACGACCTCCGATCTGAGGCCTGTGGCTCCATCGCGGATCGCGCCTTGTTCGCTGTAAAAGCCGGATGATTGTCATTGATTTGAATTTGTTTACAGTTTCTTTGCCTACAACAAAATTCAAAAGAAATTGCCTTTATTTTAAGGCGCATAATGAAAATCAAAAAGATTGCGACTTCTTTTCCTAAACAAACACGAGGATCTCTTATGTCGAGGTCCCGCTATGGGTTCTTTGCCCGTGTCGGACTTTTGTGTCCGTGGACTACCGCACCGGATCCGTAGAGCCCTGTTCGAACTACAGATGTAAAGGGCTCGCTTCACGAAGGAAACGGTTACCGAGGGGATCACACTCACGGGAGAGGATCGCCGAAATGGTGAGATCTACTAGGAGAAATCACAAGCATCCCGGAGATTAGACGAAGCTTAATCTAGAGGGTATTCAGAGTTCGACCAATTCGTTACCTTTTGCTTATAGATTCGACGTCGATCGACTTGAGCTCGCTGCTCGAACCGTATACCGCATTACTGAGATCTCGCAAGAATTCTTCGTAAGTCCGAGCTCTTCCAAATCACCAAAAATCCAAGCCTCTAAGCCTTGAAATCCCCCAAATCCAAGACCTCCCAACCAAGTCCAACCTCCCGAAGAAGACCCCCTCCCCATTTATACAAAATGCAGAGGGTGGTTCTCGCCACTGGTCGAGCCACCGGCCACTTGGTCGAGGTACTCTGCCAGTTGGTCGAGGTGGCTCGCCAAAGTGGCCGAGCCTCCTACCACTTGCCGAGGCACCCTGCTGTCGAGTTCTCTACCATTTGCCGAGGCACCCCGCCGTTGGCCGAGGTGGTTCGCGGTCGGAGCCACCTTGGCCACTTGGCCGAGGTGTGTCGCCGCCTCGATTCTTCCATTGCCGTTTCCGCTGTTTCCGCTGCCGTCTTCGTGCTCGTTCCGCTCAGATTTGATTCGAACTAACTTGGTTCGTTCCGTTCAACGGTCCGAAACCGATCATCCGTTCGAGTCCGCTTGTCGCTTGTGACGCTATGCAGTTTGCCGTTGGGTTCGCCTCAACCGCTTTGATGTCCGTGATTATCTGGTGCGTCATTCGCCGAACTCGCCACGAAGTTGGTTTCGGGACCTTGTAAGCATTTTTCAACGCCTACACTATCAGATCCTCAAATCGGAGCAAGGGAATTTCTTGGTGCAATTCCCCTCATTAGAACTCTTAGAGCAAGCTGTTCTCTTGGGCTTTTAGACATGGGCTCATTTGGTGGAACTTTTGGCAAATGGTCGGAGACCAGAGGCATGCAAGTCCACCCCAAGCCTGAGCTGTATTGGAACAAGTTATCGGGTGTCCCTCTACATCTATGGGATTGTGAATTCCTGGCCACTCTGCTTAAGGAATATGTAGAGTTATATGCGAGTTTCAGAAACGTTATGTTCATGGAGGATATCTCCGCTTGCAAAGTTCTTCTCAAAACTAGATGCAAGAAGGATGTCCCCAAAGTCATCCCTTTTAGATACTTATCCTCCATCAATGGCTGGCTACTTGAAGGGCGAGCCACTATTGATGTTTTGGGTCCTATGACAGAGGAGGCTTTATCAACCAAGAAAGGATCGAAATTCCTTGTCAACATAGGAGAACCTTCCTCTCAATACTCATGGAAAGACTTGAAGTTTCTTTGGGAAGCGATGGAATCTGAAGTTCACCGGCCCCTTTCCTCCGACGTGCCACCACCGGTTCCCTCGCCACAAGAGCCTCCTGCGGACAACAAGTGCAAAAGAGTCATTGATTCTTTTTCAAATTCAGCGGGAAAGGAGTGGGCAGTTAAGGAAACGGATATTGCTGCAAATTCTCAGGAGTTACAGCAAGGCACCAGTTTGCTTAATTGCAACTTACCTGATATGGTAGAGGTCATAGTGAAAGGAAAATAACTATCCATTGGAGGGCGTTTGACTCTAGTTAAATTATGGCGAGATGGTTATTCTAACAGCTTAGCTTTGAAGAGTTTAGTCCAATGGAAATTAGGGGAGGGGTCTTGCATACAGTTCTGGGAAGCCAAGTGGTCTGGTCCTAATTCATTAACTTCTCTGTTTCCTCTGGCATACAATTTAGCCTTATCTGCCAATGTCAATATTAGATCACAAGGAATTATACATAATGGTCAATGGAGATGGCACCCTATGATTAGAAGGCCTATTTCTATGCAAGAGAGGGATGATGTCACTGGTTTAACCCATCTGATTCAGATTTCAATCTCTACAACTATAGTGGAAAAGACGAGGTTTAATGGCCTCATCATAAATCAGAGTCCTTCTTTGTCAAGTCCTTATATACTCTTCTTAATAGCAGTGATCTTCTTTTCCAAGGATTTAATTTTATTTGGAATTCTATTAGCCCTGTGAAAGTTAAAGTTTTCCTATGGCTGTTATCTAAGAGAAAGCTTAACACTAAAGTTACCCTAGCATAAGGGTTGGACAGGTGATACTAAATGCTCTTTTTGCAACGAGAAGCCTGAAGATGATGAACACCTATTTCTACAATGCAAGTTTGTGAAGACTGTTTGGTCATTTTTCTTACCTTTCCTTAATATTACTAATCTTCCAAATGACTTTAGTGATATTGTGGATTCTTATGGATACTTCTTGAGGGACAGAGAAAGTAGAGCTTTGTGGTCAATTATTTTTCCATCTCTAAGCTGGTGTCTATGGAAAGCGCGGAATAACTCTATTTTCAACAGTTTAATTATCACACCTAGTCAATTGGCGTCTAACTCCACCCACTTCATCCTTCTATGGATAGGGCATTCTACTTCCAAGAGAGCGACTCTGATTAAGGATCTGGTTGACAAAAGAGAAATCGCCAAGCTGCTGCTGCATGAGGATTCCTCCGTCGACCTTGCCGCAGTGGATGACAACTTCTAGCACCAGTTCAGTTGCTTTGGAACGTGGTTTCACTTCTGGTTGTAATTTTCTTTGCAAATAACTTTGTTTTTCAGACACTGGTTGTAAGTATGAGCTTATGAGAGCTCAATAACTCTGTATTTTTTGGATATAGCTTTTTCTTTGTGTGTTTTAGTTTTGGACTTGTCTGGATGAAATATCTATAACTTATGCAATAGGTGACGGCTATGGTCCTCTCCCTATTCTTAAGTATAAATTGTTTCATTGTTACTAATCCCAGACTATTGCACACAAGAATTAGCTAGTGGTTATATATATATATATATATATATATATATAGAGAGAGCGAAACCACATGAACTTAAGTTAATAATGAATAGTGGTGCACAAACTTTTCTACACTCATCTTGCTTTGGGATCCGTGAAAGATATAAAGCCCACTTTGAGATTTGTGCATCACAAATCTCAAGACAAGATGAGTGGATAAAAAGTTGGTGCACCACTATTCATTATAAACTTAAGTTCATAGAGCCTTGCTCTATATATATATATATATATATATATATATATATATATATATATATATATATATATATATATATATATATATATATATATATATATATATATATATATGAATAGGGCATCTCGCTCTATTTTTCTTGTCAAAAAAGAAAGTAACAATCCGATGATTATAAGAAATAGAAAATAAATTTACTAAAAGTTTTATGAGCATGCGGGCCAATAGTTTTATTAATAGTTTTTAAATTAGCTTAGTTATGTGAAGCCTCTCAAAGTATGCAGCTATTTAATTGTTTATGCACAAATTTCAAATTTACAAATTATATAGGTTCTTGCTCAAACTATTATCATATTTGAGGAGAATAATAATGGTAAAAATTTTTGTCTAGTTGTGATGAGTGGGTTATCTCGCCCACAAGCAAACCCAGCTCGCTCGCCAGGCCGAGCGGGTTACTAGCCCGCATGTGCCTGAGACCAACTAAGCTTGACCCACGACCCGCTCTGCTAGCAGGCAAAGACTAGCCTATCCACACCGGGCTAGGCCTAGATGCGAGCAAACGGGTTCACAGGCTGTCACAGCCCAGCCCCTCCTCTAGGCACAATTCTTGAGAGAAAGATGGATTAGATGGATAAAATACTATTTGAAAATGGCCACACCTTTGATAAAACTAAAGGGACTTAGTAGGCAGTCGATTGTTAATTGATTGATCGTACATTCGAAATATATTAGGGGAATCACACATCAAATACACGTCCCTATGGAATTCCTCTCCTCTTATGTCTTTAGTGCTACCAATGTCATCACCAAACCCATATCCTCAGCCTGTCAAGATCTCATCTTTGACACTACTAATGTCATCACCAAACCCATACCCTTAGCCGGTCAAAGTCTCATCTTTGTCAACACTCTATTTGACCATGTTCAGTTCAAGCTCCTCTGTTTCAATAGCAAAATGTCATATTACCATCTAAATCTAAACCTGAAATTAGAACCTTTGGTAGTTCAAAAAAATTTTAAAGTTAGATGATTTTTTCTTCCATTTTCACCCTTTGTTATTCAGCTTATTTTTAGTTTTCACTTCTCAGACATCTTAATTAGATCTGATTTTAGCTTGGATTCAAGGGTATTTTAGGGAGGCCATGTCAAATTTCATCATTTACTGTTTATTTATTTATTTCCTGTTTTGCTCCTTGATTATCTTTCCTCTCTTCTTGGGCTTCGAGGGTAGTTTAGGAAGGCAGTGACCCAATTTTTAAGATTTCTTTTCCTTGTTCCTCTTTTTCTTATGTTCACTGTGGTTACAGGCTATGAAGCATGGACCGCCTAAAGGTCGAGTCCGTGTCCGAGCGTGGTTCTGGACACTGCGATCGACTGCAGCGTTCGACCGGCGATGGACAGCGTCAGCAGCGGCCGACGGTCAGCCCCGACGCGTCGACTTCGTCGACTCGTCCCGACTTCGTCGGCTTCGTCCGACGTTCAGCCCGCAATTGGAAAAAATGGTGATTTTAAAACCAAACCCAAACCCAAACCCATGCGGCGAAACCGCTCAAAACCCTAAATGAGATTTTTCTCGATGAAACCCCAAACCCGACTCAAAATTGGTGCGCCATACCTTCGTCGAGCTTCCAAATCGTCGGCTTCGCCGTCGAGCTTCCTACGTGATCAGTGTCGTAAAATCGTCGTCATCGAGCTTCCCTAATCGCCCTCGAGCTTCGGTCTTTCTGAGATCGGATCGCCGTGTCCTCGTCATCCCTTTTCCTCGCGTCCTCAGGTGATCTCTCTCTCTCAAGTGATCTCTTCGTCTCTCTCGCTCCTCTCTCTCAGGTGATCTCCTTCATCTCTCTCGATCTGGTCTCTCTCTTTCTCGATCTCAGTCTCTCTCTTTCTCTCTCTTTCTCTCTCTCTCTGAATCCTCTCTCTGATCTCAGTCTCTCTCTCAATCCCTCGGTCTTTCTCTCTGTTTATATAATATAGGTTCCATTTAATTAGCGTTTCAACATTGTAAAATTAGGTTCCATTTAATTAGGGTTATTGTTGCATTTTAATTAACTATTTTACGTTAATTAGCTAGGGTTCCATTAATTCTTGTTAATTTATTAGGGTTCAATTTTTTAATTCTTGTTAATTAGAATTTTAGTTCCTATTTTGTTATTGTTAATTTTTAATTTCTTGTTATTGCTATTGTACTTGAGAAATGGAACAAGAAGGGAGTTCTAGTGGTGGAGTACAAGATGATAAATGTCCGCTTTGGAAATATGTTACCAAGTTGGAAAAGGAGCGGCGGGAGAAAATTAGAGATGGAGATGTAATTATTGCAGAGAGGAGTTTACGGTTCACACTCAAGAGTTAAAAATCATCTCTTGAGGATAAGCGGACTGGAATTAAGATGTGTTCTAAGTCATCACGAAAACTTAAGGGAATTTCAAAGACGTTGTGAATCAAGCGAGGCGAGTTGCGGCTTCTAGGCCTAAGGCGCCGCTTTGCCTACATCTTCGACCATCACAGCCGGAATGTAGGTGCATTGACTCGCATACAAGTGAATCTAAGAGGAGGAGGGGGCTAATACCGTGGAACAAGCATTCAACATGGGAGCAAGGGAGGTGGATGCATTGATTGGTATGTTCTTCTTAGGGGTTGTCCTTCAATTTGACAAGGAACCCATATTATGCGCGGCTTTTGCATATGCAAGCAATCAATCTCGGCTACAAGCCTCCGGTTACAATTCCATAAGGACCACTATCTTACAACGTGAGAAAACTCACGAGAGAGATTGATGGAGCCCATCGAGGGCACATAACGAAGGGGTCTCCATTTGTAGTGATGGGTGGTGGATGCACAGGAGGCCCATCATCAATTTTATGGTATGTGAGGGTAAGCCAATGTTCTTGAATGCCGTGAATGCCGAGAAGTCAAGAATAAATATTTTATCCAAGCGAAGCTAGAAAAGTGCATCAAGGTGGGACCGCAAAATGTCATCCAAATCATAGATATAATGCTTGATGCAAGGCGCGGGAGGGCTTGTGGAGACACGCTCACATATTTTGGACTCCTTGTGTAGTCCATACACTCAATCTTGCTATCAAGAATATTTGTGCATCTAAGAACGGAAGCAAATCGTGGCTTATGCACAAACATGGATTACAGATCTCCGATGATGCATTGTTTATGAAGAATTTTGTCATGAACCACTCTATCGCGGCTTGCCATGTTCAATGATTATTCCAAGATGAAGCTCTTATCCATTGCCACACAAGATTTGCCTCATGGATTATTATGTTGAAGAGGTTTAAGGTCGTCAAGAGAGGCCTCCAAGACATGGTCCTTAGTGATCGATGGAGCTTGTATAAGAAGATGATGTGGGGAAAGCTCAATTTGTGAAAGAGAGTCCTCGATGATTTGTGGTGGGACAAGATAGATTTTATTCTTGACTTCCTTTGGTCCAATCTATGAAATGATAAGGGTCACCAAACACCGATACACCATCTTCATTTGGTGTATGATATGTGGGATACAATGATTGAGAAGGTGAAGCAAGCTATTTATAGGCATGAGGGTAAAAGGGATAACGAGGAATCTCCTTTTTATGAGGTGGTTCACAAGATCTTGGTGGATCGATGGAACAATAGCAACACCCCGCTTCAGTGCTTGGCACACTCTTTAGTTCCAAGGTAATATTTCAACTTTCACTCTTTAATGCGAATATTTCTATTACTTAATACCTTGTGGGCTAATTCATGTTATTAACGAATATAGGTACTATCATTAGTATGGCTCAATGAGAACGTCGGTAAGCAAGCTCCAAATCAAGATCTTGAGATCTCTGGAAAAGCAAAGTGCTTAAGAAGATACTATCCTAATCCCGATGAGCACGGGTGAACTTGGAATATGCTAAGTTTGCGGGGTCTTTGGAGGCTTTTAGTGATCCGGATTCTCTTTCCGATAGAGGACATATGGATCCTAAGTCATGGTGGCTTCTTTATGGTGCAAGTACTCCAAATTTGCAAGCATTAGCCGTAAAGCTTCTAGGCCAACCTTGTTCCTCTTCTTGTTGTGAGCATGAATTAGATGCGTATGGTTTCATTCACTCCTTAAAGAGGAACAAGCTAACGCCGCACGTCTTGAGGATCTTGTTTATGTTCACACCAACCTTCGCTTACTTTCGAAGTTGAAAGAGTATATGGAAGGGGAATCAAAATGTGGGATATTGGTGGAGATACCTTGACTCATTTCAAGGTGCCGGCATTTTAGATGTTGTCGCCTTTCTCTTGACGAGCCTACGATGGAGGCCATTGTGTTTGAGGAGGATGAAGGAGTTGAAACCATAGAAAGATCTTTGATGTTTCAACTTGAAAACTTTATTTTTAAGATAACGCTTTTGGTTGTAATTATTATATCTCTGCAATGTTAGTAACTTAGTATTTTGTAGCCATGGAACTAGTTTTAACTTGAACTTTATTCTCTTGTATTTTGATATGCTCAAGATGAAAGTAATGAGAATTAAAATTTGGTATTATCTTCAAATCGGACTAATCGGTTACATAACTTACATTTGTCATTGATTATACAAGCCAATGTTACATAATAATTCAAGCCAATGTTACATAATAATATAACATAGATATTGCTCTATTTTTCTATATGTTCATCTTCTCTTTTTGTCTTCTTTAACATTGTTGTCTTCAATTCTCCAAGGGATCATTCTCATCCGGCGTCTTAATTCACACACAAGAAATACAAACACACTTTCTTTTAGTTTCTTATTTATATTCTTCACTTCACATAACAAAAAATATGAAAATGTAATATGAATTTAATTCAATATTGATCTATATAATAATAATATTAAAAAAATCTAGCCGTGTCGCCGTATCCTATTTTTTTTGGTTTTGCCGTGTCCGTGTCCGTGTCCGTGTCGTGTCCGTGTCGCCGTGTCCGTGTCCGTGCTTCATAGGTTACAGGTTTCCTCATGATGCAATTGCGAGCAACCAGAGGAATGGGGTTTTGTTCTTGATTGGTGATGAGTGCAATGAGATTATACTTGAAATTAGATTTTTATTGATTTGATCTTTGCAATTGTTGATAAGAAGAAAAGAGGGTTGGTGGATAGTTAAGATTAAAAGGGATCTGAGAATTTATTTGGAGTTCAGAGTTCAGATAGAAGAAATACACATTAGATTTTATTATATTGTTTCCCTTCTTATCTTCAAAAAAATCAGCAAAACCACTTTTTCCTTCCTCGGCCAACATTATTATTCCTGTTCCCTCACTTACATTCATTCCCTCGACCATGCATATGCCTCTTCCTTCAATAAGAAGGGTGATGAGATGGGAATAATGATTTGAAAGGAAGGGTATGACAATAGGCGAGGGAGGGTGTGTGATTGGTTGAGATCCATTTGAGAGATGATGCAGGCTATAAAAGAGGGAAGAAGACAAGTGATTGAGCACAAAATCTCTTTCTTCAGCAGCAAGACCAAACAACAAGGATAAACAAGTGTTTACTGCTACGGAAGAGGTATAACATTTAATTTGAGAATCAAACTTTCTATATGTAATTATTCTCTTAAAATAAATAATAATTAATTAAATTGCACGCGCCCTCTTTATTAGTACTTAGAAAAGGATAAAGTGAATCAAACTTTCTATATCTAATTATTCTCTTAAAATAAATAATAATTAATTAACACCTTTAAATAAGAAAGAAGAAGCACATGTCATTTGAGCTTTGATGGAGATATACAGCTAGAAATTATATCCACATAAATCGTGTCTGTACTAAAACAGGTTAGTAGACAATATCAAACAGTAATTGAAAAAAAAAAAGTCGGTCATTCATCCAATGCATGAAAATGCAAGAGATTGCTGGATGAAGATGAGCTCGGGCAAATGGGAAAGAGAAGAGAGAAGTTAATGTGACATATCAACAATATTATTCATTGATTTTATAGATTTGATGTAGAGTTAATGATATATAAGATAGAGGAGCTGAAAAACATGTTCAACAAAAGATAAACATATCATTCATGCAACCACTGATGATAAATGTTTCATGACATAGTAATACATTATAAACTATTGATATAAAAGGCACTTATTCGAAACATATGTGAAAATTAGAATGATGAAACTTATTTCCAGAGATTATTTTTTCGTCAATGATGGACAATCTTTTGCTTGCACTTTGACCTTACCTCTTTATCTTTTTCGAGGAATCAAGAATAGTTTTCATAAAAATGCTTTCAAAGAAGCCGATTAGATCTGTCCAAGAAAACGATATATTTTACCAAAGAAACATAATGAGCTAGTTTATGCGACAAATATTAGCCAATTGGCGGATGTGAAGAACAGAACAAGTGTTGAAATGCTTGAGAAATAATCAACTGGTCTAATTAATCATCACCTTAATAAGACTATCCAAATTGTTAAGTAAATTCTTGGGAAAAGTAGACTTAATCCAAAAATTGTTTAAATACATAAAACGTTTGACCAAGAAAACTCCATAACTA